>OY728120.1:1763826204-1765108575 GCA_963277665.1 Viscum album
TAAATAAGAATCCAATTAGGATACACATGGTAAATATTACTCTGACATCCCTTCAATTATGTGATGAAAATGTACCAAATTATTGATTGTGGTCCTTTAGAAATGGGTAATGATATGTGATGATTATATTAGGGATGGTCTTGAACACACATGGGGGTTGAGATAATACATGGGTACTTCAGGGATCAAATGATTAGAATACCCTCCAAATATAGAAAATATATTTATTATTATTAGGCCTCATACCTTATGAATATATCGCATGATCATGTAGAAATACCTCTTTTACCTTCCAAGGGGAATGGTTTTTTTTCACCACATTATTTTTCAAGATATTAAATGTGCTTAAATAGGCACGAGGATTATAAAATGGTGGAATAACATCACTATCAAGATTAATAGGTTGAGGTTATTATGTACTATTAATAAGTAATAATGATGGGTGATGGTTTTAGGCGTTTTACATCTTCTAGTAGAGGAATTTTAGCAATGAATTTTCTATTTACTGTGATAATGGAATTTTTAGAGCATTTTGTCATCATGTGATAAAGAGATTTTTTTATTTTTGTTTTAAATCATACTATAATGTTATATGATTCATAGGCATAGCACATATGACATTAGTGGTTCAATGATGACCACATATATGTGATGGATAAGCCTATAATTGGGGATCAAGTTATATCAATATATCTTATGATGATTTTAATAAATATATACATATTTATAGTATTGAAGTCTCATGTGAAGCTCTATCCTATACAAACAGGTAGAGAGATAATTTTGAATTATTGAGGCCAAATTCAGGAAAATATGATTCAAATATCAATACATATCATATGGGAAGAAGAATAAAGATACACATACTTATTGAATGATAAAATTTATATGAGGGTCGGACCCATAGATGGAGGGGAAATCATTCTTGTTTATTGTTGTATTTAGGACCCAAAAAAGATATATGGGTGTCACTAAATGTCCAATGATGATATGAATCGAGACACAATTAGTTATAGTGAATCCATAGAGTTTCACATTATGAATTTGAGACGTATGATCTCTGAAAATAATATAGAATATTTTTACAAGGCTAATGAGTTTAAATTAGGGAATGAGTACATTAAATGTGATCATAGGATTTATTTCACAAATAATTCTTGAATGAGAAACTCTCAACATAGGTATGATCCATGAGTAAACAATAGAATTTGGTCTATTTATTTTTTTTGTTGGGAACATGGTTTAGGTTTGGTAATCAATATTTATCATGGGATAATACGAGCTAATCAACACATATTTCATTAATGGAGGCATGGTAGGTGACCAATTCCAAGTATAGTGTTCCTATAGGGTGATTTCAAGAGTAATGTGAAGTATTATCTCCTAAAATAGACAGTTAACCATTAATTTTATTGTCATATCAGGAGTAATCATGATGTTCAATTTACTATATTTCTTATAGGACCAAGATAACCATGATGTGATGTTTTATATCATGGTCATTTGTGGGAACCCATATCAAATTCCTTTGATCATATGAGTTGTGATTAATGATTGAAATAATGTGTATGAAACCAGATTTTCGTTTTCAGGTATGTCTTTCTTTTCTAAGAGTTTTTTAGAAAAGAGGAGTTTCTGGAAATTTTTGAAGTACACACCATCTAATTTATGAGTACACGCCTTGTACTCCCTTACCGCACCAGGACGTGTGCTGGCCGGGTCTGACCCACACCCATGGTGTGAAGGGGTGAGGTGGAGGACGCTTAAAGTGGGGTACGAAAAAGTAGAGTACACGCAGTGTACTCAAGAATTACACACCGTGTATTTTATTTTTTTCATTAAACAAACCGGGGTCAGGCCTAAGAAACAAAACATTCTTCTTCTCCAGCACCTTTGACCAAGAGCAAATCGTACGGCTGTGGGTGTTCTCCAAGCCCTCGATCCTTCGTCCGTTCTTTGAATCGACCATCATTGATTTCATTGGAACTGCAACGCTGAGTCATTCCTTCTAATAGAGCATTGATTTCCTTTTCCTCCACTTTATTATGTTATAGTGGGTTATGAGTTTTGTTCGTTTTCATAGATCTATGCCATTTTAAGGAGAATCAAGCCTCGTTGTTCAATTATATCGATATCCTAGTTTAGAGGTAGGTGGTTTGTGCCTTAAAATTCAATGTATTTGAGTTTTATGTGCAAATTCCACCAATACCGGTGGATGGGGTATTGTGTGTTTACCTTTTTTCCCTTATGGTTATTCCTTCATTGCTTTCATGCTTGTGTAGAGGTAAATTGATCATGTTTGTGGATAATTGTCATGCTTGGATGTTTTTACCATGCATTTTTCTTGTTTCACCCTTTGGGTCTCTTAATACTTTGGTCGTTGTACCTGTTTCCATGCATTGTGATCTTAGGAAGGAATTATGTTGTTAGCCAAGTATATCGATAGGTGTATTTTGGAATTATAGCATTAATATGCACCGACTAGCAATGGACTGTGAGAACCCATTGTTATAGGCTACAAGGGATAGACCGAGTGAGCATCCCAGAGAGTCTTAGTTACTATAGACTATATGGGGATAGACTGAGGGAACTTCCTCAGAGATTCTTAGATATTTTAGACAATACGGGGTTAGACTGAGTGAGCTTACTGAGAGAGTCTTTGACATTATAGATGATAGGAGGGTAGACCAACTGAGCTTCCTCAGAGATACATTACCTTGTTTGAATGTCTTCAAAACCATCCCTGGATAGAGGAGGAATTGACAGAGCGTGCTTCCTCAAAGAGTCTGTGGTATACCTGAGGCTATAGGAGGATTGAGAAAGTGAGATTCCTCTGAGAGTATATAGACCTTATGGACAAGAGGGGTAGATCGCATGATCTCCCCCAGATATTCCTTGACTACCCTAGACTATAAGGGGAATTGACCATGTGAGCTTCCCCCAAGAGTCCTATAATTTCGTATGACCAAACTAGTGGGGTTTGGCTGAGTGCACTGCCAAGAGGGTTGTGGTACTTCTTAGATAAGACCAGAGGGGATGGCTGCGAGTATATCCCCGAGGGTTTCCTATTTGTGTTAGCTGTTTTTTCACCACTACTATTGTTCTATGGATTGATCATTGTTGTAAATCATCCGGATTACTACTTACTGATTACTGCCTGCTATTGCAGCTACTATTTACTAATGTTTGTACTATTAACTACCATATACTCACTAACTATTAGGAAAAAAACTTCTGGTGGTTGCCTATTGGGATTTAGTATCACACCCTGTTTGGGTCATGTTTATGGGCCCAAATAGACTATGTTGTTGTAGGTATAGACAAGGGCAAGCACCCTTCGACTTCTGATACATCATTTCATTAGAGTTGGAGAGAATGGGAAAATCCTTGGCTTGTGATGCTAAGGCGCTATTTACTTTCTTTTTTACTTGTTTTGGTACAATTTTATTTTTCAGCATTGTGACTTGTTTTCCTACTTTCCTATATATATCATGCATCATTTCATATATATACATATGAGTTCCAGTTGTTTGCTGATTTAGTCGTTCTTCTGTTTATTATTGTTGGTTATTTTTTTCTTTCTCTCATGCATGTTTATTAACTTCCTCTGTATACTCTGATAATGAGGGTATAGTTTCCCCACTATCACACCCAAGGCCCTCACTACTAGTCGGCAACCTCTAGCGTTTGGGGAAATGTGCTTGAGGACATGTGAACGACCGGGTATGGGGTGTCTCTAGGTGGCTTCCGAATTAAGGATGTTACAAAGTGGTATCAGAGGAGTTCCTTTCTCTTGATTTACTATTTTAATCCTTTATCCATGGATATGACAAATTTGGTACTTGGTAATAAGTTGTTCCTGGGAGTAGCTAACTCGTGTACAGGGAAAATTAAGACTACCTCATTTATTGTAGTTTTTTTGTTTTGAGATTTTACAGTTGATATGATTTCTCCTAGAGTGATTCACATTTCTTTTGTTGTTATTGTTTTTGCTATTATGGTCTATTTCTATCGCAAACCCATGAGAAGTGGTTATGTCATATCATGCATCATATAGGCACTTGTTGGAAATCCCATTCCATGCATTCTTTACATACCTTCTAGGATGTTTTAGTGGTTTCATGTTGTTGTGATAGAATTTGTGTAGATTATGCATGCTGTTATGATAAATTATTTGATATAATCTCTGTTGTTTGATAAAGGAATTTTTGAATTGTACCTTTGTTAAATAAATTCCAAATTCCTATTCTGGAGGAATTATGGTCCCTCTTGAATTTGAAATTGGTGAATCATTGACCTATTTTTCATTATATATGTCTGCTTTGGATGCCAATTTTTTGTTTTTGGGGAGTCTGGGCCCTGACAGATCGGAATTTGGCACCTTCATGCCTTGTTTTCTATGTTTCTAGGCGTCAGTGCATTTTTTGAGCTACTGCTTGGAAAAACCCAGGATACACGGTGTGTACTTTATGACTACACGCCGTGTACATTCAGACCATGTCACTAACTGTGTGAGTAGAAACACAGTGTTGAGGAAATGTTTTTAGGAACCTGTCCTGTATGGTTGGAGCGCACTATGTAGTATAGAGCCGTGTACTCGGCCGTGTCTCTAATAACACGAGCTGGGGAAGCTTTAGTATAACATGCCATGTTGGTAAAGAACACACCGTGTAGTCTTGTTCCAGATAACCGGCCGTGTCACGAACTACACAGGTCGGTGATATATTCGCTTATACTTGTCGTGTATGTTCAGAACGCACTGTGTAGGGGTCAACTGTGTAGTTGGCCGTGTAACTAACAACACGGGTTTCCGAAACCCTGTCTGGTACACTCTGTGTCCTTAGTGAACATGCCGTGTAGTCTAGGGTTAAGAGGACCATGTGGTTTAGTCGTGTAAAGCGACTCAGGCAGAGGAATAGTGTTCAAGTACACACCCTTTGTGGGGACAACACGTCGTGTAGTTGGGTTGTTACACGACTAGAGGTGGAAGGAGTACACGCCCATGTATATTGTTTAATTGAACACACCGTGTAGGTTTTATACAAGCCGTGTAGTCATGTTTTGTAAACTAGAATGTTTCCTTATCATGTTCCAGTTTTGTACTATTGTGTTCTAAGTCATTGATAATCATGATCTGAGGTGTGCTTTGGATCTTTTTAGAGCTATGCCTCTGAGACGTCATCCAGTTGTATGTCAGTTTCGAGACGGTGACCAGACACCGGATATGGCCGATAAGGGACCTCTTGCAGATCCTCCAGATGTGCCATCCTTGGCCCCACCTATCATACCTTTCACAAGAGCCGATACACATTTCATGGATGACTTCCTGAGGATGATACATACTTTTCAGGGAGCGCTGCCTCCTGCCCCGTCGATATCCAAATTGATGTGGTTCATTCAACAGCAGCATCCCCCAACTTTATAAGGGGATGGAGGACCCTAGGTTACAGTTTCTTGGTTAGAGGCCACGCTTATGTTCTTTGAGCATCTGGAGATACCCCTAGAGAAAAGGTTACTGCTGGCAACTTATATGCTCTTTGACACCGCCAAAAGGTGGTGGGAGGTGATCTCGCAGTCATTGTGCCCTTAGATTATGTCTTGGGATAGGTTTTTCCGCATCTTCTATGACTACTTTTACCAGAGACCTTAAGGGCCAACATTGCCTGGGAGTTTATGAGTCTTCATCAGGGTACTCTTTCTGTTATGGAGTACTCGTCCCACTTTACCGAGCTGCAGCGCTTCACGCCGATCCTAGCATGTGATGAGTTGTTCCTTGCTAGGATGATTGAGGACGGTCTTAGGTAGGAGATCCGTTCCTAGGTGAATATCTTCAGGTTGACTTCAATATCTTCTATTGTAAACCAGGCGATGTTTACTACGGTCAAACTGAGGGATTCCGATGCTGTAATATAGGGAGGTTCGACATCCAGAGCTGTTGTTCCACCTATGGATGGTTGGAAGCACCGTAGAGAGTCTTCTCAAGGAGATCAGGGCAGATGGGATGTATCTCTTGGCAGCCAGGTTATAAGCTTCTAGTGCGGTAAGAGTGGGAGTATTAGGCCTCAATTCTAGATAGACCCGACAGAGTGTCAATCTTGTGGAAAGATGGGCCATATTCAGCACTTCTGTTAGATCTTATCACCTTCAGCTGGTGGTATGGGTTCTTCAATGACCCCGTGTTCAGGAGATGCTTCGCTAGTTTCTCACCATTTTGGGAACTGGAGATCTTCCGGCCATTTGGGGCTAGTTGGAGGTCACAGTCGCAGTGGTCCGTCACTAGGTTACCAGTGAAAGTAGAGTGGGACAGCTCAGAGTGGTTATCCAGGGGTGTAGGGCTGTGGTATAGGAAAGAACTTCGCCGTGGAGTAGACCTTTTAGGAGCCTGATCCTGAACCTTTTACAATTCTAGGTACGATCTTATTAGCCTCCGTTTTTTCTTCATCCCTTTTCAATACTAGTTCTTTGAATAGTTTTATCTATGTTTCTGTTGTGGAGAACCTTGGGCTCTGTATCATTTCTTCTACCAACTTGTTGAATCTTGAAATGCCATTGGGAATTAGGAAATCTAGCGTATGTCAGTGCAGAGAGTGCCCTCTTGAGGATGAATGGTGTCATTTATTATGGGACCTCTATGTCTTAGAGATGAGGGGATATGACGTCATACTTGGGATGGACTGGTTGGTTCCCTACCAGAAAGTCGTCGATTTCTATCACCGCAGGGTGAGTTTCGTATCACAAGAGGGAGGATATTTCCTTCATAGAGGTGAGTGGGATGTACAGGCAGGTAGAGATGGACTAGGGAATCATGGGATAGGAGGAGATACATCCCATATTGGTATTCTTTATCTAGATGGCCAGGAGGCTTCACAATTATACTTTCCTCCAATGGTGGATCATTGCAGGGATGTCTTTCCAGAGGAATTTTCAGGTTCCCCTCTGAATCATGAGGTATACATATCAATTGAGCTCATTCCAGGAGAGGCACCAGTGTCCATTCCTCCTTATAGGATTTGTACAATTGAGATGCAGGACTTCAAGAGGCAGTTGGAGGAGTTACATGCTTAGGGATTCTCATGTCCTCTTTGCGAAGAAAGCAGGAAACACTCTTCGTCTTTGTGTGGATTGTCGGAAGCTGAACCAGTTGACTGTCATGAACCGTTAACCCTTACCGAGGATCGATGAACTCTTTGATCAGCTTCAAGGATCATGGTTGTTCTCGAAAATCGATTTGAGGTCCGCTTATCATAAGTTGCACATTAAACCATCAGATATACCTCTTACATCATTTAAGAGCATGTATGATCTATACCAGTATACAGTCAATCCGTTCAGTCTCATGAACGTGCCAACAGTTTTTAGGGCACTGATGAACTGAGTGTTCCATACGTACTTCTATTCCTTTGTGGTGGTTTTTGTGGAAAACATCACGGTGTAATCTCACACTCGATATGACCATGCCACAAACCTTGAGATCGTTCAGAGTATACTGATAGAGAATCAGTTATAAGCAAAGCTCTCGAAATTCCACTTCTAAATGGATCAGATTCACTTTCTGGGTCATGTTATCTCAGATACTGGAGTATCATTGGACCCAGAGAAAGTGAGAGCTGTAGTTTCTTGGGAGATCTTGAATAATGTCTTTGAGGTGCAGATTTTTCTAGGGCTGGATGGATATTACATGCGTTTCATACAAGACTTTTCATGACTAGCAGCACCACTGACAGGTCTAGCCAAGAAGGGGGTGAATTTTTTATGGTCAGATTCTTGTTATTCAGCCTTTCTGGAGATGAAGGGGAGGTTGATATCCACACCGATACTACTCTTTCCAGAGTTGGGCAAGGGATATACTATTTACTATGATGCTTCGTTTATTGGGCTGGGATCTGTGCTTATGCAGGGAGATGGGGCCGTTTCTTACGGGTCTTGACAGTTGAGGCCAATGAGAGAAACTGCCTGACGCATGATCTAGAGTTTGCAGCTATTGTTCATGCCTTATATAGTTGGAGACACTACCTTCCAGTACAACACATTGTGGGTTTCACCGACCACAAGAGTCTCAAGTATATCTTCACTCAGCCTAATTAGAATATGAGATAGTGTAGGTGCATCAAGTATCTTCAGTCTTTCAACTTCGAGATCACCTATACGCCCGGAAAGGGCTACATAGTGGAAGATTCGGAGAGAAGGAGAGGTCAGATTCAGGCAGTTCAAGAGGCCAGCAGTGAGTGGAAGCTTATGGCTCTATTCTATGAGATGCATTTGGAGGTGGATGAAAAACAGGGAAAGACTTAACTATCTTCTATAGATGTTACCTCTTTTCTCTTTGATCGGGTATGGATGAGGAATCTATCGGACTTAGAAGGCTTAGTCCTACGAGAGTGTGTGTAAGGAGAGGATCCTATTCCTAGATGGATAGTGGGAGATGATGAGATCATTCATTTCATGGGGCGCATATGGGTGCCACCAGACATAAGCGAGGAGATTATGTGAGATTTTTATTCCTCAATTTGGGCAGTTCATCCTGGCTTCAAAAGATGAATCATGATCTACACCGACAGTACTAGTGGACATGTATGAAGAAATATTTTTTTGGTTTTTTCATCATATGTTCTAATTTCTAGCAGGTGAAAGCAGAGAATCAGCGACCAACATGGCTTTTACAGCAATTACCCATTCCCGAGTGGAAGTGGAACAATGTCGCAATGGTCATCATGATCGGTTTACCGAGGTCACCATGGGGGAGTGATGTTGTTTGGGCTGTCGTTGACAGTCTAACGAAGGTTTCCTAATTCATTCCGATCAAGGAGTCGTTCTGTTTTGATGAGTTGGGAAGGTTATACATCTGATAGATTGTACATCTAGATTGAGTACCACACTCCATTGTTTCATACATGGATTCACACTTTACTTCTCGACTCTAGCAGGGACTTTAGATGGCTTTGGGTATATAGGTACTTTTGAGTACAGCATTCCATCCCTAGAATGAAGGCCACTCTGAGCGTATGATCCAGGTGCTTTAGGATATGATCTGAGCTTGCATTTTAGACTTTGGTGGTTCTTTGGAGAAGAATTTTCATATGGGGGAGTTTGCCTATAAAAAAAGATTCGAGGAGACTATTCATATGGTGCCTTATGAGCCTTTGTATGGTAGGGCATGCCGATCCACCTTATGCTAGCTGGAGGCAGGAGAGGCAGATTTGATGGGACCTCGTCTTGTTCAGGAGACCTTAGAGAAGATAAAGTTGATTCAGAAGAAGATGGATATAGCAAGTTCTCGGAATAATTCTTATACTGATCAGCGGAGACGACCTCTGGAGTTCGAGGTTGGGGATTCAGTTTTCCTGTGTGTCACACCGAGATTGGGACACAAGAGGATTCAGAGATAGGGTAAACATGCACCATGATATGTCAGGCCATTTGAGGTGTTAGAGGGAGTTGGGCTAGTTGCCTATTATTTTCAGTTACCACAGTGGTACCGGTCTATGCCCAATGTCTTCCATGTTTCTCAGCTCCGAAGTTATTTTTCAGACCCATATAATGTGTTTCAACCCGAGGAGGTTGAGCTTGAAGCAGATGCATCATTTTAAGAGAATCCCATCCTGATTTTCGATCATTGTACGAAGGTTCTCCATGGATGGTATGTTCCTCTCTTATGGGTGTTATGGTAGCATAGGCGAGTACATGACAAGACTTGGGAGAGGGAGACTGATGTACAATCACTATGGCCGAAGCTGTTCGGGTTTCTTCTACTACGCCTCTCTTGGGAAATTCGGGTATGAATTTATTTAAGGGGGGGAAGTTTGTAAGATCCCATATATTCTTTTTCAGGTGTTTTTTTCTTTGCCTAGAGTTTTTGAGAAAAGAGGAGTTTTTGGAAATTTTCAATGTACACATCATGTACTTTATGAGTACACGCTGTGTACTCCCTTTCCACGCCAGGACATGAGCTAGCCATGTCCAGGCTACACACACTGTGTGTAGGGGTGATGTGGAGGCCGCTTAAAGTGGAGTACAGAAAATTAGAGTACACATCATGTACTCAACAAGTTCACGCCTTTTATTTTCTTTTTTTATCATTAAATGAACCGGGGTCGCGCCTAAGAGACAAAACTGTCTTTTTCTACAGCACCTTCGAATGAGAGCAACATGTACGGCCACGGATCTTCTCCAATCCCCCGAGCCTCCATCCATTCTCTGAATCGACCATCGTTGATTGTGTTAGAACCACAGTGGTGAGTTATTCCATCTCCTAGAGCCTTGATTTCCTTTTCTCTCCTTTCTTATGTTATCGTGGGTTAGGCGTTTTGTGCGGTTTCATAGATCTACATCATTATAAGGAGAATCAAGCCTCATTGATCAGGTATATCGATCTCCTAGGATCTAGGTAGGTGGTTTGTGCCTTATATTTCGATTTCTTTGAGTTTTATGTTAAAATTCCACCAATACCCGTGGACGGGGTATTGCGTGATTACCTATTTACCTAGTGGTTATTCCTGCCTTGCCTGCATGCTTTTGTAGATGTAAATTGATCATGTTTGTGGATAATTGTCTTTAATGGAGGTTTTGCACATGCTTTGTTCTTGTTTCAAACTTTGGGTCTCTTAATCCTTTGGTCTTTGTACCTGTTTCCATGCTTTGTGATCGTAGGATGCAATGATGTTGTTAACATGCTTGTTGCTCTGTAGACCATTTAGCTAAGAAGCTCTATAGGTGTACTCTGGCATTATATAATTAATATGCACTGACTGGCCCGGGACCGTGAGAACCCTGTGTTATAGACTACAAGGGATAGACCGAGTGAGCTTCCCAGAGAGTCTTAGATACTATACACTATATGGGGATAGAACGAGTGAGCTTCCTCATAGAGTCTTAGATATTATATACTATACAGGGATAGATCTAGTGAGATTTCTCAGAGAGTCTTGGAAATTATAGACTACAACATGGTAGACCGAGTGAGCATCCTTTGAGAGTCTTTACATTGTTTGAAAGACTTTAAAACCTACCAAGTCTATAAGAGGAATTGACTAAGTGAGCTTCCTCAGAGGGTCTGTGGTATACCTGAGGCTATAAAAGGATTGACCGAGTGAGCTTTCTCAGAGAGTATCTATCCTTTGGGGCCAAGAGGGTTAGACCGCGTGATCTCCCGTAGAGAGTCCCTGACTACCCTAGATTATAAAGGGAATTGATCGAGTGAGCTTCCCTAGAGAGACTTATAGTTTTGTATGACCAAACCAGAGGGGTTAGGTTGAGTGCACTTCCCATAGGGTTGTGGTACTTCTTGGATATGACAAGAGGGGATAGATACAAGTACTTACCAGAGGGTTTTCTGTTTGTGTTATCTATTTCATCACTGCTAATGTTATTTTTTGGATTGATAAGTATTGTATATCTTCCTATTTACTGCTTACTAATTACTGCCTGCTATTGCTGCTATTGTTTACTTCTGTCTGTATTATTACCAGCCATATACTCATTGACTAATAGTCATAGATCTTCTCGTGGTTTCCTACTGGGATTTATTCTCATACCCTGTTTGGGTCATGTTTTGGGGCCCAAATAGACTATGTTGTTGTAGGTATAGACAAGGGCATGTGCCCTTCATCTTCTGGTACTTGATTGCCTTGGAGTAGGAGAGCATGGGGCCAAGCATTGGCTTACGACACTAAGGAGATGTTTACTTTCTTTTGAAATTGTTTTGGTAATATTTTATTTTTCAGCAGTGTGACATGTTTTTCTTCTTTCATAGATATGTATAATGCATCATTTTTTATATATACATATGATCTCCAGTTGTTTGCAGATTTAGTCCATCTGTTTTTATTAATGTTGGTTATTTACTGCTTCCGCTCTTGCATGTATATTTACTTCCATTCTGTACTCTGCCAATTAGGGCATAGTTACCCCACTATCACACTAATGTCCATTGCTGCTATTCGGCAACCCCTATCATTTGGAGAAATGAGCTTGAGGCCATGTGACAAACTGGGTACAAGGAACCTCTGGATGGCTTCCAAAACTGGGACGCTACACAATGTGTGGTAGTGGTTTCTTTCACGATATTAATGAAATTATTTAAATATACACGAGAATTTTGTATTATGTTGTGTAGGGTCAGAGAAATTATATATGGGAGTCCCTATGTATCTTATTTGGAATGAAAAGTAATATGAATGTAATTATAGAAACAATTGTATTTTAGTGTTGGGTGGAAATGACATGAGTTGTGCAGTTTAACATCATGTGTTAGGGTCATATGTGACACATTGTGAAAGAAGATAATTTTTAAGTTCCCAGGAATATTGGTTTTATAATTACTATATACTCGTTTATTTCATGAATTGGGATACATATAGCTTCTAGAGACCATTTAGTTTCGTGTCATATGGGGAGGACATCAACCGTGTATTTTATCATCTTCATGTAAGGATATGTGTAAACAAATGTTTAATGAATTATATATGGAATTTCTGCTGATGAATAGAGGCTTAGTCAACTCCATATATCTTGAAATGGATGTAATCAATCCACACTAATGTTTCCTGAAGATAATAACTTTGTGTATCTAACTATCACATATATACAAGGACATTTCGTCTTTTTTCTATAAAGATCTATCTCATGTGTGGATAATCATCTACGAGATGAAGAATTTTTTCTGTTTAGATTCATGTGTTAAAGAAATATTCTTTAATGAGTTAACAACATTTGGTAGGGAAAATTTTCATTATTTTAACACCATGTTGTTATGAAGAGAGGCTTTATTCCCTATATCATCTAGCTAAAGGGACATGTTACACATTGTTTAACATCATTAGGTCACAAGGAGAGATGAGTTGTAGTTTAATGTATTTATTCTAGGACAATCACCATATTGATTAATGTTAGTTGTTTTGGTTGATATATGATTCAAGGATATTATGCATGTTATTCATTATGAAAACTCACATTGGTGGGTGTTTTATCAAATTCCCCATACATCATGGATTCTAAAGTGTTTCCATTGTGATTTAAATTATATAAGATATAATAAAATCCCATTTTTGATCCAACTATAGAGGATTAATTCATCAAATCATTGTGGTTATAAGAGCTAATAACTATTCTCCATTGAGGAACAAACTATGTATACACATAATTTTTTATCATATTGTGATCTAATTTTCATCAACATCTAGGATATGAAATTTACACATCCTATTATGTTCAATCCCCCCAAACTCATCGATCCTCTATATCTATTTATCATTATAAATGAAATTATCACAAAGGAATATTTGAATAAATATGAATGGGATTCTTTATGAAACATTGTCTCGATTCTATACTCAATGGAAAACATTATTTATTATTTTGCAGAATGTTTGTTTTTAGGTTATGGACATAAATCCTGCATGTTCATATCCAGATTTGAATTAAAGTCCATTTTAAATATATTCTAGAGTATATATGAATTTATCGTATTGAATTACTTTGTTTTCCAATTTTCTATACTTGATATAAGGATGATTGATCAGGATCAATGTTTTAATCCTGGTACAATTTCATAAAAAATGTAGAGAAAAAGTGGGTTCCATTTTCCATCTGTTTAATATTACATATGTCGAACATTATGATGATATTAGAAATTAAAATGTTGTTGAATCTCTTTTTCCCAATCCCCATGAGTGTTATTTACACTATAAATTTGGAGAAATAATTAGTAGAAGTAAGGATTTACATTAACTACTTATATGGAATTGGGTGATAAGGCCCCCCAACACTGATTCCCTATATGGTAAATGACCAGTAATATTAAAAATATATATTTCAATTTTATAGGATTATGTATTAAGTAAACATAAACATTGAATTGATTACATTTCCTAGTTTCTCCCACATAGTTATGTATCATGGATTTCAAGTATTAAACCAACCACATATATAGGTTGGATAACATGGTCCTAGACTAATAATCACCGCATGAGTCCATAAAAATATCTACCATAACAGAATAAATATCACTTTTTTATAGTTATGTATGGATTTTTATTTCAAATCCAAACTTTTGGATGAGATTATCATCATTTGGTCCACCTCATATTGTAATTTGTTTCATTTATCATAGAATCTATTCTATCCCAAATTGTTCTGTTTGGAGGGTCCAATTAATAGAAAATAAATTAAATTCTCCATCAATAAAGAGGTCGATATAGGTTTAGCAAAATTTGTGGATGTGTTGACTAGATTGATTAATTCCATTTTACAAAAATTTTCTGATGATACCATTCTTTATTGCATGATATGGATTGTTACATATACATGAGTAGGGTAAGCCAAGATTATGGTAATTTTAGGCAATGAATCGGGCCAAGAATTTTTTGATTGGGGAAAATAATGCAATGTGGGACTAAAAGTGAACTCTATAATTACACCCGTGACCTATCCCTTGATAGGGGAAATTTATTCAAATTTAATTACATATTCTACTTTGTTCTGCATTATCAATATCTCTAAATATGTATAGATGATCATGTAGGTCATTTTTAGTAGTATGATATGATCTAATCCAATAATATGTTTTTGGTTTTTGTCCCCATTATTTGTTATACCTTTTATTAGTAAGGAAGAGTAGGGAAAATTATATTTATCTGGATATACAAATACAATCCCTAATCCAATAGAGTTGATCGATGGATTTTACATCATTTTTTAAACAGGACTCCATGATGCTCTATTGAAATTAATATTCAATGACTATATTGTGTCATAAAAATTTAAAACCTCGTCATCTCAATTATATCTATCCACTGGAATACATTCTATGGTGGTATGTCCCATTAAGAAATATTAAAGGGAATTTCCATTCACTGAATTCAATTATAGAAAATACAAGTGATACTATTGTATAATTACTTTCTATCAGTCCATGCAATTAGTTACAATGGGAATAACTAATATGAGCTTAAAAATCAATATGATAGTCCATGTTCACATCTTGATGGTAAATGTAAAGACTCATATTTTTCACATCAAATATGAGTGTGAGGGATTTCATCTGAACATATGTGTATGACGTTTTGGTAACATGGATTGTCCATTTGATATAGTAAAATATATTCTCATTCCATGAATAAATATTCTATCTAAATATTGATCCAATTAACCATTACATGATGTAAACATATAATTCATGAGGATTTACATCTACTAGTATAATTCTAGAACAATGTCAGCTATAAAAATTTCTTCGGACTCACTAAGGATTTCTAATTTTTAAATTCAAATAGATAACTGAATAGATTATTTATTATCTTAATGAAGGGAAGTGATTCTAATTATGTGTTGATTAGAAATTCTAAATCAAGTAATGATGATATTTGAACACCATTATTTATTTGTGATCCATGAGGGTTACATTTGACGAATATAATTAGTCTCTAGATCAACCTTGACAACACTATGGAGTACAAAAATCAACAGCACATTCCAAATGTTACCCTAAAAAAGAGTTTTAATGGATTCACCTTCATAATGGGATTCCAAATCCTTTATATGACTGTTCTAATTTCCATTCATTGATAACATTCAAATTATTATTCAATAATTTTTTAATCGATATAACATTAATCTATTCATCCAATTATGTTCTCATAGATATTCTGGTTTTTTAGTTTCTATATAGATCCAGTATTCATTATTCCTATTGGAATCACATGATTAAAAAGTATCCATTGCCGTACATTGATGGCAATGTGGGACATCCTTATTTGATATTAACCTGAATACCAATTAATAATGTAACTTTCTTTGAATCCATCTGTAGTATCATTAGAGCGTTTAATGATAGGAAATTGGAAATCATCCGTTGGAAGTGTTGGTATAGGATTCTAAAATCAACGTTGGCCCTTATATACAAATATATTCTATTTACTGGGGAAATGATAGGGATCCATCATGATTATTCAACTTCTCATACATTGTTTTAATTCACAATTTTTTTTACATTCAACCTCTAAATTATTATCAGAAGATGGTAAATTATATAGGATATCTACAAGAAGACTTGATGATCATCGTGTAAGATGAGAAGATGCATTACAAAAGTAGATTATTTCCTAAAATATATATATATATATATATAAATATTAATATGTGATCATGTACTGATGGTGATTTTGAAAATGCAATGTACTAATCTTTCACTTATAAAGGTTTGGAGACAGTAATCAATGTAGGTCGTAGGTCTTCTTCAATTCCCTGATTCACCTATATGGGCTCCTCAAAGGGGGTAGAGATTCATTCCTAAAATATGGTAGAGGTGTTCATCAGGTCATCCACAACATACTCCAACTCTGATTACGTAGCGGTATTTTCAGATAATGTCGGAAACATGACGGAATATATATCCTTATCAAGATGTGGGGGGAAATAGGAAGAGACATTTCCATCCACTACTACAAGGATCAGTTTTAGGAGATTATGGAGACGATTTTATATCACACTACCCATAAGGATAGAATATGATTAGGTGTCTAGAGTCATGTTTATTTCCTCATATATATTTATGGCCAGAACATTACAACTATCAATCACACACCACCGATTTTTCAATTCAAGGTACCCAATTATACTATAGAATTAGATTTTATATTTTCATCCAACATTTTTATTTTTTGATTATATTCATAGAAACAATCTTAAGTTTATGTGGCTTTACAAGAATCAATGGGGTTATTGTCAACACGAAGTATGATTATATTTACACCCATAGAGTATTTTTGACAATAATATATGTTTTATGGTATCTCCATGGGCATGTGAAGCTTGGATCTTCTGAGTACAAAATATAAGATGTTTGATATTACAAAACAATTAGCTTTGTTTTATACGAGATATCCCCAAACTATGACGTGAGATAGATCTTCCCGAGGGGTATTTTTTCAAACATATTTTACCCATAAATTATTATCATTATTGGTGATAAATATTACTCAGTATATCCCACACATAATAGGGTCCTAACCAAGATGATCTTGATCCAGGAACTATTATCAATTAGGATAGTTTGGTTGTCAACATTACCAACAATTCATGAAACATATTGGATCTTATGTGTCCTTGGATGACCTCTTCTAGATCATTCTCTATGAACATGGTGGATACATGGAATTATGATGGAATCGACTCCAGATTATTAATCACACCCATATAAACATATATCATGAAATATTTCCATCTACGAAGGGCTTTAAATAATTTATCTCATGTTATTTTGAAAGATGGACCACATACATGATTGATAACATCCCTGAGGAAACCTACATCTATTTCATAATTTCATAAATTTTTGTCATAGGTTGGAACTTAAAAATGTGTTGTTACATAAAATTTTGTATCTCAAGAGATGTGGGACATGAGGTAGATGGGTCAGGCTCTTGTGAAAAAGTCAATAGACCATTTTATTCAACTGGAATATTTTATTCCATGATTTCCTGTAGTGGACGCCAATCAAAAAATCACACCCCAATTATGTGGAAATATATGAATACTAGGTGATAGAAAACAAAATATGGTTCTAATACACCTTCTTATCTACGTTGGTAACACTATAGTTATTTCCCAGGAGTCACAGATGCATGTATTCCATATGATGGGATTTGGAAAAAATATTTGTTATGAACATGCTGGTGTTGTACCTTGTATCCACTATTCCTATACATGTGTCTCAATGTTCCCTAGTAAGGAACTAGGGGAACATATTAAAATACATATTTTTCCTAGGACAAGGCTTCTAGAATGTGTATGAAATTTATGGAACTCAAAATGGGATCTTTATCTAATAAAGAATTTTTTTGGTGCGGTAGTACCCAATCATTGGATAATACTAGGAAGTGATATTTAAGATTTAATGCTTCTGTTACTGAGAAATATTAGTTTGGATATTATACCTATTATTACTTATTATGGTCCTTTCTTGAACTTATTTGGGTAATTTATTCCACCTACACCAATGAAAAATCACTTAATGGTCTACGAAAATATGCAGTATGACTGAAATGAATTCATCCAACTTTCTTTCTAGTCATCATATTTTCAAACATCACTATACCCTAGATAAATTATTTTTACAATAAACATATAGTAATGATCATTAAATATCAATACATGGCACATGTTCTAATCAATTATCCATTATCACCTATCTAGAATAAATAATTATTTGGAGAAAATTATTGATGATGATGAAATCATAGATGATTTGATCCATCATAATTTGAAAAATGAAGTAATAAAGATGGATATGAAGTTGAAATGATTATTCTTCTTATACTATGGTATAATTGGATGGTTATTATCTATAGGTATAATAAAATATAATATAACATTATATTTATGATATTGTTATTATATTTTCAATATTTCCTCAATTACTAGGTTTCTATGATCACTTATTTATTTTAAAGGATAGTGATTTTGCTGTCGTTGCCGCTAGATAAGAGGTGTTTGGTTGTTCAGTACTATCATATTTTCTTGAATGGTATTGCTTATATGATTATGGGTGAAATAAGATATCTCTTCCCTATTGTTTGATTTAAATATATTAAATGCTGAAAGTATGATTTAGCTCAGAAAACAATATGATATCATCCAAACATTGTTTCATTTTTGTGAACTCCTGGGACCCACCAGGATATATCATTGGGATTAAAGGTGTATGAATATATTCTTAGATATTTTCATCACAGAGATCCAAAAATTTCTCCTATGAAAGAGGGATGCTAAGTGAATATGATTAAACGTACCATTTTCTTATGATGTTAGACACACTATAATATTATCATTGAGTGATGTTTTTTATGGAGATGATTGTCATTTCCCTCATCATTGAACTGAACTAATAATGGAATTGAGGATGAAGGTCTTTCCATCCAACAAATGGGCATAATCAATGGCGATTCTACCAAAGAAAATATGTCCATAAATGATTGTGTAAAACCCCTATAACATAGATGCAACCCATTAATATCGAGGGCCCATCATCTGACCACAATATGATAATTAGTGTTGAGATGATGTTGGGGGTGTATCACAACATCAATAGTGGAGAGATTATTGTTCTCAAAATTGGGTTGGAGAAATGTTTCATCCACCCAATTGGGATACATATACTTCTCAACATACCTTGGTGTGCTTCACACCTCCATGGATTATATTCTATTATCCTGGGACTTGTTGGAATAAAAATTTTTTATTGGTACTACTTTTTGAGCCACCACCAATCCACATCGATCTGGATGGTTTTTCTAATGTGGTGATGATTTCTTCTCCCACTGATTCTCGATCCATCATAGGGCTTAATGATAAACCTAGTTTGGGACATAAAGTCCCCTTATTGGAGTTAAGTCGTGATCATTTTTGACCTTCACATTTATGTTGTATGACATCCTAGATATGAAACTAGTAGGATAATCATATACCAATCAATTAATGAAATAATCCCCTTGATAATTTTTCGGAGGATTAAAATTAACCCTATTTTTATAAAGATACTCATAATGAATATATCAAATTATTTTAACCTCATTGAGTTTTCTAAGAGATTGTATCTAATCCTTATTTTATTGAGATAATATTTTTTATAAATTACAATATGTGTTAGATTTTGAACATCATAATATGAAATTATATTCCATGTGTTAATTAAATATATAAATTGAGTAATATTATTTAATTATATAACTATTGTAGATACCTGATAATTTATTCAAAGAAAACATGATGATATTATAAATTCTATTATCATAACATGTGAAACTCAATGAAATAATGTGATTCATTCAAATTTCCGGATGTACATAAAAAAGATAAATTAATGATTCATTATGACATACACAAAGAAGTTTTTATTTATATATTTCCATGAAATGTTATATTTTATTATTTATTTTTGATTACATTTATAATAATTTATACAACATGTTAACATATATCTATGACATGTTGATCATTATGAGAAATATATATTAACGATTTTTTCGATTTGTTCTATGATTCATAGTAATTTTTTATAAAATTATAACGAATAAAATAATTAATATAGTAAAATATTCATTGAAATAAAATCATGTTACGTCATTAATAATTTAATTATAATGATGCATATATTGTATGAATGTGGGGATTCATGTTGCATTATAAAACTTTTTATGAAATAATCAAGGAAATATATGTGTATTTCCAATTATGTTTTACCTTGACATTACGTAACTGAAATATATCTATAACATTCATTGTTCAATTCCATCATTCCATATTGATGAAAAGTATTCTTGAATCTCCAATCATTATTTTATTTCTTTTTACTCATCATTCTATTTTGATTATTTATGTAATAATGTGTCATTCTTTTTTCTGACATCATTTTCATGAATTGACATGATATTGTGTATATTATATGGTTTTCTAATGAAATTAATTATTGAGTTGGAAATTTGTTGAGTAATGTGTTATTCTTATATTTAAAATATTGTACAACTCATTATGAATAATTATTATTTAGTAGTTCATTATAAATGTTTGAAGTTATATAATTTTTATTATTTTAATATTATATAATTGATCATGCTTCTGATTGAACCTACTCAAGGAGGATAAAACTATTTAAATATAGTAAACATATATATTATTTATATAATATATGAGGAAAACAATCAATTTATTGGCCATGGATTTATAAAATGTTTATTCTAGGATGATGGTAAGGTTTTCTGTTAGGTGAATGTATTTTCTATCATCATTCAAATTTATAATTCATTTTATTTTTGTTTATGGAATCCATGATGTATTTTTATTTTATAACCAGTTTAAACAATACTTATAATGGCATTATCACATATCTAATATTCGATAACTACATGAATGGTATAAACAATATTATATAGAATGTTTCAAATGAATATTATAAGACATTAATATCATGGTCTATGGAAGTAGATAGTGAGATTATATTCTTGAGTATGAATTTGGATTGGAGTATTGTGGTTGAGTGGATTGATGTTTCGTGTATAGTTATAGTGGATATGCTTAAATTATAATTATATAGGGAGGAAAATGAATGAAGTAACTGAGGTTCATGGTGGTCTTTATGTCATGCAAGATATGTTTTTTATAAGAAATATTGGAATCATTTTTTTATATTGAGCACGTGATTTGAGATTGGTTTGATAGTGTATATGTGTGTATTCATGAGTATGTAACATTATACCATCCAAAATTATTTTTCCCAACAAATTTCCTTATAAAATAAGTTTTTTTCATTATCATGTTTATTTTATTTTTATCTTAAAAAGATAAAAAAACATAATTTAATAAATGTAGTCTGATTGTGTGTCTGTTTGTACATAAAATTCGTAAAATTCATAATTATTGGAGGAACCATTCATCACAAATTTAAATAGTTCTAACTGATTTATAGGGATATGTTTTCTTGAGTGAAAAAAGAAAAAATATTTATATAGAACTATTTATGATATTTTAATAATAATTTAGCATCTTTAGTTTGATTTAAGTAATCAATTTATGTGCTTTCCGTAATTATTTTATTAAAAGGGATAATTTTATAGAATGTGTTTACAAGAGAAAAATGATGGATTACTAAAAAAGAAGTGAATAAAAATATTTACGAAAAATTATCCTCATTAATTTTTTTTATGATTGGAAACATACATCTAATATGATGTTAAATAAATTAATACATTTAGTTTTTTTATGAGTGTGATAATGAGGAAATACATTGTAGAGACCCATGCTTGACGTACATGGGCATTACATGACTTTTGCGGAATACGTAATACATAACAATAAATTACACCCAAGGATTGTAACAGTTCAGTGTCTTTGGAAACTCATAACAAAATCTTCTAATAATGGTGAATTATATTCAACATATCTCATTATGAACATCCATATTAGCCAAGTAATTTCTTCCAAGACCATCATAGTGGACAAAGTCAATTGCTGAGCCGGGTTTACTTGTCGTTCTTTCCCTATATTACTGAACCGGATTCTCATTCAATTCCAGCCATGTCTATATCATGAGATATAAATCATTACCCAATGCATTATAGGGAGATATAGGTCTCAAACATCTTATAATGAAATCATTATTACACATTCCACAACATAAATTATTCATCATAACCCAAATAATAAAATGGGTTTTATAAACATCATCCCATCATAACATAATCCATATAAAACAAATGGATATCATTTAATTATAAGTAGAATCAAACCATGTAAATAATAGAGACATTATACTTGAATCATACTAAATCATGTCATCTTAGATGGAAAACAGTTTCGACGAAACACTTGAAATGAATTCTTGAATAAAATATCCTTTCTTCTTCAAAATCATTTTATTTTCACAAAATGACATTCAATTTTCAAATAAAATGATATTTTTGATAAATAATAATGAAACCATATAGAGGAAACTTCATGAAAATTAGGCATTCTGAAACTGTAAAAACCCATGCATGCCGTATAAGTTAAAAATCATTCTCCTCGTACTTTTGCTGTCAATGTCAAAAAGTTCCTCGTATCGTAAAAAAAGGAATATTCCTTCCATAAAACAATGTAAAAGTCAAAGAGGGTGTAAACATGACTTTAAACATACATGGAAGAATATTAAACCCTTTATGAACAATATTTTTTTTTGAAATGGATGAAAAATATATACCTAGTAAATACTTACGTATAAGTAATCACAGATAAAATTGAAATTTGAAAAATTATCCCTTACTATAGGTCTAATTTCTTCAGTAAGAGTCTGAAACTATTGTATAGTGGATTTAAACAAATTATTAACTTGTAACAAAACCGTAATAATATTTATGAAGTCATATATGATTCACTTATGACTTTATATTACCCATTCTTTTGTAAATTCCATGTTAAAGTAGTGTTTTGGGTTATATCATTTCATTTATCGTATGTGTTTCGAATTTCTGTTCTTGTTATTATTACTTATATCCTGATTTAATTAATTTGAGAATATAATACATGATTTATATATAATATGTATTCAGCATATAAATATATATTATTGATCGATAAATGGAATGAAATACACCGTTCATGTACGTATGTATGAATATTGTTTTCATTTCCTTATTTATTTGAATGAAATTAAGAAAATGAAACATATATGTACATAAATCCAATATCATTATTATGTAATATCTTTCAATATTATTTATTATATATACTTTATAATCATACATAAATGATTAATCATGAAAAAGGAATCTCATCACCTTCATGGAGACTGTAGTCCATACTTACGCATTAGCGACAATATCATTCTTTTGATATGAAAATAGTATATAATTGGATGGTATATCATATATATAGAATCATAATTATGTTATATTTATTATTTATATCATTTTTATTTATTATTAAACCCATAAAAATGATGAAATGTTTGAATAACAAACTACACCACGATGTGGAGATGGTAAGCCGTAGGTACGCACGTGTGGTGACTTTTTTATTCAAAGGATGGATAGCATAATAAATATGGTTTTACAATTTTAATAATAACTTTACATAATATAGAATATAATAGAGTTATTATTTTATAATGGATACAACTAACAAGGAGGGAGTGGGAGATGAAATGAACGTCAAATAGGTGTTGAGATATTTACCTCTTCTTCGGGTTCTTCCTTAGGATTTGATCAAAAGGGATTCATTGGTTGGATTTATCACTAAATTTAGGATTCTATGATGAATGGAGGAATGTTGAAAGTATATTTGGGGAGGTATTGGCTCAGAAAAATGTGTTTGGAGGTGTGAATTAGAGAGAAGGTGAGTGTCCTTTTATTTGAGGGGTGTGTGGAACCTTCAGAAAAACGTAAAATATTATTTTATAATAAATTTATATTCGGTTTATAATGGCTGAAAAGTGACTTATTTCGAGGATAGGGTGTGGATGGATCTAAATCATCTCAACCAATAGGTTTTAAACATGTCAAGGTTACCATTTAAACATTATCATTTAGATTTAACTCTATGTTAAATAATTTATCTTTTATCGTGTCTTCTTGTATTCATTCACTATATGGTTAGTAAACATACTATAAACTACCAATATAAACCCAATTATTTCATTAACATCATATATATTATTATAAAAGTCTTTTTGTCGATCCTTTTATATTTAGGACCCTTATATCAACTCATAAATTAAAATTTGTTTTAAAAACACTTTTATATCAATTTGAACACTATTTGGTAAATTTTTTATAAATTCATAACAACATTATTACTTCGAAAAAAATTCATCAAACAAACCATAATATGTTATATTAACCTATAAAATTAGTTTAATTCATTAAATGTATTAAATTGCATTTATTTGGGTATTTATAATATAAATTTTGTCAATATTTCATTAATAAGGCATCATAATTGTCTGATAAATAAATTAAATTATTTAATGTCAAAAATTAATAAATAAAATAGCATTATATTGGAAATATTTTTATATTTCTAATTAATTTTTATAGTCTAATTTATCTTATGTATAACCTGATATTAAAAATGTTTTATTTATTTAACTTTAATTTTAACTATTTTAACTCTTCTTTAAATAAAACAATAATAAATGTACTTATCTAATCCAAGGGGACCCAAAAGGTAATATTTTATTCCAAGGGGTGTTTTTCGTAGAATTACACTTATCCAATAGGATTAGGACATGCGTTAGGGAAATAATAATATCACTTTTACCCTTAATTACCATATTTACTCTTAACCTTGGAAAATAAAAGTTAAAAGTTACTATTCACCATATATTATATTAATTTCATTGAACCACATTTTACATACTGATATCAACCAAGTCACTTTGATTTTTGAAGTTCAACACACAGAAGTGGTAAAATTATTTTTTATGTAAATTTGCAAATTCTCTTAAGAAGTTGGTAAAAGACGGTAAAAAGTTTAATGAAATATTTATATATCTAAAATTATTATAAAATTTCTTATATGAATTAAATTAAACTTATATTGGTATTATATATCTATTTTGACCTAAAATAAATTTAAATAAAATAAATTAGTATATAAATAAAAATTCGGTTTTAACCAATAACTCAGTGTTTTCACTATTCATCAAAAATCAAAAATTTTCAGATAAATACCAAAAATTCACCCTAGTCTAATTTGGATATTCTAAATCCAAATATTAAGTACATTTAAAAAGGTAAAATTTATAAAATTTCAAAAAGTGGGTATTACTAGTCATAATGGCTTGTTTATATAATATTTTAATAATATATCATTGTTTAGTGAAACTCTGTATTGTTTACCATGAAAGCTATTGAGGAAGGTTGATCTTGTGTTTAAAAGAAGCCAAGAATATTGTCTTGTATACTACAAGCTAATACAGTGTTCCTTATAGTGAAACAAAATACATCAAATAAATTAATAATATTTCTCATAAAATCTGAAGTTGTTACTTTCTACTGACGTTAAAAGAAAATTCTCCCTCGAAATTCGTCAGGGTTATAAATGTTTTACTACTTGAATGTTTCATTCATAGAAACCCAAATTTTAAAAAGGAATACTAAAAATTAATTATAAAAACTAATTCATGAAAAGTAACGGTAACCCAAATTAACTCATCATTGGGTTTCCACATAGAAGAACATAAGTGAATATATGGATATGGAAGAGAAATATAACTATCATGTTCTGATGGAGAGTGGTAGAGAACATGGCTATGAAAAATCCAACAATCACCAAGCCATAAATTTGGGATGGTCTAAGGTACCATCTAGGACAACATTTTTGGATTTCAAGATCAGTTCCTTAAAATTGAAAAATAATTGAATTAGAAGAAATACTTATTTGATTTTTCTACAGTATCACCGTTGGTCATTCCTTGAACAATTTCCACTTAATCTCTTAAATAAATGAAGCTGAATTTTTCATTCATGATCTGTTAATAGATTATGTGATAGAATGATAGGTCATTCAATTTGTCTCAATCAAAAGGTTACCCAAAGTTATTAAATATACAAAAGTCCATATATGGTGAGATTAATCGTATATGGTTCCTAAAATGGACTTATACTTCATCTATCATACCGATTAATAAAATAAAACTAATTTCTACTAACTAGTGATTTCTTGTAGTCCAGTGGTCGGTGATAAAATCCTGTCACACTTCTGTTGTGGGTTTGATTATCGCATCCTTTTCCGACGCGATGGGTTTTCACCCATCCTACATGTTTTCATTTTTTTAAAAACTATACTATTGTAATATTTCAAAAATAATATCATAAAATTCTATCCTTAAACAATACTAACTGATTTCCAACAAATTCTATTCTAATCTTTAGGCTTATCCAAATTACATCTGTATAATCTCATAGTATAAATAAAAATATTAATAGAGAGGTCATCTAACAAGCTTGTGATTACCATCATTTATCCCCCATATATCATAATATATATCTTGTTGTTGTTCAAATTCAAAACATGTGAATACCTTATTCATGTATTCTATTAAAAAATTAATAACCATTGAACCTTATTGAAGACATTAATGCTGTGAAAAGTATACAATTTCTACATACCAAAATCCAAAATAATTATATATACTCAAACTATGATATCAATTTGTCCTTATATCAGTCATGAGCTCACCAATACTATCAAACATATTATTTTCTCTTTATCCATTCATTATGATAATATCATATGCTTTTCAAAAATATTTCAATCACTTTTCATGGTTATCTATAACTTATACTCATTGAAAACCACAATAAACCAACACATATATATTATAATATTCCACAATACTATAAATGAGATTCCAAAACATTATTTCTGAATCCCATTAAATAGACACATAATCATTCCACTACATTGTTTTCATACTCAAAATCTCCAATAGTGATCGCATATGAATTCTATTTTTCTATTTCCATAAGAGGTTGTTGAGGTCGATCATCATTAAACATTGTATTAGGGAATTGGTTAGCATAATTCCCCATTTCCTTGCACATGAAGCATTGAAGTGTTAGTGGTGAATTCTCTATAGTCTTTTCTCTATTCTCATCATTAGCTACATTTTCCCATTACATAAACACTAAGCTACTAGATGACCTTCTATTCCACAAATAAAAAATTTTCTATTCCCTTTTAAGACAATCTCCGCCATGCTTCATTACCCACATTGAGCATAAAGAAACATTCATCTTATTTTCACCATTGTTGAGGGATTTTTCCTTGAACTCCATCTTTCATTTCTTGTGAAAACCATGAGATGGATATGTTACAGAAACTTCTATTTCTACCTTGATAGCACAAAAAACAATTTATTCATAGCTAGTAAAGTATCTTATAGCTAATTCCCATAGAATACATGCTTTTAAGCCACTAAAGAATCGATCAACATTAAATTCATGGTGGATGAAAATTCCAGATGCATACCTTTCATGACTTGTAAAATTCGCCTCGTATATACGAATAGATTCATCATCCTTTTTCATAAGCTCAAGAAACTCCTTTTCTATCTTTGTTCAAAGAATACTAAGGATGTACTTATTGAAAAACAAGTTCTTGAACTCATCCCATTCCATGGATTCAATTTCATCTTGGGGAATTATATTTTTAACTATAGTCCAACATTGGTCTGCTTCACTTTCTAACCGGTAAATAGCCAAAATGATTTTTTCACGCTCTGAAAAGCGACGTATTGAAAATATATTTTCACAGGTACTAATCCATTGTTCAGAAACTTGTGGATCAGAAGACCCACTGAAAGAAGGTGGATGTTGCCTCTGGAAGGACTCAATAGAATATTGTTCCTTTCTCTACTCATTTAGATGTCTATAATGATTCATAGCTGGTGTAATTATAGAAATAATATTTTTCACTCCATGTCCCATAACATTGGTTTGTTCATGAGTACAATCAGTGCATTGTTTATTACATTGATCAACATGGTTCCTTCGGGTTCCACCCATCGTCTAAAACCCAAAATGAATAGTGTGAGAAGGAAACAATTATAGGAAAACAACACAATAAAGGGAGAGTAACTTCAAAATATAACATGTTAGTTTTAATTATATGATCGTTACAGTAATTCTAGGACTATAACCTATATTTATAATTAACCTTAGAGACATCCTTTGACATAACTTATAAATATATCTAGGGATTTCACTAAAGATATCTCATCCTAGTTTCCAAAGGATAACTAAACCATTCCACTGATACCAACTGTAGAGACCAAATCTTGACGTACATGGACATTACATGAATTTTTCGGAATACATAATACATAACAAAAAAGGACACCCAAGGACCGTAATAGTTTAGTGTATTTGGAAACTCAGAACATAATCCTCTAATCATGGTGGAAGATCTTCAACATCTCCCATAAAAATCATAATCATTTTTTTTCATACCTAAAACCTTTCTTTATATCCTGGGGAAAAGAAAACGTATAAAGGGTGAGCTCAAAGGCTCAGTAAGGGTATGTATAGAGAAAATAGAACAAACCATATAAATTTGAACATAAATACACGAACATAACGTTTAATCATCAAGATCTTGAGTTGTGAAATAAACCTTGGAGTATATAAGTCATAGATCATAAAAACACATTAATCATGATAAAATAGAATGGGAAAAACATGTAATTTTGGAAACCATTAATAACATGTTATGATTTCTATAGTATCCAAAACATTCATTCCAATACCATCATAGTGGACAAAGTCCATTACTGAACTGGGTTTATTTACTGTTCCAACCCTGTATTACTGAACCAGATTCACTTTCCATTCTAGCCATGACTATCCCATGAGATATAAATCTTTACCCAATGAATTATAGGGAGATATATTTACCACCCATCTCATAATTAAATAATTATTACTTGTGCCACAATATAAATTATTCATTATAACCAAAAGAATAAAATGTGTTTCATAAACATCATCCCACCATAACATAATCCATATAAAAAAATGGATATCATTTCATCAGAAGAAGAATAAAACCATGTAAATAATTTATACATTATACTTGAATCATACTAAATAATTTCATCTTATATGGAAAATAGTTTTCACAATACACTTGAAATGAATTCTTGAGTAAAATATCCTTTCCACTTCAAAATAATTTTCTTTTCACAAAATTCCATTCATTTTTAAAAGAAAGATATTTTTCTGTAAATAATAATGAAATATTGTATATAAATCTTCATGAAAATTAGGTGTTATTAATATGTAAATATATGTTCTTTCCATATATGTTAAAAAAATATTATCCTCATACTTTTTCTGGAAAAGTCAAAAAGTCCCACGTATGGTAAGGAAAAGAATTATTCCTTCCATAGCACAATTTAATAGTCATAGTGGGGTAAACATGACTTTAAACGTACTTGGAATAATAATAAAAACTTTATGAAATTTTTTTATGGACATTGATGAAAAATATTACCCTAGTAAATACTTACGTAAAATAAATCTCGGTTATAAATGGGATTTACAAAATTATCCCTTACCTTAGGTCCAATTTCTTCCATACGTGACAGAAACATATGTATAGTGGGTTTAAACATAATATTATCTTATAAAGAAACCATAATAATATTTATGATATCATATATGATTAAATTATGACATTATATTACCCGTTATTTTGTAAATTCTATGTTAATGCAGTGTTTTGGGTAAAATCCATTTATTTATTATACGGGTTTAGAATTGTTGTTCCTGATATTATTACAGATATCCTGATTTAATTAAATCCATAATGTAAAACATTATTTATATATAATATATATTCAGCATATAAATATATATGATTGATTGGTAAATGAAATGAAATACACTGTTCATGTACATACGTATGAACATTTTTTTCGTTTCCTTATTTATCTGAATGGAATAAAGTAAATTAAACATATATGTACATAAATCCAATATCATTATTTTGTAATAACTTTCATGATTATTTATTATATATACTCTATAATCATAATTGAATATTCAACCATGGAAAATGAATCTCATCACATTTGTGGAGATGGTAGTCCGTACGTATGAACGAGCGATTGTATCATTCTATTGATATTAGAATCATATATAATATGATGGTATATCCTATATAAAAAATAAAAATAATGTTATATTTATTATTTATATCATTTTTACTGATTATTATACCCATCCAAATGATAAAATATTTGAATAACAAACTACACCATGACGTGGAGACCGTAAGCCGTACATACTCACGTGTGGTGAATTTTTCATTAATTAGGTGGATAAAATAACTAATGTGGTTGTACAATTTTTATCATAACATCATAGAATATATAAGATACATGAGTTATTATTTTATAATGGAAACAAAAAATAAGAAGGAAGTGGAAGAATAAGGAACCGTGAAGTAGGGGGTGATATATTTTCCTCTTATTCAGGTTATTCCTTTTGATTTGATCAAAAGGGCTCCATACGATAACTTTCTGACTAAAGGAATGCCTCTAGGATAAAGGGAGGACCATTTAGAGGGTATTTATGCATGGTTTGGCTGATCCAAATGGCTTTGGAGGTTTGAATTAAATAGAATGTTGATTTCCCTTTTATAAGAGGGGTATTTTGAGGCTAGGGTGTGGATGGGTCGAAATCCACTCAACCAATATGTTTTATACAAGTTAAGGTTACCATTTTAACCTTATCATTTAGATTCAACTCTATGTTAAATAATTTTACTTTTACCGCGTCTTCTTGTTTTCTATCACAACATGGTTAATAATCTTACTCTAAACTTTCAATCGAACCCAAATTGGTTCATTAATGTTATATATATTATTATATAAGTCTTTTGGAAGAACAATAGTTTTTTATGACCACTATATCAGTTAATAATGTAATATTTGTTTTAAAAACTCTTTTAGGTAAATTTTGATAGTATTTCGTATTTTGTTTTTTTCTTAATTCATAATAGCATTATTAATTCTAGAAAAATTCATCTAACCAACCCTAATATATTATATTAACCTAGAAAATTAATGTAATTTATATAATGTTTCAAATTACTTTTATTTGGGTATTTATAAAATCAACTATGTAAATATTTCATTAATAAGGTAATTACTCCATCATCATTATGTCATAAATAAATTAATCTATATAATGTTGAAAAAATATAAATAAAATACAATTATGTAGGAAATCTTTTTAGTTTTTTATTTAATATTTATAGTCTAATTAATCATATTTATAACCCAATATTAAAAATGATTTAGTTATTAAACATTGATTTTAACTATATTTACACTTCTTTAAATAAAATAATAATAAATGTCCTAATCTAATACAAGTGGACCTAAAGGGTAATTATGTATTCCTATGGTTGTTTTGGTCTAATTACACATATAAAATAGAATTAATACATGTGTCAGGGTAATAATAATATCATTTTTACCATTAATTAACCTATTTACTTTTAACACGGTAAAAAAAATTAAAGTTACTTTCCATCAAAAATTATTTTCATCTCATTGAACTACATTTTACTTACTGATATTAACCATGTCTCTCATATTTTCTCAAATTCAACTCCCATAAGCGGTAAAATTATGTTTTATGTAAATTTGCAAATGCTCCTATGAAGTGAGTAAAAGATGGTAAAAATGCCAAAAAACATTTTATATATCTAAAATTATTATAAAATGTCTCCAATGAATTAAATTGAACATTAATAGGTATTATGTATCTATTTTTAACTAAAATAAATATAAATTAAATAAATTATTATTTAAATAAAATGTCTATTTCAACCAATAATTCAATATTTTCTCAATTTACCAAAAATGAAAAGTTATCAGAAAAATACAAAAAATTCACCGTAGGCTAATTTCGATATTTTGAATACAAAAATCAAGTCCATTTTAAAAAATAAAATTTATAAAATATGAAAAATAGGGTATTACTATTCATAACGCCTAGTTTATAAAATATTTTAATAACATATCGTAGTTTAGTGAAACTAAGTATTGTGTACAATGCAAGCTATTGAGGAAGGTTCCTCTTGTGTGTAATGCAAGCCAAAAAAATTGTTGCATATACTACTAGCTAATACGGTGTTACATATAGCACAACACAAGAAATCAATGAAATTAATAATATTTCTCATAAAATCATGGGGTGTTACATACATGATGTGGAAAATGTTCAAGGAGATAACTGGGTTTCTCTATAATATTGTACCTTGATGACGTTACTATTAGAGAATGTGGCTTTTCAAGGTATTCCTGATTTGAATTCATAGTAATCATTATGAAAAGATCAGAGCCTACCATTTTTACCTATCATATAGTTGTTTCATTTTTAAATTGGCCTTCTCCCTTTTTCTTTATACATCTAGGGATTAAAAATTATATTTCTAATTAACAATGATGTATGTACAAATATTTTTATAAATAACTCATATTTGTTTCATATAAATTATGGGTTAGGGTCTGCACCTTATTTAACAAAATGTATCACCTTTTTTCTCATGTACAGTCATGGATATTTTTAGGGGAATTTATATGGGTTTTCATTATTTTAAACATATCATTGTGGGTTTCGTAAGGGGAATGACATGATGAGGTTCATATGAAGAATCATATTGGATTCATTTGGAACCCATAATAAAGGAAAGTCGGTTCACTCCCAATCAAATACTATAGAAACTATTATCATCTATAATGGTAAAATTTTAATCTTTTTTGATAGTCAATATATATAGTATTTTAAAATAAAACACATTGTTTAATTTGATTTCAAATTGGATGTTTGGAATTATTCTATTGAGAAGGTTTATTTTTATATTTTCAATGTATGTTGTGTAAAGAAGTGCTATTTTCCATTTAAACCAATTTTATATGGATGTTAGCATTAACATACAAAGTCATGATTGCTTGTACTACATGATTCATGTCATTATTGAAAAAATATAGGAACATATTTCCATCTATAAATAGGAATAGGTGATGTCTCCTAGTGGTATCATGTTGAATAATGGATTTCAAACCATTAGTGATAGGATATTCAATGAAATGAATGTGAGTGATAGTATGAAATATGAATTGAATATTATAATCGGAGTGTTAATGAAAATATGATGATTTTTTGTTGTAAAATTATTAATTAATATCTTTTGTTTTGATAATCTTTTTTATATTCTCAACTAAATTTTATATTAAATGTTACTTCTTATTCCTCTCCTAGTGTTTTGTGATGGACATTATTTTTCAATTTCCTAAATTATTATATACTCACTCAATTATTTGTAACATTTGACGTTCTTTATATGTTTTATAATATGAAACATGGTAGGATCATGTTTCATACTCTCTTGTGGCGATCCATTACATCAACGTTTGTTTTCCAATCTAAACCTATTTTTTTCTGACATCTACTTCATAAATAGTTCTTAATTTGATACAATATGTTTATATCTAATGTATTATGATTATAAATTTATTTTCTTTTCATTGTAATTATGATAATCTATTGTTATGGTTTTTCAAAAGGTTATGCTATTTGTTCTGAAAGATTATTTTTATTCTCTACGATGTTGTATATTTCCTAACTAGTTCTATGTGTATTTATGAAAAAAAATCCCCAAATATTATATTAGTTATGTAGAATTTACTATAATGATTTGGTGACTTGTTGGATGTGACCTATAAAATTGATCACATAAACCACTTCTCCAAAAAATAAGATAGTATTTGGGTATTAAAAAAGTTATTACTTATGTTATGATATTGGTAGATTTCAGTAGTAAGGCAAAAGGATTTTTAAAATAATAAATCTATAGATTCAAAAAAAAATACTATCCATTTTATTCTAAATATCATGTAACAAGGGTGATTGAGTTTTAAACTATTAAAAACCACTTTTAGTTATTTTTTCCCATCATTAAGGATTTATCTGGAGAAGGTCTCATAAGATGAATTATTATAGGGACATCCCACTAAGACTACAATGCCATTATGTTATTCAAATTATTTTGGAAAATTGTAATTATGCTATATTCTAGAAATGATGGTTTCATTATTTTTTTATCATCGTTAATATAATGTTTTTGTGGTTTTTTAAAATTATTCATTCCATTAATTCATGGGGAAATTTTTTCTAAATGGTGTCTATTTAAATTTATAAAATATTAAACTTGGAAGATGATGTGTAAACTATTATGCAGAAGATGCATAAAATATTGTGCTACCAGGGCCACTAATTAGCCGAAAAAATTATAATATATTTTAAATGAATTTAATGATAATAATGAAGGAAATATAAATGATAAAATGAGGTTATTAGATCATTATTTAGTGTTTCAGAAGCATAATCCAGCTATTATTCAATAAGATTATGAACATGAAAATGAAAAATTCCAATTAAAAAATAAACCGAATCTTAATTTTTTTTATATTATTGGATATGGAGATTATATAAGAATAATATATGATGGAATTTACTGATTTCCTATTGAGTGACATTGGTGTCCATGAAAAATAAAAACAAGGACTTATATGGGACGATTTTGATGAATTTTTTGTAATCAATTTTGTCACATGCATTAATTTTTTTTAAAACATTATTTGTTTTACATTGGGGAATGAAACCCAATATGTTTTAGGGTACTCATCCATATTTCTGAATAGAGTTCTTTTCTCAGCATGATTGGAATTGATTGAATCATTAATTCCTTTTATGATAGAGTCAGAATTGAGAACAATGGATATATCCATCACAATTATTCTATAAATTATATATTACACGATGATGGTTAATAGGGAAATAGTTTTATAAAGGAAATTTTTAAATTTTTATGGGTTATATTCTCTACATATTACCATAAAGATATAAAAAACATAGTTCCATAAATAGTTGTTATAGTTATGTTTAATCTAGTGAAAGAATAACACGTCATTATCAATCTACATAAATAGTAAAATCTTCATCATAACCTGACTCAAAACTTTGTTGTTTTGAGTAGGGTTTGTTAGTTCATGAGAAGAGGGAATGTATAGAACCAAGATGTAATTTAAAAAACTAAGGAATGTTAATTTTTATAAATAATAATTTCTATAAACATAATAGATAAACATGTGGAAAAGCCTTCACTCAACCTCATATTTTATATTTTCATAAAAAATTATTTCATACTAGATCAAATCCAAAAACATAGGATAATGATAATGATTTTTCGAAGACTTCAGATATTCATTAGTCCAATGATTAATTATTTAATATCTATACCATGAAAATTGTTATATTTTTATATACAGTATAACAGGATATTGTGAACAATATCCATGTTCCCACTACGGTTAGAGGTATAATTCTTCTAGACTAGAATCATATAAATTTATTATATTATAATGGGGCATCAAATTCAATCCATTTTTCTTCCATGCTTTAAAAATATAAAATACAAAAATGTTAATGATAACACATATCATTGGTATAATGACACCAATACAAAAATCAGAGTTAAGAGGACGAAATCATTTAAAGTTTTATTATAATTCATGGGGTTTATTTTCATTGGGAGATTATTATTCAACATATGGATGTTTTTTATTATGTATTTTATGTATACTGCATGGTCTTATTTAATGGCATTATCAATTATTACACCCAGTATGTGATTTTTACATCCTTGTAATGAGTCATGCACATTTTTATTGGGGATTGGAATATAAATATTATTGGGGTATAACAATTAGTAATAGTCGATGAATCCATCTCTAGAATGTTAGTAGAAATGTCATGACAGAATTTGATGAAACTAGTTATCCATATCTCTTTAATATATTTGGTCTATAAAAGGATCATTTTAAAATTATTTCATTGGGATACCAAATAAAAGTTATATTTAATTTAATATCAAATAACACACATGAATAATCCTTATCTCACTCCTCTCAAACAAAATTTCTCTGACTCATCTTATAAAATAAATGTTTCATAATGTTTGGATATAACTTAAGTTATTTATCGTTCTCCATGTACTGCAATTTTTTTATTCATAATTATGATATATTGGGCTCCAAAATGTGTTAAATTAGATTAATTTGAATTATTTAACAATTAAAAAATGATTCCTCATTCATTGAATAGACATATTGTTTGAGTAATTAAAGAGAATAATGTGGTTTAATGAAATTAATTAATTATTACGATATCCCTATTATAGCTTTAGATGATAGTATATTCTAAATATTTTATTTTTAATCCACTATTGAAATTATGAATATGTTATCATTCCTTTTTTTTATTGAATAAATAGGTAGTTTTAATTTTTTTTATGAATTATATCATCCACTACTTCCTAATTTTTTTTTTGATTTAATTTTTTTCAAATTCTTATATAATCTCAAAACAAGAATTCCAAAAGGATATCTTGTATATTTATTGTAACACCGCGAGTAAATAAAGAATATAACATCATTATATTTATCCATATTTGTGAATCAAATATTAATATTACTTTAAAGGGGATGCTATGCACGATGGCGTACCCAATACGCAACAACGAGTTTCTTGGAAATCTTACGTTGCACTCTAATAATAAAATAATATTATTTTAAATGGTAGTTAACGCCTGGACTTTGTAATGGAGGTAATGAACAGAACTTACTACCAAATGATTATATATGTTTTTCAAATATTTTTACTTTTTACAATAAATGTTAGAGGATTAAAAATGCGAATGAATCCAATTTAAGCGTAAACATTCTAATATTCATTAAAAGGTCGATTAACTGCCTTTTGATGGAGAACCAATTTTAAATCCACTTTTTGACAATTTTATGTGATATATTTTACAAAATAAAATTCTTATTTAGAATCGGGATATCAAAATTTACTTTGTGTAAATTTTTTGTATCTTTCCGATAAAGTTCATTTTTTAATGAATAGTGTAAAATGTTGTATTTTAATTCCAAACCTCTTTTTAATATAATTTATTTATATGATTATATTATCATTTTAATTGGTTTTAAAGTGAAATTAGAAAATATTTTTACCATTAAATCCAACATTGGTCGTTGGAATTAATTTCACTTTGAAATCGGACTTAAACTAGTGTCAATCTTTTGATACTAATTGTTTCATAAAAACACGCTATTTGCTCTGACAGCGGGAATTAATTATTAAATTAATTAATGCAACTTATATGTTTTGAATTTTTTAAAATAATATTCATTTTTGAATTCGGAATATTAAATAATGCTTAGGTTGAATTTTTGGCATTTTTCTGAAAAACATTAATTTTTGATAAATAGTGAAACCACTAAGTGGTACTTATAGAAACTGATTTTTTTGTTTAAATGAAATTTTACCACATCTGTGTTTTGAATTTAAGAAATCTGACATACATGGTTGTCATTAATAAGTAAAATGTGGTTCAATGAGATTAAAATAATTTTTTGGTGAATAGTATCTCTTAAGTTCTTAATCGCGATTAGAGGCAATTACTGTAGTTTAAGGTAAGAATAATGTTTTAATAAAATGAAATCACCTAGACACATGTACTAACCTAATTGGATGTGTCATGGCCGACCAATACAATCCATGGGTCAACTTTGGGACCCCATGGAGCCACATTGGTTGGAAAATGACATAAATACCTTTTATTTAATGTTAAAGTAAAAAATGACACAAACATGACATGTTTTACTAAACCAATTTTCACATGGGGTTATACAAGTTATATTTTTGACTATAAATATTAATTGGAAATATAAAAAGATTTCTTACATCATATTATTTTTTTATAATTTTTTTAAATTTAATAAATTAAATTATTTATGACATCATGATGATGCAACGATGACCTCATTATTTAACGATTTAAATAAAATGGAAAGATAATGTAATAAATAAGACCTACAAATGTCCAAAACCTATTGGATGATTGTATTTCAAACCTGTATCACCTTATCCTAGAAATACATCAATGTGGAACCTTTAAAATCCGAATCTCATTTGAAAATAAAGTAACATTTTGTAACATTACAAGAGTGCCCCTCCTCTCCTTTTATAAAAGTCCCCCACCTCTACCTCCTTACCCACACTCCCAAAGCCTTTTTCTCGGCCAACCCCTGCCCATTTTGTCTCTCCCCTTCCCTATATTACTCCTTGAAGCCTCACTTTGGGCATAAGTCTTCCCAACGAAGCCTTTGAGCTCAAACCAAAGGGAGTTACCCGATTTTAAGGTAATGTCTTCACTTGTGTCCTTTTGTTTTATTTTGCTTCTCCAATCCCCTAAACTCTTTTTATTCATTTATTTTGTAACATCTCCAGTATCATCAATATACTGGGATATTGTTATAAGAAGGATTCTATCTAAAATTACACACACTTACATCTAATGGTTAAATAACATATTGTTTCCGTGGATGGCGAATTTCTGTCTCCCGAAACGATGATTGTTCAACATTCTTTTAACACCTTCAAAGGTGGCCATTAAGATGTCACTATATTTATATTAGAAATATAATATGTTTATTTTTTCCTTAATCTTCTGTATTTTTCATTGATGGCATACCTTTATGGCTTCCATTATGGGTATACGCAATATCTTCATTTAAGGAAGTGCAGGCTACCGTCCCCTCAAAGTGATTTGATTCGTTAATACCATATGTGGTACGTATAAAGGATATATTTAATTATATTTTATATGATACAATACTGGAATTAAAATACTATTATGTATCATTATTTTTTAATTCAATTAAATATGAAATAGAAATGGAAGTAGCGTTAATGCGTACGTACGACTTACCCTCTACATGAATGGTACATTTCATTTCTTACCTCAAAATGTTATGTAATATTATAAGTACATATATATAATGGATATATATTTAATATATTACATCTAAATTATGGATATAATTCTGGAATTATAACATATATATATCTCTCTCATTTTGTTTTAATTCCTTTAATATGACAAAAAATGAAAGTAGCGTTCATGCGTACGTACGGCCTACCATCTCTATGAACGATGCTTTTTGTTTTTTATCTTCAAATGATATGGAATAGTATAAAATTAATATTTACTGGATATATATGATATTTTAATAATTAATAATATCCTGGAAATTATTTAATTATAACTACATGGGAAATCTTTTTTCAAACAAGTTCATTTTTTGACTCATGTACCAAGCATCGACAAAAACGTCTGATATGAAGTAACATTATTAAACAATTATTATAACATTATAATATGTGATATGAACTGAATAATAATCTTTAAATGAGGTACTTAGGAATTATTAATTGACCAATGTTTATTATTCATGGATATAAAGAAACGAACAAGACAAGTTGGACTTGAGGTAAGGGATCCTACTCCACTCTTTCTTCTTAAGTACACTCTTTTATGTCATTCCTTTTAAAGCTCATATTTATTATTATTGGGATGTTCTTTTATATTAATCATACTTTAATTTTTATGTTCATGTGATGAGAGACCCTATTATCTCTCATCAAGCCATTTTGGAAGTTTTCAGTGGCGCCGTTAGGCTGCCAAATTTTCGTAAGAGATCTAACCTCTCTCTTTCTTTTTAAGTACTCCCCATTATGTCACTTCATTTAAGCTAATATTTTTTATGTTGTGGGATGTTATTTTATATTCCTCAGTCTATAAACTTTAAGTTAATATGATGAGATACCCTATTTGATCTCATCAATCCATTTTTGTATGTTTTATGTGGCGTCGTTAGGCTGTCGAGTTTTCGTAAAGGATTTTTCATCTCACTTTTATTCCCATGAGATTTTTGCTAAATTTGGCATAATTTGTTTTGAGTGGTGTATGTACTGCACATTATATTACTCATTGTGTAATATAATTTCTTTTATGAGTATTTACATCATTGTTGTATTTTCCTTCTTTCACGAGATGTACGTTTCGAAAGATACCCATGTCGGTAAGGGAACCTTTCAACTTCCTCTTTTTAAAAGACTTCTTTTGTTGGGTCTTTTAATTTACATATTTTTATGTTGGGATATGTTCTCATATATCCTTATTGATGTAAATTTTATGTCCAAGTGATGAGATACCATTTTTTATCTCTAATCAACTCATTTTGATGTGACGCTGTTAGGCTGTCAAGGGAACTTCTTAAACCAATTTCGATTTCTTTGGGTTCAACATGTAGTTATTGAATATGTCATCTTTTGAATATGTGTGAATTACCTTTGATTATTTTACACTTAATATCCACTTATATTTGGTTTATTCGTTTATCACACATAATTATGTAATTGATTTATCCTTAAACCAAGGATACCGTCTTTGTAAGGGACTTCGGCTCAATCTCCTTTAAATGAGGCATATTCTGTTTTATACATAGCCTTCTTTTATATGGTGTATAAACCCCTTTGCCTTTTACGTATATTCAAAATGAATATTTTTTATACGAAGTGTTTATTAAATGACAAAAGGGAATGTTTTTGTCGTACGTATGCGGCGACAACGACTTCTCCTCCGTCATAACCATTATTTGATTTTCGGCTTCCACTACAAGCCATATCTTCTTTTTAAAAGAAAAATAAATACCATGTTTTACTTTTCTTTTATTTTGGTATTGAAAATGGTTTTAATAATTTTTTAATATCAATGTGTTTTATTGATATCTTGTGATTGAAAGGTGGAAATGTTATGTTTGCTTTATGAATGTTTTATGTGATACGATTATGTTGAGGTTCTTGGGCATTATTATGAATACGGGTGGTTCCGTGATAAACTAAGGGCGGGTGAGCCAGATATAGCTCTCCAATGCATTGGGTAACGTGAAGGAGTGAAACGTTATGGTTTCTCCGAAGAGATTTAGGGAATATACTGTGGTGTGAATTCCAAACGTAACCAAGAAGGTTACTCCCTACGTAAGAATGTTATGAATGCCTCAAGTTACCTTTTATGTCTTATGATTTCTATGATTTATTCATGATTTTATGTGGTATGTTAAAGTTCCTATGTTTTATGGGTAAAGTATGATTTCATTCTTATGTATATATGAACTCATGTTTCCTTTCCATATTTTTATAACCATTACTGAGCTTTTTATGCTCATCCCACATTTTTGAAATGATTTTCACAGGTCAAGGGAAAGGTACATGATGGGATGATAGTGTCAAGGATGTGTCAAGAATGAATCCATGTTTTATTTTAAATATGTTTCTGTTGATGGGAAGAATGAATACTATCTTTTATGTAACCACATTGTTTAAATGTAGAATGTAATACAAGTTTCATGATCTAATTCTCTAAAACTCTAAACCTAAAAATATCCTCAATGTGTAATCTTGTAATAACTCAAGATTAAGTAAGGTTTAAGGCTAGGGCCATATAGTTGGTATCAGAGGTCAGTTTAGACAACTTTCGGGATTAAGAGTTCTTGTGAGACACATGATTAGTCCTTATATCTATTATTTTAGTTAAATCCTTGTTTTATAACATTTTATCAGGTCATGTAAAGTCGGTTATGAATGGAAGGAGAAGGATCTCAAACGACATTCCTATCTCTTCCCGATGACATGTTTGCAATAATTATTGCAAAGTCATCTTCGGATGATTGTGAAACTTTATCTAGTATACAACTCACTTGCAAACAGTTGTTTGAGATTTCAAACCCCTCCACTATACCTCTTTATCATCGTGGATCATGGGTTGTTTTTAGAAAAATTCTATTTTCACAATATTCTCATATTTTCAAGAATGGTAAATATTATCAAGGTATTTTCAAATATTTTACCTTATCACAAGAATTTGAAGCATATTATGATTTTAAAAATGGTTCTGAGGAAGGATACTCTTGCGCAACCTATTTATATTTGATTTTAAAATATAGTCTCACATCACATACTTATGGTATTTTAAAAGGACCAATAATAGAATGTTTCAACTCAATTTTGGTCCGACTATTTAATAGAAATCATGTTTTATCAGATGTTTTGGAATTATATGTCATACATGATTATTTTCCAAAACTGTTTTTCTGTGAACCCCCATATGACCCATGTTGTACGAGGTGTATTTGGATGGAGGAATCAAATGATTTTGAAGGATCTCTAAGTCATTGTTGTAATGCTTGTGACTTCTACCTACGTGAACAAGATGATGATGAAACCAAGTGGACGCCATGATCAATGTATACTATTATGAGTTTGTGTAAAAAACCTAGAAAGAGTTGAAAGTCAACATGACAAGTAAGTATGTTTCCTTAAGATCAAAAATAAATTCCTCAATGAAATGTTACTTAAAAGAAAAAATTTGTCTATTAACTTTTCCTACTGGGGAATCAAATACCGTTTAACTCATCACATGTTTGTGATTTTCTTATGGTTAACATTCTCCTAAACATGTTTTCTATCACTCTCCCTCGGAATATAACCCTTGGTTTTACCCTCCATGTCATTGATTTCTTACATGGAATCCTAGTATGGGTTATCTCGGGTGACCTCTATACTCCCCTTTCATTCTTTTAAAGTGATAGTTTAATTTACTCCTTTTCCGATGTGGGGCTTTCAAGGATGTTTCCAAGCCCAATTTTAAAAGTGCAAGGACGAAATTTCCAAAAGGGGGGAAGGATGTAACACCCCGTGTAAATAAAGAATATAACATCTTTATATTTATCCATATTTGTGAATCAAATATTAATATTACTTTAAAGGGGATTCTATGCTCGATGGCGTACCCAATACGCAACAACGAGTTTCTTGGGAATCTTACGTTGCACTCTAATAATAATATAATATTATTTTAAATGGTAGTTAATGCCTAGCCGTTGTAATGGCGGGAATGAACAGAACTAAAAACCAAATGATTATATATGTTTGTCAAATATTTTTTGTTTTTAAAATAAATGTTAGAGGATTAAAAATGTGAATGAATCCAATTTGAAGCGTAAACATTCTAATATTCTTTAAAAGGTCAATTAACCGCCTTTTGATGGTGAACCTATTTTAAATCCACATTTTGACAATTTTATGTGTTATATTTGACAAAATGAAATTCTTCTTTAGAATCGGGAAAACAAAATTTACTTTTGTAAATTTTTGGTAACTTTCCGATAAAGTTCATTTTTTAATGAATAGTGTAAAATGTTGTATTTTAATTCAAAACCTCTTTTAAATCTAATTTATTTATATTATTAGATTATCATTTTACTTGGTTTTAAAGTGAAATTAGAAAATATTTTTACCATTAAATCCAATAGTGGTCGTTGGATTTAATTTCACTTTCAAATCGGACTTAAACTAGTGTCAATCTTTCGATACTTATTGTTTCATAAAAACACGCTATTTGCTATGACGGTGGGAATTAATTATTAAATTAATTAATGCAACTTATATATTTTTAATTTTGTAAAATAGACTTCATTTTTGAATTCAGAATATCAAATATAGCTTAGGGTGAATTTTTGTTATTTTTCTGAAAAACATCAATTTTTTATGAATAGTGAAACCACTAAGTGGTACTTATAAAAACTGATTTTTTCATTTAAATGAAATTTTACCACTTCTGTGTTTTAAATTTCAAAAATCCGACATACATTGTTGTCATTAAGAAGTAAAATGTGGTTCAATGAGATTAAAATAATTTTTTGGTGAATAGTAACTCTTAAGTTTTTAATCGCGATTAGAGGTAATTAGTGTAGTTTAAGGTAAGAATAATGTTTTAATAAAATGAAATCACCTAGACACATGTCCTAACCTTATTGGATGTGTCATGGAAGACCAATAAAATCAATGGGTCAACTTGGGGACCCCATGGAGCCACTTTGGTTGGAAAATGACATAAATACCTTTTATTTAATGTTAAAGTAAAAAATGACACAAACATAAAACGTTTTACTAAAACAATTTTTACATGGGGTTATACAGGTCAGATTTTTGACTATAAATAGTATTTGGAAACATAAAAAGATTTCCTACATCATAGTAGTTTTTTTATAATTTTTATACATTAAATAAATTAAATTATTTAGGACATCATGATGATGCAGTGATGACCTCATTATTTAACGATTTAAATAAAATGGAATGATAATGTAATATCTAAGACCTAAACATGTAAAAATCCTATTGGATGAGTGTATTTCGAACCTTTATCACCATATCCTCGAAATACATCAATTTGGGACCATTAAAATACTAAACTCTTTTGAAAATAAAGTATCATTTTGTAACATTACAAAAGTGCCCCTCCTTTCCTCTTATAAAAGGCCTCCACCCCTACCTCCTTACCCCCACTCCCAAAGCCTTTTTCTTGGCCAACCCCGGCCCATTTTGTCTCTCCAGTTCTCTCTATTGCTCCTTGAAGCCTCACATTGGGCAGAAGTCTTCCCAAGGAAGCCTTTGAGCTCAAACAAAATGGAGTTACCCGATTTTAAGGTAATGTGTTCACTTGTGTCCTTTTGTTTTATTTTTCTTCTCCAACCCCATACACTCTTTTTATTAATTTATTTTGTAAAAAATCCAGTATAATCAATATACTAGGATGTGTTTATAAGAATTATTTGATCTAAACTTACACACACCTACATATAATGGTTAAAGAACATATTGTTTCCGTGGATAGCGAATTTCTGCCTCCCGAAACGACGATTGTTCAACATTATTTTAACTCCTTCAAAGGTGGCCATTAAGATGTCACTATATTTATATATGAAATATAATATGTTTATGTTTTCCTTAATCTTCTGTATTTTTCATTTATGGCATACCTTTATGGCTTCCATTATGGGTATATGTGATATCCTCATTTAAGGAAGTGCAGGCTACCGCCCCCTCAAAGTTATTTGATTTGTTAATACCATATGTGGTACGTATAAAGGATATATTTAATGATATTATATATGATACAATACTGGAATTAAAATACTATTATGTATCATTATGTTTTAATTCCATTAAATATGAAATAGAAATGGAAGTAGCATTCATGCGTACGTACGGCTTACCGTCTCCATGAACGGTACATTTCATTTCTTATCTCAAAATGTTATGTAATATTATAAGTACATATATATAATGGATATATATGTAATATATTACATATAAATTATGGATATCATTCTGGAATTATATCATATATATATATATCTCTCATTTTATTTTAATTCCATTAATATGACAAAAAATGAAAGTAGCGTTCATGCGTACTTACGGCCTACCGTCTCCATGAATGGTGCTTTTTGTTTTTTATCTCCAAATGATATGGAATAGTATAAAATGAATATTTACGGGATATATATAATATTTTAATCATTAATACTATTATGGATATTATTTACTTATAACTACATGGGCAATCGTTTTTTAAACAAGTTCATTTTTGAATCATGTACCAAACATCGGCAAAAACGTTTGATTTGAACTAACATTATTAAAAAATTATTATAAAATTATAATATGTGATATTAACTGAATAATAATCTATAAATGAGGTAATTAGGAAACTATTAATTGACCAAAGTTTATTATTCAGTAATATAAAGAAACAAACAAGACAAGTTGGACTTGAGGTAAGGAATCCTACTCCACTCTTTCTTCTTAAATACACTCTTTTATGTCATTCCTTTTAAAGGTCATATTTCATGTTATTGGGATGTTCTTTTATATTAATATTACTGTAATTTTTATGTTCATGTGATGAGAGACCCTATTATCTCTCATCAAGCCATTTTAGATGTTTTGAGTGGTGCCGTTAGGCTGCCAAACTTTCGTAAGAGATATAACCTCTCTCATTCTTTTTAAGTACTCTCCTTTATGTCACTTCTTTTAAGATACTCTTTTTTATGTTGGGGGATGTTCTTTTATATTCCTCTTTCTATAAACTTTATGTTAATATGATGAGACACCCTATTTGATCTCATCAATCGATTTTTGTAAGTATTATGTGGCGTCGTTAGGCTGTAGAGTTTTTGTAAGTGATTTTTCATCTCACTTTTATGCCTATGAGATTTATGCTAAATTTTCCATAATTTCCTTTGAGTGGTTTATGTACTGCCCATTATTTTACTCATTGTGTAATATAATTTCTTTTATGAGTATTTACATCAATGTAGTATTGTCCTTCTTTCACGAGGTGTATGTTTCGAAAGATACCCATGTCGGTAAGGGAACCTTTCACCCTCCTCTTTTTAAAAGACTTATTTTGTTGGGTCTTTTAATTTACATATTGTTATGTTCGGATATGTTCTCATATATCCTTCTTGATGTAAATTTTATGTCCAAGTGATGAGATACCCTTTTTTTATCTCTCAAGAACTCATTTTTATGTGACACCATTAGTCTGTCAAGGAAACTTCATAACCCAATTTCAATTTCTTTGGGTTCAACATGGAGTTATTGAATATGTCATCCTTTAAATATGTGTGAATTACCTTTGATTATTTTAAACTTAATATCCACTTATATTTGGTGTATTAGTTTGTCGCACGTTATTATGTAATTGATTTATCCTTAAACCAAGGATACCGTCTTTGTAAGGGACTTCGTCTCAATCTCCTTTCATGGAGGCATATTCTGTTTCATACACAACCTTCTTTTATACGGTGTATAAACCCCTTTTACGTTTACGTTTATACAAAAGGAATATTTTTTATACAAATTTTTTATTAAATGACAAAAGGGAATGTTTTTTTCGTACGTATGCAGCGACAACGACTTCTCCGACGTCGTGACCATTATTTGAGTTTCGGCTTCATCTACAATCCATACCTTCTTTCTAAAAAAAAATAAATACCATGTTTTACTTCTCTTTTATTTTGGTATTGAAAATGGTTTTCATAATGTTTTTATATCAATGTGTTGTATTGATATCTTGTGATTGAATGGTGGAAATGTTATTTTTCCTTTATGCATGTTTTATGTCATACGATTATGTTGAGGTTCTTGGGAATTATTATGAATACGGGTGTTTCCGTGATAAACTAAGGGCGGGTGAGCCCGATATAGCTCTCCAATGAATTGGGTAACGCGAAGGAGTGAAACGTTAAGGTTTCTCTGAAGAGATTTACGGAATATACTATGGTGGGTATTCCAAACATAACCAAGAGGGTTACTCCCTACGTAAGAATGTTATGAATGCCTCAAGTTAGCTTTTATGTCTTATGATTACTATGATTTATTCATCATTTGATGAGGTATGTTATAGTGCGTATGTTTTATGGATAATGTATGATTTAATTCTTATGTATATATGAACTCATGTTTCCTTTCCATATTTTTATAACCCTTACTGAGCTTTTTATGCTAATCCCAAGTTTTTGAAATGTTTTTCACAGATCAAGGGAAAGGTACATAATGGGATGATAGTGTCAAGGATGTGTCAAGAAAGAATCCATGTTTTATTTTAAATATGTTTCCGTTGATGGGAAGAATTAATACTGTCTTTTATGTAACCACTTTGATTAAATGTAGAATGTAATGCAAGTTTCATGATCTAAGTCTCTAAAACTCTAAACCTGAAATGATCTTCAATGTGTAATCTTGTAATAACTCAAGATTAAGTAAGGTTTAAGGCTGGGGCCTTATATTTATCTTAGTAAAATCCGATATTATAATGTGTATAACTGTTTAATTGTACATTATTATATATTCAATACGTATATTTAATCATTCATTTCATTTAAAAATAATTAATATCATTTGATCCTATATATATAAATGTTGATTTCTCATGGAATAAATAAATAAATTTTTATGATGTATATTGGTATATAGTGTTAACAAGATGTTATTTCAGCCTTTTCAAATTTAATATGACATTCTTCATCCCTGATTTCTCATCCTTATAATGACATTCTATTAATATGGAAATATGATTATAAAAAATTATTTTCGGAACAAAAATATAATCATTCCTCAAAACAAATCCTTATAATGAGATATATTGGTATCTATTATTTTTTATATTTTTATTTTTTGGGATCTGGTATTGGTTGTGTACCTAGGCCGGAGGCCATGTTATGGCATAGGGATCGATGTAGTTGCAAGTGTATTAGAATTATTATTTGACACATGACATTGAATTAGATAAAGATTTAAATTCTATAATAACATATATTAATTAAAACATTGTATAAAAATTCAGAGTTTTCATTACGCATAAGAGTTTCAAATATATATTTCCTTACTAGAAAATTAACATGATGAAACAAAAATTTATGGTCGTCATGTAGTTATTCGATATCAACAAGGTATCGTCACATGTTAATTTGAATTTTGTAGAAAATTTTTTATTTCATAAATCATATAGAAATTATTTCTGAATTTTTTTTAAACAAGTGTATTATATGATTATGATTGTTTATATGAATTTATATTGACCTACATAAGGTAATCATGATGTTTTTATTATATTATTACTTATTATAGAAATGATAAATTTTATAAAATAATATCATATATATAAACCAAATTATATCACCATTATGTCATACATAAATGGTTGGAATATTTATAATAAGTAGATAGAAGATGGAAACTCATTTTTATAATGTCCATGTCAAGTTGTAGTTCATTAAAATTTTAATGAATAACTCATTTCATTGTTCCACAAAACAAAATCAGATTTACTTCTTGGTCTTCAAAAATTATTTATTGTCATTGAAGTGAATTTTTGGTTTGAATATAAGAAATTAAATATTTCATAATATTTTATGAAATTTATGACATATCAATAAGAAAATATAGGGCATGAAATTCATATTTTTATAAAAACGTTTTTGTATATAAATATATGAATGATAGAGAAAGTAATAATGCATTTTTTCTTAAGCCATCCCAGTACATTTTTGATACATGATTCTAAATGGGTATGTGAAATGAAAAACTATTTCTAAATATGTATAAATCTAGTAATCAGGTAATATTTGAACTTATTTTGGTTATATAAATTAAGGTTACATCTTTGGGGAACTATTGTGTAAAATTGTATATTTTCATAGGGGTTTTGGTATATTCATAGTTGGAGCATGGTTTTTCAAAATGGTTCACTCTTCTAAAAGAAACCATTTATCCTCATACATATGGGGATTTAATGGTCTCCACATGGTCTAAAATATAGTGCAACCTATTAATTGTAATTTTGGGTCCCCAATGTCATGCATATTGTAAGGGAACACAGTTTGGAAAACTGTTAACCCATCCCATGAAACTGATCAAGGGGAAATTAATCCCGCAAATATAATTTCAATTTTTCAAACGCTCCTAATTTAACCATGATTCAACCCCGCATGACCCTAATAGTTTTTTAACCAATTGTGGGTCCTTCTAGATGGATTAGAAGGCCTTATGAACTATATTCATAAATAATCGATGACTATATTAAAGAAATTTCACCTATCTAGTTATGAGACTCTCATCCGAATTGGATTCATAATTATATTATATATTTATATTGCCTATTGAGTTGATTAATTCTTATGTTGGTGATGTTTTAGATATAGTTTTTCTTGGATCTAACATATTGGATTTCTTTCCTCGGTTTTAGATCTTGATATCGTTTTTAGTTTGGTAATTTAATGTTCTGCTTTAATTTTTGTATTACCATTTCTGGTAATCCCTCACTAGTATTGAGGTACGTGTTATAAATTTAACAACACATAGTAATAATTTATATATTATGATGTAATTATGATGTATCAATTTATATGGTGTGAAAATTACATCAAACATTGAATTAATTAATTTTAATTTTCATTAAATAATGAATTGGGTCAACATTTGTAAATTGAAATTCATTGAATTATGATCCTGAAATAAATTAGTTAATGGGATTCTGAATTTTGAAAATTTATGGAATATTAAAATGTTTGATGTTGGGAATTTAGGGTATTTTTCAATAACCGTTACGGTTTATTGGGTCTTGGTTAAATTTAGATGGATGGTTTAATGTAAAATTGTTTATATTAGTCTGTATGATTAACATACTATGTTGTGATTGAATTGAATTTAGAAATGGTATAAAATGAAATTAAATTATAATATTAGGTTTAATTATTAATAATCTTGTTGAATGTGATATATTTTTTAAATTTGATTGATTGGTATATGGGGTGTGGTAATTAGATAGATGCTCGAAATACCTATGATGTTCTTTTAATGATGTTCTAGAATCAATTCATGCATGTGATTATTAATGTACAAAAAATGGAGTTATTATACAAATAAATTTGTGTTTACTACCATGGCTGATGCTCCAGATACATATGGGGGGATAAAAGCATTGTTCTATGGCCATGATATTGGAATTGGACTACATTATCAGGTTATAATAATATGAATGAACTCATATATATAAATGGTAAACATTGTATTATGATATGTGACATCTAACAGGGAATTTTCATACCCCAATAGTGTCAAAATATAGTTTTGATAATTTGGGTGTCTGAGTGATACTGTGGATGAAATTTTGTTAATTAAAATATAATAAAAAATAATAAATTTTTTAAATTATGAACTGAAATTTGTTATTTATAATACTACATGCAATATTAGTTACATAATGTTGTATTTATTTTATTTTTGTTGTTGTAATCTATATAATAACACCCTACTCATGATTCCTAGTTGATACCCAGATAGACAATATTTTTGTAGGATAAGATAAGTGATAGTCCCTTTGTTAGAGGATGTGTTGGGATACAGAAATGATGAGGGAACCAAACATGGTGTCTAGAAATTCTTGTTAGATATGTCAGGGTATTTATATTGATATTTCATAATGAAAATTTACAAATTCATGATAGAAAATAACTAATTTATAATTTTGGATGTTTTTTTCATTTTATATCTTAACGTGATAATATTTCTTTGGGTTATTGTATTATTCAAGTTCATGGTTGTTGTATTTTAATATATTATTGGCTATTTCCTCTATTATAAATCATTAATAAATAATATATATCATCCCCATGTTAAACATTTTTTAAAAGTTTCAATGCTACTTGGAAAAAATATTATATTGGGTGGAACACCTGGGGACTCATAACTAACCTGCTTGTGGTACAGTTTTGAGAAACTCTAATATAGACATAAAAAAGTGGTATCAACGGTTGTTTTCAATTCATTACATTGTCTTTATATTTTGGAAATGGTATATATGATAATATGATAAGAAGGTATTTTGTTAATTGCATGGTAACGGGAGTAGTTAACCCAATTATGAGGGTAAAACCATGTATCCTACATGGGAATATATGTTGTTGTTGTGTTTTGTCACACTAAAAATTTATTTCATCTCTAGTGATGCACTTTTTGTGAAATATGATTAATATTTCTATGATTATATGATATGTTACATATTTTCTGGTTTTTAATGAGAGTTGAGTATCCCTACTTCATTATTGGCACTCAAGATTTATTTTGAAAAGTATGAACTTTAGCACGCCTGGTATAAAGGTGATTGGGAATTTTATAGGAATTAGAATTCTTCTATTTGATTTTTTAGTCCAGATAAAAAAATCTCTACATATGATTTGAAAATTATGTAATAGAAAAAAATGATGAAAATGAGTGTCTAATTAAACAAAAAAATAATGATAACTTTTAAAACTATATCAACCATCACAATGATATATGATGGATACGTGAAGTGATATAAAATGTGTTTTTAATGTGTGGTTGGAACTGTGGGGAATGTCATGCTCTGTAGTATTATGAATCCCACTAAAATGAATGAGTCAATTTTTTTTATATGTCCAAATTCATCTATTTTTAATTTCTGCTATATACTGCAATGTTATCTCATGTTGATTGGAAAATGATTCGATTTGTCTGGAGATGATCCACTTGCAGTGGATTTTGAGACATCATGATTGTCGGGTGTAGAAGTGGTAGAGTATTTTCTTAAAAAAATGTCCACTATTTATATAGTTTATGGAAATATACTAATTGAGGGTAATAAAGGGTTCGTCTACCATGAAATTATAATTTAATATTCTACATCTTATGACTTGCATCAGATATGGTGGAAAATAATCAAATGAGTTCTAGAATGAGTTTATGTAGATGATTCTTGACCACATTGAGAATAATGTTAAAAAAACATTCAAATTGTAATCTTATGTGTTGTATGGAACAAATAATTGATTATGTGAATTTTAGGCTCAGAGTGAGTAGCTGAAAGATGGTTAAGAAGGAATTCCAAGATATGTTATTGTAGTAATTCTTTCAAGAGGTTATGATAGATGATGTGTAAGCATTGTTATTAAGCCTGAAACATTTGAGTATTTATTTGAAGAACTATATTAGTTTCTTTACCAACTTGAAGTACTATTCCCCAGTGATGGAATGGGATGAAATAAGTATGGAATTATTTTTTTTAGGATGGTATTAGATCTGTTTTTATGTCCCAGGTCAATAACATCGAATTAAAGAAGTCTAATGTGGTAGTGTATAATTCTCTAATGTTTGAGGGGAACCAGATGCATCAAAAAATAGAGTATTAGTGGTTTATAGTATACAATCATGAGGTATGACTATCAAAATTATGATGAATCATTATGAAAATGTTGAATAGATCAGTGGGAAATAGACTTGATTTGGGATATTTCAATTAATTTGGATCTTTACTAAGTGCACATCACCAAGTGTAGCATGTAGGTAAACATTCATAGGAATTTTCTCTCGCCACTATTAGAGTTTCAGGCATTTGGATTGAAGGAACATCTATATTTTTTCTAAGAAAACCCACAATAAATTGGTAATGATAGATAATATAGGAAAAACCAGAGTAAAGGAATGGGTCTTCTACATGGATTACTATATACTATGTAGTTATTTTTGATAGGGTTGTCATGGTATTAGATATGATTATTAATGGAAAGAGAACTCATGTTAGAATAATGGTTCAACATAGGGAACTCATACTACATCATATGGATGAAGGACCAAAATGATAAATGTTGTTCATATTATTCATGTGGAAACATATGATGGAGCTTCAATTGTTAGAGATAATATTTCTGTGGAGTATATGCTTTCTAGTGCCTTTTTTGATAGGGGTTCCACTCATCCCTTTCAACATGAAAAACGTTGGAATGGGTTTAAACTGATGATATTATTTTTATATTTGATTGATGATGATCGATACACAATCGGGCGTATTTTTTGTGACATTAGTTTATAAAATTGGTGTTATCTATGGGTTGGAGAGTATCCTTTTATATTATATATTTACATAATTAACATGTTAGTATTTGGAAATATATTTTGTATAAATGTTTAGTATCATTCCAATACAACATAGATTATTACCGATGGTGAATGATGTTTACATCTCTTGATGGTGATAATGTTTTTCTTTATTGAGAGTAGCACATACATGAGGTTTACGAAGGTCTAATTCATTATTAAATGGGGGAGCTCACAACCCAGGTTTCTAGTCTATTTCTTGATGTCAGGGGTTTAAATAATGATTTTATTCCACCCATAGGTGATATGTTCTAGTATTTTTTGCTATTAAATTTTTAGGTCTTTCAATAGAGACAAAGAATGAGTTTACAAATTGTCACATGAATAGGGTTGATCCAATTTCATTTCCACCTTAAAAAACGGTACTGATGGAATAAGAATTGTTCAATACTCATATATAAGATCTTACTAATAAGTTATTTATTTGGTTGAATATATTTTCTTTTGGGATATAGAGTTATTTACAACAAATAATAACAAGATATATCTAATATGGGTTTATTACTGAATGTTGAACTAGACGACATTGTGGAACCATTATACTCTCCATCATATCAATGATCTGGTTTACCAGTAAATTAGGGATTTTGTATTAGAAAATATTTACCTCTTATCTTTGAATTTTCAGTTGAACGTAAAAAATTATGATATACATCAGACTACATTCAAAATCATGTACGGAAATATTGAATTATAAATGAGGATTTATGGGTTAACAAACGCACTTATAGTGTTTATAGGCCTGATTAAAAGTCCCTTCAACCCTTACTGGGATTCTATTATAGCAGAGATTTGCTGAGTATATGAAGTTAATTGGTTTTATGTGGTAATATGAACGTAGTATGGGAAATAATGTTTCTAAATCTTTTTCCATGAACATATAGGCAAATCCTGATCTAGAGTATAGATCATATTATAATATAACGACATTATTTATTGAGATGCATGATGTGGTTCAGGGAGACCCGATGATAATGACTCTCGTAATAATATTAGTGGAGTACACACATTTGAGATAGAAAAAAATATAAAAACTATATGGATATGTGTTGTTATTATATGAGGGAAATCTATGATGGTAGGGATTCACCTTCTAATTATACTATAAATGAGGATTAGACCAACTATGTTTTGGTATGTGTAGTAATTCCTTTGATTATGCAAGTGGATCTAAAGAATGAATTTCATTTCTAAATGTGGATAGTACATCCATGTGTGACCAAATTTTTCCATGACTTATATTGAAAATAATAGTAGTCTGACATAAAAATTTTGATTTTACGTTTTGTGACATAATGGTAAACCAATCAACATGTGTAGTATGAGCATCAATTTCATAGTCATTTACTACAAATAATTCACATTACAGAGTGGATGTGTGATGATTTTACCATGGAATTTGTGGTGGGACTCTTGAGTATTGTTCATCATAATTACTCTCTTTGTATTATTGTGCACAAAATATTGAATGGAGAACATTTATTACCTATACAGGGGACATTATAATTGGATCAATTGTGAGACATTTACTTTTGGAAGATATTATATCTATAAAATGTTCCATATATTATTATTTTTTGCACCATGACATGAATTTTTATCAAGCTTCTAGAATTTCCTGGGGAAAGATACCTTTATATTGGTTTTAATTCCACCCATAGATTAATGGATTAGAGTATTTTTATATACATTTTATTGAGGAGAATCATTGGTCATTTTTCTGAGATGTTGGTGGGTCATCATGGAATCATATAACATTGTTTAATTTTTAGTATAACAATTTTCATCATGAAATTATTCATATTTCACTATATATTTATTATTATGGTAGGCCATGAAGGTCAACTCTATGGTGGATGGTGTAATGTGAGTTATATTTGTTTGGATAAAGTTTCATGTATGAGACATCAATTATTAACTGACATTAAACCATATGGATATGGGTTAGAATTTTTAGAAGTTATATGTGGATATACATAACTGAATTATTGATATAATAGATTTTGATATTATTTTCTTTCTATTGTCTCTTATAGTGGGTTACAACATGAATCATAAAAATGGATTGTATGTGGCCAAGATTGTGGGATGTTTTTTGTTTGTGGATAGAATTGGACAAATTCCACACCGATTGTATATTCAAAAAATAGACATTTCATTGAATGATGTAATTCATGTGTAATTTTTTCGGTTGTATCACCCATGTCTTTCTTGTTTTATTTATGATGAGATTCTGGCTGATTTTTCCTCTGGTGAGCATTATATGTTGTGTTCTAACAAACGGAGAGTGTATTTTTGGGAAAAAATGGTTTTGATAGATCATGTATTGTGACAAAATGGGTGTTTTTAGGAAGAAATAGGTGATATATATGTGCATATCTGTTCCAAATGGCTCGATCATATTCTGTAGAAGCATAGAGATTATTTGGAGTACAACTTGATGATGAGTTGAAGTAATGTTGGGACATTGTAAATTATGAATCTTTTAATGGAGAATTGTCAATAACATTTTTAGTTTCACTTTTTGCATATAGAATTGTATATTGATTGGGGTTTTCATTGAGGATCATTGGGTGATTTTTGAGTTTTTTGTAAGGGTTCTGGGCTATGAATGGTTGGACCAAATATTTTCAAAGCCATTCACCATACCCCAAAAAAACATGCATCCTCTGATATTGGGGGATTTCAAGGTGAGAAAATGGAATTTCAAATCATTTTTCCTCATTTAAATAATTCTATGACCCCTTTGTTAGGTGAAAAATTTGAAAAATTGTTCACCTCAGTAAAGGAAATCATGCGTACGAAAATTAAGTGCTGATAAATTAATTTAGAAATCACCAACCCCAATGATTTAACACTATTTTGATTCCATTTCACCCAATAATTTTTCCATTGATTCTAGACCCCCCTTGAATGATTTTGAGGCCCTCATAACTCAGTTCATGGAGAATAAAATACCATTTAATAGAACATTATCATCAACTAGTATGTGATTTTCATCCTTATTTTTTCTTCACACTATTAGACCATTCTCTAATATTTTGAAGGGAAAATATCATATAGTGTAGATAGTGTTGGTCTAGGTTTTCAGGGATTATATTATTTTCATCATGGAACAATGATCTTGTTCAACATCTAATTAGTGATTGTGTAAACGAATGTTTCATTATAATTTCTAAATTTCTATTGGATTATGTCTGTTTATGATCTTAAGGTTGGTGGTTAAATTTTAAAACAAAAAAATATTTTTTTGTATTCATGTTTTTAATTGTGAAATTTCAATTTCCATGATATAGAATGTGCGTCATCGATTGAATTTATAAAATTGAACTGAAATGTGATAATGAATTGTGTTAAACACTGGGAAATTGGAATTGGTTGATTTTTATCTTGTAATTGATGTGTTAATATGATTTTATAATTGGTTAATTAATGGAATACTATAATTTTTGATAATGGGAATTGAGGAGAGATTGAGATTATGATTTTTAATTAATTAGATTTGAATTTATTATGATATATATGTTAATGGAGAATGGTTCATATTACTCACTATGGTAAATGTAATGAATTGTGGTCGATTTCCAGGATGAAATTGTACTCCATGATATGAAATATTTACAATAAGATTATTTTTACTAACCATATAGAATATTATATATGTGAAAAATGAAAATTATTTAAAATGTAGTGTGTGAGACACTGAATGATTATAAAAATACCCATAATGGGTTATCCATGACATTCTAGACCCAAATGATTTCAAGTGATTATTATTTTATGGCATAGAGAATGATCATATAAAAACCCCTAGGGCGGGGCATAGAATAATGTCCCAAATAATCATTGGGTTATAGACACACCATTCAAAACCCATGAGATTCTTATTGGATTATATTTCCAAATGGGTGTAAATTAATTGAAATGAAACAGTAAATGACAACCATAGTATTGTGCTATTTGATATCACTTTGGGTTAGATCAGTCACTATCATTGGAAAATTATATTATTTACATGCAATGTGTCTCCCTGAACAAGGGTAATTTATGTAGTTACATTGATAACAGTGAAATGGGGAAAAATTTAATTATTAATTTGTAATTTAATGTTTATACAACTAAATATAATTTCTGATGATTGTATATTTTTTACTAAGTCCTTGGTGGTTTTTACTGAGTTCTACTCACACCGAACTTAGGTAGACTGATCTGTATCTGAATAGAAATCATGTTTGTAGGGCATGATAATTTAAAAAACACTATGCTAGATGGATGATTTTGGACCAATCAAGGATTTGGGAACTAGGAATGATAATGTTACCCACATAGGGGGGTTTATAGTATATTTATTTTGTGTTTCGATTTTTATACTGGACACTGATTTCACATCACATATTTACTATTTAGAAATGTAAAATTTGATTCAGTTTTTTTCCATCATCAGATACCGGTCTGTTCAATTTGTTGTATTAATATGTTTGTTGGTTATTGGATTTTGGTTATTTCATGGTTATATCAGTTGTTTTCATACATTGATAAAGAGTTAATAGTCTTACCATGCTATATATATATATATATATTAAACCCTCACTACTAGATTGTTTTCTCTAGAGTAACAGAAGGAATTCTTGAAGTCTTCTAAACAATAGGCTTGGGGAACCTGTATGTGTAACCCAGGTAGGGATGTTACATGGAATTAGTAGATTGAATCCCTATATCATTTAAATTTATCCCAATCAATGTGTAATGTCTGGGAGTTTCCATGTAATTTTTTAAAATTATATGCAATTATTTTGAGAGCACACACTCTAGAGGCATGTTATTTTGAAGCCCTGTTTTCCCAGAAGGGAATTTTGAACGTTTCTAAAGTTCTCTTAAGATAATGTGCGAGATTGTATTTATAAAATTTAATCCAGTGATCAGAATAGAACATTTTAGGGATTAATTGAACATGTAATGTTGAGACTCAACATGAATTCACTTAACATTCACCAGAAACTTTCAATTCGAAATGTTATTTTTCAGAACATTTGAAAAATATTAAAATATCATTGAAAACATTATTTTATTTTATTTGGAAATGTTGAGTGAAAGACAGAGTAATTATGATGCGGTAACGAGGAAAAATGTTTCGAATTAAATGAGGATAATTAATGGATATTATTTCAATAAAAAATTATATGTTGTTTCATAAATGAAATATGATAACAATGAATCATCGTACTGTAATGGAAACACTATGACATATTTCATTATATTAATCTAACACATTAAAGGGTTGAGAATTAATCCATGAGGAGTATCCGATGAACCTATGGTGGAATTCTTCTCAAAAGAACATATAAAAATTACATAGAAACCCTCAACAATGACAAACGCTAGAGGAACAAAGAGCGGTGAAAAATTTCCTGGATTATGAGATTGGATCCGGAAATTGTTGAATGGTGAAGAATGAAAACAGATCATAGGTTGATGATGAATTTCATCATCATCCATCACCTAAGAAAAAAATAAATCATTGTAGGGATTTTTTTGTGCTTGAATTTCATGTTCTTCACTCTAAAGAAATGAATGCAGATCAACCCACAAACAAGATGATCCATGGATTAGGTGTTCTTGCATTAAGGTTATTTCCTTGGGGGTGTGCATGATTATTTTTGATATATTGATAGAATTGTGATCCCGAAATTTCAATATTTCTTATTTCTAACATCAAGGGGGCATGCCGACTCAAACAAGGCTTGAGTCTCTCTTCCTTGTGCATTCTTCATAGATGAATTATACAAATGGTGGAAGGATGAGTTTGAGGTCATTGCAGTGAAGGTGGATACAATAAAGTCTCATGGGCATTGAATGATTGACAAAAAATACCATTAGAGAAAATATGGTGGGCCAAATAATGAACTGACGGTGCACTGGTAACAACGGCGGTGCCCGCGGGCAGAGGGAGGTGATGCGCTCATCATCACGCTATAGTGGCATAGATGGGAAGTGTCGATCGGAACTGTGTGGAGGGGTGGCCCACGTTTGGGCTACTTGGGAAACCATGAGGCACGTGGTCCATCGACTGTATGTAGTGGTCCTGTCAAATGGCGCCAGCTACTACCACTTGTTCGAAGTGGAGGAAACTACTTCGCATTGATCACGAGGTGAGTGGGAATCTAGATGGGGATTCCAGCCACGCCCCTTGTTAGCGACAAACCGGTCCATCTCTAGAAGACTGGGAAGGACAACGTGATGGACCTGCCCCATCAGGCCGGGCCATACCTGTGGACTAACGGGCCTGTGACATTACGGACCAGACCCATGATGGGCTTGGTTTAGGTATGGTCGGGTCAGGTCATCCCGATTGGGATGGACTCGACATGGACCCAACCCACCCGTTTATAGTAAATAATCAATAACATGGAAATATGGAATCCGATTGACACACCATTTATTGTTTTGGGACCCTAGCGATGATACTATCCTTTAGATATAATCTACGTGACATTTGGTTGAGGTTGGAATAAAACTTCGTTGGATCAGACTACAATACAACATGGATGTTTTTACCAAAAAACATATCTTATAGACCATGCATCCGTTCGAGGCACCATATATTGTGATTATACAAATACAAAGAGATAGTACATTGGGTGACTCTATGTGGGACATATTTGTAGTAGATGTACGACTGGTGGCTTGAGTAGAATAACCTCCCAAAATCAATCATGTTAGGCATGGTAATATAGTGTCTATCTATGATGTGAAGAATGAAAATGACCCTCCATGGATCAACATTAGAGCATCGCTTATTGGATCATTTTGAGAGTGAACCTTCATAAATCAGCCGGATAGAGACAATTTTGTGGATCATAATGTTATATACCCTTCCAAGATCTGCATGAGAAGAATGATTTTGGATCATTATGAGAGCGTCTATCTGTGGATCATCATTAGAGTTCCACTTTGTGGATTAGCAACAGAGTGACCCTTCTTGGAATAACAACATATCAACACATCATGGATCTTTAATAGGGCCTCTCAATAGAATAAGATGATATATATTTATGACTAACTATCATTACCTTTGTACATATGTTATACCTGGTGGTAGATGTGACTTTTTCTTTGTGATTTAATTTGAAATTTTTTTTTGGTATTTTTATTGGAGGATTTCTGTGAGACCCGAGTCGGTATAGGGTTATTTACTATGTATTGTTATACACTCACCTATATAGGATTTTCCCACACCTATTGTCTATTTTTCATACAATAAAAACCATTTATTGGGATTTTGGGGGGCCAGGGATAGATAGTTCTTGGAGGTGGATCGATAGATGAGGTGTGCTGAAGATACGTGTGACAATGAGTTATACCGACCCATTAGGAAGGATTCATGGTCGACGACCCTTAGAGCATGTAATTCCATTGCTATACTTTCCTTTCACATGGGTTTGTATTATAACCCCATTTAATTTTTTTAGTACATGTACTTGTTGTTGGTTCCACATCCATGATAATTTCTATAGTATAGGATATGTGTGTGTGTCTGTATAAAGGTGGCATGGAAATTCATTCACTTTTGGTGGTATACATTTTTTGTTATAGTCGCCATCCCTCTAGCCTATGGATGGTGGGAATGGGTTGTAAAATAAATGGGTGTCGGAGGATTGGTCATGTCAATGTGGTATAAGAGGGCAGTTAGTTCTATAAGAATATAAAAAGAGTTTTTATTTTTGATGTGGAAATATGGTTAATTGTTTGTAGTTTAGGCCAGGTAGTAAAATTTTTTTGCGACGACTGACTTATCTATAACCCAGGATATTGAATTCTGTTTCCAGACTCGGTATACAATAACACTATTTACATGTGTTTTAGAAATGTTTTTATATTGATCACTTTTGAGTCAGCTCACTAGGTATGACTTATGGACTATGGGACATCTATTTCCATGCATGATGACACCATTAAGAGTTCCATCCATGATTCTGGCGAGGTATCATGATGATCACCTACCAAGAGATGTGGCGTCAGTGCATGGAACACATACATCGATATCACCTTTGGGTGGTGCACCATAATAACCACCACCTGTAGAGAAGTAGTTTCTACCACCCCCAATAGAGGAATTTTCATTCCAAATGGGTGTGTTTCATTAGATCCAATGATATAGGACCCATGGTTTCAAGGTGAGATAGATACCCATGTAGCTGAGGTTTGGTTGACAGAAATTACAATGTAATTTATCCTTGTAGAGACACTTACAGACCAGATGTTAGTCCTAGCCGCAAGCCTTTTTTAAGGCACAATGGGGAGATGGTATAGAATGATGCTCGATACATACAAGGAGGCAAACCTCTCTAGGTTCAAACTCGGGATCCTCTTTAGAGAATGATCATTCCATTGAAACTATGCTCTGTGCATATTTATGAGCTACTGCACCTATTGTAGGGAAACCTGAATGTGACCTAGCACTCAGTGAGGTTTATCGACCTCTCATGCTACTCCACCGACATGGTACAAGTAGCATTCATTAGGGATATATAAATTGAGTAGAGACTCTAAAAGGAGAACATGAAATCATAAATTTATCTCAGTATCCAAATGGAGGATAGAGTGCTAGAGAGAGCTATACTGGTGGAGAGTTTCCAAGATGATATTTGACGGATGGTGAGAGCCACCAAAAGATGAAAGACGCCTATGAAATCTTCCATATGTAGTAGGAAAAGGAAATAGAGGCCCAAACGTGGAAGACCATTTTGGTGGACAACCCTAGGAAGTAGGGTCAGAGGTTTATATCTCCTGAGGAATAGAAGGTCAACTTAGGGCTAGAGATTGTTACTCATACATAGGGAATAAAAACATGGATCATGAATTCTTGAACCTTCTCATAGAATATCCGAAGACATTCAAGATACCAATAAGGAAAAGGAAGATGTCCGAGTGAAGAGGACTGCAGGGAATCCTACATAGTAGGGGAGTAGGCCGAGTGGCAGGCGATGGACAACGGTTTGAGGTACTACCTTTAACACACGCAGGTGGTCCACCATGGTCTGATAGAGTCATCATACATGGGTGAGCTCAATTTCATGTAGTATAGTCCTAGGACCATGAAAATCCAATTATTTTATTAGGTACAATCAATGAATTCTCTGTCTTATCTTTTGTACTTACAGACCAAGGTTATAGTCACTCTTTCATTTCCATGGACCTCATTTGAGGCTCAGAGATTTTAGTAGATCCATTGGATAGATCCATAAAATTAAAGACTCTTACAGGAGGGGATCTTAAAATTATATACTATTTGAATCTATGTGGGATTACACTATGAGGTGATAACTTTAGCTGTGATCTCATAGTAGCAGCGTCGAGGCCTTACGATGACATCTTGGGTATGTACTGGTTATCAATGTTCCATTCTAAGATATATTATTTTAGGTGCAATGTGTGGTGTGTCTGCCGGGATGGGATTAGGGACTTTTTCACCAGTGAGAAGGGATCCTTTAGAGTACATGATAGACATTCTCGTAGGAGGGTGTAGCTGATCACCAACCAGTCAGATAACCTCAACCTTATTGTGGGGTATGAGAAGAGTCTATGATTACCTATATTGGTGGAAGAGTTTGTGGCTGTCTTTCTGGAGGATGGTTCAGGAATAACTCCTCATAGGGAGGTATATATATATGTATCAACCTGTATATAGGGATGATTCTGATAACCACCCCGATATATCGAATGAATCTTGAGGAGATACATGAATTGAGGGTACAACTGTTGGAAATTGAGGAGTACGGGTTTATAAGGCCCGATGTTTCACCATGTGCATCCCTAGTGTAGTTTTCCAAGAAGAAAGACTAAAAAATGAGATTATGGGTGGACTTCAAATCCATAAGCTTGGTGACTCAGAAGGAAAAATATCCAAATACGAGGATTGGTGACATCTTTGATCATTTGAAGGGAGAGATGTGGTTCTCAAAAATCAACCTCTGTTGTGGTTATTATTACCATATGGGACTAGATAAGGGCATAACAAAGATAGCCATAAGATGTTGTTATAGACACTATGTGTTTTTGGTGATGCATTCTTGCATGAACAATCCCCCAGTGTTGTTCATGTGACTCGTGAATATGATCTTCCAGCCTTACGTTGATTGTATCATTGCAGTCTTCATTGATGATACCTTGGGGTACTTGGTGTCATAGGAGGCGCACATTACACAACTACAGATAGTCATAGATACACTCCGAGAGCACCATGAATATGGTATGCACTCAATGTGCCAGTTTGGGATAAGGGAGATCCAATTTTTGAGACATATTTTCTTGGAGGCTAGTGTTGCGGTGGATCTAGTGATGATAGAGGCAGTTCTTTGTTGGGAGCCAACTAGAGGCGTGACTAAGGGGCATAGTTTTCCTGGTCATGGTTGGGTACTATTGGATGTTCATACCTAACTTTAATAGAGTATCATAACCATTTTTCTTTTTGAAAATGATGGTACAACATTTCCTATGGATAGATAGTTTCTAGTAGGGTTTCTAGGAGGTGTGGCAGAGATAGATGTGTGCCTCCATCCTCAGACTACATGAAGAGGATGTTGGGTATGTAGTATTCGGTGACACATCTGGGACTAGACTAAGTTGTGGCCCGTTGAAGGAGAATGCAATGATTTCCTACGATTCCTTCTAGTTGAGGAAGCATAAGAATAACCACATGACCAAAAAACTGGACTTATCATTTGTGGTATTTTCCATAAAGATGTGGTGGCACTACATGATGAGTGAAAATTTTATAGTATACCCTGACGACAAAATTGTATGGTATATATTCTTTCATAAGGACCTAAACCTGATACAATATATATGTCTAGAGTTCCTCCAGGACAATGACATTGAGAGAGTCAAATTTCATCGGAAGGGGAATGTGGTGGCCCACACACTCACCATAAGGTTTGGTTTATATCTAATAGGTGAGGTGATAGAGAAGCTAGCCACGATGTAGGTATGCATCTTGTCAAGTGATGGAGCTGCACACCTTCAGTCGATGTCTTTTAGTCTTAAACTCTTATAGCGAGTTAGGGAGGCACAACTAGTAGATTTTGACTATGAGGACTGACATGCTCAGTTATCCACAAGACAACCACTTGTTGGTTTTTCAATATGTGGGGATCATGTAATTATTTTCAATGGATGCACTATAATACAAGTTAAGATAGAGGAGGAGTTATTGACGGTGTTCCATAAAATCCATTTGGTGGTACATCCTGGAGTATAGAAGGTGTACCAAGACCTACAAAGTCAGTTTTGGAGGCATGGATGAAGAAATTCATGGCATAGTTCATTTCATGGTGCATCACTTTAAAGCAAGAGAAGGTTGAGCATTAGGTTCCACCAGGCTTCGCATAGCCAAATGAGGTACCAAAATGGATGTGGGATGGTATCACCAAGGTCATCATTTTGGGTATACCACACAAATATAGGGTCTATGATTCTATGTGGGTGATCACCGACCAACTCCACATGTTTTCCAACATCCTTCCCATTTAGTAGGAGTAATCGATAGTGTTATTGGGACACCTATATTTCCATGAGATAATGTGTCTTCATGGGGTTCCTTAAATGATCATATCAAACAATGATACCCAATTTACATCCTAGATGTTTAATGGGATGAATGAGGCATTCAGGACTCAACTAAACTTGATAAAAACTATTCACCGACAAACTGATGGTCATAAGGTGTGGACCATATATACCTTTGTGGAAATGCATCGTGGTTGGGTCCATGATTTTGGACATAGTTGGGAGGACCAACTATCATTGGAGGAGTTTACAAACAACAATATCTACCACTCCCTCATCTGTATTACACCATTAGAGGAACAATACAGATGACCGTGCAAGTCACATTTATACTTGACACACAAAAGGGAGTCAGCACTCATAGTTCTAGAGATGGTACATGACACCACTGAGAAGGTGTAGATCATCCTTGAGAATATGAGGTCTGCACAGAGCTGACATAAATCATATGATGACAGGAAGGGAAGGCACTTGGATATTGAGGAGGGAGACAATTGGATCCATCAAGTCTCACCCCAATAAGGATTTCGGTGATTTGGCCAGGGTGGAAAGCTATTTCATAGGATAATTAGACCTTTTCAGATCCTTAGTTGAGATGGAAATGTTGCGTACAACCTAGGTATTCTCTCACAGATGCACTAAGGGCACAATATTACCCATCTTTTGTAGCTGAGTAGTTTTATGCAATATTCGATGCAATTCATCAATTAGGGAGTGTTAAACATCGATAATGGGGGAATGTTTGGGGAATTACCGTCGGAGATAGAGGAGAAACATGATTGGGTATTTATTGAATGGTCAATTCCTTGGGTACGCATTTGGTGGCATCATAAGGAATTTGTAATAGAGATCATGGGAGTGGGAGTATTAGATTAATGATCAGTACCCCCATTCATTTGGGAAACCATTTTTTGGATTTCATGGATTTAAATTCCTATGGTGGGGAAAATAAAAGGACCCAAAATTTCCATTTTATTGTTTTAAATCATATGGAATTATTTCAATACCACACTCTCAGAATGAATGTGATTTTGAGGCCCAATGATATTGGAATGGAATTTTGACCTTTTTTCATGTTTTCTTATTTAAACGTGTGAGAGGAATTGTATAAAATTTATACATGTTCTGATATAGAAAAATTGAGGGCACCAGTGAACTTGAAATGACAACAATCACCTACAAAGGACTTCAAATAGATTGTCAAGGGTCAGAAAGAAAGGATAATTTCTAGAAACGTTGGAAAAAAATAAAATAACGTAGAAAAAGAAAATTTATTTTCTTTCATCCAATTGTGCAGTGATCAGAAGCATTGTGGTGTAGTGACGAGGCAACAATGAGGCACATTAAATGGGGACCATTAATGGATTTTTGTGTAAGCACAACCACAATGCTATTTCATAAATCAAATAGAATAAATATGCAACATCCCAGCCTAATAGAAAAACATTCATATATTTCATCCTAGTAAAATAACCCGTTAGAGTGTGGGGGATTAAAACTAGGTATTATCTAAAAAAATATATTTTTGAATTCCTCTCCAACTAAGAACATATAATGCAACAAAACCCCCACAAATGATGATTTCTAGAAGATCTATGTGCGTTGAAATATCTCATGGAGAATGAGATCCGATCCTTGAATAGATGAATTACGAATAAATATAAATATCATAGGTCGATGACCACATGGATCATCATCGACCACCTACAAAAAATCAGAATCACGGTAGTGATTTCCTTGTTCTTGAATTCCCCGTTCTTCATTATAAATACACGAACATGGATCAGCCAACAAACACGCTGATTAGATGATTGGGTGTCATTGGGGGATGGTGATTTCTATAGGGCTTTTCATATGGAATTTTGATAGCCTCATAGAACTGTTGTCCTAAACCTCTCCTTTTTCCAAACATCTAATGTAGAGGGAGTCGGCTGACCCGAACAAGACCTGAGCCTCTATGCCTTGTTCATTCATCATGGATGAATACATAAAATGGTGTCAAAGAGAGTTATTGTATTTCATAGTGCTGGTGGAAACCATACAATTTTGTAGGTGTAGATGTGTTGTGAAACGAACCACCATAGTAAATCCAAAGGGCCACAAAATGAACCACTGATGTGCCGGCATCTGTGATAGGAAGAAGGAGGTTCCCTGTCGGCATGCTATGGTGGTAGAGAACTGCAGCCAACTGGTCATGGAGGTGTGGATGGGCGGTGCCGAACGGAGCTATGTGGAGGGGCATCACATGTCTCGGATGCTCGGGTGAGCTGGCGGCATGCGGTTTATCGACCACGAGAGGGAGTCCGGTAGGCTAGACTGGACGACCATGTGGAAAAAACTATAGTCTCTTAAGCATTGAAGAGGACACCGCCTCATGATGGCAGTGGGCCTATAGGAAATCTAGATTCATCTTCATTCCATGTCTAGATATGGGGATGAAATGGTCCTCTTCTAGAGCATTTGGCATGCCAGTAGTCCCTGCATTCCACATCGGGCCGAATCCATCACATTCGGCATGGCATTACCCTCAGCCCAATAGGCCCACGACCCAGTGGACCAAAACCATGGTGGGCATGTTCCGTGATGGGTCATCAAACCTAGATCATGTCACTGGACCCTAGGCTAGATCTGGTAAGGTCAAATCAGTGCTAGACCCAACCAACCCATTATATAGATGAAAAACATTAAATATGGACATCTGATGGACGCATCATCTTTTGCATTGGGAGCCTTGAGATGAAGAAATACTTATGATAAACTATACGTTAATTTTTGAGTAGTTTATAGTATGAACGGTTTGGATCAAACCCTAATCCAACTGGATCCTTTTTATAAAAATACCCATATCTTACTGACCGATCATCCATTCAATGTTTTACTTATTGTGTTGGGACCATTACCACAAGACATTACTTTGGTTACTCAATGTGGGACTTCTTGACGGTTGAAATATGACCAATGTATTGAGGAGTAGATCCTCATAGAATCATGTGTGCAATGTTTGGGAATGTAGTGGCTAGCGGTGACTTGAATAATGAGAGATACCCACAATAGATCAGCAAGAGAGAGACCCTATGTTGATTCGAATTATTTAAAACTATCATAGATTAGCATGAGTGGGACCCTTTGTGTATCTTCAAGAGAGAGACCCTTCATGAAAATATATGAGTTAATTCTTTTGTGGATTGGTATGAGAGCCACCCTCTATGGATCGGCATGATGGAGACCCTTTATGGATCAACAGGAGAGTGACCCTTTGTGGAACAGTAGCAGAGCAAACCTTCATGGATCAACACTGGATCCTGTCAATAGACATAGATGATCTAGAAATTAATATTTTCATAAATACATATATTATTATGTTATACATGGTGTGAGTTGTGTTGTTCGCATTGTGATTTAATTTTAGATCATGCATTGTGGTAATTTCCTTTATGGGTTTCTATGAGGCTTGAGTTAGTGTCGGTGTCCCTACAGAGTATTGTTATACTCACCCATGCTTGAGATTCTCCTACACCTATTGTGTCATTAGACAGTAATATATAGCTTTGATAGGGACATTGGGGTTCTAGGGATAAACATTGCATAAAGGTGGATCCTTATATGTGGGGTGTTGCAGTGACATCTAACAATGAGTAGTTCCTACACTTCAGGTAGGATAAATGGGGGATGTCCTCTAGAGGTTGTATTCCATTTTCTCTAATTTCCATTTTTTTGGGAATATATTAAAATATATTTTACTTTATGTAGTACTTATACATGTTATTGGATCCTATTGAAGCTTACTATCTACAGTATGGGATGCACGTGTGTGTATAGGATGAAGGGAGACACCATCTGATTTTGGGGTTTTCCTTTTTTGGTGCTAGTCACTAGCCCCTGGATTATAGAAGGTGGGATTGGGATAGTCATGACACATGCCACGAGGGATGGATCGTGACACATATAATCCATGACTATAGAGGACATATAAATATTGGGTCTCTGTGATTTTGTTAGGTCACATAGTGCTCCAAATTTGATGGTATCTGGAAGAGACCACCATTGTACATATCAAACCTAGTGGTTGTTAAAAATATCTTTTCGATGTAAAATTCCTATAATATCCAAATTTTATCCAAATATATTTCAGTATGAGTAAATTTTGTTTTTATAAATTTGAATTTATGCTCAGATCATGTGTCATGGAAATTAGTGGACCATGGGATGATCATATGACATTTGATGAATTCTTTGATAACATTATCTCCCTTGTAAAAATTCATATACCACTATTAAAGGAATTATATATCCATCCTCTTCATTATAATTTATATAGGGTAGATATAAATTATACATATTTTATTGGACTTACTATTTTTCATTTTATAATGGTGAATGAACAAATTATATATAAGTGGAAGGTACTGATAGAATTTAGATATATGTTTTATATCGATTATCATAATAGATATTTATATTTTGAATTTAGAGAACATTAATTCTTAATGATTCCAGTAAAATTGTTTCATTAACAATTAGAGAAACAATGAATGTTAACACCACAGTATGATGTGACTGTTAGAGGTTATAGATTGGATTGAAACCATTTCATAAAAGTTATTGTTAACATTAATATTCAGTGGTGTTGATAACATCATCCATATTTTTCAACTTATGAAGTGCCCTCCTAATCAACCAAATGAGATATGTTGGGATCATGATACTATTTATATTATTGAATATTTTACCCATGAACATATATAATATTTATATATTGGAATGGTCCCATGAAAGTTTAGGTTTTGGGCACAAAAACATCATGTTATGGGTCATAAAAACATTATTTAGTCATGATCAATGTTTAAAATGACATTTTTATGACAAAAAATGTCTTGTAAAATGTAATTGAATTAAATAATATATAATTTAAAATTGATGTCACCCAATTTCTGGATGGCCACATATTATTTATAATTTGATTAAGAAATTAAATAACTACATTAAGATAAATTATTTTTTCATTTACGGTTATAAAAAAAATATTATGATAAACCATTATTTCATTTTATAATTATAGAATACATTCCCTCTATAGGTGATCCAAATGAGTTCAATGAATCCTTAATCACTATTGTTGAAACATTTGGGTGCTAACACTGTAGATCCTAATGCAACCATCTTTCTCCTTTAACCACCATGTGAATAATCTCCCAAGGATTCTGCATGATCTCTATAGACTCGATAGTGGAAGGTGAGAAAATATTATTCTCCACTAATAGGATCTTTTTGAGAAATAAGATCTCTTTTTATTGAGTATATTCTCTCCGAATGATATTGTGCACAACACGACATGAAAATTAGAGTAATGAAAAATAAAATATAAATGGGTTTATATACCCCTATGGATAGAAATAACTAAATTCTCATGTTCCCATTAATAATTAGTTATACCCTCAAGAACCCCATGTCTATAATATTAATAATATTTTTATTTCATGATATGTGTCAATAATTTGAATTAACAAAAATATTATATAATAAGATAATATTAAATATATAATATTTGTTAAAAGATTCATAATATAAATCATCTATTCATCCAAAATATTTATAGGTCCTGGAATGATTATAATTTTTCTAATATATTTATATAACTTTACTATTTCCAATAAAATTATTCAATAGTATATACACAAAAAAGTAAATGAATATTTTTTAAATATTGTTTACATATAATATTCTATTGAGTAATGAGTGATTTAATATATTCAATCAATGAAACATGAATAATAAGTAATCGACATGTTGGAAAAATATTTACAAAACTGGTAATATATGAAATAATAATTGATTATATAACAGTCATTCTGAAATATCCTATTGTGTGAACCACACATATAATTTCGTTGCGATATTTGGAAAACCAGCATACACTTCAATGGTTGTTTCCAAAAACAATAAATTATACCCATTGCTAATTAAGATAATGCTTTCATGAAATAATTCCACATATGGACACTTAATTTGTGAAGTAATCAAAAATTATGATCTGTCTAATAAAGAAGGCTACATTCTAGTGTCATCAACCTATGTGTTCAATTTCTCTCTCTTTGAATTTTTGAAAATCAAACATGCCTATAGAACCCCGTGATTATAGATTTGGTTAGGAAATATAATTTCTCTTAAAATGTAGGAGAAACCAATTTCCATTAAAAACATATGGGAAAAACAATTTCATACATTATTAATTAATGAAATTTTACTCATGACGAACATCACATTTTCTACCTCACATAGAACATATGTTATCCCATTTGTTGTCAATACGTCAATGTATGTGAGTTATAACACCCATTAATAATAATAATGTGTACGGAACAATACACAATTCCTTAGATTGTAACATCTAATGACACATTTGAATATAGATAAACTACTGGCGAGTCTCGTTCAAATATTATCCATCAAAGGATATTACCATGGTAATACACTGGGAGAAGGAACCTAACATTCCTATAATTCATCCCTAATGATATCGTAAATCATCTATGACCCAAAAAATTTTATGGTCACATATATAACAAATATTTAACAAAACCATGATTGTTCTCCTATGATCCCATCACAATGAGGCAACTCTATGACCTTTTAATTAAATATATACACATTGGACATTATCACAATCTAAATCACACATAGTAATTATAAATAAATGATAAGGAGTATATCAAAATTTAAAATCATTATTATATGTTATCATAATGTACATAAAAGTTAGATTTTTGGAACCAACTACAATACACACACACATGAAGTAGTGAAAACTACTAACCACAATTGTTCATCTAGTTATCCCATGATAATCATTCTTTTGTTGATATAGGACATCAGTGAAGGGGATGGCCACATTTTCATGAATGGGAAATATATTTAATGAAACTTATATCACATTGTTAAAAATACATCAAGGGGTGATACTTCCCTGAATTTGTTTCATCGGTTGGTTTGACATTGGATCTCTTGCAAATGTTGTTGTGTTATTATTATCACTGTACACTGTGATAAGGTTTTTACTACTATGTGCCACACAAATATCATAGAAAATGATTAAAATCCAAAATGATTCTCTATCCTTTCTCCAATAACAATTATACTCAAAAAATAATGATAGAATCATTGACTTATATATACTTTGAGCTCTTCTATCTCACAGCTCCTATGTTGATACATAATACATGTCAGGAATGTTAATTCAGATCTATGTGATCTATATTAAATCAATAATTTTTATCACCCATGTTGACTATCTCCTCATCTCCTCCATATAGTAGGAACATATTCTCAGTTCTTTTTAGACACATAATGTTATCCTTAACTATATACCAATGTTGTTTTCATTTATCTACTTGATATCATCCTACCACACAATAGGAATAATAAAAACATAGTATTGTACATAAAATTACATGACTGATTATTCCTAACACATAATAAAATGGGATGTTTGTCATTCAGTCACTATCCTTTTGTTCATAAGGGCTCAGTTTCATATAAATTATTATATCATGTGGCACCAGAACCAATCCACTCTAATATTTTTTCGTTCTAAATATATTTAATATTCAGTAAATATATGTGATTCGAAATAGTCGAGTATACTCTAAGAAATTTCAATAATAATCATAAAAAATATATTATTTTATTCTTCACCAAATCCCTTCAAGTAAAAACACTTATTTAATTAATAAAAAACCAATATGTTTGGTACGACATTTCCAATGAGAAATATATCATTAAAATATATAGATTCCATGTTGAAAAAATTTCACTAAACCTATTCTAAACACATAGCTCTATTTAATTATTAATGAAACCAAATTCATTTATATCATCATCATTTCGAATGTTCCCAGACATAAATAGTTAATTTACTATGTTAATGGGTATCTGTAACATGTAATTAGTTTTGGAATATTCTAGAGTCCGAAAACATTCTTGTTTTCTAATGTAGACATATTTATAAAGGTTGCAATTATGTAATGTCATTTTGAAATCTATTTACCAAATTCCATAGCCAGGTTATTCTAATAAATAATGTATAATTCTATTTGATTTAACTATAGAAATTTATTAAAATGATTTATCATTGTTAACTAATTGATGTATTATAATCCCTTTATACACTCCCCTTTATTTATTTGTATTTAATATACCTTCCATGTTGTTTTTTCTCGAGAATACCCAATTTCACCATATGTTCATTACATTAATTGGTGAATCATCCAAAACCCGAACATGATTATGATACATTATATATATTTGTGAATTTGTGGCCTCTAACCATCTTTATGATTTTGATTTATTTACAATATAATAATTGGATATAGTTTAAATATTTTCCACTAATAACAATACACCATATTTTTTGAATACGAAACTATATCTCTCTAGTTCTTGTATAACTCTTTTTCCCTATGCGGTGATTTTGATTAAGGAACTACATCTGCATGGGTGATTTGGAATCTGTTTCTCAAACAAATATTGTTTGTATTTATATTAAACATCATTAATTTCAATCCTATTAACACGACACTTTTTTGGGATTTTATCCCTATCCAAAATGATATCTAGTCTGGGGACATTCACATTAATGTATGAGGTATTTTAAATTTGTGATCCATTTATTTATATATGATGAAAAATAATGATACAAATTAATCATTGGGGTGATAGTTTGTCTCCTGAGAATTCCATAACAAACAACTGACCACAACCTCCATGTGTATGTGAATAAAATGTTTACTTTATACTCCATACCACAAAATGATTCCATTTCCCACTATGGATGTTACAAGGTTTAATGTATATGATTTTGGTTCTAGTGCATATCCACAAAATGAGAATTTATTATCGGAATGACTCCTTATTAACCACTCCATCTATATATATATGTATGGTTCGTCGTTTCCCTAATAACATTCCATTATGGTGTTTAAGGCAGAGTATGTTGAGATAGAATGAAAAATCATATAGAATTTAAATAACCACTATAATAAGATATTCACCACATAATTCTAATTAAATTTTCATTATCTTCTTTCTGAGATTATTATCTACTTTATTATTGAATTATTCAATTTTATCAAAGGATTTAGACTCATATCTCATTAATTATTTATAAAAATATATAATAAATTCATCAATAAGTGTTATGAAGTAGAATATCCACCTATAACATATATATGAAATAGTCCCAACACATTGGTATGTAAAAATCCTAGAATCTCGGTGGCCATTTAATGTTATAAACTAAATAGAATCTTGATAAATTTTTAATATAAAAATCATGAAATTTAATCATGCAATTTTTCAAAAAAGATTCCAAATATCCATCCTGATAAATATTTTTCAAACACTTTTAATTTACATGACCAGGATGGATATTCATAGTACGGTGTTAAATGAGTCATGAGAACATAATTCTTGATCTATTTTCGATATTTTTTTAATGTTTTTCATAACTACAATTTTGTAAATTTTAAATATTATATCATTGGTTTTCAATAAATAATAAATTACTTTAATTTATTTACAAGAATATAAAACCATCTGGATATTGTGATGAAATAGAAATTAGTTACACAGAAAAAGTTTTTACATAATTATAATCTTTTAAAACATGTGTCATTATTCCTAGAAATGAATATTCATAAACACCATTGTCAACAATATCCTTCTTATCACCAAAGGAAGCTCTTAAATCCACCTCTCGTAAAAAAAATTAATAATATACTTGGTTCATAAGTTTGGATATTTATTTGTGAACCCAACGCTATATAAAATAGCCAATGTGTACATATTTAATGATTATAATTGATTAAGATCATAATGTTATACTCCCCTTGCTTCTATTTGTAGTTCATCTTCCAATGGCCCCTATTGACACATGAAAAACATACTTCCACGTTTTCCTTGATCTGCCTCTAGATAATCCCCTTAATAGAAGGAAGATTCTCTAGAGCTTTACATTTTTGGGAGTCATTGTACACATTATATTGTTCTTCCATATAATTTTAATTATAAGTATTATGGGAGTTTCATTCCACATGTACTTATATACATGGATAATTAATGTTTGTTTTTCCAAAATTCTATTCTAGTTATTTCTCATGGTATAATTTTCCATAATATAGGATGAGGTTTGGTGTAGGGATAAATGTATTATATCAATGTGTTAATCATAATATATAATAATCTCCCTCATTTTTAATCATAAAATGTGTCCAGTAATCGTGAATACCTAAGGACTATATGGAACAGACACTCCAAGCAATGTTATAAATAAATAAATATAAATATCATATATATCATGTATCATTATTTCGGGATAGAGATCATGAAGGATATAAAACATGGTATATGCATTAATTACCTCATGTGGCTTCATAATATCATTGTCCATGGATGATGGAATGAAACATTGAAAATATGTTCAAAAATTCAAATATTCCTCAAAGACACATATATATTTCTCACTAGCCTTATTACTAGGAACATTACGAAGAGGCTCATCCAACAAATATAATATTCTTTCATAGTGTAGTATAATGTGTAATTACCCTTTCATTATATAATTAATTAATTCTCTTTTTTCGATAATAAATTCATAATACTCATATGAAATTATACGATATTTTCATTAATCATAATATTTAAAAACGTATAGAAATTTATTTAAAATTAACTACATAATATAATATACCATGGAGGTAACCTCATGTGTACCCTTCCATACTACAAAATGTTTATCACAATCATATAATGTTTACTCCTGAAACATGTCACATAAATTTATTATCACATAATATCATGATCTATACTATCAACATAAAAACCGCATGTTTTATATGAAATTTACATATCATTTAATTCATTAATACACATATATTACTACCTTTAATAAGACATAAACATGATAGATAGATTTGAGCATCATGGAAAATTAATTAGATATTTTTATATACATAAATCTATCTCGTGGAATTTCCTATAAAAATAATGAACACATGAAAGTAAATATTAATATTGAATTCATATTATATAAAATTTATTTTTAATTATTTATAATTATTTATAATTACATTTCATGTAAATTTGTTAAACACTGACATTATTATTCTCAGCGTCTATCTATGACTGATGCCTCATGGTTCGACATCTAGTTGTTATACAGAAAATTTTGGAGTATACGGAATGAACATAGTATACAAGAGCTATTTTTTCACGTAATGAGGAAAAAAGTCCAAAATTATTTAATTGAATGTACATGAAATTTTTATGAATAATGAAAATAAAACCATGTATTGATGTTACATGTCGTGTACTCTGGAAGATCATACGCTAGGAAAACCTGGCCAATGTGTAGTGTATCATTAAATTAATCATTAGTTTGATATTCACATATCATGAATTTATTTTGAATTAATTATTGGTGTAATAAATACTTATAAATGATATGTATATCTAGTTTACAATGCCTTTCTCTTATGTTATCTATCCAGTCTCTTTGCAACCTCTTGATGATATCATTAGAAATTATTTCATTCAATTTTTTTAATATTATTTTATTTGAAATAAATCAAGTGGAGGTAAGAATATATCATAATTTAGATTAAAGGGTGATTTAAATAGTATTGAAAAATAATAATAATATAGGTGTAAATTAATCAGCGTTCTATATGTAATTATAATTATTTATGTTACCGTCTCTGATACCACTTCAACATTCCAATCATAGAAGATCCATGTGATGTTTAATTCACATTAATTCAATTCATAAATAGATATTATTAAAAATATATATACAAGGAAATAAACAAAATGAATAATTTAATTGTATGATATAATATAGAAAATGGATAATCATTGGTATCATACTGTGGGATCATCATATATATTTAATAATTAATTTATTTAATTAAATAATTTCATTGTGAGAAATTATTTATTCCTTAATGGATATGGAAATGGATCTACATTGTACCATACCTATATAGTATGAATCAATAATAGATTACATATATTTGTGTTCCTATGATGGTTGGAATAAATCCAAATGATTCTATAGGAATCCCTGAGTGCTAGCATGGTAAACCCTATAACCGTCACTGTTCACCATTGATGTCTTTGAGAATCGATTCAAAAGTATATTTCCTTTTCTCTATATAATAATTTGAATACAGTTAATCATTATCTTTATCAATTTATTTGAGTGTTCTACGAGATATATCTTATTGGGCATTGTAATATTCTTTTTATACATCTTTCTGCACAAAAAAATTAAATTATCACTAATTAAGTAATAATATAATTGTGTTTATATACCATTGTGGTTTGAAATTTAAAATTTTACATGTACCATTTCAAATTTATTTAATTCATAAAGAATACCATATAAAAAATAAAAATATTATTACTATTCAGGGTATATATTATTCACTCTAATTAAATTTAATATAAATTAAATATATTCTATTCAATATGGTTTATTTCCTACCGGATCTATAATTTTGGCCTGCCATTCCAAAATAATATTTATCAAGACTTGATTAATAAGTAATTAATTAATTATTTAATTAATTAATATCACTACATTACTCTTCAACGCAAGAATTAATATTTTATCCACTATATATAAAATAACAATGTATTAAATATTCCTCTCACATAATATTTCCTCGAATAATTATTGAAAAAATATATGTGATCAATAATATAAAAATAATAATTATACAAAGTTCATGAATAATATTTATTCCAATTATTAAAAAATAAAAAATAATATATTATTTAACTATGATTCTGGAATCATTTATAGTGTATCCCTCTATGCCTATTTCATATTGTAATTAGGTGAGGAAGCCTAAATTCTACGGATAGTGTCTGGAATGTCTCTAAAGAACCCATTAAGAATGAAGTTATTGCCTCATCCTATTATTATTCATATGGAATCTTACTGTTTACATATTCCCTTTATCATGATATCACTTATAAATAATTTTTCTTGTTGGTTCCAACATCCAATGTGATCAATGTATATTTAATTGAATTTATAGGAATCAATAATGTCTATTGATCAAAAGGACCATGTATTTATTTTGGATAAATAATTTATCCCAATGGGCTTGAGATGTTAGAATTTACTAAATAATATAAGGGAAAATAATTTATTTTATTATTAGATAATAAATTATTACATTTTAGACACAAAACATATCATACCTCTCGGCGATCATATTTTATTGGGGGTTTTTTCAATACAAAAATTTATAGGACTTCTAACACTGATTAATAAAATTCATAAACTCTAAGGACCAATAAAAATGTACTCATATAAACATATACATGGACACAATTATGTGTATAAATAATACGAGATTCTATTTAACAAATAATTTCATAATATAGAAATCACTAACTGTGTACACAATGAGACGTTTCCTCAAATTATTATAAGATTCCAACCCTAATAGCCTGATTGTGTATTGTCCTTCAAATGATTTTTTATGGCTATAAAACATTTACAAATGCATTCTATCGAGGAACTTTTGTTCTCAAATAATAATTGGGAACATCTATGACCTTCTAATTAGACAGATTCTCTTATTGAACTATAACATACTTTCACACACATAAAAGTAATCATTAATGGATAATAATATTAATTATATTAAAAATAAATATTACATGTTATCATAATTTTCAATGATTTTTATTCATAGATGAAAAATAAAAAATGAGGCAATCTATATAAATGATGTGTGTAATATGGCATAATTATTAGGATTAATAATATTTTTTCAAATGGGAGAAATCATGTGAGAAAAAATGTCTCATTTTTTCGAAGGAAACTATCATATCCTAATTATCAAGGATGGAAATCACAATGTAGGAGATAATGTAGAAACCCTAAATTATGGGTTCACATATTTTTATTTTCATTCCAATATATTAAATTCAATTGTATTATTTAATTACATATATTATATGGATGAAAATGAAAGCATTCATAAATCTAGAAGTGGAATAATGCTTCTGAAAAATTCACTACATGAATGGGTTTCATGAAGTGAAACTTCCTTAAAAGGTACCATGAAATTTCCTAATAAATTTAAATATACATAAATATTATTAAAATAGAAATATATGATGTGAAACATGTTCCCAATATTATATTGGGTTCTCATGAAAATAAAATAGACATGATACAAATGTTAGAATACATGGCCTCACAATGAATTCATGATTTCAACTAAAAATTGATGTCATGATTAGACTAGATGCATCCATATTTCTTTAGCCTATGAGTTTAATATTTTAAATTCAGCCTCTACTAAATTCACCTCAACTATTGTGGGTTTAATATATTATTTTCAGTGATCACTGACATATAACCTATGAATAAAATGTAACATTTTGTGTTTAAGGATAGAAATAATGATTTAAGGTATCCTCTATTTTATCATATTTAATATCTTTTGTTTTTGTAGTGTATAACAATAAATAATTATGTATGACTTGAAATATGTGTTTTTAATTTCAATTTCTTGATAAATGAGGAATTGTTTAAGGAAAGAAGCATAAAAATTTACATTGGGTAAACATTTAATATTATCTGTGAAAACATAACCGAGGTAGGTGGATGCTAACCCACAAGATTCTCCTATAAAATGATTTCATGAATCATAAATTTTTTTAATATTCATTAATTGTAAATATAATAAGTAGTTCTTTGTCAAAAACTATATTTACTATTATTTGAATAGGGTTGTTTTTAATGATTATATAGATATTATTTAAAAAATAAATTTAAAATTATTTAGTTTTAAAATGAAATATTTTGGGTGGAGAACTATTACAAATGGATGATGTAGAATGAAGAAATGATAAAACTCATTATATTTTATTATATTATGCCTTGATGAAATTAAATTACTAATAAATTCCAAATATAATGGAACAAGGTGATATCCTTATGTGATAACATGATGAATAAATATTTTTCACTCCCATCTATTAGTATTTATAATGGTGTGATTGCATATTGGAGTTTCGAAATAAATGTTGTCATCCATGTGGAAGGTGAATATAATATAAATATTTGGTTTGGATAAATTTATTTCATATACAATTTTCCATAGATAAAATGATATTGTATTATCAAAACATATTTTATATAAAATGGTCTTACATGATCTTGTCATATTGGAGTGTGATGGTATCCATTGGGGAAATCCTACAAAGCGATATATTCACCCATTCATGAGAACTTTAGTTCTTTTTAATATTACATCATCCCTGAAATAGAGAATGGGATATGTTTATACATCACAATTTGTGTTATATTATATCATGGTTTTGGTGTTAAATCTATACTAGGGTGTGAATGCATCATGGTCTGTAATGGTCACACATTGTTTCCAAAGTATTAATATATGTTGAATTATCCATTCCACACTATTTCATTTTATATCTTACTTTGATGTCTTTATTTATTGAGTTTCTATAATTCTATGTTTCTTATTATAATGTATCATTTAATTTTGGTAGGATATTATACGATTCATTACACACTTCTTAGTTTTTTAGAGAAAGAACATAGCAGTGTTTAGTTGATGTCATAGTAAATGTTTATAGTCATTTTTATGTTGGTGAAGTCATATAAGGACAACACCACTTTTATTTTCCTCCATCCATTGGGTTTGGATCAGGATGGTAAATAAATGTTTTAACTCATTATGACTACTTAGTGGAATTTTTTAATTTTCATTTCCCATGTATGAGAGTTAAATTATGATTCCATTTAAAAGACATCCATCACATTTTAAATTCAGTTTCATTTTAATTTCATTTTATATGGGATCTTAAATATTTTTAGATCTATTAAGGGTGGTGATAGTCAAGGAAACATATTCTTTTTTATGATTCGAATGTTTTTAAAAATGTGGAGTGTTTTTTTGTCTATATGGGATTCAAAATTTTATGATCTAAACCATGAAGCATGAAAAATTGTGCCGATTTACTCCATGCTATATTGGTATATATATTGATGGTCAAGAATTATTTTAATTAGATGAAATAGATATCTATAAAAGGGATTATATGTTTTCAAAGTATTATATTTTATCATTATTTTGACTGAGTTCAATATGGTGATTTGGAATTTTTCTTTTTTATAATATTGGTTAGTATTTTCCCTATTAAAAGAATTCAACCACCCTTATTATTTCAAATATTTTATCTTCTAATGATGCCAAGAATGATATAGTTTAATTTTCATAGTAATATAATAATATCATTAAGGGTATTAACCTTATCAATATTTTGTGATAATCCCCTATTCATCCAAAATATTTATAGGTCCTGGAATGATTATAATTTTTCTAATAAATGAATATAACTATATTATTTCATATAAAATTATTAAATAGTTTATACACAAAATAGTAAATGATTATTTAATAAATATTCTTCACATATAACAGTATATTGATAAATGTTGGATTGAATATATTCAATCAATGAAACATGAATAATAATTAAACCGCTTGTTGGAAATATATTTACTAAATAGTAGTATATGAAATAATAATTGATTATATAACAGTCATTCTGGAATAACCAATTGTGTGAACCACACAGATAATTTTGTTGTAAGTTTTGGAAAACTAGCATACACTTCAATGGTTGTTTCCAAAAACAATACATGATACCCATTACGAATTAAGATATAGCTTCCATGAAATAATTCCGTATACGGACACTTAATTTGTGAAATAATCAATAATAATGATATTTCTAATAACGAAGCCTACATCCTAGTGTCATCAACCTATGTGTACGATTCATGTCTCTTTGAAATTTTAAAAATAATACATGCCTATAGAACATCGTGGTTATACATTCGGTTAGGCAATATAATTTCTCTTAAAATGCAGGAGAAACCAATTTCCATTAATGAACAGATGGGAAAAACTATTTCACACATTTTTCATTAATGAAATTTTACTCATGACGCACATGACATTTTCTACCTCACATCGAACATATGTTATACCATTTGTTGTCAATACGTCAATGTATGTGAGTTATAGCTCTCATTAATAATAATAATGTGTATGGATCAATATAAAATTCCTTAGATTGTAACATCTAATGATACATTTTAATATAGATAATCTACTGGCGAGTATCATTCAAATATTATCCATCAAAGGATATTACCATGGTAATACACTGAGAGAATGCACCTAACATTCCTATAATTCAGCCTTAATGATATCGTAAATCATCTATGACCCAAAAAATTCACTATTCACATATATATCATATATTTAACAGAACCAGGATTATTCTCCTACGATCCCATCACAATGAGGCAACTCTATGACATTTTAATTAAATATATATACAATGAAAATTATCACAATTTATATCACACATGTAATTATAAATAAATGATAAGGAGTATATCAATATATAAAATAATTATTATATGTTATCATAATGTACATAAAAGTTAGATCTTTGGAACCAACTACAATACACACACACATGAAGTATTGAAAACTACCAACCACATTTATTCATCTAGTAATCCCATGATAATCATTCTTTTTTTGTTATAGGACGTCAGTGAAGTGGTTGGCCACATTTTCATGAATGGGAAATATATTTAATGAATCTTATATCCCATTGTTAATAATATATCAAGGGGTGGTACTTCCATGAATATGTTTCATCGGTTGGTTTGACATTGGATCTCTTGACAAAGTTGTTGTGGTATTATTATCATTGTACACTGTGAGAAGGTTTTTACTACTATGATCCCCAGAAATATCATAGAAAATGATTAAAATCCAAAATGATTTTCTATCCTTTCTCCAATAACAATTTTACTCAAAAAACTATGGTAAAATCATAGACTTCTATATGCTTTGAACTCTTCTAGCTCATAGCTCCTATGTTGAGACATAAAACATTTCAGGAAAGATAATTTAGATATATGTGATGTATATTAAATAAATAATTTTTATCACCAATGTTGACTATCTCCTCATCTCCTCCATATAGTAGGAACATATTATCAGTTCTTTTAAGACACATTATGTTATCCTTAACTATATACCAATGTTGTTTTCATTTATCTACTTGATATCATCCTACCACACAATATGAATAATAAAAACATATATTGTACATAAAATGACATGAATGGTTTTTCCTAACACTTAATTAAATGGAATTTTTCTCATTTAGTCACTATCCTTTTGTTCCTAAGGACGCAATTTCATATAAATTATTATATCATGTTCCACCTGAACTAGTCCACTATAATATTTTTTTGTACTAAATATATTTAATATTCAGTCAATATATGTGATTCGAAATAGTCGAGTATACTCTTAGACATTTCACAAACAATAATAAAAAATATAATATTGTATTCTTCACCAAATCTCATCAAGTACAAACACATATTTAATTAATAAAAAAATAATATTTTTGGTATGTCATTTACAATGAGAAATATATCATTAACATATATAGCTACCATGATGAAAAAATTTATCCTATTCCTCTTCTAAACACATAGCTCTATTTAATTCTTAATGAGACCAAATTCAATTATATCATCATGAAGTCGAATGTTCCCGGTCATAAATACTTAATTTACTACATTAATAGTTATCTGTAACATGTAACTAGTTTTGGAATATTCTAGAGACAGAAAACATTCTTGTTTTTTAATTTAGACATATTTATAAAGGTTTCAATTATGTAAAGTCATTTTTAAATATATTTACCAAGTCACATAGTCAGATTATGCTAATAAATAATGTATAATTCTATTCGATTTAACCATGGAAATTTATTAAATTTTTTTATCATTGTTAACTCATTGATGTAGTATAATCCCTTTATACGCCCACCTTTATTTATTGGTATTTAATATACCATCCATGTTATTTTTTCTTGGGAATACCCGTTTTCACCATATGTTCATTACATTAATTGGCGGATCATCCAAAACCCGAACATGATTATGATACATTATATCTATTTGTGAATTCGTGTCCTCTAACCATCTTTATCATTTCGATTTATTTTCCAAATAAAAATTGGATAGAGTTTAAATATTTTCAACTAATAACAATACAACATATTTGTCAAATATGAAACTATAAATCTCTAGTTATTGTACAATTCTTTTTCCCTATGCGGTGATTTTGATTTTGGAACTACATCTGCATGGGTGATTTTGAATCTGTTTCTCAAACAAATCTTGTTTATAGTTATACTCAACATCATAAATTTCAATCCTACTGACACTACACTTTTTAGGGATTTTATCCCTATCCAAAATGATATCTATTCTGGGGACATTCACATTAAAGTATGAGGTATTTTACATTTTGGATCCATTTATTTATATTTGATTCCAAATAAAGATTAAAATTATTCATTGGGGTGATAGTTTGTCTCCTGAGAATTCCATAACAAACAACTGACAACATCCTCCATGTATATGTGATGAAAAAGTTTACTTTATACTCCATACCTCAAATATGATTCCATTTCCCACTATAGTTGTTACATGGTTTAATGTATATGCTTTAGATTCTAGTGCATATCCACAAAATGAGAATTGATTATCGGAATGATGCCCTATTGACCAGTCCATCTATATATATATATTTATTTATTGTTCATCGTTTCACTAATAACATTCCATTATAGTGTGTAAGGCATAGTATGCTGAGATAGAATGAAAAATCATATAGAATTTCAATAACCACTATGATAAGTATTCACCACATCATTCTAATTAAATATTCTTTATCTTCATTCTGAGATGATTATCTACTTTATTATTGAATTATTCAAATTTTTTATAGGAGTTAGACTCATATCTCATTATGTAATTATACAAAATATATAATAAAGTCAACAATAAGTGTTATGAAGTAGAATATACACCTATAACATATATAAGAAATAGTCCCAACACGTTGGTATATAAAAATCCTAGAATCTCGGTGGCCATTTAATGTTATAAACTAAATTGAATCACGATAAATTTTTATTATAAAAACATGAAATTAATCATGCAATTTTTTCTTAAAATATTCTAAATATCCATCTTGATAAGTATTTTTCAAATGCTTTTAATTTACATGACCAGGATGGTTATTCATTGTATGTTGTTAAATGAGTCATGTGAACATAATTCTTTATCTATTTTCGATATTTGTTTTTTGTAATGTATTTCATAAATACAATTTTGTAAATTTTAAATATTATATTATAAGTTTTAAATATTTAATAAACTACTTTTATTTATTTACATGAATTTAAAACCATCTGGATATTGTGATGAAATAGAAATTAGTTACAAAAATAGTTTTTACATAATTACAATCCTTTAAAACTTGTGTCATTATTCCTTGAAATGAATATTCATAAACACCATTTTCAACAATATCCTTCTTGTCACCAATGTAAGCTCTTCAATCCACCTCTCGTCAAACAAATTTCATAATATAATTGGTTCATACGTTTGGATATTTATTTGTGATCCCAACGCTATATAGAATATCCAAAGTGTACATATTGAATGATTAGAATTTATTAAGATCACAAAATTATACTCCCCTTGCTTCTATTTGTCAATCATCTTCCAATGGCCTTTATTGACACATGAAAACCATAATTCCTCTTTTTCCTTGATCTGCCTCTAGATTATCCATTTATTAGAAGGAAGGTGCTCAATATCATTAAATTTTTGTGAGTCTTTGTACACATTTTATTGTTCTTCCATATAATTTTAATTATAAGGATTATGGGAGTTTCATTACACATGTACTTATATACACGGATAATCAATATTTGTTTCTACAAAATTCTATTCTAGTTATTTCTCATTGTATAATTTTCCATAAAAATAAGATGAGGTATAGTGTAGGGATAAATGTATTATATCAATGTGTTAATCATCATATAACATAATCTCTATCATTTGTAATCATAAAACGTGTCTAGTAATTGTGAATACGTAAGGACTATATGGAAGAGACACTCCAAGCAATGTTATAAATAAATAATTATAAATATCATATATATCATGTATCATTGTTTCTGGATAGGGATCATGATGGTTAGAAAACCTGTTATATGAATTAATTTCCTCATGTGGCTTCAAAATATCATTTTCCATGGATGATGGAATTAAACATTGAAAATATGTTCAATAATTCAAATGTTCCTCAAAGACACATATATATATCTCACTATCCATGTTACTAGGAACATTAGGACGAATTTCATCCAACACATATAATATTCTTTCATAGTGTAGTATAATGTGTAACTACCCTTTCATAATAGTATTAATTAATTCTATTTTTTAGATAATAAACTCATAATACTCATATGAAATTATACAATATTTTCATTAATTGTAATATTTAAAAATGAATAGAAATTTATTTAAAATTAACTACATAAAATAATGTACCATGGAGGAAACCTCGTGTGTACCCTTCCATACTAAAAACTGTTTATCACAATCATATAATGTTTACTCATGAAAAATGTTACATAAATTTATTATCACATTGTATCTTGATCGCTACAATCAACATCAAAACCACATGTTTTATATGAAATTTACATATCATTAAATTCTTTAATACACATATATTACTACCTTTAATAAGACATAAACATGACAGATTGATTTGAGCATCTTATAAAATTAATTAGATATTTTTATATACATATATCTATCTCATGGAATTTCTTATAAAAATAATGAACACATGAAAGTTAATCTTGATTTTGAATGCATAGTATATAAAATTTATTTTTAATTCTTATAAATTATTTATATTTACATTTAATGTAAATTTTTTAAACATTGACATTATCATTATCAGTGTCTATCTGCGAAATATGCCTCACGACTCGACATCTAGTTATTAAAAAGAAAAGTTTGGAGAATAAGGAATGAACATGGTATACAAGTGGTATTTTTCATGTAATGAGGAAACATGTCCAAAAGTATTTTATTGAATATACATGAAATTTCTATGAATAATGAAAATAAAACCTTGTATTGATGTTACATGTCGAGTACTCTGGTAGACAACACGCTAGAAAAACCTGGCCAATGTGCAGTGTATCATTAAATTAATCATTAGTTTGATATTCAAATATCATGAATTTATTTTTAATTAATTCATGGTGTAATAAATACTAATAAATGAAGTGTATATATTGTTTACAAAGCCTTACTCTTATGTTATTTGTTCATTCTCTTCGCAACCTCTTGATGATATCATTAGAAATTATTTCATTCAAATTTTTTTAATTTTATTATATTTAAAATAAATTAAGTGGAGGTAAGAATATATCATAATTCAGAATATAGGGTGATTTAAATAGGATTGAAAAATAATAATAATAAAGGTGTAAATTATTCAGCGGTCTATATGTAATTATAATAATTTATGTTACCATCTCTAATACCACTTCAACATTCCAAACATTGAAGATCCATGTGATATTTAATTCAAAATAATTCTATTCATAAATATAGATTATTAAAAATATATATACAAGGAAACAAACAACATGAATAATTAAAATGTATCATATAATATAGAAAATGGATAATCATTGGTATTATACTGTGGGATCGTCATATATATTTTATAATTCATTTATTTAATTACATAATTTCATTGTGAGAAATTATTTTTTCATTAATGGTTATGGAAATGGATTTACATTGTACCATACTTAAATAGTATGAATCAAGAATATATTACATCTATTGGTGTTCCAATGATGGTTGGAATAAATCCAAATGTTTCTATAGGAATCCCTGAGTGCTATCATGGTAAAACCTATCACCTACACTGTTCACCGTTGATGTCTTTGAGAATCGATTCAAAAGTATATTTCTTTTTCTCTATAGAATCATTTTAATATGGTTAATCATTATCTTTCTCAATTTAATTGAGTGTTCTACAAGAGGTATCTTATAAGGCATTGTAATATACTTTTTATACATCTTTCTACAGAATAAAATTAAATTATCACTTATTAAGTAACAATAGAATTGTGTTTATATACCATTGTGGTTTGAAATTTAAAATTTCACATGTACCATTTATAATATATTTAATACATAAATAATCCCAAATAAAAAATAAAAATATTATTACTATTCAGGGAATATTTTAGTCACTCTAATTAAATTTAATATAAATTATATATATTCTATTCAGTATGGTTTATTTCATACCAGATCTATAATTCTGGCCCACCATTCCAAAATAATATTAATCAAGACTTGATTAATTGGTAATTAATTAATTAATTAATTAATTAATTAATATCACTACATTATTTGTCAACCCAAAAATTAACATTTTATCCACTATATATAAAATAATAATGTATCAAATATTCCACTCACATAATATTTCCTCGAATAATTATTGAAAAAATATATGTGATCGATAATATAAAATAATAATTAAACAATGTTAGTGAATAATATTTATTCCAATTATTAAATAGAAAAAAATAATATATTATTTAACTATGATTCATGAATCATTTATGGTGTATCCCACATTTCTTATTTCATATTTTAATTAGGTGAAGAAACCTAAATTCTACGGAGAGTGTCTGGAATGTCTATATAGAACCCATAAAGAATGGTGTTAATGCCTCATCCTATTATTATTCATATGTAATCTTACTATTTATATATTCTCTTTATCATGATCTCACTTATAAATAATTTTTCATGTTGGTTACAACATCCAATGTGATCAATGTATCATTCATTGAATTTATAGGAATCAATATTGTCTATTGAACAAAAGGACCATGAATTTATTTTGAATAAATAATTTCTCCCAATGGACTTGAGATGTTAGAATATAGTAAATAATATATGGGAAAATAATTTATGGTATTATTATTTAATAAATTATTACATTTGAGACAAAAAAACATATCATACCTCTCCGAAATCATATTTTATTTTGTTTTTTTTCAACACATAAATTTATTGGACTTCTAACACTAATTAATAAAATTCATAAACTCTAAGGATCAATAAAAATGTACTCATAAATAAATATACAAGGACAAATTTATGTGTATAATTCATATTGGATTTTCTTTATGAAATAATTTCATAATATAGAAATCACTAACAATGTACACCATGAGATGTTGCCTCAAATTATTATAAGATTCCACCCCTAATAGCGGGACTGAGTTTTAGCCTTCAAATGATTTTGTATGGGTATAAAAAATTTACAAATGCATTCTGTCGAGGATATTTTGTGCTCAAATAATAATTGGGAACATCTATGACCTTCCAATTAGACAGATACTCTTATTGAACTATAACATACTTTCACACACATAAAAGTAATCATTAAAGGAAAATTATATTCATTATATTAAAAATAAATATTATATTTTATCATAATTTTCAATGATTTTGATTCATAGATGAAAAATAAAAAATGAGGTAATCTATATAAATGATGTGTATAATATGGCATTATTATTAGGATTAATATTATTTATTAAAATGGGAGAAATCATGTCAGAAAAATTGTCTCATTTTTTCGAAGGAAACAATCATATCCTAATTTTCAAGCATGGAAGTCACAATGGAGGAGATAACGTAGAAACCCTAAATTATGGGTTCACATATTTTTATTTTCATTCCAATATATTAAATTCAGTTTTATTATTTAACTATATATATTATATGGATGAAAATGAAAGCATTCAAAAATATAGAAGTGGAATAATGCTTCTGAAAAATTTATTACATGAATGGGTTTCATGAAGTGAAACTTCATTAAAAGATACCATAAAATTTCCTAATAAATTTAAATATTCATAAATATTTTTAAAATAGAAATATACGATTTGAAACATGTTGCCAATATTATATTGGGTTCTCTTGAAAATAAAATAGACAAGATACAAATGATAGCATACATGGACTCTCAATGAATTCATGATTTCAACTAAAAATTGATGCCATGGTTAGACTAGATGCATCCATATTTCCTCAGCCTATGAGTTTAATATTTTAAATTCAGCCTCCACTAAATTCACATCAACTATTGTGGGTTTAATGGATTATTTTCCGAGAACACTGACATATATCCTATGAATTAAATGTTACATTTTTTGTTAAAGGATAGAAATAATGATTTACGGTGTCCCCTATTTTATCATCTTTAATAACTTTAGATTTTGTACTGTATAATAATAAAAAATTATGTTTGACTTGAAATATGGGTTTTTAATTTCAATTTCTTGATAAATGATGAATTTTTTAAGGAAAGAAAAAAAAATTTACATTGTGTAAACATTTAATATTATTTGTGAAAATATAACCGAGGTAGGTGGATTCTAACCTAAATGATTCTCCTATAAAATGTTTTCATGAATCATAATTTTTTTAATATTCATTAATTGTAAATAAAAAGAGTAGTTCTTAGGAAAAAACAATATTTATTGTTATTTGAAAATAATTTTTTTTAACGATTATATAGATATGATTTTAAAAAATAATTTAAAAATATTTGGTTTTAAAATGAAATGATTTCGGTGGAAAACTATTACAAATGGATGATGTAGAATGAATAAATGATAAAATGTGATTATATTTCATTATATTATGCCATGATGAAATTTAATTACCAATAAAGTCCAAATATAATGGAACAAGGTGATAACCTTAAGTGATGACATGATGAATTAATAATTTTCACTCCCATTTATTGGTATTTATAATGTCGTGATTTCATATTGGGGTTTGTAAATAAATGTTGTCATCCATGTGTAAGGTGAATATAATGTAAATATTTGGTTTGGTTATATTTATTACATATACTATTTTCCATAGATAAAATTATATTGTATTATCAAAACATATTTTATATAAAATGGTCTTACATGATCTTGTCATAGTGGTGTGTGATGGTATCCCTTGGGGAAATCCTAAAAGTGATATATTCACCCATTCATGAGAACTTTAGTTCATTTCAATATTTCATCATCCAGGAAATAGAGAATGGGATATGTTTATACATCACATTTCATGTTATATTATATCATGGTTTTGCTGTTGAATCTATACTAGGGTGTGAATGCATCATGGTTTGTAATGGTTATACATTGGTGGCAAAGTATTAATATATTTTGATTTATCCTTTCAACACTATTTCATTTTATATATTACTCTGATTTTTTTATTTATTGTGTTTTTATAATTATATGTTGTTTATTCTAATGTATCATTTTATTTTGGTATGATGTTATATGATTCATTACACACTTCTTGATTTTTAGCGAAAAAACATAGCAGTGTTCAGTTAATGTCATAGTAAATATTTATAGTCATATTTAAGTTTGTGAAGTCATATAAGGAAAACACCACTTTTATTTTCCTCCATCCATTAGGTTTGGATCAAGATGATAAATATATGTTTTAACTCTTTATGATAAATTAGTGGAATTTTTTAATTTTTATTTCCTATGTGTGAGAGTTAAAATAGGATTCTTTTTAAAAGACATACATCACATTTTAAATTCAGTTTCATTATAATTTCATTTTATATGGGATCTTAAATATTATTAGATCTAGTAAGGGATGTCAAATTCAAAGAAACATATTCATTTTTATGATTCGAATGTTTTTAAAAAGGTGGAGTGTTTTTTGCTTATATGGGATCCAAAATGTCATGATCTAAACCATGAAGCATGAAAAATTGTAAATATTTACTCTATTATATATTGGTATATATATTGATGGTCAAGAATTATTTTAATTAGATGAAATAGTTATCTATTAATGGGGTTATATGTTTTTTAAGTATTATATTTTATCATTATTTTGAATGAGTTGAATATGGTGATTTGGAATTTTTCTTTTTCATAATATTGTTTAGTATTTTCCTCAATAAAAGGATTCAACCACTCTTATTATTTCAAATGTTTTATCATCTAAAGATTCCAAGAATGATATAGGTTAATTTTCATAATAATATAATAATATCATTAAGGGTATTAACCTTATCAATATTTTTTTTTGATCCCCTATTTGTCCAACATATCCTTTTTGTCTGTTTTCCCTCATTAATTGTATTGAATATTCTCATATTATGATATCAATGTTGATGATTTAATTTTATGAATTTTTGTTATTTTATTGAATAAAATGGGATTTTATATAATTACCCTAATTTTTTTAATTCATAAAATTAAAAATGATTCATGTGTGAAATGCTTATTTTGTGGAATATTTTTTTAAAGGTTGCGGTCGAAGCCCTATTATTAATTAAAGGAAAGAAATGAAATTTTTAACCAGGCAATGGGATAAATAATACATATCCCAAAGGTCCGGTGGGTATTCAGCCCATTACATGGCCCATAGGCCCAATTTTTTCCCAAGGCCTATTCTATGAATAGTACTGCTAGAGTACCCACGCTGATACATAAACACACCGTACCCACCGCTGCTATAGTACCCTTACAAACCATATGAATTAAGACAGTTCCCAACAGGGTAGAGGGGCCCATGATTGGTATTCTAATATATATTTCACGCTGCCTTGGGAGGACTCGAACTCAGAACCTCGGCGTTAGGATTCCACCACCATTAACAAACTCACTCGTGCCATGCGGGCCAAACGTGTTGATGTGTAAAGAGGTATTTAGATGGCCAACCCACCTCCATGCCTCACGTCCCCAACGAGTCCCAAGGTGGTCATCCCTTGGGATTAGGCTAGTTCCCACTGTGGTAGAGGGGTCCACAAGTGGTTTTCTAGTATGTTGTATGTGTTGCCTTATTGTTATTGGGGGTGGGTTAATTATCAAGTATCATATTTTACAAGATATTTATTGTTGGTGGATAGTGATATGTGGATTTATGTTATTATTTTGTCAAGAATATGTCCCTGAGATGACTGAAATTTATTTGATTATAGAATTATTTAATTTTATTACATAAAACTCTATTTTTAACACCTCCCGTGTTCCCTAGAAATCATTTATTGAATTTGACATCTGTCATTATTAATTTTATTATTTCATTAGTGACTATAAAATTGATTGTTTTTTTGGAGTTATTTTTATCAGATATTCATTGACACAGTACATAAATCATAATAGTTCAATATTATGAAAATAACATTTCACACACATGGGATATAATGTCTTGATATAATGTTAATGGATATATATATTTGTTTAATGAATCTATGGTTCTTCATGTGAACATTTATCATTTATATTGAATTTTTTAACAGCTTTTATATATTTACATCAAGCTATAATTGCTTTATGTTATGGCATGTTCATTGGTTGTGATGACTTCTAGCATTAGAATGGTTAAATGAAGTCACGGTGATCTAAATGGTGGGAATGATTTGACAATGATTTAACTGGGATGTTTATCATGGTTTGAATGATTTGATGATGATGTTGCAGCTATGACCAGGTGCAGAAGGTGATTTTTTTTATAATTATGTGGTTACGGATAGTTACACTAGATATAGGATCAATGATGAAATAGTTGGGATAAGATACATGGGGTGTAAATATGATCATACTATGATTTTAATGGCTTTTATTGGGATGTGTATTTTATGATTGATTTATATTGATGGTTTACACATGTTAAATGATGTGTTGCAAGTATAAATATTGTAAGAGTGGTTAACAAATGATATTATAAACCCAAAATATATAGGACATATAATATTATTTTGATTCTTATTATCTGTGGGAAATCTATTTTTATTGAGTTTAATGTTATATTATTAATTATCCCCCAATATCATGATTAGTGGTCTCAACATTCTCTTATTACATGTTTCCTATACTTAGTTTTCCCACACATTTCTATTTTGTAAAATTGTTTTCAAATTGATATATATTTTATTTAAATTATTATTCAACGATGTAATACTATTATATAAAATGTATAAATTTATTTATATGATGTTTTATTGTATAAATCTTGGAAACAAAAGTAATATTCTACTTGGGTATCTAGAGTGGGGACTTTGGATATATAGATGGGAATGCGATTGCAATTTTTGTATCTTTATATATGTGATTTCATGAACTCCTAGTGTTATACCCAATGATGTTATATTTATTAAACATAAAATGAATCTTTCATGGATGGTTTGTGAGGAATTTATATGAATGGGTTTCCATTTGAATGAATTATCTCAGATGTGATGGGACCAATAACTTTAACTGCACTTAACTCGTATGATTTTAATAATGATTAAAATTATTGTGGTATCTATGAATAATATTTTTAGGTCGTGATTCCCATTTATTTATATATTATCCAAGTGTTATTATGCTTATAGGAATCAATATATTTTGGGATCAAATTATGATATATTAATGTTTCTTATACTACAGGGATGACATACCCATGACTACATATATTCCATTTGGGTGTACAAAACCTATATGATTAATTTATTGTGACATTGAATTTGGACCATTAATTATGACTTGGATGGATTATAACAATTCATGTTTATGATATATGTTCTTATTTATCCTTGAACTAGCCAATGTAGTTACTCATTATATTTGGTGAAGGAGGATCACCAATAGGTTTAGTATATTTTAATGTTGTTTCATTTCATAGAAATGTTATTTATGAACATATCAAACTATATATGAACCTTCTAATACTCAATATTTTTAAACACATCATTATTTAATCCTACATATGTTTCATCTCACCCTAAAAAAGTGCATTTTTGTATAACCTAATTAATTTTATTTATATTATACATTAAAAACATCTAAGTTGAATAACATGTAACATAAGAAAATAGAACTAAATGTACATGAGACTTATTAAAATTAAAATAAAAAATTTATGATTTTAAATAAAAAGTAAATAATTAATTATGATACATATATTTAAAAAGAAAATTATTAATTAATATAATCATTTTGGAAATCAATATTTAATGTTATATATTGGAAATCATACAATGACAAAAATGGTTAAATTTAAATGAATAATTTTATTATTTTCAAAATTTATTTAATATATTTATTTGGAAAATATATCAATTTATGAAAAATATATTAATATTAAATTAATTACTAATTGATATGTACCATTATTAATAAATCTTCAGGTTTAAAAAGTTTATTTTCATATAATGGAGTTTATATATTTATAATTTTTTAAAACATTAAAATATAAATTTATTGATTTGAAATTTATTAACGAAACATTATTTTCTATCATGTAATGTAAAATTATATTTATATGTAATTTTTTTCATTTTATAAATATGTTTCCATTTTGGTGAATGTCGAAAATTCTATTTTTTTAATATACTATAACATTTATGATTAAATTTTAAATTAGGAATGATATTGATGTTTTTAAAACCACATTTACTAACCAGGTATATATTTGAGAAGAAAATTAATTTTTTAAAATTATTATTTGGTTGTTTGAAACCCATGTATGATATTTTATACCACTAGAAATTAATTACTCAAATCAAATAGCTATTTTTAATCCATTTTATTAATTATGTAATTAGATTCATTGTTAATTTTAAATTTAATTTTCGATATAAATACGATTTTATCTAAAAATATTGTTTATCATTTTGTTTGTTGTACTTATAATTAGATTAATTTTTATCATATATAGGTGGGGATTTTTTTTAAAAATGATTCCATATTTTCAATAATACTTTTAATTTTAAGTTACATGAACAATTTCATTTTAGTCACAATGAATAGTTAAATGTGTTAAAAAATTTCTAGCTTTTATATTTCTTAAATGTGTAAGGATTAAACAATAAAATAATGCCTATATGTAATTAATAAATTTATTCAAATTATTGCATGACTTTTAGTATTCCATAAATTATACTATATTTGAAATAATGGCCAATTTTTGCCATATTCACATGAATAATAAATTACATTAAATAGAATTAATGTATTTTACAATGGTCTCACAACCCTCACATATAAATGTGAACCTTCCTCTATAAAATCCCTAAACATATTGAAAACCATATATCACAAAATTTATAATCAAATACCATTTTAAATTCCTTATACATGAACTATATTTTCTTTCATAAAAACTAATCCATCAATGAATCCTATTGTTTTTTTTCAATGTGATTATCAATGGAAGGGGAATTTATTCTTAATAAGATCATTATTGTTTAATTCTACTTTATCCTTTAGAAAATATTCTATTTATGTATTTTCATAACTACATCTGCATATATACATTACATTTTTCTCCATTTATATTATGACCATTTTCATTAGCTCTTCCATCAAATAAAACAAAATATCACTCAATTGTACTTGGGAATTACCTCAAATACGTAGTGATGTATTTCATTTTTCAACACTGACACAAGGATGGTAATATTGATGGATTTATTAAATAAATATTATATTATATAATTAATTTATGATATTTAATAAATAATAATTATTTACTATCTCTTTATTTCATCATTCAAAAAATGAATATGCAACCTATGTGTATATGGGGACGACCACCTCAATGAATGATGAATTTAAATTTTCATAACAACCATATGTGGATGACTATTAATGTTTAATGATTAATAAAAATGATATATATGAAATGATAATCATTTTATATTAATTAATCAATGGAAAAGGTCAAAGGTCCGGAACTCTAAAAAAAGAGATATCTTACTATTATAACCAAAATAATTTATTTTATCATTGAATTATGAGTAAATTTGGAATAATAATGTTACTAATAAATGAAATTTAGAAATAATTTTGTTTATAAATATTTTTATTGTTGAATAATAAATATTAATTTATTATACAATATTTTTTTAATGTGATTAACTAATATGAAATTCATTATTAGTCGTTGTCATGAAAAATTTCCATCAATGATATGTGTATCAAATTTTGAAATCTTCTTGGTGTATATTACATGAGTATTCCACCTAAAAACAAATACAATGAAATTTATTTTTCATTCCAAATAATTTCTTTCATAATTTGAAATATTTCTCTATATCAATATTGATATAATGATTTATATTATCAAGTGTATCGAAAATGATTTATAAGTTCACCACTATGGTGTGAACCTTGAAGTTCTATTAAATTATTCTATATTATTTTACTATAGATTTATAATGATATATGATGGGAAACATAGTATATACACTATACGGTGTGATAGCTCAAAATCATATGGGGATTTATCACCTAATATTTTATCTTCATCATATTTTATATGGGAGATCATGATACTATAACCATTGGATGAAATTTTGTATGATTATGTTCCATCATATGTTCCACTTTGTGAAAATGTGTAATGTTTTACAAAAATTATTATTACTAAAGATTAGAATGTTTATGTTTATAGAATAATTTATTGTCACAAACTGTTATGATATAGTTCATAGTGAAGATGGGGTTGTTTGGTGCATCATGAATGTTGTGTTATTATTGAATAATGTGATAAAAAAATTTACTTCTATTTTTTTGTAAGTAGGCATATTGATTATTTATATACATAAAAATCATCACAATAAATATCATAACATTGGTGTAGTGGTAATTTTCTTCTATTAGTCACCAATAGAAATATCGTGTATATTGGATGATGAAATATTTATGCATCATCCTAGATGAAATATAAAAAAATGGATTATATTACATAGTGAAAAATTTTATATGATTATTTAAATTATGACAGATCCCCTTCCACAATGGGTTTCTGAAACAACATCACAGAAATAATCTATGACTTCAGGTGAGCACACATAATGCCATAGATGAAGAGTCATAGGAGGTTAGACCATATGTTTTTCATTTTATATTAGATAAATATCATTTATATTTATATATAATAGTTGTAATTTATATTATTCTCTATATTGAGAATTAATATTTACTTATTAATTTTAATTGATCCAAAAATAATTAAATATTTATTCATATGTTAATTATTTTATTGATGTAATGTATAATGATTATTTTTCTGTAGTTTTTGAAAATACAAAACAAATTTATTTATTAACTAGTGAATAATTAAATATGATACTATAGAAATAAATATAATTTTCATCATTCTATGAATATAATATAATATAATATTTATTTTTTTATAATATTTTCTTATTGTTATTCTCCTGATAGTAATTAATTATATGTTAAAATTTTATTTCCACAATTATGTGACTATTGAAACATATATACAAATATAGAGACCATTAATTTGATATTTATTTATCATATTTATTATAAAATTATATTATATCATTGAGGATAGCAATATCCAATCATTTTCATAGTGATATTTATTCATTTAATAGACTGTAAATAAAATTTATAAATTCATTAGATATCATATTTCACAACTATTATTCTAATACACAAAAATTGATGATATATTACATAAATTTCGATATATTACAAATCCATAAGTTCATAAAGTGTAGTTTCATTGGAAAATTATTTTCATAAATCAATAACTAGAACATTGACATAATAAAACTAATAAAAACTCCATAACATGCCCATAGAATCCATTTTCCCTTCTAAAACTCCAAGGGTTATCCTAGGGTTATACATATGAATGTGGTGACCTATATAGCCATGTAAGAGAATAAAAAAGAATAGAACATGGTAATGTAATGAATTTGAACCAATAGGTATATGAAGGTAACATAAGTAGGATGGGGATCAAAATATTCAGTAATGGTGCATGAAATATCATTGAAAAACTATGAAAACATCAGAATATGGTGCCAATATATAACATGACATCATAAAAATAATTCAAATCTAACGGCAGATAATGTATAACAGAGAGTGATAATTATAAAATCTGATTCACTGTACATGTAATATCATGACATATAAACAACAACCAATTCATTTAAAGTACATGTAATTTGGTTCCCACTTATCACATTCATATAATGTTAATATACATGTTCCCCACACAGATCATAAAACATAACAAAATATTTCAAAACAAAAACAATCCATTGATTTCATGTGTGTGTTTTATAAAAATTTAATTCCCCATTAAATGGAGGATAATTACAACTAGGTGAATACCCATGACTATAAATGTGGATTATATTCACTATATAAATGTTTTTTAAAGGAAATCATAGTATTATTTGGGGAGCATAACATGATTAAAATAAGATACATGAGATGGTTTAATATGAGTGAAATGCATATATCATCAAATCTATATCATAAGTATGATATTGTGGATATACAATAACCTTTTGCAACATTATAAATTGGAAATAAAGAGCTATATTATTATATTGGTGATTAAATAAATAGGAGAACGCGATGATCCCTTTCCATAATAGGGCACTTCTAAAAGCATGGGAGGAGCTACATAAGTTTATGGGGTTACCTAGGGAGGGATTCAAAAAGAGGTACGGGGGGATAAATAATATTATGAAGATCATGAGTCACCATTAGTGGAATATTGAATTGGTTTTTATAAATAAAATGAGGAAAATTCATTTGGAATTTCTAAACGTTGGTTTTAAAATCTATATGAAAAATGAAACAAAACAATACTCCATCATATCTTATTCCCATGGTTTATACTTATGTGGATTGTATTTAGTTACATTATATGTCAAAAAACTAAAACCCATATAATCATACCATTAGTGATGTGTAATATTGTGTTTTTAAAATGATTATGTTTTATAAAAAGAAATTGTAATATTGGTTTTGGAGGAATCAACATGGGTTTAAAAATTAATAAAATAACATCAAAAACAAATTATTTTAAAATTTAATCCTATCTTTGGTCGTTGATACCAATCATCGTACATTTTACATCTCTTTTGGGATATTATGATGTCATAATACATACCATATAACTATTCAATGATTAATTCTTACAATTTTTTTTTGACATTCATGAAATATTATAAAATATTTACCATTAAATATTTTTCATATTCTCATTTAAAATTTATATTAGGGTAAAATTTAATTCAATAAATATTATAATTTATACATTTAAATACATATTCACTATTTGTTCAATAATATTGTCTTTTATAACAATATTATCTTACTAACTCATTAAAAAATTATATTCGACTTCATAAAATTTTTTTATTGTTTAGATTTTTACAATATTCATTAATAATATTTTTTATTAAAATTTATTTTATATCAAAAACATTATGAATTCAATAAGAAGAGTGTCATCCTTGAAACAATATATTTTGTAAATATATAATTTATATTTAAAGAAATAATTTTAAAATATTGATATTTAATTGTTATTCTCTAAAAAATTTAAATATAATTATTATGTTTTTTAATTAATATTTTAACTCAAACTATAAGAATATAGTTATATATCAGTTTTTAAACAATTTATTTCACTAAGGGTATGGTGTGTGATTGTGGGTTTTTATGGTGTTATTTTAATTAATATTTATTGGGTCATGATCTTAATGAGAAATAACATATCATATCTATAAATACTCATATTTTTTAGCTACTATATCCCATCATGGACAGGGTCAATAGAAAATTACAACTAAGTCGTATCCCTATAATGATATTATGATTGTGATTTATAGGGTTTGATACTATAGACCGAGACCCTCACTTATATTACAAGTGTAAATCATATTTATTATAAATATAAATATATTAATTTTATGATCACATTATAATTATTCTAATATCTAGGATTATGATATTTAATGGTCTTTTAAATCAAATAATACATAACATTTAATGTTCATAAATAATCGATGTAGTAAATGTGTTTTCTATATAATTATATCTTAATAATGATTTTACTCATTTTAAAAAGGAATTTCATTTATAAAACAAATAGTACATAAATTATCACTTATTCAAAAATAAATTTGATGAAAATTTAATTTAAAAAATTATAAAATATACTTGTATATTTAGTGTATTACCTAATATTGGTCCCAATTTTATTCCTCAAACATTTTGTTCTGCGACAACATATTTCCCAGGTTAGTAGTCATGTTTCATATAACATTTTATTTATTGTCTAATTTCATTACCATATTCTCTATGCATGAAAAATAATAATCTAATGGTACCACAATTTTTTTTAGTACATGTACCAATTTTTTATGTACTTAATCAATTTTGTTGTATATAAAACATATTTTTTATTATATTGTTTAGGTGAGATAGATATTTTGATATCCAAAACACTTATGTGATCAAGAATATCAATGGTTTTGATGTATATAGGGTTGTGTTTTCCATTTTCCCAAACCATATGAATTTAGTCCACATCTATATAATATGGAAAAAATTGTATTTGAATTAAAACTAAATGTATCATTGGAGGTTCCCTTCATTAATATTATATGTAGATTGTTTAATTTCATTGGTTGAATGGTATGAACAATCATTATCTTACCATTGAAAATATCATGTTCTATAAGAATCCACCATCAATATTCAACCCAACATGTTAATGTGTGACACCATATACATGTGGAACTTCTTAATTTTCCATTGGAATGATTGAATGTATACAATTGTAGAATGAGAACTTTACTAGTGGATGGTGTAAATCCAAAAATCATTGTAAATCAATTTTAATTATATAATTTTAACAACTAGTACATAATGATCCCGTTTAGAATGGAAATACCTATAAGAGTGATAAGTTGTACAATGTTATTGATCTATATCTAATGAATGTTGAATGATTCACTTAAATATAAAGGAAAATATCACATGTTAATCAGATATAATAGATTTTGGAACTGTATATAGTCTTACCACATCTATTATGTATATCATTATTATTTTGTGAAGAGAAGAAATATCGTTTGAAATAATGAAATCCACCGACATTGTAAGTTGATTGATTATAATGACATATCCTTAAAAAATAATTTAATATTGAATTTTAATCAAAATATGACATCATTTCACATTATGTATCATTTATATTATATATTTTTAGAGAATATAAAAATAATACATATGTAATATTCCAAATTCATAAAAAGTGGATACAACTTAAAAATATCAATTTCTTCCAAAATATAAAATCTATAAAATAATGCGCGATTTAATTGGTAAATCCACAAAACATTCCCCATGAATTCCTTAGTTCTATTTCTTATCCCTATAACATATGAATGAAATTTATAAATACAGGGATACAACTAATAAATACAATTTTATGCATTAAATAACATTTAAATAAATGATTCCTCATTTATTCTGAAATCCCCCACTATTCATCCAGTTATATTTTCCTAACTTTTATTTATTTAATTAAATACTATAAAAATAATAACATCCTTATTATTATTTTTATTAAATCAGTAATTTATTATTATTAAATAAACACAAATTTTAAAAAATAGTTAACCAAACAACTTACCCATATTGTTTAACTAACAGTTCATAGTCTATTTAAACCAAACTCTTCATGTGCATGTCTTTTAATATTACCCTTTGCTGATAACCACTAACTACTCATTATCACATTATTTAATTAAATTCATTCGCTAAAATTAATTTAATAAAGTCCCATATTTGTGTTTTTTAAATAGATTCTCTCAACACTATTTAATTGAATTAAAAAATCCCACATATCATTTTTTTATTCTGTCAACATGAAATAATTAAACAAAACCACCACTTGAAGATATTAATTAAATTCAGATTGACATTTAAATTAATTAAAAGAAACCCACAACAACGCATTTTATTAAATTATTCTCATCCTCAAATTAAACAAATGAAAACTCAATACTAATAACCATTATTATTATTATTATTATTATCTAATAAAGTGTTCCTTGAAAAAACCCATAAATCATAACAACACAACATTTAATTTAATTCAATTTATATAAATTAAATTAAATGAATCCATTGTATCCCAACATTTAATTAAATTCCACTTTTATATGGATTAAATTGAAAAAACCCCAAAATCCATTATTATTATTATTCAAAATAATAATAAAATTCCCAATTAATTATTATTATTATACTCATAATACCATAATAATAATAATAATAAATTTAATTTTTTTGAAAAATTATATAAAACCCTTCACCTATATTTATTAAAAACTCTTGTTTATTAATTCTGAAACTCTTTATTTAATTAAAAGCATATTCATAAAATCTAAAATTCATTTAATTTCATATAAATTTTATCCTCATTTAATTAAATAAATCATTGAGATACAATAAAATACACCTTAATTTTAGAGAAATGTTACACCACATTAATCAAGAAATTAATATTTTTTTAACATAAATGTTACACCCCATTAATCATGCAACTAATATCATTTAAAATCCAAATAATTTATTTCACCATAACAGTAAAAACATTATTATTATTATTAAGAAATTATTCCATTTAACCAAAAAATACCATTTAATATTATTTAATTAAAATAAATAAAATTTTAATCTTTGTATGCTACACGGGTTGGACCGTAACCGTGCGCTGCCCAAACATATCATTAAATTAAAATTTCATAGATCTGAGGCTCCTGAGACTTATCGTGACACCTGCTAAAATTACCAGGTATTCACCAATGTCCAAATACAAAAATTAAAGTGTTCCATCACTCTAAATAATGTTCTAGATCTCAGTTAGAAAACCAGACCATTGATAAATTGAATAAAATTCAAAAACCATTATAATTGAAACACGGTTCAAAAACACTGGACTACACAATCATACCCTTTAGTAAAATATATTCTAATATTAACTATTGACATGTCAATCATTTCAAGTTCAAATAATAAATTTCACTTGTGATTACATCTAAAGAATAATACTCATGAAGGTATATGTAAATCATTGTGCTTCTAGGATGACCTCAAAATGGAGAACTGTTAGTTTCACCAAACAATTCATTCATCGGATGAGGATCAAAAAGAACTAATTATCTCTTCTGAAACATCAAAACACAATCTGAATCAATATTAACCTTCACAAAAATATCATTCTTAACAAATTATTTATTTTTCAACAACTCATTATCTTCCTTATGGTCATTCCATATTCAGTCAGATATAGATGACTACACTGAAACCTGAAAAAAATTTAGGAATTTAATGCATTAAAAACATACAAGACAAATTTAATAAAATTATTAACCAAAGGGACATGTCATAAATTTTTCATGGTTAATGTATAATTATTTTCCAAACTCAACGATTCAGCTTCAATGTTTTCTTTTCAAATGTGGTAATGAATCATGAAACCATAATACAAGATTAGTTATAGGAATCCTTTATTTCTCATATTGAATTCCTTCAGAGTAAATTTATATGTCAAATATTTATGATTCATATATATTTAAAATTTTACTCCCTATATATGATGCCTCCATATTTTTAATAAAAAACGAAATTATCTATTTCCAAATAATGTGTAGGTTATCTTAAATATTGATGTTTCTACTAATTTGAAACAAAATAAATTACCATATCATTTTTCATTAGGAAATAACTGATACCTTGACACAATTAAACACTGTAGATGAAAAATTTAACATTTCATTATGGTAGGGTATGCAATTCAACACACACCAAACTTATTATTAATTTTTGAAAATAATCATCAAATATTTTTATAGCTGAACATAATGCCTTTTTGAATGAACAGAATCAGTGTGATAGATAACCATTCAATATTCTCAATAAACATATATTAATATCATTCCAAGGCAATAAAATATAATTCTACGATTATTTTTGGGTATTGGGCACTTTTCTACATCTTATGATTTAGTAGGATAAGTGGTAATTCTATATTTAAAACATTGAGTCCAATGATATATTATTGTCTAAACCAAAATTCACACTTTATAAATTTTCTATGTAGTTTAATTTCATTTTTATTTTAAAAATATAAATATATATATTTAATAATTATTTTTAAAAAATATAAGATAATTTCATTAATAAACACAACCATAATAATATACATGAACCCATGAATTATACAATTAATTTCATCCATGAAGACAAATGGTGAATTAGGTAACCCCAATGAAATAATAATAAATTCATAATGCCTATATCTAGTATGGAACACAGTCATCAACATGTATGATTACATTACATTCAATTGATGGTACCCAAACCAAATTTCAACCATCAAAACATACAATGCGCCATAGATATTTCAAAACAAATTATTGATTTGAGGACACAGATAGTTTTATTAAAATATTTATTTTTATGGAAGTATCTATTTTTAATCAATAGTATCATTGAACCGTCATTATTTTTAATGAATCAAGATAGGATCACCTCAATGTTATGTTCTAGGTCAGATTTATCCTTTATCTAATAATTCATACATCTTATATTTAAATTATATAATATAAATTTGATCATTATTATAATGGGGAATATAAATTGTCTTAGCATTAGCATCTATGTTAATATTAAACTCATCATTTCGACCATGAATAACAGTAAGAAAATTAGAAAGAAAGAAAATCAACATACATATTTAGTGAAAACACATAATTATTAAGATTTTTTCTTATTTTTTATATAATTTTTACAAGGTAACATTCAATAATATATTTTAAACACTTCAAAGAACCGTGAAATTTTATCAATTGTTTGGGTTCATTATTGTTCACAAAATTAAACAATTTTTTTAAAATAAATTTTTTGACTAAAAAATCTATTAAATAATAACAAACAAAAAGCAAATCAATTCCCATAATAACATCAAAATATAATAGATAAAATACTAAAATGTTTGAAGGTAGACACTTTACATATACAATGATATATAGATTCTTATAATTTTTGTTTTTTAAAATATTTCCTCACTCTGTTTTACCTTGATTCCTGGTTTCATTTCATGATGTGGATTTTCAAATATTGATGAAAATTGCTCATTAATGAAGCATTGTGTAGACCTTAGATCAACAATAAATTTGAAAAATCAATAATATTAAGGAATTTATTTTATAACACATCATTTGGTGACTCAAAATCTACTAATGTGGTTGCACTGATTTTTTCCACACCCTTATACTTCTAATCTTGTAGAGTTTTACCTGAGTGACTACCTTGAGAAAAAAATTATCAAAATTACATAATTAATTATAGTAATATAATCTCACCATTAGATTATAATAAATTTTGGGAACATTGGCCTTTCAGAAATGATTCATATTCCCAAATATTCCTCATCACTATCATTTCATATAATTTTCATGACATTCCCCATGATACTATTTATCACAATATTCACAAGAATGGATGTTGATTTTCATACTTCAAAATATATTTAATGAAATATTCCCCAATTCTTAACAAAGTTACCACCTCTTATTATTTCCATAATGAGGCACAATTGTGTCAGCAATCTTTATCACAATATATTCAACCCAACTAACATTTTTTTCAAAAAAATTAAAATCTTAAGATGTAAATTAAATTCATTAAAATGGTTTCAAAACATATATCATAAATTAATTTTACAATATACTCCCCATCATATTAATGTATGTACCTGTTTAGTCTCGTAATATAGGATTCATACACAGCCACCGAATCATCATCATTATACCTTAGTTCCAATGAATCTTTCCCAATTCCGAGTCGAATAGTTTTAAGAAAATATTTTTTAAAAAAATAAACTTAAAATCATCAAATTTTAGGGATACAAGAACATATTTCTATTTTTCATATTTTAATGGATACCACCATTTATTAGATTAACACTCATAATGATAAATGTTTAGAATTACCCTTTCATGTTATAAACATCACCTTAAAAGAAATATATTCTCTAGAGAAATGATCAATCCTTCCACTATAACAGGATCTACAGTTCCACAAAACGATTGAGGATGTTGCATCATAAACTTCTCCATAAAATAAATATTTTTTTCATGGTATATTACATTTCACTCTAGATTGGATTACACCACCATTTATAATCTAATTTAACTATGCCATTACTTTCACAAACATATTGGTTCCAATTCCAACAATTCAATGATACATATTCATAACGATGTCTTCCTCTTGGTTCTTCCCTAACTCATATTATCCATTTATTATGTAGAAAACCATTAAAAACATTTCTTTTTTAATGAAACTTTTAATTCACTAGATTCTATATCATTTTAATTTAACACAGTATCAAAAAACAATTATATTATTTTAAAAACCCCATCCTAACACCTATGGTTATATAAACCATCCTTTTATTCCAACTATAAAAACCCATGACCTAAAACATTACATAATCTTGTGTTTTTTTCAATATCTTTATTTCATTCACATTGAATATCATTTCAGTTTTTGGGTTTTTACAATTAGAAATAAATACATATATAACAATCTAGTTTCCCAAAAATTTGGTATTGCTAAAAATAATAAATTTCCTACAAAATATATAACAATATAAATAAAACCAAATTTTATTGATAAATACTATTAACATTCATCATGACATTCATATGTATCTTACCCAAATTTATGATATATGAAATCCTTTAAAAAACATGGGATGAGAAAACAATTCTCATTAAGGGATATAAAGAATGAAACTATCATTCATGTTGTAAAATAAAAACAACAAAAAAAATTACATAAAAACTCATTAGCATTATGAAAAACATCATGATGTTTTATTGGGATATATTTTCCATATCACTCTAACATTGACCCTTATATCTAGAATAACCATTCAGCCATCATCCATCTCTAGAGTACCAATTTCATTAGATAGCTATAATGGGGCTCCACAGTCATATCTTAAGGTAAAATTGGCTCAACCAATCATATCATGTGATATAATGGGACATAAACCATTATATAATACTATATAATTTGATCAATCCATCATAAACAATTTCAATGAAATAGATCATGAATAAAATTATGTATAACTCATTTAAACCAATGAGTAAAACACATTAACATATCAAAATACCCTTTGTAGTAAAAATCACTCTTAAAAAAACTACACATAGAATAATGAAAAAATATATATATAAAATAACCATGAAATCATATAAATTAATCAATACAATAATAAGGAATCACGAAAATGGGATAAACATCTCATACAATATATAAAAATATATATATTTTTTTTGAATTTTTTAAAAAAGATATTTACATGGATTTTGAAACAAAATGCCCTTACATGACAAATAAAAAGATCAATTTCAAAAAAATATAAAAGAAATTAATAAATCAGTATCAATATATTTATATTAATATTATCAATTTTTAATACATGAATATTATATTTAATGATTTTGAATAACAAATCATTAAAATAGTGTTTTTGTTTAAGAGTACATTACATCAAGTTCTACATAATAAAAATGTGTTGAAACCTCATGTAAAATGTTTTGAATAGTGTTATCAATATATTTATGAGCTGAAATCATGTTTATCATTGATTAAATAATATTCTTATAACATTTCCCACCTATTTAATAATACTATTTTCTTTTATTTTCATTGTTTAGGTTTTACTCTTTTCATGATTAATAAGGTGGTTTCAATTATTATCATCTGTGTAAAAATGAAATAATAATCACTATGTGATAAAATATATATATTTGAACCATTTTTAAAAATTATATATTAATTTAATCTTTCCGAGATATTGGTAAAATGGATTTAAGAAATCATCATCAACAAAGGTAGTGAATTGATGCACCACAGACGACGAGTTCATTATTTATGAAATAATTGAGATGAGGAGATATTTTATTATTCAAACTCCATAAACACATCAAACATATAGTTTATTTGAGAAACATCAGTATTCTATAAATATTTTATAAGAGGTACTGAAAAGGTATATGTGTGAAATAATTTAAAAGAGAAAAATGGAATTTACCTATTGAACAATTATCCTGGACAACCAACTTATAGCTCTTGGAATTATTCTTTTTTTGACACATAAAATCACAATAATGTGTTCAGGTGTGAGGAATATGGAATATGTAATAGTTTGGATGGTTATGAAAAATAATCGCTATGAGATATATGAATGAAGGATCACCTTTTTATAAATTTGGTGAAGGGTAACATAGGAATTACTCAATATGATAAAATTATTATAAATATATTATTGGGATTACGATTTCAAAAAGGCCTCAAAATCATATGAAATCCCATTTATGATGGAATATTTTTATTTAGGCATTGTTAATGTTTTTTTTATTTTAAAAAAAAATTAATAAAATTTTTAAATCATGGAAAATAATTTTTTAAAATAAAAACAATTAACTACTTCAATTATATGCACATCAAATAATGTTCCCAATTCAAATTAAATTTTAATTTTTATATATTAAATAACATTATTACTTATATAAATTATTAAATAAATTAAAAATATAAAAAAATATTTATTTTTATAATTTTTAAAATTATTAATTTGATTTATTCATTAATTAAATATTTACTACATCATATTTATTAATTCCATTGAGATAATTATTTATTACATTAAAATTAAAAATAATATTCTATGAAATATATAATTTTTTTTATCTTTCTAGATACAATTCATGATTGAAAAACACTTCTATAAAATCATATATTAAAATATTATACTTATTGAAAATTATAGTGTGAACTTGTTGTCGTTAATTTTAATAAAATAGTATAAATGGTCTAATGTCATCCATATTGGTCAAAAATACCCAAAGATAGAATATAAAGATTATATTTGTTGAAAAATTGTCATATATTTTTTATACAATTTATATCATCTAATAGTTCTTATAAATTTAATAATAAATAAGTATTTAATTCACTTATGATTGTACTAGCAGTTCATTATCATTTCACATTAATTAATATTAATTTTTCATATTTAAAAATAATAAATAAATTAAAAATATATATTAATATCAATCCTATTAAAAATAAAATTCTATATTGATTCACAATTTATATTAACTCATATACATGCTAAGGAAACCCCTTAAATTCGATATTTTATCTTTTATTGCCCTCTGCAATTATTTCACAAGTATTTGGACAATGTTAATGCTATATAACAATAAAATTCAAAATTAAAAGGAAAAATAACATCAATACATAATAATTAAGAATAATAAATTGACGATAAATTTTAACACTAAATTATTATTCATAAATATCCCAAATTTACGTAGTCAATGCTTTGTAGGCACTATGTCTGCACTACCAAATAAATTTATTCATATCATAAATAAAATATAATTATTATGTTATAAATTGTTTCTGTACAATTTTCCTCTTATAATAAAATTATATAATTATTAATAAAATTTAATATGTTTTAATTCAAAATTAGTTCTACATGGAATCACAAAATAAAATTCAGAATTTTATAAAATGGAAGTATTTTTTAAAGTTAAAAAAACTTAAACGTTTTATTAAAATTATCAAATAATCATACAAAGGTAATATCAAAAATCTCAATTTAAAAATATAATTATTTTTTTAAAATTTAAATATTATAATTTTATAATTAATCCTTTTAAATAAATAAGAATATAAGAATGTATTTATATTATGAGTTTCAATTTAAATCAATATTACTAATAAATAATGTTTTATATAAATTCCTAGGTCTATTCATTGATTACCACACTGATGTAATTAAAAACCATTAGTGTCATGAGAAGTCCTAAGATGATTATATTGTTTTTGTTTCACTTTCATAAACTATAATGGGAAATTATTTCGTTTTTTCAATGTTACCTTGTCATTATCAACATGTTACTATACCAACCATCGAGGTAAAAAAAATTAGCCTCTCTCCTCAAGTTATCCCACTACTATTTTTAACTTAATATCCCTATACATATTACAATTTTCTAGTAAAATACATAATGATGATATATATGAATCTTATATAAGATCCCTCTACTATTTTAGTTTTTATAGGACAAATATCTACCATCCAATATATAAAAATCCATGATAAGAAAACTTGAACCCTATAATATTCTCTATATTTTTAGTTATCACATAATCATATTTCTCAAAAAGCTTTATAATCTCATGAAATTCTCATTGAGAATTTATTTATTTATTTTGGGATGAATAATCTTTAAATATACCCATGATCATCATCCATATTAATATGACTATTGGATAACATGATATTATAATCATTAATAGGGTTACATAATACTTTTTAATAACAAAACCATCCAATTATTTTCATTACTATTATAGAAATGGATTCAACAAACATAAAACTTGATCAGATCTAAAAAACATCATTTGTCTATATTGTTATCCATTTGAGTTATAATATATTATATACATTAATGATCCATATATATATCTAATACGTCTCCTTTTATACATGCCATGACTATATTATCAATGTGATGATTACTAAATAAAATTCAACATCATTGTATGGGTAGTTTTTATCATCCATAATTAATTTATTAGCGGAATAATTTATCAATATTTATTCTAGAATGGGTAAAAACAAATTATTTTTTTAAAACATCATTATATTTCACAAATAAATTCCAAAAATAGTTTAATATAGTAATATGGTCATATAATATGCTCTTATTTAACACAATAAATCATGAATTATGTTAATCATTTGAAAAAATGAATCCCTTTCAAGTTATCATGGAATGTTAGCTTCAAATATTTTTTTTAGATTCTAAATAATTTTATATTATACCAATTAAATTTATGTATTTTATGTATTTACATCAAATATATTATTGTAGTATGTCCATGAAATCTCATTATTATAGAAGACTCCAATAATACCTTTGATCAAGGATAAAATTCCCCCCATATAGATACTTTAGCCATTGGTAAATCACAATTTTTTTATTTTTAAAAATATGTTTCTTTCATAATTAATTCAATAAAAAATTGAATGTGCCCTATTATTCCTATGTTCATTCATTTTAAATAATAATTTCATTTATAATCGATTCTATTTTCATATAGATATACCTATTGAATCTATTGGTCTTGTCCCAAATAGTAGATGGAAGAAATTTAGGTACAAATTGAATAACAATGAACTTGTAGTAATCATTAGTTAATGAAAATAAATATTTGGGTTATCTTCCTTCTTCAAATTTACTTGATAGTATCCCATATAAATATCCACCATGGAGACGTACTGCGTTCAACAAAGCTGATTGAATAATTTTTCAATACATTGAAGATGATACATTTTATTTTTCAGGATTCCGATGAGATTATGATAAAAAATAAAATGGATTATTTACCCATCATTCATTGGGATGAACAGGACTCAGTCCCCCCATGATGAATCACATGTGAGTATGAACCTTTTATCAAAATTTTCTTAATGTTTATTATTTAGAACTACAAGTTAAAAAATGTTCATTAAATAATAATTTGTCTTTATTTTTAATGAATTATGTTTGAACATAATTCGGAACATAATTTCATATCTTGTTAGAAGAATGGAGAGTTATTCAGAAATGACATTATCACAATCCATTACAATGAACATGTCCTCAAGGATGATATTTTCCATATTCACAATAATTTTATATATATTCACATTATAATATTGTAATAATATAGATTATTGTCATGATTATACCAAACTAGATTTATCCTACAATTTTTTATGAAAAATAATTGAATGATAGAACAAAGTATGGAAGGAAACATAATTCACAAAGATATTAATGTTTCTTATACAAATAAAAATTTAATCAATTCCTAGAATATAATATAATTTATATGAAGGTGGTGTCACAATTATAGTTGGAAAATCCATCCATAATATTTTCATAGGTGTTGAGTCATGTACATGTGATCTAATAATTTACCCATTCTTTATTTTCCTTTATTGAACTACTTCAAATTTTAAATTTTATTTTAATATATCCACTAAATATGTTTGACATTAAATAATGTTTTAAAAAAATTCTATTATTATGTTTATAATAATTGAATAAATAACTATATAACATATAATCACATCATAATCAAGATCCACCATTGTAATTGTGAATATAAAAGCCATACATTTCACTAAAAAACCCTAGATGTTGTTCTCATTTGTATTTATTGACAAAAATGTCTATAGATAATGGGTTTTTATAGTGTCCATGAACTATATTGTGCAAACAATGGATTAAATTTGGATGGTTATCATGATCATTACTTTTTACAGTCAAATTTTCTGTTTTGTTCTGATAAAATTCACTAGTTACGTTGCCTTTCTACCCTCACCTAATTAATATCTTTATCCCCATTACGAAATTTCGTGGATTATTCTTTCCAAATTTTTTTAAAGGGTGTTGTTGGACATTCATGAACCCATGAGGATTCACTATTATACAACCAATAATAATATAAATAATACACTTCTTACATCATAACACATGAAACTAGATAGATTCAATAATATCTATTTTTACTATAATGAATCAATAGAAAATTTCACCACGTTCTAAAAATGCCTTTAATTAAGAAATAATTTTTAGTAACTTCATTAGCCCATGAGAAATAGGTAAAATCTAATTTAGTGGGAGATGACACGGCTTGAGTTATATCATGAATGTTTGGTTATTTTTTCAACATAAAAATAAATGGGTTCATATAAATTTTGTCATGAGGCTATGTAAATCCCTAAATATTTTCTGTCAAATTGTGTAAAGGAAATATTTTTCACTTTTTTTTGAAAAAATCCATCATATCTATTAATTTAGTCTCCTCCAAGGGCATTATGTCTTCAACTAACATATACCATTTTTCATATTTTCTTAATATATACGATAAATGACAATCATTTCCTTCACATAATCATATAATTAATGTGAGAAGAATATATTTTCAATGTAATTGATTAATTTTAATGATATTGAAGGTTAGAATGAAATCTGAAGGTTTTAGCCTCTATCACATTAGGTACTCAATTAAAACCTTCACATTGAAATATATATTTTGGTTATGTTGTTGAATCAAATTTATATTTAAAAAATAAAAATATACAAAAAATTATATGGAGGTTTTAATCTCATTATATTATCAGGATGGGCATCTCATTTGGGTATTCATTACATTTCACATCACACAGATTATTTACATTGTTTGTATTATTGAATTTAATTGGAAAAAATGTGGAATATTGAGGGTTATAATTTTAAATATAATATGACATCGAAACGAAACTTTATAAATTTAAGGGAGAACATATAAATGAAATATATTCTATAAACTTAAATTTATGGGTTTCAGCCTATGTTATCCAGGATATATTTCATAAATATATTTTTTGAATTATTTTCCAAACATAATTGTTTTTAAATGGTGTTTTAGTTTAACAAAACATATCCCACAAGATTTTAAGACCAGATATGTAGAAAGGAATATTCTTGGGCACATGGTGAAGACCCAATTTATCAAAATCCACTACATTTTTCTTATTTAAGTTAGGTACACGAATTTTATAGTTTAAAAAATTTGTAGTATCAAAACTCGGATGTAATCTCATAGAATAAAATCCCAATAAATAAAAATAATAATTTATTAATTACATTTTTTAGACATATCCTAAATAATTTATCAATTTTTTTTAATAATAACTAAAAAAATAACAAGTATTCCTTGTAATTCGAACTTTGAAAATATTGTTTTTATCACACAATGATTCATAATTTATTATATAATTATACAAATAAAATAATAATAGATGATCCTGAGAAATATTGATATTTTGAAATTTTTTAAATTTTTAATAAAATTTGATTTGATACAAAATAATTATTTAAAAATCCAAAACATTCCAAAAAATCATTTATCTTCTATAATTGCATGTGATATCATAGGATTGAACATAACAACTCTGTGACCTAAAAATCCATACAATGGAATTAGAAAATAATAGAATAAGAAAATTAAATTAATATAATACAAGAGCTACATAATATATCTATTGAGGACTGGGAGTAGTATTTTTGAATAATGATGCCACAAATAACAAATAAACATATCAAAACCATTGGAATGTGGAAAAAACATTCAAGATGGCATCAAAATAAAAATCAAGTCTATATACTGTGACACTATAACACAGTGTGATTATAATAACCTCCCATGGACCATTCATTAAATATCTTATGTCTATAACAATACATATTTCATTGGGTGTCTATAAAATTTTTGGGTCACCCATCACATTCCTATCATCAGATGGATAAGAGTGAAAAATTGATCACACTACATATAGAACCCTTGGTTTCAGTTATGCAGCCTTTTTATACTCTATTATGTGTGTAATGGGAATGCGATGAGTTGAGATGATTTTGAAAGACTTTGGAAAGGGTTTGAATAAGTTTTGAGCATTTTTTATGGTGCACGTTTTGAGCGCGGTTAGGGGAAACCATGCGGGTTCTCTAGGAAGATGTGAAGGGCGAGGCAGAAGCTTCTCATGGCCTACACGTGGTTTTAAAAACCATGCAAGGAAAATGTGTGGAACCCTCCTCTCGAGATAGTGTAGTGTGCATGGTTAGTGCATGGTTTGTCAAACAGTTCAGACTAATAGTGCGACCACTTATCGTAAGTGTTTTTTAATTCTGGTTCCTTAGGGCATGACCTATTTCACTCCCAATCATCTCCCACTTGAGCCTCACTCATGAAATTGGTTTCTCAGAGGATTAAGATGCTCTCCCACTCATTTTGGCAGTGATTCTAAGGGGTTTCTTGGTTGATCGAAGGCGGTTCACCTCGGGTAAGTCTCCCTTTTTGTTATTTGAGGTTTTGGTTAGGGTTATCCATCACCCTATCTGAGTTTTATAGATGTACAAGGGTTTCGTGTAGATCTATGATTGTGTAGCCTTTTTTTGTAAAAGTTTGAGCTTGTTGATGATAATGAAAGAAATCTAGAGCGGATTTTGTGATGCGTTTTCCCGAATTGAGGTGAGGTTGCTTGAGTGTCAATTTCGCAAAACCCTAAGATGTAGGTGGATTCTATCTCAACTCCACATCTTTAGAAATTGATGATTGGTTACAATTATTTTGATTTTATTGAAATTAATTATGTTTTTGAGGAGCGAAATTGGTTTGAAATCCCATTGGGGATGTTTTCTGGATTCTTTTGGGAAAAGGGGTTTTACGATTGAATGATCTAGTTGATAAATTTTCAAATGTAGAATTTAAAAATTTTAGCTTGGAATGGGTTATGAAATGGTTTATGAAAATGGATTTCAATAAATAATATGTATTATTGAATTACAGTTTTGACATATAAAATGACAAATTGTTGATTTCAATAAATAGGTGATTTATTGAGGTGGATTGACATGTGATGGAAATGGGTACTTGAATATTATTGTGGCCTTTCTGTGTTATGTTTTCTTATGGATTGTTGAAATGTCATGGGAAAATGGGTGGGAAGTCACACTATAATAGATGATGGGCAGTGGTCGGAAGAACAACCATATCATATAGTGTTTTGGAAGCACCACTAGATGAAAATGTAATGAAAGGGATGGATTGTGGTCCCACTGTTATGGTTGCTTTGTTGTGTGTTTCTTTGAATAGATAGAATTTGTTGTGAAAATGTGAAATGGGGAATTAACTTATGGAAAGTTTGTTTGGAATTCCCATGTTTTTTTGGCATTTAAATGGTATTTATGGCTTATATTAATGGTTTCACTAGTGACTATTTTATATAAACATCATTATATTACTGTGCTATTGGTTTTATCCTAGTGGCATATGTAGGGAAGTCAGTTGAAGAAATCCTACTGAGTATTTGTACTGAGCCATTTATTTGGAACTTTTCTTTATTTCCAGATGTCATGTACCATGAAATGGGAAAAGGTAAGGCATCACCCTCCTTTAGTGGAGCACTGTGATGTTTTGGTGGATCATCGAGCATCGATCATGGTGTGGAGTTATGGTGGTGACATAGCTCCTGGTGTTTTGTTGTTTAGTTTCCGAATTTGTACTATGATGTTTTGTGGACTTGACTAGTTTAATAGTTTTGGGGTTTGTGATGGAATTGATAGAATCACATTGTTTGGATTAAAAGTGTAGGCATCATTAGATGTTGATTGGTTGAGTTGGGTTATATTTTTAAGGGAAATTAATTACCCACTATTCCTTGAATCCCATGGGATTTATTGCCAGCCTGTGCCTCCTTGGGAACATTGCATAAGGCCAAGTAACCCTCACAAACTCTTCAATCCAATGAGTAAGGGTTGGGGTGTTACAAGTGGTATCGGCTTGTTATGTCCTTTGGAGTTGATTCTCAGATTTGGAATTGACATTTGCTATGGTATATTCTTTGAGTTAGGATGGTAGGAAGCCATATAAATGTTAGAAATAAGAATGTATAGCATTAAAGGACATAGCTAACCCTATTAAGTGAAACTTCATGTTACTAGGGAGTTGGGTACATAAGTATTTTAGATACACTTATAGGAATTGGCAATATTATTTTCGTGGGTGTAGTCAATGATATGTGCATGGAATATATGGTAGAAATGACTTCCCTCTAGGATGAATATTTCATTGGGCATAATGATTTAAGGGATGAATTGAGAAATGGTTTTTCAAATGTGTGAAATTGTAATGTGAATAAATTTTGTATTTTAAAAATGTTTTAGTTTTCAAAAATGGCGAAAAATGTAAAATGTTGAAAGGTGGAAGGCCTCATTGTGATAGTGATGTGTAATCTAATTTGAAATGGGAATTCAATATGTCTAAAGAAGTGAGACGCGTGGTTGTTTGTTTTCTATTTATAAAAATGGCATCGGGTATGCATGGATGTCCATAATGAACATAATTTTTGAATTCATGGTGATTCCAATAGAGTTGAATGTAACGCTAGAATCGTATAAGCTAGAAGATATAGCTCTTCCGTGGTGGAAGTTAGTAGTCCAAGCGAGGATGGACCATGGTATGACGTGGTAAGGATTTGAAGAGTTTTTTAATAAAAAATTATACCCATATATATTTAGAATTCAATGTAAAATTTCTTTCTTCAGTTTGAAGAAAGTGCGTATGTCTGTGATGTAGTATGCAACTATGTTAATGAGCATAGTGCAGCTTGCACCCGATGTGGAGGGTAGCACATTGTTGAAGTCAATGATCCTCAAAGTGGGTTTACATAAAGAGATCTATTCAAAAATATCATTGATGTGTATTAGTGATTACATAGACATGGTTAATTGAGCATCAGTGGATGAGAGGGATCTATTGGAGGATCCGGGCGAAGGAAGCAAGGTGGAACAAATGGGGAATTTTGGGAACTCTAACACATGGTTCAAGCGGAGGATGTAAAAGTATTCGCATGGTGTGAGTGTGGCACATATTCCAATAGAAGGATTGGTAAATCTTCCTCTAAAGCAACATAGCAATGTAGGATGTTTTTATTGTTTCTTTACAGAACACATCAAGCGGGATTGTACGACACAACCTCAAGCATGTCAAAACTGCAAGAATATGGGGCATCTTCTGCGCAATTACAGGAATGTATCGAGGTCGGGTGCACATGACACACCTCATGGATCATAGACGTCGTATGTTTTGATAAGATAGGGGACAGAAGATTAACCCTAATTAGTAGAGAAAGGTCAGTCATGGTGATTCTCAGGACACCACAACACCTCAGTAAGGCAATAAAGAGCACAGTGTGACAACCAAGGCATTTTCTGAAGCTGAGAAGGTTGTGGTGGATGATCATTAGGGACCATCCACAGTGCGAGGTACAGTACATATAAATTCTACCTCGATGCGAGTGTTGTATGATATGAGTGCCTAAAACACCATTTTTTCTCGACCTGTGGTTGAGCTACGAGGTTTTTGGGTAGAAATTACGCCTTCAGTTTTGATAATTAAAACTCCTCTGGGTCGAAGAGTGTGTTAAGATTTCTTATGCAGAGAATCTTGTATCGTTGTGGGTGAGGTTGAGATAATTTGTAATTTCTTAGTGCTTGAGATGGATGGTTATGATGTAATCCTAGGAATGGATTGGCTATGTTTTTTAAGTCCCACATCGACTATAATGCCTGAACAGTGGATTTTAGGAAACATGATGGAATTAAAAATCTCTTCATAGTAGAGAGGAATGAAAGGCAGGGTGCAACTGGTTTGTTGTCACCAGGATCAAGCACATTATCAAATCAGTTGTCGGTGTTTTTGTTGTAATCAGTTGAGGGTGTTGAGCATAGTGTTCTTTTGGCATAGGTGGATCAGTTCATCAATGTTTTCACGAAAAATCTCTAGGTTACCTCCCGTAAGAGAAGTGGAGTATTAAATTGATATTTTTTTGGGGACCAGTTCTTTCTCACAATCGTCTTATCAGATGGCACTAGCCAAATTGCGGGATTTGAACATCCAATTGGAAGAGTTAGAAAACAAAGGGTTTATCTATTCTAGCACATCTCTGTGGGCATCATCAGTGTTGTATGTAAAAAAGGCATATTGAACATTGAGGATCTGTGTTAATTATCAAAGGCCTAACCATGTTACGATAACGAACAGATATCCACTTCCACAAAATGATTATATATTCGACCAGTTGAGGGGAGCCAAGTGGTTATCCAAGATCTACATGAGTTCAGGATATCATCAATTTCGGATGAGGAAGAATGGTATTCCTAAAAAAGCTTTCAAAATGATATATGGCCATTATTAATAGGAGTTTATGCCACTTGGTCTAATGAACGTGCTAGTGGTGTTCATGGCATTGAAGAATTGGATATTTAAGAGATATATGGATTAATTTGTGGTCGTGTTTATAGATGGTATTCTGGTGTATTCAATGACAAGGGTGGCACATGAGCAGAACTTGGAGACAATGTTGGGGATCATGATGAAAAATCAGTTGGTTGAAAGTGGTATTTCCGTGGATCCTGACAAGATAGAGGTTGTTATCTCATTGCAGCAACCAAAGATTTTTTTAAGGTATAAATTTTCCTTGGTATATCTTGGTATTATAGAATTTTTTTTGTGATTTTTTACGATGGGCTTCACCAATGATAGCCTTGAAATGAAATAATGTTCATTTCTAGTGGAATGAATAATGTCAGCAGTGTTTTCAAGAGCTAAAGGGTTTCCAAACATCAGCACCAATATTTTATTTGTCAGAACCAGTAACAGGGAATGTGGTGTATTGCAATGCATTAGGATCGGGTTTGGGGTGCGTTCTCATTAAAGGGAATCATGTGGTTGTGTATGTCTCATTACCATTGATGTTTCATGAAAAGAACTACCCAACTCATGATTTTGAATTTGAATCAGTAGTCCATGCTATGAAAGTGTGTCTTCATTATCTATTCAGCGTGAAATTCATGGTATATATAGATCATAAGAGCTGGAAGCACATTTTATCATAAAGTGATATGAACATGAGAGAAATAAGATGGATTGAATATCTCTAAATGTTTGATTTTTTACTTGATGTACACACTGTGTAATGGAATTTTGTAGGAAGATGCATTATATAGAAAATCATATGCTCAGGTGGAGAAACCTACGTCAAACCTGTGGATTTTGATGTTTGTAATAGTTGAAATGCGGTTAGAATGTGAGGACCAATGTGATATAGTGGTGTTATTTCCGATTTTGTAAATTCTTGACTTTGTTGGGCTGGTTAAAGAGGAAAATATATCTGATTCTGAGTGTGTGACCATGAGGTTGAAATTCAATTATGGGGAGAACATTGAGGTTTTGAAACAGAATGAAGATTCATTTTTTTGTCTTCTGAATCGGATGGTTTTACTAGTTAATTGTCTTGAGGATATTCTCAGGGCATATCATCATTATACATTGGCTATTCATCCTTGAATTCAGAAAATATATAATGTGTTGAAAGAACAGTTCTGGTGGGCTGGAATGAAAAGAAGAGTGCCTGAGTTTGTTACGAGATTCTTGATTTGTCAGCAGGTCAAGCCAGTGCATCAAAGGCCAGAGAGAAATGTTACAGCCTTTACCAATCCCTGTATGGATTTTAGAGAAAATATAGATTGATTTTGTCAAAGGTATCCCAAGAATAGTCAGAAAGAGAGATTCCATTTGGGTGATAGTGGATCGGCTAATGAAGTCGGCCCATTTCATTCCAATTTGTGAATATCAAATAGCAGAGGATTTTTCCATAATCTATACCAGGGAGGTGGTAAAGAGGCACAATGTTCTATATTTGATCGTATCTGATAGAGATCTGAGATTTATATCTTGTTTATGGTTATCCTTTTAGAAATCCCTTGGATCTAAGTTGACCATGAGTACAGAGTATCACCCTCAGATAGATGGTCAATCCGAGAGGATTATTAAAACTTTGATCATATGTTGTGGGCCTGTGTCATGGATTTTGGTGGCTCGTGGGAGGAGCAATTGTTATTGGTTGAGTTCTCATACAATAAAAGTTCTTTTAAATCCATTCATATGGCTCCATTTGATGTGTTGTATGGGTGTTCGTGTCATTCTCCACTATGAAGGGTGGAAATGGTTGAGTCCTTGATGGTTGTAATGAACCTTATCAGGGACACTATATATAATATCAAGTTAATCAGGATGAGAAAGGATACAACCGAGATTCATCAGAAATCATATGCGGATAATCGTTGGTGGCTATGGTCATTCGAGGTGGGTGAGTACATATTCTTGAGGATCTCTCCTAGGATGGGAGATCATCATTTTGGGAAGTAGGGAAATCTATCTCCATGGTATATTAGACCACTTGAGATTCTTGAGTGGTTTGGTCTAGTGGCTTAGCATTTTTCTTTTTCACCTAGGTTTAGTGCGGTTCACAATCTGTTACTTGTGTCATAGCTGAAAAAGTATCAGCCAGATCTAGGCCATGTTATTTTATGGGATCATGTTGAGATAGAGCTGGATAATTCGTTGGTGCATGTGCTAGTGTAGGTAGTGGATAAGCATGATAATTCCTAGATAGGTAAAATAATTAGTCTAGTTCAGGTTTTGTGGCATCATGGCCAGATCCAAGAGGAGATATGGGAGTGGAAGAAAGAGATGGTTGACTGATGACCCAATCAATTTCATCAAAGGGTGTGTTCACTAAATTCTTTGGATGAAATTTACAACATTGGTGAGATTTGTTCACCACCCGTTTGAGTTATGTAGCCTTTGTATGCACTTTTATGTTTTTAATGTGCATGGGATGAGTTGAGAAGTGTTTGGGAGAGTTTGGAATATGTTTGGATGCTTTTCATAGGTAGTACAGTTTTTGCAGGGTTAGGGGAAACCGTGCAGATTCTCCAGAATACTGTACAGGGGGAGGAAGTAGGCTATGCATGACCTGCTCACTGTTTAAAAACCCATGCGAGTAAACCTTGCGGACCCATCCTCTCGAGACAGTTTTGTGTTCATGGTTAGCGCATGGTTTGTCAAATAGTGTAGACTAATCATGATATCACATAAAAGAAGGGTTTTTAAATTAATGATATTTTGGGATTGAACTAGTTCACACCCAATCTCCTCCCACTCGAACCTCACTTGGGATTTTGGGTTCTCATAGGTTGAAGGTGATCTCCCTCTCATTTTAGAAGCGATCCGAAGGGGGTTTTTTTGTGGATCCAAGTCAGTTCTCCTCAGGTAAGTCTCACTTTTGTTTTTTATGGTTTTGGATAGGGTTACCATCTCCCTCTATTAGATTCCATGATCTACAAGGGTTTGATGTAGATCTAGGGTTGTGTTTCCTTTTTTTTTAAATAATGAGATTCTTGATGATAGGGAAGGAAATATCGAGCAGTTTTTGTGAAGTGTTTTCCGAGATTGCGGTGCAGTTGCTTGTGGGTCGATTTCACCAAACCCTAAGAGATAGGTGGCTTCTATCTCGACACCACATTGTTATAACATGAATCATGGTTACAATTTGTTTTTTATTCATGAATATAATTGTGGGTTTGAGGTGTGAAATTGGTTGGAAATCCCTTTGGGGATGTTTTTTTTATTTTTGGGTAAAAAGGTGTTTTACGGTTGAATGTTCTTATTGTTAAATTTTAAAATTTATATTTTAAAATTTGTTGCATGGCTTGAGATATAGAATAAGAGTATGAAAATGGATTTCAATAATGGATTTGTCTTATTGTATCAGATTTTTGACATTGAAAATGAAAAATGGGTGATTTCAATAAATGAGTGATTTATTGAACTAGATTGACATGTGATAGAAATGGGTAATTGAAAATTGTTGTGGCCTTGGTGAGTTTTATTTGGTTATGGCCTGTTGAAAAGATGATGGATATGGGGAAGGATGCCTCACTATAAAATGTGATGAATAGTGGTCGGAAGAATCACTATATCTGATAGTGGTCGGGTAGAACTGCTAGCTGAAAATGGGGTGAACGTGATGGGCGGAAGTCCTAGTGTTATGGTTTCTTTGTTGTGTGTTGCTTTGCATAGATGGAATATGCTGTGAAAATATGAATTGGTGAATTTTCTTATGGCATTGTTTTTTTTTCTTTCCTTTTGGTTTTATTGGCTTGGTAAGGGTATGTTTGGATTATAATAGTTGTTTCACTTGTGATTATTTTATATAAACTAGTTTATATTAATGTTCTAACAGTTTTATCCTAGTGGTTTCTGTAACATCACATTCGTTTTTTAGGAAATTTTTATGTTTTTAAGTACATCTATTTTGGGGTAGTGACTGGTGAGAGTTGGGAGAAATTTAAATGTTGTTTTGGGACAAATGGGAAGTCACACGGGTGGCACACGGGTTGTCTAAACCGTGCAGCCAAACAGTGTGCAGTTGGTTTTGGATGCAATAGCATCAGTACGGGAAGCGCATAGTTTTTCTAACCGTGCGACCAAACCATGCGATAAGGGTGGATGAGGTAGAAGCCAATTCACGTCTAGTGCACGGTTTGTTAAACCATGCGAACTAACCATGCGTCCACTTAAATGAGATCCTTAAATTGTACATCTCACACGGTTTTGCCTCTAAGTTCCTTGTTATTCTTCTTTAGTGGACCTAACTCAGGATTTGTATTCTCCTAAGTTCATAGAAGGTTCTCCCATCATTCCAGAGGTGATCCAAAGGCTCCTCTTGGTTAATAGAATCCATATTCTTGAGGTATGTGATCATTCTTTGTTGTTATTGATCAGTATATTAGATCTACTTAGATCAACGTCTCATATTCTCTCGATATATTAGTTTTATGGCCATTATTGGTAGATCTATGTGTGTGGATGCCAAATTTTATGAGATTTGGTATGTATCATTCTATTAGAAGATATATAATGCGGGTTCTTGAACGACCTACCTGGCTTTCTTGAGTGTTCTCGCCCATTGTGGTTTTGGTCAAAACCATTGAGGTAGGTGGTTCCATCATGAATTAGCAATTTGATTATCATTTTATTTTCTTGATTTTTTTCAATTGTGATTGAAATTCAATTTCTCAAACTTAAATTAAATTAAATTGATAAAAACTCAATTCCAGTGAATCGAGATATTTGAAATGGTCTTGGCATGGATATTTGGAAAACCCCAATTCCATTGAATTGGGGGTGTTTATGAAAATTTTCTGATTTAAGTTGTTTAATATAAATTTTGGATTTTATGGAAATGATTTCAATTATATTTTTTTTATTTTATATTATAAATAAATTCTGTGATGACGAAATTGTTTTTTACTGGATTTTAAACTGGTGAAAATGTCTTAAAAATATTTGATAGAAACCCATTGGTCTTAACTTTGGAAAATGCATGTTTAGAATAAAACCTGTTTTTGTTTTAAATGGAATTAAATTGGCTCTTTTGAAATAGAAGATTGGGAATGATTGAATTTAAAGCATTCTTAAAATAGTTCACCCATAATGTAAGAGCTCATGCAATCCTTAGGTAGTTAGTGTGTTATTTGGATACACTCTACGATATGACAAAATTCTAAAACATACCTTCAGCGGGTCACATCCCTAATGGGTTGGTGATGAGTCTCCTTTTTCCAGTGTCATAGAGACATGTGTATACACATTTTGCTGAGTTCACATAGAGAGTGAGTAATACATTAACTGGTTAATACTATCGTACCATTTGGAAGATGCCCATATTGCTCACTTGTTTATTTTTATTTGAGATATAAATGTATGCCAATTCTTTTGAACTACGTACATACATTCAGAATTAATATAAATTGTTTTATATAAATGTTTTACTTAAGCCATTGTTTTAAAAATATTCCATCATTTGTAAAGCCTTTGATTAAATTTATTTTTCCTTCATTTGAAAATGTATAGCATGTTTTTTTAAAAATCTTCTTTCGAATTTCCAAACCTCCTTATTTGAAAATTAAATTATTTTCTTTGGATAATCTATATATGGCATATGTTACAAAATCTCTAGTGGTATCCTATTAGGATTAGGCTCACACCCTACATTTTCCTTCGTGTGTTTGTAGACTTTCATCAGCAAGGATCGAGCAAAGGTAATGGATCGCATTGAGGTTGACTCAGTTGATGATATCTAGTCTTGATGAGTTGTTTCCTTTGGGACCTTGGTGCTATTTTTTGTTTTTTTGTACATGTGTTTTAGTAGATTAGGATTTTATTCCTCTTTATATTCTCGTACATTACTCTCGGTGGAGTTTTTTGTAAGGAATACTGTTTTGTTATCTATTACTTCCACATTCTTGTGGAAAAATCATTCCCACTAGCATGTTGTGTGATGCTAGGATCTAGTCTCCAACCCATGGGGATCAGGAACACACTACAGGCCATGTCAGGGCCGGCTTGGTTATCGGGTTACTAGGGTACCTGAGCTGGTTCATGAAAAAATGGTATCGAAGGGTGGTAGATTTTTCTATAGACTTAATTCCTCATACTCAACCAGGATATATTCTCTCTTACAGAATGGCTCTATATGAATTAAAAGAACTGAAGTCGCAGTTTGTTGATGTTCATGAGGAATGTATTATAAGTCCGAGTGTGTCAACTTGGGTACCACCAGTTCTCATCGCAAAGAAGGCTAATGGTTCTCTTCATTTATGTGCTGACTATAAAAAACTAAATTGAGTTAAAATAAAGAACAAATATTTGTTACCATGAATTGATGATTTGTTTGATCAATTGAAATGGGTGAAGTGGTTTTCAAAAATTGATATTCGATCAGGTTACCATCAGGTGGGGATAAAAGAATCTGACATTCATAAACCGCTTTTCGGAGTAGGTGTGGCCATTATGAGTACCTTGTTATGCCCTTCGGCCTAACAAATCCTCCTGCAGTTTTCATGGAGTTGATGAAAATGGTTTTCTGTGAGTATGTAGATAAATTTTTGGTAGTCTTTGTTGATGAAATTCCTATTTACTCCATGTTTGAGGAGGATCATGTGCATCATCTGAGAATAGTTTTGAGTCTTCTAAAGAATCAATGCCTTTACTCCAAGCATTCAAAGAGTGATTTTTGGATTCAGGAAGTGAAATTATTGGGACTTGTTGTGTCAGAAGAAGGAATATCAGTTGATCCTAATTTGGTGAAGGGTGTTATGACTTGAGAACAACCACAAAATGTTTTTGATATTAGAAACTTCTTGGGCTTAACAGGATATTATTACCGATTTTTTAAAGACTTCTCAATGTTAGATTCTGCAATGACTGCTCTGACTCGAAAGGGACTGAATTTTTACTAAAAATGATAAATGCTAGATTTATTTTGTTGAGATAAAGAATCTTTTTACTACTGCACTAGTTTTAACTCTTCCTGAGGCTGGGATATGCTACGTGGTCTTTAGTGATGCATTGGGCTCAGGTTTGGGATGTGTCCTTATGAAAGGTAATCATGTTGTTTCCTATGGATCTCATCATATTAAGCCTAATAAGAATAACTATCCTAACCATGACCTTAAACATGCACCTGTAATGAAGGTACATAATTGTTGGAGGGATTACCTCTATGGGGAGAGGTTCCCGGTGTATTCATACCATAAGATCTTGAGTTATATATTCTCTCAAAACGATTTGAATATTCACCAAAGGCGTTCTGTGTACTACCTAAAATCATTCGACGTTGACGTTTCCTATACCCTGAGAAAGGGAAATCTAGTTGCAGATGAGTTAAGTAGAAAACATCCATCGCAAGCTGTGAAATAATCTTAAGAATAGTTGAGTTTGATGGATCCTTTTGCAAATTTTCATTTTGGAGTTAAGTAGAAAGGTAATGAAGTTTCATTAGATAGTTTTCAGTTAACTTCTACTCTCATCGTGTTAATTATTCAGGAAAAACAACTTGATAACGAATTCCATAGCATTATGGGAACTCTTAATGGTGGGGAGACTGACACCCAGTGGTCATTCTCCAATGAGGGTGTTATGTGTTATTGAAACCATTACGTTGTGTCGTTAGCGACAATAAAGGATGTGATGGGGGGTTTCCATAACACTTAGGGGGTTGTACACCCAAGAACTGCAATGATGTTCTATGACACACAGCGACAGTTCTGGTTGCTAGGTATGAGATGAGATATTTCTAAGTTTGTATCTCGTTGTTATACATGCTAGAAGGTCAATGATGACAACCATAATCCTTTCAATTTGATTAAACCACTTCTAGTACATACATGGAAGTGGGATGTAATATCTATGGACTATGTGGATGGGTTACCTCAATCCTAGAAGAAGAATAATGTGATATGGGTTTTGACCGACAGACTGACCAAGTTAGCTCACATTATACCTATTCGAGATACAACCAAATTTGAGGATTTGGTAAATATCTATGTGAATTAAGTTGTTCATTTTAATGGAGTTTCATCTGCTATAGTGTTTGATTGGGATCCTCGGTTTACTTCGCACTTTTGGAGAGGCCTTCTGGAGCCACTGGGATCTTAGGTCCATTTGATCATGGACTACCATCCACCGTAAGATTTCCAGACAGAGAGAGTTATTCATAGCATTGAGGATATTCTTCGCTCATGTGTTCTCGACTTTGGGGGGTCTTGGGATGATCATATGGGTCAAGTTGAGTTCCCTTATAACAACATTTATCACTCTGAGGTCAAATTGACTCTTTTTGAAGTGTTGTATGGTCGTCCTTGTAAATATCTTTTATGTTGGTCGGAGGTTGGTGAATGTTATTTGGTAGGAACCATTTTGGCCCATGAGACGACAACTAAGATCTATTTGATTCATCAGAGAATGTTGACCACATAGAGTCAGTGAAAGTCTTATGATGATCGTTTCAATAAACCGTTATCGTTCTTAGTTGGTGACCACCTGTTCTTGAATGTATCACCCCGATTAGGTCATCGATGTCTTGGAAGAAAAGGGAAGTGTGGTCCTAATTTTTTGGTACCTTTCAAGGTTGTTGGTAATGTTGGAATTTTTTTTACCATCTAGCCCTACCACCACAGCTAACGTCGATACAAAACGTGTTCCATGTATCGCAGCTGTGAAAGTATTTCTCTGATACATCTCATGTATTGAGATTGAGTGATCTTGATATTGAACCAGATATACCTGTTACAGAATGACCAGTCTGGGGTGTTTATTCTGAGTACAAGGTACTTCGTGGGAGAACGATACCTTTGATCGATGTACTTTAGCAGCATGGTTCTGATTCTCATGAGATGTGGGAAAGGGGGGCACTAATGATAGATCAGTGGCCTCATATTTTTGAAATTGAGGTTTATTCAAAGGCTTTTTGGGGACAGAATGATCTTATGGTGGTGTGTTTGTAGCATCACATTATGTTTTCTAGTAATTTTGATGTTTCTATGTACATATGTTTTGGAGTAGTTACTTGGGAGAGTTGGGAGAACTTTAAATGTTGTTTTGCGGTAAAGGGGATGTCACACGCGCAACGTACGGGTTATCCAAACCATGCGGCCAAACCATGCGTAGTAGGTCTTGGAGGTAGTAGCTTCTGCACGGGCATCGCATGGTTTGTCTAACCGTGCGGCCAAACCATACGAGAAGGGTGGCCGAGGCAGAATCTAACGCACGGTTTGTTAATCCGTGCGAACTAACCTTGTAGCCAGATAAATGAGATCGTTAAATTGTGTATCTCACTCATTTTTCCCTCTAAGTGCCTAGTTTTTCCTCCTTAATAGACCAAACTCGGAATTTGACTTCCCATGTGGTTAGAGACGGTTCTCACATCATTCTGGAGGTGATCCTAAGGTTCCTCTCGGTGAGTCAAAGCCAGAATCTTGAGGTATTTTATCGTTCTTCATCGGTGTTGATCGGTTTCTATGATCTACATAGATCTACTTCTCCTCTTCTCTCGATTTCTTATATCTACACACATTATGGGTAGATATAATTGTGTGGATTCCAAATGTGATTAGATTTGTTATTGATATTTCTAGGAGAATAGATCTATGGTGGGTTCTTGAAATTGAAACTTGATTTTCCTAAGAATTCTTGACCATTTTGGTTTTGGTCAAAACCTTTGAGTTAGGTGGTTCTGTCCCGACTTACTGAATTGATTATCATTATATTTTCTTGATTTAATTCAATTGTTGATTTAAATTCAATTGATAAAATTTTATTTCAATTAAATTGATAAAAACATGATTCCAGTGAATCGAGATATATGATATTGTCCCAGCATCAAAATTCGGAAAACCCCAATTCCATTTAATTGGGGGTGTTTATGGAAATTTGCGGATTTAAATTTTTTAATTTATATTATGGATATGAAAGAAATAATTTCTATTAAATTTTTGAATTTAATGGTTGAAATAAATTGTGTGATGATGGAATTAGTTTTGAATGGTTTACAAACTGGTTAAAATGGCTTAAAATTATTTGATATTAACCCATTGGTTTTATCTTGTGAAAAATTCATGTTTGAAATAAAACCTGTTTTGGTTTTAAATTGAATTAAATTGAAACTTTTGAAATGGAATAATGGGATTGATTGTATTGGAAGAATTTTTAAAATTGTTTGCCCATAATGTAAGAGCGCATGCAAGACTTAGGTACTTAGTGAGTTAATTGGATACACTCTACGTTATGACAACATTCTAAAACATACATGCGGTGGGTCACATCATCGATGGGTTGGTGATGATTATCCTTTGGCTAGTGTCCTAGGGACGTGGGTATAAATATTTTGCTGAGTTCACATAGAGAGTGTGGAATCCTACAACTGGTTAATACTATTGTACCTTTTGGCAGATAATCATGTTGTTCGCTTGATTATCTATATTTGAGATATAAATGTATGCCAATGCTATTGAACTGCTTACAAGCCTACTGAATTTATATAAACTATTTTATATAAATGTTTTACTTCAGCCATTATTTTAGAAATATTACATCATTTATAAAGCCTTTTCTTAAATTGATTTTTCCATCATTTGAAAATTTATAGCATGTTTTGTTAAAAATATGCTTTTTAATTGACAAACATGTTTATTTGAAAATTGAAAGAATTTATTTGGGTAATATTTTTTGGGATATTGTTTTGGAATCTCTGGTGGTATCATGTGGGGAATAGGCTAACACCATTCTTTTATCTTTGGGTGTTTGTAGACTTTCTTCTTCCAGGATTGATCAAAGTGAAGAGATCTCTTTTTGGTGGATTGAGTTGTTGATCTCTGGTCTTGGTGAGTTCTGTCCATGGGACCATGGGACTGTTTTTTCTTTTTTTGTACTTTTTTTGTAATACTTTGGGCTTTTTATACCTCTTTGTATCCTGTTACATTACTCCCGGTGGAGTTTCTTTTGTAATGCATACTGTTTTTTATCTATTTCTTCCGCATTCTTTTGTAAAAATCATACCCACATGCATGTTGTGTGAAGCCAAATGCTAGTCGCCAACCCATGGGGATTGGTAATTCACTTCGGGCTATGTCAGGGTCGTCTCGGTTATCGGGCTTCTAGTGTATCCTGTCTTGTTCATGACAACGTATGTAGGGAAGTCAGTTGGGGAAATCCTACTGATTAGTTGTACTCTCCCCCTACATTGGAACTTTGGTGTCTTTGTTGATGTCATGTACCATGACATGGGAAAAGGTAAGGCATCACCCTCCATTAGTGTTGCACTATGATTTTTTGGTGGATCTTGGAGCTTAGATCTTGGTGTGGAGATGTGTTGGTGACATGGCTCATGGAGTTTTGTTTTTTAGTTTCTTCTTTGTGCTCTGAGGTTTTTTTGGACATGACTAGTTGAATGGTTTTGGGTTTTGTGATGGAATTATTAGTATTACATGGTTGGTTTTGAAAGTGCATTCATCTTATGTTGTTTATTGGTTGAGTTGGGTTACCTTTATTAGGGAAAATTGTTCCCCACTATTCCTTAAATCCCTCATCATTTATTTCCACACATTGGCACCATGGGAATATCTCTTAAGGACATGTAACCATCACCACCTCTTCATTCCAATGAGGTAGGGGTGGGTTGTTTCACTACTGATGAATAATTATCATCAATTTCAACACCATGATCAGGTATATGAGGTTACATAAATGATTCTCCCAATTTGATGAGTTATAGTTTAATCTATGTGAATATCCTTGAGTTAAAATTTTTATACGTATTCACTACAAAAATGAATTGAATGGAAACATTCATGATAATTTCAGAATAATAAACTATATAAAAATTGATTATTGAGAGGTATTAATGGGAGTGAAAGCGGTACCCAAAAAATGAAATTCTTAAGGACAAATAGGATAATATATTGAAAATATATTTCAACATGAGAAAATTGAAATAAGAGACGGATAATATAATTTAGGTTCTTGAAAAAAGATAACAAGTATTTGATTCTGTACCTGAATAGGCCACTTTTAAAACAACGGATGAAACATTTTACGATAATGGCGGAATATTGGGATTGATATAGAGAGATATGGTTTGATTAAAATGTATTTTAATTAGTTTTTATGGAAATGTAGTGGGTTGTTTGATGGGGTTTTATAAAAAAATATAGAATAATTTATTACAAGTTTATACAAATTGGGTCATTACTATATTCGATAAATAAATCCACACCCATAACTATTTCATGGTTTTTTCCAATGTAATCTTCTAAATTAGATTTTTAATGAATTTATAAAAACTATATATCGATATTCCCATAATATAATACCATTGGTGATTTCAAGTGAATCGTTCTTAAAAACTATGTTAATAACATAAAAATATAATATAGGTAGTGGAGGAGACATTCAGTGGTTCTAAAATTTATTAAATAACATAAAACACTATAATTTCAAGGGGAAAAAATTTTCTGGTCATGTATAATCATTATAATATTAATGGAATAAAATTTTTGGTTTTATGATGTCTTAGTACCTAATATATAATAATAGAATATTTATTTTAACCTTAAAAAAATTTCATATTTATTTATGAAACATAAAATATTGGATAATATATATGTGATTATTTAAAAAAAATTAAATTATTATTTAAATATATTTGAATATAATGATATACACTTAAATAAAAAATCCCCATTTTTTTAAAGAATATATGTTTTTTTTGACAATAACCGTTTTAAAAAAATGAATAAAAATTTTATTTGGATTCATTAAATTATATTTTATTATATAATTATCAATATTATTTCATAACAATAATTTATTAATATATATAATTTTAACAAATTTTTTTAACATATCAAATATGAAGTTTTGAATGATATAATTTAATTTTAAAAATTTTAATTTAATTTTCACATATCAAAATAAAGTTTTTATAAACATTTTTATATGAAACATATATATTAATAAGTATAAATAGTTAAAAAAATTGTTATAATTAAAAAACTATGTACTAATTAAAATCATTAGAGTCTATATACACAACACTTTATTTGACCAGAAAATTCATAATGGGTATGGTGATCAATATGGATATTTTATAGGACTCCATTTGGGAACATGATATGGGTCCTGATCTAGATGATTGTAATATTATTCAAAAAAAGGATTTCATTCATTATTTAGTTTTTTAATCTCATCATAGTCTCATTCAATGGGAGAGACAACAGTTGTTATCTCCCTTGTAAGCTTAATCAAATGGGAATAATATGGTATTATCCTACTGGTGGAGGCAGTCACATCCATTGCAAATATCAATTGAATTTATTATAAACCTATATATATATATAAATAATAATATGATACCTTTTTAAATTATATACAATCAAATTATATTATTTTAATAGTTCTTCAACATCTAATTGGATATATTATATAACGTTAAAAAACTACTAATTTATATATTTTTATTTCAATAATTTCTTTTAGTAATATGGAATATTCTTATTTTAAAAGGGAATTTCCTTTATGAATAATATATTCATTTTGATAGACTTCATGGAATAAAATAATGACATTATTACATTATAATGAATTAGGTTCTATTTTAAGTTTAACATATTATTATGTGGACATTGTGTAATTAATTAATAATAAATTAATTCCATGATCCTATATAAGGCAAAAATATAATTTCAGAGGTTCTTCATCATCCTCAACATTATCCTCTCTATAGAATAATCAATCATAATGAAAATTCGGTTTTTTTCCAATGATCAATGTAATTTCTCTTCCATCATTTTTTCCAATCTAGAGAGATGAGGAGATGATATATTATATACTAAATGGATCATTATTTTGGTTAAATAAGTGATAATAAATGATTAATAATTTCATGGAACCACCTGATGCACCATCAAAATATCTCTACAATCAAAGTACTACACATGAATGACTACATGAGGATCTCTCCCATAGATGCTCATCAATGAATCAAAAATAAAACAACAAAACCATAGTATTTTAAACACTTGAATATAATAAATAACATAACAATGTGTTATTTATTTATCATATTAAATTAATTATGATTTAACGTGAAAAGGATCCTCTAGATGTATTTTTTCAATATTGATCTCAAAACAAAAATTTGGTCATTGAAATCACATAATTTACACTATGAATAATCAATTAAATATGATGAATGTAACTTTTTCTACAATAAAAATAGGAAATTCCAATATATCTGGAACTATCAGTGTGTATCATAGTGGTAATGTTAATTTTTGTATTCTTGATCCTTCAGGAAAATATATCATCAAATTAATTTCATTGAATTTAAATTATGAATTAGATAGTCTATATATCATATTATTCTTTTCAATTATCGATCTTGTAATCCCAGTCAATTAATTAAATGTGATGAAGACATAATGAATCGTATATAGGTGGAACAAATTTTTTAATGTCACATGACATTTAAGTATCCAATATATCGTATAGTTTCACGTCATGGCTTGGTCGAGTAAACCATTTGTGTGACATAATTTATTAAATAACTTCTGGTATAATATATTTAAATGAAATGAAATTAATTCCAACATGTTTAAATGAATTCATAAATGGTGTAATTAATTTATATATTGTTAAATATTATTTCATATACATTGCAAGTGAAATAATTATGGTTCAATAAATTTAGAATTTGATTATGTAATTCATATTCATGATATTAATTAACATTATATGTAAAAAAATTATTTAATTTATAATAATCAAATTAAATACACATGCATTATAATTAATTTATATTTGATATAATTATGTTACATTACACATAATTAATTCCCACATTATGTAATTTCATCTGTTATATATTATTTTTTGATTCTTATTTACATTTAATCACAAAATTAGAGGATATGAATTGTGTGTGTTAATTTAGGATAGAAACTAATAATTCAATTATTACACCATAATTCTTATCATTATCTATTTAGCATGCCATTAATTTACACTGAAATTCCCCAATATGGGTATCATATAATATTTAATTGTAAAAAAATATCCATATAAAATATGGATTTACATGAAATTGATTATATTTACAAACAATATACTACATATATAATAAATAAAAAATAGTAAAATTCAGCTGTCCTAGGTTTCAAATATAATAAACAAAGAGAATAAAATGACATCACATTTCCTTGTGTGATATTTCGGGTGAGTTCCTCATATATAATATAGTGTTTTCCTATTAGTGAGAAATGATATAAAATATGTTACCTCAATGTAAAATCATTGAACTTAATTAAAATAAAAATGAAATTAATTAATTTAATTAATTTAAATCCCAATTTAAGAATATTATGAGGACCGATTGTATGAATATTGAAATAAAAAATTATTTATTTATTTATATATGTATTTGGAGAAACTATATACGACATTATCTAAATAATAATACAAATAAAAATGAATTATTACAAACTATTTTTAATATATATTCCTTTCATAAGTGGGTTATCATGAGATTACATAGTTTTGGTCATCTATATGGTAATTTTTAATATAAAAATTACATAGGTTTCCGTTACTATTATATTTAATTAAATTAATTTATTATGATTAATACCTACCTACATATATGTATTGGTCACCACAATATTATATTTTTTCTTTATTTTTGGATCTCTTCATCTGTGATTGATGTAAATCCATTTAAAAGAATAAAACTCTTAGGAACATGGAGTTATTAATGGGAGAGTTGAGGTGAATCCATTCTAAAGGGATATGTGAGGAGTATTTGGAATTATAACATCAAAATCTAAGATATGCTTAAGTATTTCTACTCATATTGGCGTAGGTTTTATTTTTTTCCACTCAATAAAATAAAAAACTCATTAATGAACTTTATCTATCCCATTTTTATTTATTTTAAATATGCTTACTTCATGATTTATGCTATGGTTGCAAGACGTAAATCACTTTAATAAATGGAATAATATGTTAATATGGAAACAATATAATGGAAATTGTGATTAAATATTTTATTTTTATATGGCTATGATTTATTTAAAATAAAAATAATTTTAAAAATATATTTATATGATAAAATAATGAAACTAATGAAATTTAAAAATAATCCAAAAAGCTAATATTTTTACATATGTGGCCTATTATTGGATTTTGGATTGATGTGTAGATAAACTAATGTTTCACTCTCTTTAATGGTACATTTAATTGCCCAAAATTCTTAAAAATTTTATTATTTTTATGTAATATAATATCTGTATATTTTAATTCTATAGTATCTCTAATAAATATATTGAGGCCAATAATAAAGAATTCAATGTAACAGTTTCATGATTATTGGGTGAAGCCAACAATTCAATATTTATATCATTTTTAGTTTCAAAAACCTCATACCTAAATACATTAAAATAATTCATATTACATACTTCTCTATTATAAGAAGGTAGAAATTTTAATTTATAGAATAATTTCTGCATGATTAATTCATTTGAGGTCAATGGTGATGGTGGTATTGACTATATAAAATAATTGGAGACTTGGTAAAATTAATCATCTTGTCACACATAATTTTTAATCATGTAATCTACCAAAATAACTGTTTTATCTATTTTATAATTCGAAATTGGGCCAATGAAATACTTTATGATCATTACATTTACTGTGAATTTTATTGCTACACCATGCTACCTGATGTGTCATAAATGTTTCTCACTACTTTTTTATAAATGATTTTGTATTCATTGTTCGAATTTTCCATTAAAGATCATTAATCCACTATGTAGTCGTGAAAATGATTCAAATAGATGACGAATGGAGGGTCATCCATTCATCATATGTTTTCCTTTTTCGATTCAATGTAATAAATAGAGACAGAAACATAAATTAGATTCTCACATAAATATTTTGAACTATAATGGAATGGGGTTCATAGATTGTAATAATTTATTCCCAATTTGACTTGCAATACATAACTATAAGAATCTATTTGGATAAATTCCATAAAATAATTAAATGTAATCATCTATACCCACATATTTCCCTTTATTAATCTATGAATATGTGAACAATATATTGATACTACTAATAAATCATTTTTTCTACGTGTGAGTAAAAAATAATTACTATGTGAAATATATTTACTTGATCATTATATTTTTAATAAAAATCTAAATTATTGTAATGATTAGTAATTTTATATCTATTAGTGTATCTTCGATTAAATTCAAAAATACAAATCATTTTATGGTATGGTATTGAATAAGAGGTTAATTAAATCTCATAATGAATAAATATATCCTATTAAGAATAAGAATAAATTAACATAATAGTAATTATAGGCTTATGAATTATTTACCATTTTTTTTAATATTTTTACAGATATTATTTGGGTTTATATAGAATAATTTAAGTATAAATTATAATATTATATTTTATAAAGCATTAAAATATTATAATAATTATAGAAAACTGTACCTGTAACTGATAAAATTTTATTACTATATATGTGAAGAGAAGACCGTACATTAAATATTCATGAACATATTTATTTGACTTTATATTGATAGATTCAATGAAATTATCTTAACGTACAACTCGACACAATGATACATTATTTTACATTTCTAGTAAATGTTATTATGACATTTCATACTAATCTCACTAACCTATAAATATTATATCCCTGATATCCATTGAAATTAATGTTGAATAATTGAAATAAATAAAATTCAATATAATGGAAAGATGATTATTTTTTAAATAAATCTAATATTGGTTTAATTGTTCACAATAAGAAAGGATTTTTTTGAAAACGATGTATGATTATAATTGTACTAAAAAAGTACCCAACAATCTCTATATAATGAATATATTACAATTAAATATAAAGCACATGGATTTTATAGTTTTTTGAACTGATCCATGTTAACAATTCTAAATATTGAGATAAATTAATTATATTCATAAATTAATTATCTATTTTCATAAATTCTTAGTGATGAAATTACATGTACTTAGTAAAGAATAAGAAAGCTATGATATTTCTTGTTGAATAACATCCAATACATTTAATCATTAACAAAATAGTTATATATAATATATTCCAAAATTAATATTTTTTTATATAAATAAATTTCTATACTATAGTAATGGGAAGATCAATGTAGACTCATATATATGCTGAAAATTATTAATAATTTCATCTATGATTTTCTGGGAAATATGAGTTATATAAATGAAAAATGTATTACTATATTTCCTAATGTATATCATTTCAATTATTAAATTATATGAATATGTTAGGAGACACTAATAATTTTTTGTTTAAATAAATTATCTATAATACTGCAATAGCTAAAAGTGAACACTAAAAACATACTGCATTTATGTTATTAATCCTTAATCCACTAATGATATTCACTTTTAGTCAAGCCTAACTATGATTCAACTAATGAATCCAATCCCATAATTAAAATTTATTTTAGACATAAACATTATTTTTATGTATTTGACATCACAGGAATTATCATATGGATTCTGGACTCCGTTGAGTATAGTGGGTGGATATGTTTTAGAGACACATGAATATTCGGTAGTGAAATCAAAAGAGGTGGTTTATGTTCACTATGTGGGTGATAATTTTTTTATTATAGATTTTTAAAAATAAAATTTTTATTGAATCATGATAGTTTAGACATTTATCCAATATTTCATGTAATGGAATTGAGGTACCATTACTAAAGGACTATATAATTCGAATGTTTCTTTTACATGAAAAGACGGGTGAGTATTCATGATTAATAGAACTTTTGTTGTAAAATTAGGTACCAATAAATAATTATTTATTATTTAATTTTTTAGTCTATGAAAAATAAAATAGTCTAATCATTATGTCTAATATTCTTTTATATTTTATTTATGAAGAATACATCAATGATCATCATAATAAGATATAAATAGACAATGACCCATAATTTGGAAGAAAATATAATGGATATGTCTCTATGGATAGAGTAAAAAATATCCTCTTGTATTGATTATAAGAAAAAGATAATGTGGGACACAAAAATCAATAAAAAAATAATATATTAAATTTTCATATATTAATATATGAAAAAATCATGAATTGTGAAAATAGATTAGTACATTAATTCAAAATGAATGGAATGTGTCTCTAACAGATGTGGGGGGTGTTAAATTTTTTTCCTGGTATATATATATATATATATAACATATTACAAAAAACTTAATTTATTATACATTTGTTATCAATGAGGATATATTATTTTCTTGAATGGAAGTAGAAACAATGTTCTAAGGAATACGATGAAAAAAATATTTCCATACGATTAAAGAATCTAGTCAGAGTAAAAATATAAAAAATTTACTCAATAAACGTAATGTAAAACAATTTATGATTGAATTTATATTAGAATGTAATAAATCTACTAAATAATGACCTAGAAAAGGAATATATTATTGAGATTAAAATAATATCCAAATATTATGTTCCTCTATATTTTCTCAGATTCCATTATATATAATGACATTATATTCTTGATATGGTGGATGAATATTATAAGAATATAAAATTATACCAAAATAACTAATCCAATGTGTAATTATAACAATATGGTAATCCATAGAAAATTAAAAAATGCTATGTTCATGGGAATTAGATATGTGTTGATACTTGTTATCAATGAAATTAATCACTACTCATTGTTCTATTTAATTTTACCATGTATTGTAGTAATATTAAGGTAATATTTGGGGTAAACTATTCAAACCCATTGTTCTTTATGTATATAATATGTATTTATTTTGTGGAATATTATGATTCTTAATAAATAATTTAGAAACATCTAGTTAATATTTTCTATTACACATAAATACAGTGTTGTGTATTTTTTTATAAAAAACCATGACTATAGACTTATCTGTTATGTTAGATTTGAAAAACAAAAACATGTTGTGGATAAGTGGTTATATTATTAATTGAGTGATTTTCTCATGGTAGTTATGTCACACTAAATTGATTCTCAAAAAAAGTAGTTGTTTTACCATCCCCAGTAATGAAAAAATTATTCGCACAATTTTAGAATCTATACATAGAAGAATATTGTTTAAAATTTGATCACTAAAAAGCCATTAGTGGTTCTCATTTGTGAATGTGTGAGTATGTTGGAGTATATTCCATAGATCCATCTATATTTTACATTAAATTCATCATATATTCTTGTAATTGAATATTAAAAAATTGCAACAAATTGAGTGTTACTCTATATACCACTAATGTGATAAGGTACTAAATATCTATCTCATTGAAAAAGTTATATTCAATAAAATTAATGAAGATAACCTTTATGTTCCATCGTGATATTAATATATATTTCTATATTTCAATATTATTATATATGATGGGTCATATAATATTGTTAATATTAGTTGTGATATGTCATATAAATATGATTTTGTATCCCATAAATTCCAATAATATTAATCTATATCATTGGATAATATGTTGAAAGACCCACCCAGTGAAATTCACTATTTGTATGTGTCAAAAAAAATTCCTATCAATAAGAGTGTGTAATGGTCAATAGTCTTTATGATTATTATTAAATATATTCATTGTTCTAGAAATTTCATGAATTTCCACAGACAATAATGAGAGAGTTCATGTGATTTCATTTATGTTGGATGCTTTATGAATAATTTTTTATTATTGAATACATTAAAACATTATTTCCCCATTCCAAATTTAAATAATAATATATATTTACCTTTTTTATATGAATTTAAATGTAATAGTGAATCCTATTCCCATGGTGTAATTGTAACGACAGTAACACCATTAACCTAGAGTTGATTTCTACATTATTAAATTTTCATATGATATAAAGAATCCAATCCCCATATAATGAACAGTTTAGTAGTCATGTTAAATTACATAAATATATGATTCCCATATTACATTTGAATATGATAAAAAAATATTTTCTTATAGAAGAACATCATCCCCTCATTCATATCCTTGAATAAAATTTCTACTACAATTCTATCATTCATTTGATAAGAAACACAATAAGGGTGTGATAAAATTATCAATAAGGGTTATGTGAACTAGATTCTAAAAATAATAAAAAAGAAAAATCATCATGGAATATAAAATAAATGAATAAATATTCTATTTAAATAATTTTTGTATCATTGTTATATAAGACATAATCATTATAGAACGGTAAGTAATAGATAACATGTGCCATTTAATTAGTGAAATGACCAATCAAATCCTACGTATATACTAACTATTAGAAAATATAATGAATTATGTTAAGTAAATTGATAATGAATGAATAAATAATAATTGGATGTCTTGATCTCACGTATTATTATAAGTCTACTATCATGGCATTTCCTAAGGTTTTTTTAAACAGATGGGTTGTTATTCACCTAAAACCCATATAACCATGGTTATCCATATAATTAAAATAATGAAATCACCAAGACATCAAGGGGATATATATATAAATGAGTCTAACCCATAAAAACATTCCCAAAAAATTACTCATAATTATAATATATGATTTCATTCATGAATAATTTACATTTACAACAAATATCAATATTTGGTAAATAATATTGATTTATCAATTTTTCCCCAGATAATGTAATTTCATTTCATGTAAAACCCATTTGTATATATGGTATACAAAATTGAAACTTATTTAAATAATTATAATATTAATATAAATATTTAATAGAAATGTAATTTATAATGAAAAATGATAAGAATAAAAATTTGAAAGTGACATGATTAAACATAAAAAGAGAGGTGAAAATAAATTCATCGGTAAAAAATGATTTTATAAAAAAATAATTAATAGATTATTATTTAAGTGAAGAAAAACATTATAATTTTATATAAGACATATAATATTTAATATTTTTCTATTAACTAATTTTTTACAAAGAAATATAAATTGAGGTGAAATCCCTTAAAAAGATCAAAATATTAAAGTGAGAATTAACCTGTGAATATATTATGTTTCTCAAATTAAAATCAATTTAAAACATGTTGTAATAGATAATATTATATTAAAAAATTATAAACAATATTGTATAATGTAAAAAAAATTCATGATGTAATTTTACCCAATGAAATGTAATTGAATTATGAAATTGTTGCTACTAATTATTTTTCTTGTAAAACCTCCAAATATGTAATGTTTTAAATTTAAACATAAAATCTAATAAAAATATTAATCATCATTTTTAATATTAATGCTTCATTATATTCAATATATAAAATAAATTGGGTCAATAACATTATAATATGCCTAAATGATGATAAATTCAGAACAATTCATTTACCTGACAATAATTTTTTTGAAAATTAATTAACATCATAAATAAAGGATCTATATGTGATTATAACATAAAACATAACAATATTATAGTTTATCTAATAATATATTATAATTTTATATCATCTTATATCTCATTTTTGTAATCATTTTTTGTAACAAGTATTTCTAATGATAACTACATTATTTTCTCACACATGTTCTGATGTTAATGTTTTGGTTATTTAGAATATTATGTAGTTCCATAATTTTACTAAATGAATTAAAATAGTAAAATTTTTATTTTTTATTGGTTAAGTTTTTTATTCATTTTTTAAATTCATACATGCATAATAAATAACATCCCTATATCGAAATAATAGTCCATATGTATTCATGAGAAACATTTTCATATTCGTAATAGAAAAATACATGAGTAATTATATGATATAATAATTTAATATAATCAATATTATTTCACATATATCACAATTATTCATAAAATTTATCATTATTACATTCCATGTTTTGAGTAATTGAAAATATAATGGCATCGCTTCACGATTTATATGTCCACCGAACACACGAGTAACTTTATAATACGTTAATATGTATGGAATAAAATAATGTATATGAAATATTATAATTAAATTTGTAAAATATATTCACAAATATTTTATATATATTCCTAAAATCCATCATTATATACAATCAAGAGATTTTTTGATGTAAACATGTTACATTGGTTCACTAGGCATTAATCCACCTTACACATGTAAAAATATATAGAATTCTTAAAACGTATTGTGATAAAATAAGTTGATATCATTGTCCATCAAAGATGTATACAATTAGTTTTTATAGAAGTTCATGAATTAATTATTAAAAATAAGAATAATGGAATGAAATAGAATAAAATATATTTAGATAGTTTAAGAAAATTAACTCATGAATAATTCAATGAATGAGAGAATGTTTGGATGGTTAGTAAACCTCCATTTTATTTTCAATGGTGTCTTGAGAACCACTGGACAGGACAATAGAAAATGGGAAATAATTTATGAATGTAACAATGAAATAATATTCATATAATGGGAGAGGACATATCTACATAGATGAATAATAAGTTGTTTTATTGTTGATATAGAACATGTAACATGTAATGGCCAGGAAATTTGGGGTCCATTAGTTGGTGAAAATCTGATGTTTGAGGTGTTCCTGGTGGTCTGGAAGGCGATCCGAGATTCTCAGGGAAGAAGAAACATAACGTTAGATTGGCCTACCGGTGGCCTCAGACTATAGGTGGCTCGGCCTACCAGTGGGTCGGCCTACCGGTGGCCTCGTCCTATCGTTGGCTTTGGCCTACCAGTAGCTCAGTCTACTGGTGGCTCGGCCTATAGGTCGCTCGGATTACCAGTGGCCACGACCAACCGGTGGCTCAGCCTACCGGTAACACGGCCAACCGGTGGCTCAGCGTACCAGTGTCCTTGGCTTACCACTGGCAACGTCCTACGGGTGGCTCGGCCTACTGGTCACTTGGCCTACAGGTTTCTCGGCCTACCGGTGGCCTCGGCTGACCGCTAGCTTGGACTACCAGTGCCTCGACACACGTGTAGCTCAGTCTACCTCTGGCCTCGACCCACCGGTAGCTTGAACTACCGGTGGCTCGGCCTACTGGTGTCCTCACTCTATAGGTTGATTAGCCTACCAGTTGCTCGGCCTACCGCTGGCCTCGGCCTACCGGTAACTTGGTCTACCGGTAGACCTAGCCTTATGGTGACCTCTCCACTTGTTTTCTAGTACGCGCCTTTTTTTCCCTCGAATTGGTATGTAAACCATGTTTTGACACCTTTAACCCTATTTTAATGCACGTTAATTGTACTTAATTAAATGAGGAGTCCTGGTTAAGGAGGTGTGCGTTAGTTTTAACATCCCCGAAGGGAGGGGACCATTTATGTTGGACATGTGGGGTGGCCAAGCCGCATGGTCAACCCAAGATCCCGCTTCTTCCGCAGTTTCAAGTTTTTCTCTCCATATCTTAACCGTCCCGAGAATGTTGTATCTCAATCCTTATATCCTAAAGTCTTTTTTCTCCCTAGTATTATTATTTTCTATCACCTTTCCCATAGGGTACCATTCCTCCTGATGATTTTTACCCTGCGGAGTTTTCCTTGATCATGTGCTGTGGAGTTCCTACTACCCCTGATTTTTCTAGTTTCCAAGTGAGGACTTAACATCGATCATTGATCAATCAGGTAGGGATTTTTTCTAACGTATGTCCTTTCTGTGCATCATTTCGGGTGGGTATGCTTTTGAATTTGTGGAAATTGATGAAACCAAACTTAATTAAGATAATGAACGGACCTCTAAAGAAGGAAAGGGGGTGTGATCGATGTTCTGATATACTCTGTTATGTTGATATGTGTTGTGAATTATATGGGTATATGCTCACTAAAAATCATGTCTGTTGGCAGTATTTCTCTGTGTACTAATGAACCTAGATCCTCTTGGATTTTTAAATAAACATAACATGGAATTGGTTAGTTACGTATACTAAGATAAATAAATTGAAAGAACCAGGATCAACCCTTTTTTGTGATAACTCCGGTTAAAGCCCACTGGAATTGAAACCATGGAGTGTGTTAAATATTTTAAATCTAAAAATACCAGCAAGTTCCTGCTTTGTGTTGGTGGAAGTGGTTTGGTTGATTTCATTCATAGGATTAGATTGCTGGGGTGATATGGGTGGAGATGGGATCCCTTGTCATCATTCTTTCACTGGTTTTGAATCTCAGGCCATATGGTTGCTCTGCTGTGACAAGAATTCGGGTGGGATCCAATGTTGTTGAGAATCCAGTGGATCTTGGTTTTTAAAGACATGGGCCTGTGTCTCGGGGTTTGTTTTGTTTATAGTAATTCAAGCAATCTCACTTAATCCCTAGTTGCTGTGACTTTACAAGAGAACCGGATGTGTATGCTTAATTTACCTTATTGTTTTCCGTCCTTCTTTTTGTTTGATTCATCTATGATTGTGCCTGTTAGTTTCCCAGTAGTAAAGGAATTTACTCATACAAAACAGTTATGAATGATAACTTGAACAGGAAAGCATTGAACTGTTTGTTGTGTGGCTGTTTTCCAAGGCAGCAGTGCTTGTGTACCTTCTTGAATATCGTTGAGGAACAATAGGTTGGGCTATGTGTTGGTATATATATATGTGTAACTGTATGTTTTCTGTTTAGTTTCACCCCACCCAAATTGGGAACTTAGTTTAGGACAGCCCATTTCATGTGGACGGGTGTTTCCCCCTATTTACTCTCATTCCTACTCCCTCTTCCCTCAGCTATGATGGCTGGAGGTGACCATAAACCCAAGATTCTTCGAATAAGTTTCTATTTGTTGTGTTGTTAGCCCTGGAATCTTCGGGATGGAATTTTTTCCCAGGTAATTTTGGGATGAGTCCCAGGTGTGTACGGGCAGGGATGGATGGTTGTGAGACCAGGTGTGTGTGGCTAGGATGAGCGTTGTAGCATCTGGATGATTTCCATTAGGGATGAGCAGCTAGTTATAGGGGGAAATGGTTGTGCAGGTTACCAAATATTTTGTTCTATCTATTATCATACTACTTGTGTTATTTAGTGAGCGTGGTCGATGAGGTGTGATGGATAGACTCCTTGATAGATGGCGTTTCTTATTCTTCTCACGGGACTTTAGGATGTCTCCCAACATGTGCAAGAGAGATCTAGGTTTTCCAACTGAGTATACTTTGTATGCTCACCCTAAGTTTACATTCAGGTTTCTAGGAGGGATTTGGAGGTCGTGGAGGATCTTACTAGTTTGGACGTTGGAGTTTTTGTTGGTCTATATTGGAATATGCTTATCCTTTTTCCTTTCCTATTGGGTATTGTACTTTGGAGTCCTTTTACTTTGTTCAGTTTTATTATTAAACATGCATGTAGTCTGGTTTTTACTTTATTTTTCTAAAAATGGTGTTATTTGGTGTTGACTCATTATTTCTCCCAATCTTGGTTAACAAAAAAGGTTAATGCCTCCTATATCATGAAAATGTTATACCCTTGGTGGTAGTCGCCACCCCGGGGCCTACTGAAGGCGGGATTTGAGGGTCATTATATCTCCTTCAACATAAAGAAGGAAGGGCTTCGCAATCTGCTATCCCATCCCTCCTTCCGGTGAAGTAGGGTCGTGACGGAATGGTATAATAGGAAATTGTTTGAGGGATAGGATGTAGTCTGGAGTTTGGCACCGTGAGGATTTCCTGGCATGGAAGGGAAACAATGTTAGGTGATCTTAGTTCCTGAAATAGACCAGGGAGGACCACCTAGGATGCGGGATTTTAGGTCCCCTCGTGATCCGATTCAAGGACCATGAGCCTATCAAACGGCCATGTGAGACTACATTTATTGCTGGTTAGAGACCCTAGGGAAGGTACGTGCATCATACTGAGTGTTTTTTAATTGATTTGGGGAATTATGGGGAGAAAACTTTTGTAATAATAATTATAATTTCCCTTTCTACTTGGGATTATGAAATCATTTTGTTACCTTGAAAATATGGCACCCAGAAGTTATCCTCAAGTGACATGGGAGATTGGGTCCCAGTAGTTAGAGGCAGTTGACGAGAAGAGGATTTACCAAGATGAGGAGGGTGACTTGTGGTAGAGGACTTTGTGCTCCTTCCAGCGAGAAACACTCAATAAGTATGAGGGAAGCGTTTCTGACTCAGTAAAGGAGGGATGGCTCGAGGATCTAGCCATCAACTTCACTTTGAGCGGTGCTCCAAAGGAGTACTAGGTTCAGTTGGCCGTCAGTTAGTTGAGATGAGCAGCACATAATTGGTGGATGCTTTTCATGGGAGAGAAGACAGAGGCAGAGGTTTCATGGGCCAGTTTCGAGAAGGAAATTCGTGGGGAGTTCCCCTCTTCTATGAAAAAGGTTGAGAAGATACATGAGTTTCTCTCCCTTCAGTAGGGAAGCATGTCAGTGTGGGGGCTGGGGATCAAGATCAAAGATCTATTGAGATTTGCACCGAATCTATTTCCGGATGGGGAGTCTCGGGCAAGATGGTTAGAGGAGGCACTCCTTCCATCTCTTCAGTACTTTTCCACTCACTTCACTCTTCCAAAATTCCTAGAAGTATAGAAGATGGCCGAGATAGTAGATAGGATGCACTCGAAGGGAGTAACACGATGAGAGGGGAACTAGCTGAGTTCATCAAAGGAGAAAGTAGTCACCAGCGGGTCTCCAGAGACAAGGCCTTCCAGGTTTCGACAAGAAGGGATTAGGCCTCCTCAGTTCCAGTTCCGATCTTCTGGCCCACGCCCAATTTCCATAATGCCTGGATAGAAGTGTTTTTCTTACGAGGTTCTTGGGAACGTCCAGAGTATGTGTTCGACTCAAGATCCACATGGTGGAGGTGGGCAGTTTCAGCACCACTCTCAGTAGCATCTATTGTCGGCAAGGCCCTTCCAGTAGCAGCAGCAGGCCCTTGGCCATCCGAGTGACGATATTACAAGAGGAGACCGACACCAGGGTGCTCCTCAGAAACCTCGACCAGGTTGTGTTCGTGGAGGTGGTCAACAACAGTGAGGCAGAGGTGCTAGGCGTGGACAGTTGCATGCCACATCGTTAGTAGCTCTGGCAGGACCAGATGTCATTCGAGGTATGATTAGTTTACTCAGCACTCTTGTATCTACCTTGTTTGATTTGGGAGTTGTGCAGTCCTTTTTTATTCCCGAATTATACCATACTCTGGGTCTGGATCCCGAGATAATTTTCATGCCCCTAGTGTTGAGAACGCCAGTTGGGCACCAGACCAGAGTATCATACTTTTTCTGGAGATGTAGACTGATGTTTGGACCGCATCAGTCTAGTGGATACCTTCTGTCACTATATATGTAGCAATAAAAAGTCATTATATGCATCGACTGGTTATTCTCCATGCATTCCATCATCGACTACTATCGGAGAAGGATCGAATTCTCCAACGAGGATGGACGGTGTGTGGCTTTTGTTGGGGAGTGGAGTTATTAGGTAGGGAGTCGACATGTGGAGACACTCCTTTCTATGCTAGATTGGGTGTCAGTGGATTTAGAGAATTTAGGAATGATGGATGTCCCAGAGGTTGTATGAAAATTCTATAATGTCATTCCTGATGATGTTTTGACTATATCCCCTCAACGTGACGTTGAGTTTGGGATAGACTTACAACCTGGTGCCCGCCCGATTTTGATGTCTCCTTATCAGGTTGCACCTTCTGATTTGAAGGAGTTGTAGATTCAGATTGTCGATAAGATTGAGATGGGATTTGTTCGACCCAGTGTGTCTCTGTGGGGTGCTGCAGTTTTGTTCGTAAAGAAGGCATATGGTGGTATACGACTGTTCATAAACTACTAGAGGTTGAACTAGTAGACGGTCGATTATCGTTACCCCCTCCGGAGAATAGATGATCTTTTCGACCAACTGATGGGAGAAGGTTTCTTATCTATAATCGATCTGTGGTTTTGATACCACCAGTTGAGAGTGAAAGAAGGTGATATCTTGAAGATGGATTTCAGGTGAAGATATGGCCACTTTGAGTTCAGGGTCATGCTGCTTGGAGTTATGAATGCACCAGTTACATTCATAAACTTCATGAACTCTATATTCCGAGAGTTTTTCGACCAATTCATTGTGGTGTTCATCGACGACATCCTTATATACTCATGATCAGAGGAAGAGCACATTGGGAATCTTAGAGCAGTTTTGGGAGTCTATCGACACAACCATCTTTATGAGAAACATTCTAAGTGAAAGTTCATAACGCGAGAAGTACAATTAATTGGGAATGTAGTGTCTAAGAAAGTGAATAGAAGTAGACCCATCGACGGTCGAGGTAGTCATTTCATGGGAAGCACCTAAGAATGTGGCAGAGGTTCGTAGTTTCATGGGTTCGGCAAGCTATTACTGGAGGTTTGGGCCCCACTTCTCTCGAGTTATAGCTCTGTTGACAGCCTTGACTATGAAGGACTTGGCCTTCGTGAGGATCGACCAGTGCCAAAAAGCTTTTGGATACCTAAAATTGATGCTGATTAGTGCTCTAGTACTCAGATTACTAGAGGAAGGGGAGTTATAGGATGTGTTCAGTGATGCTTCTGGCCTTGGGTTAGGATGTGTTGTGATGCAGCAGTGAGGAGTGATCTATTATGGGTCTAGGCAGTTACTTCCTCATGAACGTGACTATGCCACCAACAATCTGGATCATGTGGCCCTGGTGTTCTATTTAAATTTGGGGCGACATTATGTCATCGGAGAGAGATTTTTGGTCTTCTCATATCACAAGAGTTTTCATTATGTCTTTTCCCAGCAGGATTTGAACTTGCGGCAATAGATATGGGTTGAGTTCCTCCAAGAATATGACTTCGATATCTCTTCTGCTGAGGGCAAGGGTAATGTTGTGGATGATGCCCGAAGTAGTAAATTGCATAAGGAAGTAGTTCAGAAATCTTCTTATGCTTGGAGAGGGATATAAGAGTTAGAAGCCTTGCATTTGGATGCAAGGGTGGAAGGTGGAAGAGGTTGTCTGTTTCAGATGACTGTAGTTTCCACTTTAGTGGTTCAGGTAGAATAGTCTCAGTGGGGGGACTCAGAGGTGGATGTGATGCGAGATCGTGTTTATTATTGAGATGCTCCTAAGGGATGGTTGGAGGATGGTCAACATCTGATGATTTTCCATGGAAGGTTTTTTATTCTAGAGTTGATGCGTAAAGTATTTCTCCGTTTCTTCCATGGCTCGGATTTAGCGGTACATCTTGGGGCCTCAAAGATGTACTAAGTCCTAAGGGTACAGTTTTGGTGCCCCGGGGTAAAGCGGGAAGTGGTAGAGTTTGTGGCTAAGTTCCTAGTGAGTCAGCAAGTAAAGGCCTAAAACCCTTTTCATGGAGGGTTATTATAGCCGTTAGATGTTCCTTAGTGGAAGTGGGATGAAATATAAATGGACTTCTTCACAGGGCTACCCATGCCTCAGGGAGTCTAAGATGCCATCTGGGTAGTGGTGGATCAGTTGAAAAATTCAACTCACTTCTTAGAGATTAAGGAGTGAAGCCCAGTGAGCACCTTAGCACAGAAGTACGTCAATGAGGTGGCGCAGATTCATGGGATTCTAAGATATATTTTCTCTGACTGAGACACACAGTTTATCTCACGAGTCTGGAGGGGATTACAGCATGCCTTTGTCACCTAACTATGCCTTAGCACTTCTTTCCACCCTCAAAAAGATTGGAAAATAGAATGAACGATCCATATGTTAGAAGACATGCTGAAGGAATGTGTTTTGGATTTTGGGGGATCATGGGTACGACACTTTCCACTGGTGGAGTTTACATATAACAATATCTTCCACTCCACTATTACCATTACACAATTTGAGGCCTTGTACGGAAAGCTGTGTCGTTCACCCGTTTGCTGGACATAGATTGGGGAAGCAGCTATTCTTGGGCCATAAGCTGTACAGGGCACCACTAAGAAGGTTTATCTCGTGCATGAGAGGATGAAGGCATCCCAGGACTGGAAGAATTCTTATGCTGATCGTAGGAGGAGGCCCATGGTGTTCTAGGTTGGAAATCATGTGTTCTTGAAGGGTTCCCCTCGACGTGGGCAGTGAAGGATTGGGAAGGGGATTAAGCTCTCCACTATGTTCGTCGGACCTTTTGAGGTGTTGGGACAAGTTGGTGAGGTGGCGTATCAGCTAGATTTTCCACCTAATTCGAAGAAATTTCACAACGTCATTCATGTCTCCCAGCATCACTGATATCTACACGACCACTCCCACATCATTGATTTGGGAGATTAAGATGTCTAAAATGATGCGACCTTTGTAGAGAGACCGATCCAGATCGTGGATCATAAAGAGAATGTGCTTCGTGGACAAACCATCCCCTAGGTTATTGTGTTGTGGAGGCATGGTGGCCTCGAGGAGAGCACTTGGGAGTGGGAGGCCCAGTTACGTGTTCAGTACCCAAAGTTGTTTTTGCTTCCTTGTTGTTGTTGTTGTTCTGAGTTTTGTTAAGATGTTTTACCTTGTGCATTAATATATGAAATGATTTGTTTTCCATAGCTATAAGATGATATGTTCCCTAATATTTCTGTGTCCGAATATTTGATGATGGGAAAATATTACTGCTAATTAGGATGCACTAATGTGGATGCCATTAAACTCGTGTGGTTGAGTTAATGTCGTCCAAAGCGGATAATATCCTGACATGTTGGAAGGGACTCCCTAAATCAAGTGTTGGATAGTGTGATCCTTGTTCTTGTTGTGAAGGTTAGTCTTCCTGGATGTAAGGGGGGTTTTTTCATCTTTCGAACAACTCAAGGGTCTACAACTGAGATATATCTTAGAGGGTGATTGTTTGAACCCAACTTACCTCTTTTTTGGTTTGTTCTAATATTATAGGGGACAAGAATAGTTTGAGAAGTATATGATATAATGGCCCAGGGTTTTGGGGTCCATTACATGGTGAAAATCTAATGTTTGGGTTGTTCTGGGTGGTCTAGAAGCTCATCCCAACTTCTCGGTGAAGAAGACTCTTAAAGGTAGCTCAGACTACCGGTGGACTTGGCCTACCGGTTGCTCGGCCTACCAGTTCCTCGACCTACCGCTAGACTTGGCATACCGGTAGCTCGACCTATAGGTGTCCTCGGTCTACCGGTAGCTCATCCTACCTATAGCTCAGCCTACTGGTGGCTTGGCCTATCGGTGGCCTCGGCCTACCAGTGGCACGGCCTAACGGTGGCTCGAACTACTGGTGGGCTCAGCCCACTGGTGGCCTATGCCTATCGTTTGCTCGCCCTAATGGTGGCTTGACCTACTGGTAGCTCGACCTACTAGTGTCCTCGACCTACAGGTCGCTCGGCCTACCGGTGACTCGACCTACCGGTGGCCTCGGCCTACCGGTGGCTCGACCTACCGGTGGCCTCAGCCTACCGATAGCACGGCCTACCGGTGGCCTCAGCCTACCTGTAACTTGGTCTACTGGAAGACTTATCATACCAGTGACATCTCAACAGTTTTTCCAGTATGCACCTCTTTTTGCGCGAATTGTCTGTAAACCATTTTTTCACCCCTTTAACCCTTTTTAACGCCCATTAATGGTATTTAATTAAATGAGGAGTCCATGTTACGGAGGTGTGTGATGGTATTATCATCCTCGAAGGGCGGGGACCATTTTAGTTGGAGGTGTGGGGTGGACCAGCCGCGTGGCCAACCCACGATCCCGCTTCTTCCGCGGTTTTGAGTTTTTCTCTCTGTATCTTAACCATCCCAGGAATGTTTTATCTCATTCCTTATAACCAAAAAGCCTTTTTCTCCTTATGATTTTTGTTTAATATCACCTTGCATGTAGAGTACCCTTCCTCTTGATGAGTTGTGCCCCTATGATGTTTTCCTTGATCGTGTTACATGGAGTTCCTACTACCCCTGATTTTTCAAGTTTCCACGTGATCGATCATTGATCAATCAGTTAGGGATTTTCCCCATTATCTCTCCTTTCTGCGAATCATGCGGGGTGGGTATGCTTTTGTATCTGTGGAAATATATGTAAGAAAACATAATAAAGCTAATGAATGAACGTCTAGAGAAGGAAAGGGGGGTGTGATCGATGTTCTGTTGTACTATTTTATGTTGATATGTGTTGTGAATTATATGGGCCTATGATCACTGAATATTATGGTCGTTGGTGGTATTTCTCCATTTACTAATGAACCTTGGTTCTCCTTGATGTTTAAATAATCATAACATGGAATTGGTTATTAACTTATAGTCGGTTAAATAAATTGAAAGCACCAGGATCAACCCTTTTCTGTGATAAATCCGGTTAAAGCACTATGGAATAGAATCCATGGAGTGTGATAAATATTTTAAATCTGAAAAAACCTGCAAAGGTCTGATTTGTGTTGGTGGTAGTGGTTTTGTTGTTTTATTTCAGAGGATTGGATTTCTAGGGTGATATGGATGGGGATGAGATCCCATGTTGTCATAATTTTGCTGGTTGTGAATCTGAGGCTGTGTGGTTGCTCTACTATGACACGAATTCGGTTGGGATCCTCTGTTATTGAGAAACCATAGTCTCCTGGTTTTTGGGGAAATGGGGCAGTGTCTCGGGGTTTTTTTGTTTCCATTACGTTGAGGGATCTCACTTGATCCCTAGTAGTTGTGACTTTACAAGAGAACTAGGTGTGAATGCTTAATTTACCGGATGGTTTTCCTTCCTTATTTATTGTTGTTTCATTTGTGATTGTGCCTGTTAGTTTCCCAGTAGTGAATGGATTAACTCATACTGAACTGTTATGAATGATAACTTGAACTGCGAAACTGGGAACTGTTTGTTGTGTGCCTATTTTCTGAGGGAGCAATGCTTGTGTACTTGCTTGTATCTATTTGAGGAGCCATAGGTTGGGATGTGTGTTGTTATATATATTTGTGTAACTGTATGTTTTATGTTTAGTCGCACCCCCATCGACTTTGAAAAAATAGATTTGGACACCCCATTTCATGGGGAAGGGGTTTTCCCCCTAGTTACTATTATTCTTACTCCCTCTTCCCTTGGCTTTGATGGATGGAAGTAACTATACACCTTATATTCTCCAGGTAGGTTTCGATTTGGTGTGTTTTTAGCCCAGGAATCTTCAGGAAGGTATGTTTTCTCAGGTATTTTCAGTATGGGGACTAGGTGTGTGCGGGTAGGGATGGATGGTTGTGAGCCCCAGGTGTGTGTGGGAAGGGATGTGTGATTGTGAGGCCCAGGTGTGTGTGGGCACGGATGTGGATGGTTGTGAGGACCAGGTGTGTGTGGGCAGGAAGAGAATGGTAGCGTCAGGACATTTTCCATTAGGGATAAGCTTCTAGTAAGAGGGGGAAATGGTGGTGCGGGGTACCCAAATGTTTTGTTCTATCTATTATCTTACTGCTTGTGTTATTTGGTGATTGTGGTCGTTGAGGTGGGATGGATAAATTCCTTGATTGATGATGAATATTCTACTTCTCACAGGACAATAGGATGTCTCCCCACTTGTGCACCCAAGATTTATGTTTTCCTACTGAGTATAATTTGTATGATCTCCCTACTTTTACTTTCATGTTTCCTGGAAGGCTTCAGAGGCCGTGCAGGATCATACTAGTTCGGACGTTGGAGTTGTTTTTGTTTGTTGTTGGATTCTGCTTAGCCTTTTTCCTTTCCTATTGGCTAGTGTACAAGGAGTCCATGTACATTTATCAGTTTTATTATTAAACATGCATGTAGTCTTGTTTTTACTTGAGTTTTCTATACATGGTGATTTTTTGTGTTGAATCATTCTTTCTCCCAATCCTGGTTAACAAAAAATGGTAATGCCTCCCATATCATGAAAATGTTATACACATAGTGCCAATCGCCGCCCCAGGGCCTACTGGAGGTGGGACTCGTGGGTTAATATCTCTCATTCAACATAAATATGGAAGGGCTGGGGAATCTACCGTCCCTTCCCTCTTTTCGGTGAAGGAAAGTCGTGAAAACATCATTCCTACCATCAACATCCTAGTTCTTATATAGGTAAGGTCGATCCAACGATGGTAAAAAATATATATTCCAAGAGGCAACCATTTATTTTATAATTTTTCTTTATTTATATTCTATTTTTTATAGAAATCACTCATCCATATATATTTATAAATTTCATTACTATGGAACCTTCATTCACATGACTTTTTGTCATTTTTGCGGGACTATTACCAGTATGAAAAAGGTTAAATCAAGTAGAATTTGACGCATTTTTGGAGTAAATACATATTAAGAAATTTTATAGGTAGAAAATTTACAAAAAAAATTTAATCATCAATTTAAATGGTCTATAAGTCCTATTTTCCAGTTTTTATTATATTACCCATATATTAAATGGTCTATTGATTCAATTATCAATTTCATTCCGTCACCTGATTAACTAATTACACAATAAAACTTGTATAAATAAAATTCCATATATAATTACCATGACATTTATGTTAAAATTTATTTCAATTATTTTTAATGAAAAAAATTTAGAAAATAATTAATATAGATTATCATTTGGATTAGTATTTATCAAATCAATATTTAGTGGGAAATAAACGATTATTCATTAAAATTAAATATCTCTACGATTAAATCTATACTAGGTTTTGGGTAATTTAATAATTTTATTGAATTAATTTTATGAAATGATACTAGGGATTATCCTGACCATTTATCTAGTATCATAGACATCCTCTGATCTTAATATTTCAATTTTCTCTTCCATATATTGTTGGAAAACGAAGTCATGTTTTCTTTTACAACATGATCAAAATCTTATCAATGCTATGAATAAACATGATCACTTTTAATATTATTGTGGAAATATTTCATTTAAAATCATATCCATGGACCCACAATTCATTAACCATTTTTAAGAATGAAGAATCTTTGAACGTCCTTTTTATGTTATGATCCACGTTATATGTCTATTTTATGAGTTCGTACATTCCTCAAAATATTTTTCATGATATTGAAATGAAATAGTTAGTGGGATGATCATTATAGGTTCTAGTGGGATATTCATAATTGGGGATACATTTCTGGTTGATATTTTAATACAGCATGGATGATGACATGACAGCCTTCACTGTATTTTATTATTAACATCTATTGCTGAAAATGATAAAACAAATATTGAATGATGTGTTGTGTTTTAAGAAGATAAAAAACCATTGTACTGGCATATTATATGTTAATCATATATGTTTAGGTGGTGGATGTTAAATATTACTTAATACAAATATTTGAGAATGAAAAAAACACATATAAATAGAAAATAAAAATTGACTAAGAGAGGTTGTATTATTCGACATTCCAATAAGAATATATACAATAACATTGATCTTTTTGGGATAAACAGTCATATGAAATCTATATAAAGAGTTATATATTGAGATTATATTTTCTTATCATGAAAAAATATAGATCCAACGCTCTATTTGATATTTACTTGATTATCATAAAATTTCAACTTACAATGAATCCTCAAAGTCATTTGAATGATAATAGTGAATACCACATGAGTAATTTTGATATATGTACTTATGTTGTGGATGTTTTTGATGACATTCAAACATATGGTATGTGAATTTTTTTTGAGGTGTTTGCTAAAATATATTTTAATTTTTACCTTCATAATGAGAAAAAAAATTGAATGTTTAAAATGCGATAATTTAAAAACTATACTGACTCTTATATTTTAAAATGGCTTATTGATGAATTTTATATCTATATTTAACGAACATTATATTTCCCATTTGAAAAAATGATTTGGATGAAATTCAATTTTAATCATGTTAATGTGAAAATCAGTTATTATTTATTTAGATTCCATCCTTTTAGATGAGTATGAATACATGTGTGTGGGAATTTGAAATCTGTATTCTATGAAAATACTTTAGAATGTTTTCATGTTTTAATTTATCTATGTAGATTACTAATCTTTACTATATTCAATCAAACATAGATGTATTTTGTATTATCAAATGAAAAATAAATTTTTAAAAAGGAATAAATAGTTTATATTTTTGGAGGAAAACGTCACTTCATTCAACTTTTCCTCACTCCTGATGTGACATCGGATTTTGGATGCCAATGAGAAGATAGGGATATGTAGATGATCAATAAAACACCATGTCTTTTATAACAAAACATGTATTCATATATAATCTTTTATTATTCAATTCTAGTCATGATTCAATTTTATATCATTACATTTAGCTAAACGTCATATAATATAAAAACACATTTCATGAATGATCATGATTGGATCGATTATAAAAATTGTTTCTAAAGAGAATTACACTCCATGTAAATTATTACACAGTGGGAATATTTCGAAAAAATGAAATATAACGACACTATGGTTGAGAGTATGATGAAAAATCCTAATTATACAACATAGACAACTATTTTGAGGACAATAAGGTGGACTTAAATCTAATGGAAGACTACATAGATCAGGGTGACACTGTGGATCCCTACAACGTGGCTATTCACTGTCTCGATTATTCCTCGGGTATTCATGAAGCTCGTGCTCATCATAACATGAATTATTGTGTAGTTTTATATCTAACATGTGAGTTGAATTATGTGGATGTGATTCATGGGGATTAAATATATTACATATGATTTTTTGGAATTTTTTAATATATTAATCAATTATTATTCATCATATAATGTAATTTGATGACCAATGTTGCATTCTTATGAATAGATTTTCATTTGATAAAATAATCATATTTTGGGAATCACTATTAATAAATGTAGGTTATTTGTGAATAAATTAGGTTTTTGGTTGCCTTATTTTTTGACATCATTTAGTATATCACCATTATAATGGTTTGATCATAGGATTATGTGCAATGTTACAAGACCAATGATCCCAACAAATTGATTACTGCAAACAAACGTATATAAATTCATTATAAGTTGAATCCCATTCACATGAATCAAAAATCAATGATCCTATAGTTCCCCTATATTAAAATTAATCCCAATATTTTCATCCATATGTCCCTTTTCACTAACCAATCATGCATTTTCAATTTTAATATCTTTATCTTATTTATAACATATGGAATATCTATGGGATTCAACACTCAGTCTAGATAGTGAGTAAATTTTTACTTATGATTTTTCTGTTTTATAAATTATTATATTTATATAGATTCATAGAAAATTAATGATTCTGTATGGGCTATTAATACATGATATTTTTTAAATTTAATATTGAAGTAATAAATTATTATATTATATCAACACTATTATTGTATGTGAACCATTGAGATTGATGATATATTTTCATATACTGATGTAGTAATGTAAACATAAAAACATTTCTTCTATTGTTGGGGTTCAAACAAGTTGTTCTTATGAAGGAATTATGGTTTAAATCATAGGCTAGGAAAGGACCAATATTGGATAGCTGTGTAGGTAGAGTTTTGTTCAAACATGGGGAATTTCCATGAAGTAGAATTAGACATATTGTTTTCTTTAGATTACTTTATATTTTCTATTTATATTTAGTAGAGTATTTATTATAAATATATGTATTAAATATACATAATATATATCTTTTTTACATTATTTTTACTCATTATACTATATAATATGACTTCATATTTCATTCTAGGGACATGTAGCAGTGATTTCTGAATATATTTGGTTTTTAGGATAACTATAGACTACAATTTTGGATATATGTTTTATTGTTATTTTATACTTATATGAAATAGTATTACAACATGTAACATAGACCTGAATCACTAGTCAATGTAGTCAAATATAATAGGTTAACATACTGAGGTATATTTCACCACATGTAAGGCCCAATGGGGAAATTATTAGGCCCTCACAGAGTTTGGGTTGAATTTATTTTAAATGGATGATATATAATTGATTTTGAGAAATTGAAGTATTGGTTTTTAAAAACACTGCATTGGAATACCCATTAAACTGACATGAAAAATGAACATGACAAAGATAATATGATTTTGACATAGAAGGAAATAAAGAATATATATATTTCAGTACTGTGAAGAATTGGACATAGAACATAATCATGATTCAATAGATCATGAAATTATATTGAGAATATGATTAAAATTCTGAGACTACCATGAATCGGTCTTATGATGAGTCAGTCATAAAATATATTGAGTGTCACCAAAATAATTTTAAATAATAGAATTTCCATGTATTAAATCTGATAATTAATTACAATATTAATATTGAAAAAAATCATACCTTTATTGGGAATAATGCTGAAATATTTATTAAATAATAGGGATGACCATGTGCTACCAATCGTATTGAGGTTCATATTGGAATGAATTTTTTTTTGAATGATTGGAATTTCATAATACATTCCAGTGAAACATAGATGATTATATACTAAAATTAAATGTATTGAAATATATGAAGAAATCATAATTACAGGATAGGGTATGTGGATGTGGGGATAATATGATTTGATTTATTCTATATTTTTCTTATTAATGTAAGAAATAATGAACACATATGGATGTATTACATCAGTATTATAAAAATTGGTGTCAAAATTTTATGAGGATTGAATATTGATATTGTAAATGCAAATAATTTACTATAGAGATATATCCATAGTAACAGATTTAGAATCTAATTCATTTTATATTGTTAGGATTTTTTGTGTATGAGATGAAGATTTATATCAAAGTTATAATGTTTTGAGAATATTTATATGGATAATGAATAATCCAGAATAAGGATCCCATGATTGGACAACTGGATGAAAATCAACAATGTGGTTAACTATATTCCTTAGGATGAATTTTATTTCATTTATTTCATGGGAAAAATAGAAAATGTATTCATTGTTTTTTGAATACTGGTGCTAACTCATCAGTCATGTTGTGAGAATAATTTATCAGGAAATTATTAGACATATATATAATAATGAACCAGATATGGGTCCATCATATAGAAGATGATACTGATAAACTCATCAGATGCTAGATGTGTTCAGATAAATTATCATTTGACTGTAGAAGAATATGATAAGGTTATATAAAGAAAATATATTATCACAGGAGTTGGAAACTACTATAAAAAAATATCTATGTACTACATAATCATTAAAAGTGGGAAACATGTTTATGAAAAATGTATAGAAATCGTTTTTGGAAGGATTCAATTAATTATTTTTTAGTGATAACATTCAATGTTTATAATTGGTCTTTATATTGGGTTTTCTTTAGTTCTACATTTAATTTCATCATAATTATGAATCATATTTTGTAATTGAAATAATAAATCATAATTTTTACCTATTTTATAAACATGACGATGATTGGGGATTTGGGTAGATTTCTGAGTATTCATGATGCTACCTCGAGTTATTGGAAAAAATTATAATATTAAAGGATGAATAATTCAATGAATGATAAATAATTTAATTTTGATTTTTTTGATAGCGAAGTGAAATTAGTTTTCCTGTATTTTCCATTATTGGGTTCTTATAAATGACCACCTTATTCAATTTTTTACATTTCCATGTTGAACGATTGATGTGCACTCTAGATATGATAATTATAGAATGTTTGTATATATTAAAATTAAAATATTTTATTAGGATTGATCCATAGGATGATTATTAATTTGAGGTGAAATCTTATCATTGGAGTTAGCTCGAAATGTTGATGATTCTTCAAACAACGTATGTCAGAGTGATCTACCTATATAGACATCCATCAGAGAAAGGATTATTGGAATAACATCCATATTGTGGAGGAATTGTGAGAATCAATTATATTTTTTATTAAATTAAATAAGGAATATAAAATATAGAATAAGATATAGTCTAATAATATTTAGAAAAATGAAAATATGTTTTCAGTCTATGGAAAATCAGATTGAATATTTATATGAATGTTTTTCAGACAGAGTTCCTCAATTATATTTGAAGACCAATTGTTTTTTTATAATATTTTTTCAGTTTTATAAGAGTCTAAATTTGTATTATTGTATTTTTCATACATGTGGATAAATTGAAAACATTCTCTATTAGATCAGAAAAGAAGTCGAAATGCTATTTTTGTAACTATGGATACTTATATGTTGTTGATCATTACTGATTTTTTACTAGGTTTTATAATCATTAGTCATAACATTGTTAATAAAAATGATATTTGTGTGTATAGAAAACTATAAGTGGAATGTTACGTTTGGGATTGTTTAATATTTAACTACTTTCCCATATTATTCCAAAAATGAGATAGTGAAACAATTCAATTTGATGATAATATTCAACATGGAATTGAGTATGTTTTCATTTAGAAACATTTAAATTTCATATCTTGTCATCAATTTATATTTATTTCATGTGGAAATTTAGGAAGATATGTTTTATTTGAGTGGATGATTACATTAGAATTTTTCATAAGTTAATAATGATTTAAAAATAAGTTATGAAACATTTTTTAAAAGAATAATGAATATTTTGTCCACCCCCAATGCTGTAAATCATATTAGAGATGATCCATTGGAATCAGAGTGAGGTTCCCCCTTGTCGATCCGTCTTTGAGGAAAATAAAATTTAATTCATTGATCAATAGTGTTTTTCTTTTTTAATAGAAATAATTATTAAATTTGGATGAATAGGAAGTTTAACAATATTATTTAACTTGGGATTAAAGTTAGTGATTTAGAAATAGTGTGGTTTTCTCCCATAAATTATGCAGTATGATTTATATTGATATAAGAAGAGTAGAATTTTATGGAAATCCCACATTTTTTTATTTTTGGATTTCATTGATGATATTTATAAAAGGATTATGGGTTTCCAAATAGCTAATAATATTTGTGATAATTTGATAAACTTATTTGATGGGAAAGAAAAAGATATAGAAGACATGCTACAAATATGAATATGTATATTTGAAAATTTTTAAATGGTTGAAGAAGTAATTAATGATAGTAAAATTAAAAGAGTAACGTAGATTGCGAGTGATATCTAATGTTTTGGGGAATAACTAAAATATTCGATATTATTTATGAAAATATTGATGGGAACTAGAAATATAATTGATACAAACGATTCAGATTTATATGATTATGAAGATTTATACTTTGAGGAAATTCAAAATATCTTTGAGGAATATAAAATGATAAATTCTTTAGATTTTAAGAAAATGGATAATAAAAAAGTGACATTGAATTATTTATTGAATGTTAAATCCAAATATAATGAAGTTGAAGAAGAATAATTCAATTCAGAAATGTGGAAGAATTTAAATATTTCAAATGTAATCCTAGCATTTTATGAAATACATTAAATGAAATAAAAATGTAAAACTCTCCAATGTTTTAGTTGTGAAGGGAAAATACATTTAAAAAAAATTCATGGAATAAAGATGAAGAGTATTAGTCTCAAGTTGATTATAAGAAACCTCATAAATAAAACTTGATGAAACATATATAAATATTTCCTCAAAAATGATGATGAAAGTTTCTCAATGAAAAAGAATGAAGAATAGTTCCTTATCAAGTGAGATATCATATCTTCAACATGTCATTTTTTTCATGTTATATGTGTATGAAATAATTATTATAGTGATGATGATGGTGAATGTATTATAGAAATGTAATGGAATTAAAAACAGAAATGGAAAAATAAAATAAGTAAAATACTCAAATCATGGATGAAATAATAATTTTTCATTAGGATTTTAATGATTTCAATTTTTTAAAAATGTTCTAATGAATAAGGAAGAGGAAAATATAAATTTTACTATATCAATGAATATGATTTATTATTTTCATGAATGAAAATTAAAAATAAAAGATAAAAGATCCGCATTAAATGATATACTCAACAATAATGAATAAAAAATTATCGTAGAAAATAAGAAGATCAAATTTATGATAGATAATTTCGAAAAGTTGATATATGTTATGAATGATAGTCTATCTAATAAGGAAGAAGAGATTATTGAAAAAAATTCAATACTTCTTAAAATGTAATGTGAGATATGAATGATGATTGAAAACATACCCACGATAGTTTATATAAAAGAATAAACTTTTAAAAAGGTGAAAATAAAGGGTTATAAATGAAATTTTTTAAGGAAACATCATTCACCTAGAATGATATGAATAATTAAAGAAATAACCCCTTAATAAATGTGGTACAAGGTTTGTGAAGAAACTGAGATAATAAATGTTTATATTGGATTTATTATGTGTCTAAATGAATTAGATTCAATGGTCACTGTTGTTGTTTTTGTATTCTCATATATAAATTTTATTATATTCATACAACATATTTCATTTTGGAAATATGTTTTATATAAAGTGAATATTTGACTATTAATATACCTAAATGTTTTATAAATTTTAATATTAACATAAAATGGAATCTCATTAGAAGAAAAATGATAACCATGTTAATAATTGGATCAAAAATGTGTAGTATGAAAATAAAGGTATTTAAATTCATTCCTAAACAAGTTGAAATGACTGTAAATATAGAATGGAAACAAAAATATGTGAACTAAAATAAAAGAAAATGATTCATAAGATGTGTGAAATGATTAAAAAAAAAGATATCAAAAAATTATGGTTTGAAAATTATCGATATACTAACGTTAAGGGAACAAAAGGGAATATTACTAAAAAATTATTAACACTCCAGCAAGAATAAGAGGAAGTAATGAAATGTTTTTTTTGAAAACTCAGTGTAACAAAGTGGAATAAAAATGGGAAAATAAATTGACATCAATATCAATACTACATATATATATGAAACTAATATTGTCAAAAAATTTATCAATGATGAACATAAAGATGAAAATTTATCTAATGAAATGTTAATGATAATGAACAAAAAAATACTGAGAGCAGACCCCTAGTATTAATGTTACCTCTATAAAGTTAAGAGGTATTCCCATATTTCAATAATATTTATATATAGACTAATTTACATGGTATTAAAATATTTTGACAATGGAATATAAGAAATTATTCCTCAAACTAATATTTCTAAACATGTTAATTAGGATACAAAATATTATTATTTTTGAATATATTGTTTATAGATATGTACATTTTGATATGTTTGTTCCAATGGGTATAGGTAATTTGTATATATTCTAATAAAAATTTCTATATAAATAAGAATTTTGGGTGAACCATGATGATATATTACCAGAATAATTTTATTGAAAACATTTATAACCATGATTGTACACTATTATTTTATACCCCAAGTTGGGTCATGGAGTTTTAGAGTTGATTAGTTAATGGTTCTTAGTAACAAAATATCGTATGATACTTGTTTTCTCATGTTGATTAATTTATACATGTTGAGACAAAAATATCCATCCCTTTTAAATTAGAACATTATTCATTAAATGGAGCCATTTCATAATGGCCCTTTGGTAATTTATTTTCAATATGGGGGTGAAAAGTAAAGATGGAGAGATAAGAAATAGGGTGTGAAAGAATGAAATTGTTAGAAGGAAAGGATAAATTATTTTTCTCATGAATTTAATGATAATAAATAGTAAATGGGATATTATTAGGCCCAATCATGATATCTTTAGTCCCCATTGATTTTTTGACATATATTAAATAGATTATATATGGGTTGTATTGAAAATGTGGACTTCTGATTTCTGGACACATCTCATAGAACTAACCATATGGATGAAAAAGGAAAATGAACCAAACATATTTAATCATATTCACATCATAAAAGTGAAGACATAACATAATATTGACATCTATAAGAATAATTAGACACATACCCTCAACATGAGTTCGCAAATATGGGAAATTGGATAGAAAATTTGATGGAAATTCTAAACCTACTAGTAATATCTCTCATGAATAATTGGTTATATAATATTTTAATGAGACAGAAATATTTTAATGTTATAGATCTTCCTTGTATTGAATTTGAAGAACATTTTTTTTCTAATTCACAAAATAATATTTTTTCTAGATATCATGTGATGCATACTTTATGAAATAAAGCTGGATAAAAAGTGAAGAAAATCATATAGAGGTAGATATTGGATATAATGATGTTACTAGAGGTTGTATATTTTTTTAATACATTTTAATGAATATTAGAATATTTTTTGATTACAATGTACGTTCTAATAGTCATGTTGAAATTAGGATTACAATCTAATGTTTGTGGTAGAGAGGATAATATGATGTGATGTATTTGGAATGATTATATTTAGTGTGAGGAAATATAAATATAAAATAAGGTAGATAATTGGTATAACAATCTTTAAAGTGGAACTATTACATGTAAAGAAGACATATCATTATTATGTAATAATTTCTCTTACATCACTGATCTCTAAAATGTATTGTAACACTAATTGATTTAATATTATTTGTATATTTTTTTACTGGATGCGAATTTATTCAAAAGGAATAATGGTTTGATGATGTTTTTATTGGGAAACAAACTATCCAGGATAAATAATTAGAGACAGATCAATGGGATGAAATTAAAAAATTTATTCAATAATTTTCATTTGGCTGACTTTTATATTCATTAGGAAAAGAGAAAAAAAATATAGTAAATTTTTTTCAACAATGTGGTTATGAATCATCATACTGGTGATCATATTGATCTATTTGGTAATGTATTCAAGTAATATTCTATAATGAAATATATATTGATCCATTAAAAAAATATGTGATGGAAAATACCTCACTGAGTTATCAACATCATACGAAACTATGTCATTAGTATGAGGAAGAAGATAATTTAGTGAAATGATTAAAATGTATTTTCTATGTTTTTGTAAGATGTTGTCGAGAATTTATCATTACTAAATAATTATATGTGGAAATACTCTTTATGAAGAAAAAATAAAAATTGTTTTCTAATTATTCTCTTATGTATTAATATGTTAATACATGCAATGATTATATGTGGCCATCATAATGGTTTCTTAACCGTTCTATAGTTTCTATCCTCACAATGAAGTATAAAAATATTGTCATGCTATAGAATAAAACTGATTAAATTCCATTAAACAGAATATGGTCAAAAGTTTTGAGTTGATTCATGAAGATGCAAGAATCACCCAAAAATATTGATCATAGTCATATATGTAAAATTTCATTACTTGAATGAGTGAGAAATAATAGAATTGTTAATTTTTTGGTTGGGATGTGAAATTAGTTTTCACTCCATTTATATCATTGGGTGCATATAAATGGAGAGGTCGATACATTTGTACTTTTGCAACTTGAACTAATCACAATTTTTGATCACTGATAATTCTATAACATGTATTGTGGGTCTGATAATACTTCTTATTTTCAATGAAAAATGTAGTGAAAAATTATCAATGTTATGATCAATATGATCATCAGAGATTGATCTAACATATGGAATATAATTATATATTGTCTATCTATGTTCAAATATCTTAGAGACATCCATTAGGGAACGGTTTATCAGAATGAATTCCATCAAAATGTGGAGTTATAAGATCTCTATTATGTTACTACAGAATTTAATAAAATGAGAAGAGGGAGAATCAGCCCATGTATGATCATATAGAGACAATCAAATCGAGGTAACTGGACTGAGTTGAATGAATATGATTTTCATAGAGGATATTTCATAGAAATAATTTCAATAGAATATTTTCTTGAATAATGAATTTCGTAGAGAATGTATTATGTTAAAGAATATTGTACACATGTAAATTTTAATTTATCATAATTACTGAGAATGCGATTACTATCTATAGTGGATCATAAAATAATAAAGAATGTGATTATTCTCTATAGGGAAACATTACAGTTACAAAAAAGGCATGATTAATTTTGTGGGTTTTATAACTAGCTGTGGAAAAGTGAATAATCAATAGGATAGTTGTTGGAATAACTAACTATATAAAGAATTTTTTTAGAAGGATTTTTCAATTTTGTACTATGTGTTTATTTGTATTATAAAAGAATATAATGTGAAAGAATAAATTTTTGTGGGACTATCTGACATGGAAAAGTGTAGTTCATTGTACCAATCCTTGTAAATTTGATGTTATGCCTTCCCTTTATGTTATATATATAAAAATTTTGAGGATGAAAATATTTATTTTAGTACATCATAAAATTTTCATGTTTCAGTTGTTAATATTTTTTAAATTTTCATTTATTAATCAATCTTATAATATAAAATGAAAAGAATAATTCACTCCCTCCCCCCTCATCTCAGTAGTCTAGATCCTGATTGGTAATAACACCTAGTTCATTCATAGTCAATTTTAAATTGATTAAGGATGATATAATGAATATTTTAAATATGTAATATCTTTTCCCCTACAATAACATCCAATTAACTAAGTGGATACTAAAATTTCTTCTCTATACACCAAATAATATTTATGTTAATGTTATAAAAATATAATTATACTGAATTTCAAATAAATTATTAACATCAATGAACATTTTAACGATCAAAATTCTTATCACGGATGTTTACATTTTTTTATTCATGCTATATTCTTTAAATCATATAATCATTTCATAGAGAGAACACCAGAATCATTAAAAATTATAAATTAATGATGTAAGACGTATTTATAAAATCTATGGAATAGAGTCTAATAAAATACTAACATAAATTGGTAATAATAATATTTCATTTTTACAAATTAACAAATCCAATATAATAGTAACCATTCCTTTGAATGTAAAAATAAAATTTCTTTTTCAAATAAATGAATATATTCAATAATTTTATATTGATATGAGTAAATAAGTTTTTAAAAAAATGAGATATCAAATATTTTTATTTTTATGATAGATAAATAATAAATAATAATTTTATAATTTATTTAATGATTTGACTGAAAATATATTTTCAAAAAATTGATTCATAAATTAATATTTCTTTCTATAATGATTTAAGGATAATGTTAAGTGAACTTTTTTTTATTTCTATCAATTAAAATATCATTTATAATTTTATTATTAGTATTTCTTGAATATATAATGTTTTTTTGTTATGACTTATAAAAAATCATACAATTGAAATGATTTTTGAATTATTCTTCTTAAAAAAACAATGTGAATTTTTTAATTTTTTTTTTAATACAATTGAATTTTTGGTGAATAGTGAAATATTGTAATTTACGGTATTTAATATTACATGTTAATATATTAAATTTTGAGTCATCGTTGGGTAATGTGTGATTTATTTGTAAAATATCTCAAACTATGATTTTTTATTAGTTTTATTTATTAACTATATTCAACCTTATTAATCGTCCAATTCAAAAATAAAAAACTAATGAGTAAAATAATCAAAAATCAAAATCTCCTCTGCTATAAATTCATCCACTCGCCATCCATAATCCACACACATCCAAATCCTTAATTCATTTACACATTCGTATGAATCATATACCAAGCCTATTTTCCCACGTCCATGAGCCATTGGTCTCATATAAATTCCAATCTCTTTTCCAAATAAAGAACTTCAAATCTGATAAATTCAACATGTAAATTAAACCTCTATTCCCTTCTATTATAATTTATTTTTATTTTTATTTATTGTAATAATATGTACAAATACCAATTTTTCATCATAAAACTATTTAATTATATATACTAGAATGCAATTTTTTTAATAGAACAACCGATCATTTTTCCTCTTCTCATCACCATTTTTTATGGAAAATAAAAACATAGCCTATGACGTGTAGATATATCGAAATCAATATTAATGGGATTTAATTTTCAAATTATTCCATCAATGAAAATAAAATAACCATATCAGTGTTTAAAATATATTTTTATATAATTACTAAAACCTTTTTATTTATCTCAAATAGTAATATAGACCTGATATTAATTATTAAAACAAAAGTAGTTCATGTTGATCAAAAAGATACAAATTATTATGAACACTAATAATTAACGTTTAATGTACTGAATAATAACAATATATAGGAAAAATAATATACTAGAAAATTCAATATTCATTATTTTCATTAATAACTTATAATAATTATTTTGGGAATCTATTCTCATTTAACATAATTTTCCTTACATGTATACATGTAATTCGATCAAGATAACTAAGGAATGTAATTATTCTAAATGATAAAAATGTACAATATAATAAATCAAAATATGCTTCAATGAAAATAATATATTTATAAAAAATAAAATACTTGACGAAATGATTTTGAATTAATTAATTAATTAATTTCTTCGGATTTTCTTATTATTACATGTTCTGGAATTACACATTAAGACATAATGTATGGGATTATTTTAGAACATTTATTTATCATTTGGGTTACACATTCTCAATAATTACCCCTATCTAATTATTCATTAGTTCACATTATTTCCTCTATATTCTGTTAAAATGTTCCATAATAATGATTCTAAATGATATCAACCTTATTTTATAGGGAAATACATTAATTTGAATGAATACCATATCAATTATTCAAGAAAAGAATGACAGATTGAAGGTAACTTATTTATTTCATTCACATTTTCATGTACACACCATTATATTTTTTTATGCACCATTATATTTATAAAATAAATATTTAATCATGAAAAACTATCTTGTTCTTTTATAGTTTTATATAAATAGTTACTCCAATTTCATTTGTGATGAATCACTAACATTTTCCCATAAACCTAAACAAAATGGATTGTTTTAAATGATTCCTAAATAATTTTTTTACCTATTTTCAAATTAGTTGGAAATAATTTATCCTAATATATTCTTATAATAACATATTAATGTCTAGGTTTATTCCAAAAAAATTTATTCATGATCTCATATATATTCGCAATTATTCTGAATTTAGAAATGATTATGATACCAATTTATTTCTAATGGTAACCATTATGTTTATTCCATTTGATTTATTCTTCACGTGACACGCATATTCATGTTCATTTTTAATGGGAAATTCCAAGAAAGTTCTTATTTAATTGGGTAATTTTATTCCCATGATATTTAATGTGAAATCATCTTGGTTTTTATCCTTGACTCCTGATAATCATGTGAAGTGGCCTTGGTGGTCATCCTTGGCTGACACTCATGGTGAAATGGTATTTGTTGTTATCTATGACTAGTGCTTATGTCTATTACTATTTTGTTGTAATTTTTCAACTATTCCATGATTACATGATATCTCGTTATATATGTAATGCTTCCTGATGTTAATTCATGTTCAATGACTTTATATTTCATCATTATTTGACTTTTAAAATGGGTTGTACTATATTCCTATATTTATCCTCTTATTGGGTATTTATCTTATATTTTTGTTCATGAAATTTCCAGGTTATCATATTTAGATGTTATAGATTAATGGAATTTAAGAGCATGATATATATTTTTTAAAAAAAAATTTCATTTTGGTGTCATGTTTTTAGTTTTACATTCCTAATCGAAAAAATACTATAATAATTAATATCCATGATTTTTATGAAATGGTTAATTAATCTTATATTCATTTAAAATATCAATAATATCAATGGGTCTTCATGGTTGGTATCAAATGGTGGTTATTTTATTTTTAGTGAATTTGTCAAAAGTATTTTTTTTAATAACCCGTTTAATAATTCATTCACAATTTATAACCTAAAATAAAATATAATTTATTAAATGTTAGAAAATCAGTTTTATTTATATGTTTATCCCTTCATATTTGTAGTTTACCATTGTTATTCATATCAGATATATATTCATGAATCCTAAATACACTTCATATTTCATTAATCATTTATGGAAATAAAAGAAATCATTTCAACAATCAATGTGGTATGAAATTTGATGATTTTAGTAATGATTATCAAAATATTATGGGAGTGGTTTATCAAAACATTATGATATTACTCACTATACTAGATCATGTTATGAATAATAATATAAATCATGTGGACTTCCAAATTTATCATAATAAATCTAATTCTATGGAATAATACATTATAAGGAAAAGACCCCCATGATTTTTAGATATTATGAACCTCCCGTCATATAATAATTGATTAAATACTTTGAGAATATATTCTTTATCCTCCAATAAATATAATAAAATAGATTTGTACTGGATGTTTAATATTTAGTTTGAAAACATAATAAATAATGGAAAATAATCAATAATTTTCTAACTAGGGAGGAAAATGATTCCATGGAATATGAATATGTAAAGAAAATACTTTTTTAATAAATATTTTCCCCAACCGTGCATCTTCAAATAATAAGGGAGTTCCTAGAATGGAAGAAAATTAAAGATATTTATATTTGTGTGAATGAAGAAAATGTCAACATTATTTCAAGACATGCCACATTATTTATCTAAAACACACAATTAGAAGGTGATCACATCATTAGTATACATATTCTTAGTCTATGAAATGTGTTGTTAATTTGAGGCATTGACAGCTTTGGGGACATATTAAATTTTTTCCTTACGGTGAAAATAGTAATTTAAGAATACCAATTGTCTCATAATCCTCTAGAAAAAATAAAAATAATGGTGTTTAATAATTTTTTATCAAAAGAAGATTCACACGATGCATCAAAAAACAAACATCCATCCGAACATAATTGTGGTAATAAGCATCTTGGTAACAATTCAAATTTGAACAGAGTATTTCTTCAAATGAGAAAGAATGGGGTATCAGTGGAATAATTAAAAAACGGGTATGAATAATCTGACTTATTTTGAATAATAAAGGAATGGTAATACCAATAAAAATTCTATAGTGAAGTGTTTCAATTTCATGGAACATCAAAATTATGCGAACCATTGCCATATGTCAAGGGATGTTGTAGGAAATCAATCACAACATCTTCTAAGGTGGAAAGGAAGAGAATATGGTATCATTTCCAATATTTTGGATTCTTAAACGATATGTATATATGTGAGCTTCTTACTCATTCAAAAATAGTGAATGTACTACTTGATTATGTCTCTATACATTATTTCTTCACATGAATGTTTAGTATAACAATTCAAACACCACCTCAAAATATATAGGTTTTTTAACTATGAAAGAACAATTATTGCATAAAAAGTATATTAATAATGAATGACTATGTTTTTTTTACATAAAATTGCATTAAATCACGTTTTACCATAATTGGTTGACCATGATTCTATATTTTTTATGGATTGGATGCCTTTATATGAACCCAACATCGACTATCAAGAAAGAGAGATCACTCCTCATATCCCACGGTGTACACAAATTCATAAATAGATTAAAGAGGATGAGTCATATTAGGAATCATTATCACATGTATTTATTTTATATCCTTGTGAGAAAAAATACCTTTATGCAATTATTGAGATAAATGAATGAATGGTACTCGATGAAATGAAAATTATTATTGGCTACACATATATATTCCATAAATAATTTATTGGTTTCCCTCTTGATATAGAATTTTATTTTTCAATTAAAATTATTCTTAGATCTATACCAATATCTCATACTCTATATATAATTGATATCTTTATATTGGAATAAAAAGAAGAATATGTTACAAGAGAACCTGAACATTAGATTGATATATGCTATTTATTCACTATGGTCTGCACCATCAATATTATTCAATAATAATGATGTATCAATGTGATTCTTCATGTATTAACATGATAAAAATAAAATCACAAAAATATACTTGTATCCTCTATCATGTATAGATAACCTATTTCATTTACTTCATGGGGCCTTGAATGTCTCTAATGTAGAACTTCATTCTAGATGTCACCAATATATGATATGTAATGAATATAATTATATGAATACCATTCGAATGAGGTATAGAAATTATGAGTTCATATTGAATCACATTAGAATTACTAATTCTCCAAAAATTTAAAATATTTAATTAATATATTTTTTAGATATAACCCTGATGTGTTTTTCAGGTTCACTGTTGATAACATTATGAAATACTCCAAGGGAAAATAAAAACATTCGTTTCAAATGAATATTGATCTAAAGACTTTGAGAATGGCAAAAACTATAAGAAAATTAAGGTACATTTATGTTCTGGATGGAGAATGTATCATTCACAGGGCATATTATCACCAGAAAAAGAATATTTGTTAACCCTTCTATGAATGTTAAAATCAAATAGTAGACTATGGAATCATATGTCATGAAGATCCATCGTTTCCTTCTTCTATAAGGGTATCAATGATAATTTTCGAAGAACATTTCACAATTTTCAATCCTAATTAACCAAATTACATGGAAGTGTGTGATGTTATAATGGAACATGAATCTGAATAATTCATTAAATAGTTAAAAATGTGGGTTATGACGACATAATATCTCATACATCTGAAAAGTGGGGAACTGTTGTAATAAAATGAATCTTTAAAGAACTAAATTTTATGTGTACTGAGGAAAACTGATAATGTGATTGTGTTAGCCTAATGTTAGTGGAAAATTCATGAGAAAAATAAACCCACAATTGATCTAGACTTAAATGATTTTATCTTGTTGTTGAAAATCATGCATTATTTTATCTATGGAAAAAATGTGAAATATATAGAGATCAGAAGTCCCATAAAAATACATTCACACATAAAAATAATAATAAAATTCATGGATGTTGGGTGGTGCTCACAAGGGATTAGAAATCATATGTCCACTAACATCTGGGTAATTAAAATTCAGTGGTGGTTGATCTATGTAGAAAATATTTTGCATCATTATCAATGTAGAATATTGAGATGGATATAATCATATTCAAATTGAAAAGTATAAACATGGGAATCAAAAATGAAGTAACATCATAAATCCTTTCTCAAAAAATTATCTTTCAACACTTATGGACCAAATAAAATATCCATTATAGATTATATGTAAATTAAAATTAATGTGGAAGCTATCATAAAAGGAAAAACCACATCGATAAAAATTGATAAGGAAGGAATCATTATACTTGGGTCAGGAGAATTTATATGTTCAAATATAGTGATAATAAATGATATTATAAATAATGGACACAACTAATCCTTCTACTTTAACCAATGGAGCACAATGATGTGTCATGATTTATTATAACAATATAGTGTAGGAAAATATTAAGAAAGTGATTTCTAAATATACATCAATGTGTATGTTATATCAATAAGTTAATGTTGGAAGGAAAATATATAAGGGGATGAATAAAACATTACGCACACAAAATTGAAAATTTTAAAACACCCACATGGTAATTTTCAGTAGACATCTAAAAACATCCATCTGAAATAATCATATATGGATCATTGTGTATTGTCTTCCAAATGTTACAAACCTTATCAGAATTAAATAACACTTCTTAGTCAAACAATTTTCATGTCTATATATGTCATATAAGAGGTGATGATGCATGTAGTACCATTATTGATTATATCTAATCAGGATATGAAATTTACCTTTATGTTCGAGAAAAGATTCCAAAATGGTATAAGCATTTAGCTAAATATCAGTACAACCTATCATCATCAAAAGGATGTCCAATTTTTAAGGACTGTTATGAAATTTCAATACATCTTGAGATTGTGTTCTATGGACATAAAATAAGAAAGCGACTAGAATATGCCTCTGGTCAAGGTCTTAGACATAAATAGTTTTCAATCAATCATCTAAATAGCTACATATGAATCCCTTTGAGTGAAAAGATGTAATGCATTGGCATATTGGAATCAGGGTAGTAATCATAAGCCTTTATGACCTAAAATGGTCACTGCAATGGATGAATAGGGGAAAACACTAAATATCATAAGAAACCATCCAAATGTTGATATAAGAGATATGAATACAACCATCTATTAGACATGGGATTTATGATTAGTGACATTGTATAACATTTTATATCTCCATTGAAGAGGATCTTAATATTTGGGAGGAATGGAAATCTAATCACTAGGTAGATCATCCAATTTAGGATCCCTAATCATTTAAGATATTTAGGATACAGAATTTCTCTCCCATATACCATATCCAAAGTCGCATATGTAATACATGTATCTCTCTTGATGAATTACATACTAGATCCCTCACAAATACTAAATTCAGAGGTGGTATAGTTGGAAGACGACCCCTCTTATGAGGTGTTCCCAATGAATATCTAAGTTTATATAGATATATTTTATGAAAAATACTACTCAAATAGTTAACAAACTTTGTAAGAACAATATATACAAAGAGGAATCTCAAGAACAATATGAATAAATATTGGAGATGTGTCCATATATTTGTTCCCCTTAGTTTGTAAATGTAAATTTCGAGGAAGAAATTTCATATATGGGTATGAATGAAACAACCAAAAATATTATCAATGGAAATTACCTTCTTTTAATAATTTTATACGGTGTAAATAAAATAAATATAATTTATTGAACACAAAAAAATTATAAATTAATAATAAATGAAATAATAAAAATTTATCATAGATTAGGAACCAAAACCAATGGAATAGTAACGTGACCTATGAATTTATAATACGACCCTTAGAAATATTAATTTGGCCAATTTAATAGTAACCTCACCTATGAAAATATAAATACAATTTTCGATACATTTAAATGAATATATGATATAATTTTTTCCAAATATAAGATAATAAATGTTTTAAAAATTATATATTCTATTTTTTTATTTTAATGAAATTGAAATTATTATTTATAATATTATATTAATATAATGATTTATAATATTTATTTTAAAAAAATATATACAGAAATTATTTTTTTCTCATAATTATTATAAGATATCTTTGTGACACATTAATTATTTTTTCTATGTTTTACCTAATAAATTAAAATTTCAATAAAATTAATGGAGAAATTTTTGTTGTTCTTCTAAAATAGTAGTTTTTTGTTGAATAGTGAATTACGACAATTTATATTATTTTACATTATAAGAATATAAAGGAATTAGTGACTCACAATTGAGTAATTGATTACATCAGTGGACACTATATCTCAAACTCAAATGAAATATTTATTTTATTGAATAAAAATATTCCTATCTTTTCATATTATTGAGAAAAAATAAAAAACTAATTAATAAAATAATCAAAAAACCACTCTACTCTTCCACTATAAATACCACACCTCACCACCTCTTAACCACACACATATAAATATGATAATCTTGTTAAAATTGTTCCCAAAAATATCATAATAACATCCCCCAATCCTTGTTCTTTGGCCACTAAAAAATAGAAAACCAATTTCTCAATGGAGGTTCTCAAGGAAGAGAAATTCTAGAGGTTAAATCCAATTTTCTACTCTTTTAATTTCAATAATTTTTCATTTAATTTGTTATTATAACAACCAATCAACTTATATATCTGAAAATATAACTATAAAATATTTTATATAATTTAATTTTATTATATTAATTGATAAAACAATATTCATTTCTCTTCCCCTACAATTTTTAGCAAAAATGAAAACATCATCCATGATTTGTAGATTTTTATCATTCAACAACGATGAGTTTCGAATTTCCATTAGATCCTTAAAATATGTACCTAAAATTTTTTTTTTTCTATAACATGAATATATTTTAAGAATTAAATTCTATTAATGGGTCTGAAAAAATTATATAAACATGATATAAATTAAAAAACAAAACTAGTTTGTGGGGATAAAATACGTGAAAATAATCTAAACTGTTAGACTATTTTTTTTATAAATTGAGGCATGCAAGCATATGAAAAAATATCTATATAAAATAATTTAATATTTTTATGTTTATTTATATCATATAATTTAAATTGTGAAAAAATATTCTCATTTTACAAGATTTTCCATACATGAATACGGGTGAACCGATCATGAAACCCCAGGAAACGAAAGCATCTAAATGATAAATTGTATCTAATAACACATCAATAATGAATTAAATGAACATAATAAAATAATATAAAATAAAATTATGATATTTTAATAATAAATTAAAAAAGTGATATCATTTAATTATCTAGGACATTAATTTTATGTTAAGAACACTTTCAGTCAAAATGTAAGGGATTCTTTCTAAACCTCCATATTTATTCATGGTGTTATTTATCTCTATTTAACTTAATATGATTAAGATGTATTATTATGAACATATTGTAAATTATATTTATATGTTCCAAAATAATGTATCTAGATCACATAATCCTTCTTTAATGAGAAATACATATATTGAAAAGGTTTTATCCTCATTTCTTCCTAACAAGGAAGCCTTATTATAGAGAAATTACCGAATTATTACCTATTTAAAGTGCGCATCATAATATATATTATTCAACCAATTTCTTTTTTGAAAAATCACAAATTTTATCAAGATAGTCTTCCCTGATTCATTTATGGTCTTATATAAATAATTATTCAATTTCATTTTTAAATAATTATTTAAATTTTACATTAAACACCACCATAGTGGATCGTTTTTGACGATTCATAAACACAATTTATTCTAGTGTTCAATTCATATGGTCTTATTTTATCATGATGTATCACTATGTTTTTATATAATTATCAATTTATGTTTTAAATCCACATTTTCATGGACACTTTTATATGATAATGGTCAATCCATTATAACATGATTACAATTACTCATTCATTACATGGGTAACTTTATATATAATATATATGTTTGATTCAACATGTGGCACAAATATTAATGAACATGTTATAATGTATTTCCCTAGATTGTGATACAATGAATTAGGTCATGTTTTTTCTCATGATACATTGTGTGCATTACTATTCTTAGTCATACATGACTCATGCTAATCAAGTGAAATGGTATTTGTGGTTAGCCTGGACTCCTGATTCTCGATTTGAAATGGTCTTCGTGGTAAGCCTTGAATAATTCATATCCAATGTTGTATGAAGCATCAAAATTTAAATGATTCTATAATCATATTATCCCTTTATCTATATTTTATTAGTATATATCTTTTTCATGTTCCATGACTTTTTAATTCATCTTGTAATTCCTTCTAACTCATATACAATGATTTTCTACAATCGGTATTCTCATACTATGATTTTAGCTCATCACATTGATCATTAATTATCAAGGTTACCCAATTCAAATTTTAGAGAATAGTAGGAGTTATTATCTCTTTATGGAGTTTATGTAAAATATTAATTCATTTTGGATTCCTATTTTTATTTTTATGTACGTATTCTTCCAAATAAAATGGTCATTATTATCCTTGGTTTGTATTAAATGGTTAATTATTCTTGAAATCATTTAATTATATTTGAAAAAAGATAATTTCATTATAAATATCATTTATAATTTGTTTTTGAATAATCATTAATAATTCAGATAGGAAAAGGAGTTAAATTAAATGCCTTTGTTTCATCACATACAAATATAAAGTGACTATCTCAATAGAGAAATATCACATAGAATAATAATTTACCTTGTATACATAATAGATATGAAAAATGTATATTTGATTTATATAATAGATTATAATTGTCATATCTAAATCATTTTATATTTTTGAATAAATATTAATTAGGATAACTTTGTAATTGAAAATTGTATCATATGTTACAAATATGTATCATCTCACGAAAATACAAATGTAAAAAAATAAATAATACAAATATGATGTTAATTTAAATTTTTTTTATATTATTAGTGATTGATAAAACAATATTATATAGCTTAATATATTGATGAATATTTGGATGTAGTGATTTGATATTTAAAATTATTTATAAAATAAATAGTTTTTTCAATTGGATATAAGAATTTTTTATTATGAGAATGAAATTAAATTATGATAAAATGAAATATAAAATATTGAGTATTTAAAAGTTTATATATAATTTCATTAGTGATGTAATATTTTTATTAGGATATCCTATAGGTTGGATTGCATTGATTTATAATTTTACAAGAACAATAATTGATTTTATTCCACTTCTAGCCCGATATAAACTATACTAGAAATATAATCATCATTTTTGTTTTAAAAAATTCACCATATTAGTAGAAATGAACCCGTATTATTTCAAATATATGGATGACTAAGAAAAAATTAACCCTTGAACCGTATATAGTTTTATTCCCCTTTAGATAATTTTGGCATAAAAACAATTGATGAAGATAGTATAGTGTTATTGAAATGGGGTGTTATATTTATATGTTATCATAAGGATAATAATAAAAATTTATTCAATTTATATTTTAATTGGTGGAGTGAAAGTATTATTCACACGAAAATTGAAATGACATACAGAATTAATAAAGATATAGAAAGGGAACACTAACATTGGCATATTATAAAAATTTTAAAAGTGGATTTTTAAGATAAAATGTGTAATATATAAAATAAATTATAATAAAAGAATGAAATTATATTATATAATAGTGAATATTTTCAAATTAATTATATTTAAATAAATATTATTGTGATTAATAAAAATTCCTAACATGGGAAATTAGGAACCCCTTATTGTTCATGATGCTGTATTAAAAAAAATTAATGAGAGTGAATGATTTATATTACATGTAATATAAATAAAAAAGTGTAGTCATATAATTAATTATATATGTATATTTTTATTAAAGGAAAAAAAATTAATTAATGAAAAATAAATTTCAATTATGAATGAAATGGATTTGAAAAGATAAACTACCAATATTTATTTTTCTAGGTTTATGTTTAGATCTTCTAAACCACAAATATCATTTTGATTGATGTGAGATATATGGAAGGTAATCCTTGAATGTGGGATGAGAACAACAATCAATCATGGTTTGATGAAAAATTATAAGAGGTTGTGGGTATTTATAGATGTGGTGAGTGTACTCCCTTGATATAAATTATTCAACATTTTGTTTCCCCATTATTTAAGCATCTCTAATACTCATATAGTGTAAAATTAAAATGAGTACTTTAAAAACATGATTTAAATAATTAGTAATCTATAAGATGTATGATATTTAAAAAGTAAGAGATATTTAAATATTTATGAATTTATATTTATCATATGTTTATGTATGTCATAAAATTTTCACTATATATTACTATTTCTAAAATAAATTAATCATATTTCACATTCAAGGTTATTTTATTGTACTGATTCTAAATATGTAATCAATTTTAACAAAATAGTGAAATTAAAATTTCATATAATATATTATTTATCTAAAAACAACAATATTAAAACTTTATATCTAGTTATTCAATTTAAACATCCAAAAATGAATAATTAATTTAAAATTCATTAATTGTATATTTTTATATAATTTTTTTATTAAAAAGTATCTATTTTCCACCCCATCATTATATATATATATATTCCCTAAATTCCATTCATGTGGTTGTGGTTGATAATATGTTAATGATTTCATCCTTTGTGTTCATGAATGCCACAACAAAGACAGACCCTTCATTGGTGGAACGCTTCGGTAAGAGACTTCCTTCAAATGATGTCTTAAAAAAAATTCATCTTTAATTCGGGGAAGGTCTATGATTAATTGATTAAAGGTATTTTGGACTCATTTAATTTTATCTAATTTTGATTGTAAAAAAACTAATCATCCATTTGGGATAATGCACCCAGATTATATCAGCTTCTCATTTTATCCTTTTTTGGTGGTCAATATATTATAAATTAATATAAGATCCCTATATCACATAGAAATGTATTTCTCTTCATAGTATTCAATAACTTTTTAAAAACTGAAGTTTCTTCATTTGATTAGAAATCTGGAAATCCATTTACTCTACACAGATCATCATATTATTGTTTTTGGTCATCTTATTGCTCTAATAATTTATGTTAATGATAATTTTTCTAGGGACCAAATGGTTAATATTTCAATTGAGGTACAAGATGAGCTATTTTGGAATCAAAATGTTTTCTATTAATCATTTGACATCTTTTCGTCATCTTATAGAAATCATAGACATAATGCCAATAGAAGTAGATAAGGAAATGTTGGAAATTATCAAGGAACCAATTAATCAAACCCTTTAGGGGTGGGATTTCTTTGGAAGGCTATGAGGGAGATAAGATTGAACACATTTTCTATTATCAAATCATGATATGAAAATGATATGAAAAAACAATATAACTGAGAGATGGGCAAATCTACATCCATCGTGGAATAGGTGAACCATGAATACAAAACCTAATATTACATAAAATCTATGATAGTATAAGTCATAATTTGCGTGATATTAATTCTAAAATGAAGGCTTCTGTTGTATATTGGAGGAATATTGGCGGAATAGGGTCACTAATAGATTTATATTTTCCTCTTACTCATATATATAGGTTATTATACAAGTTTTATATACTCATATATTGGAGACATGTGAGGGTGGTCCAACTAGATGCAGTCACCCAGAGATTTAAATTAAATGAACATCTCAGTTTTATGGGGTTTTGTTTAATATAATTAATATGTCTAGTTTAGAAAGGACCATGGAAAATATTAAACATAAAAATATTTTTTATGTGTAGGAAATTAATTTTCAGAAAAAATAATATAGTTGTGAAATGGATGGTAAGAATTAAAATGATGTTTAATTAGAACACCAGAAAGATAAAAATGATGAGATTGATATATTTTTATCTGAATCTTGTACAAAGGAAATACATAGAAAGGGAATTCTCTGCCCAGGATGGAATAAAGTGAATAATTGAAACCTAGACACTTGGAGTTTTATATTAACAAAATGAAAGAAGACAAACAGGGGGATGTATTACTATTATATTCCATGTCATGAACCTAGCTAGGTCACCATCTGACTCGGTGCCCGACATTGTCCACAATATATCCCGAAGGGTGTTCTCGATCCCCATAGGCTGACACAAGTTCTTGGGTGCCAAAACTAAAACTTGGGAATGATTTACTCGAATATGTAGAGACAAAAAAATTTATATCATAGATAACCTGAAACAAAAAAACTACTGGTCAAACAGGCCCTTAAACAACAGACGAACAGTATGGTCAACCACTCAAACCAAAACTAAAAGGAAGTGACAACAAAACAACAAAATATATGACTCAAACATCCCAGAAACAATAGAGATGACAAATCCACAAGCTACAACACCAACCTGACTGATAATACCATCAATAACCCAATCCGCTATCGATGAGCATGATACCACAACCTTAAATGCACAATGAACAAGGTCTACATACATCCAAAGGAGTATGTATGGTGTGATCCAATATACCAGTAAGACTCCACCCAATAAAAAGGTTCCATGTGTTAACATTAATTGAAAAATAAATTTACATGAAAAATAAATGAATGGAAAAAAATCATGAAAAAATTTTAAGAAACATTTTAAAAAAGGCATTCAATGAAAACAAATTAAAAAAACACACTTGAATTTATGAAATCCCAAACCTTTTAGGATACCCAAAACATACACCAAATGTCGACAGTGAGTCCATAGTAATACTAGATCACCAAAATTTGGAGTCTCTATAGGTACTAGAAAAATGAATGTGACCCTAGAACATCAGGTCTCGGTGAAAAATATTATAAGAAAGACAACAAAAAGTGTTCTCATGAACCAGCCACTATTAGTGAAACACATCGATAACCTAGTGGTCTCCAATATTCATCCAATGTTTTGTGTAACAAATCAGGTAAATAAATAATATGAACATTTTCTATTTATTAATATTTTTGAATAAAATGTTAATATTACTTTATATAAAATGCTATGTTCGATGGAATACCCAGTACGCAACAACGAGTTTCTTTAAAATCTTACGTTGCACACTAATAATATAATAATATTATTTGAAATGGTAGTTGATGCCTAGCCATTGTAATGGCAGGAATAAACAGAACTAACTAATGATTTATTATAAATGATTGTTAAATATTTTTTCATTTATACAATAAAACATTGAGGCTTAAAATAAGAAAATAATTCGATTTTAAGCATAAATGTTCTAATGTTCATTAAAAGGTTGATCACCCACCTTTTGATGGAGAACCCTTTTTAAAACCAATTTTTGTCAATTTTATATGTAATATTTGACAAAATAAAATTCTTCTTTAGAATCAGGACCTCAAAATTTACATTGTGTAAATTTTATATATTTTTCTGATAAAGTTAATTTTTGAATGAATAACGAAAATTATGTATTTTAATTCAAAACATCTTTTAAATCAAACTTATTTTTGTGGATATATTATCTTTTTAATTAGGTTTAAATTTTAGTTGAAATATATTATTACCATTTAATCAGATCGTGGTCATTGGAATTAATTTCTACTTGAAATTGGACATAAACAAGTGTCAATCATTTGATAGATATTTCTTCATAAAACATGCTTTTTTCACAATGAGAATTAATTATAAAATTAATTAATTCAGATTATATGTTTTTAATTTGCTAAAATGGACATAATATTTTAATTTTGAATATCTATTTTAATTTGGATAATTTTTTTGGTATTTTTCTGACAGATTTTCATTTTTAATGAATTGTGAAAAATAATGCATTTTACATCAGAATTGATTTTTCATGTAATTTAATTATATAGTTATATTGAAATTTTAATTGGTTTTAAATTTTAATTTAATTATTTTTATATCACTTAATACCATTTTTTTCAATATAATTAATTTCACTTTTCAATTGGTTGTAAAAACAAGTCAGCCTTTTGATAAATTTTCATTTCTTAAAACTCAGCCTTTGGTTGTGACAATGAGAATTATTTTGAAATTAATTACTACAATTTCTGTGCTTGGAATATGGTAAAATGGACTCCATATTTGGAATCATATGATCCGAATTATGTAATTAAGACTCTTTTCTTTTTGGACATTATGAATAGTAACGATAGTAATTATCTTTAATTATCATGATTAATTAGTAATCAGGTAGTTATGGGTAATAAAATAATATGATAAAAATATAAAATGTCCCCAAAATGAGTCTAAATCCTCTTTTTTGTGTCATGTCCGACCATGGAATGTTTTTTAGCAAACTTTAGTGCCCATGGAGTCACATGGGTGTAATAGTGACATTTATGATTTTTTTTTAAATTAGTGAAATATAACAAAGGTTTGTATATCCTGATTAAAACAATTTTAATTTTGATTAAATAAATGATATATTAGACTCTAAATATTCATTTTAACGCTAAAAATATTTCATAGATCATTTTTTTTATAATTTTTAGATATTAAATAAATAAATTTATTTATGACACCATGATGATGCAGTGATTACCTCATTAATAAAGAGTTTATATAAAATGAAAAGATAAGGTATCATATAAGATATAAACTTATATAAAACCTATTTTATTAGTGTATTTCTAACCCTTATCACATTATCCTTGAAATATATCATTTTTGGACCTTTAAAATCCGAAAAAACATTTTATAAAAAAGTAACATTTCAAGACATTCCAAAAGTGAACCCCCTGCCTCTTATAAAAGGCCGCCACCTCTACCCACTTAAACACATCTCTCAAGCCCTTGGATCATCCAAAATCTAATTATATTATCTCTAAATATCCTTGTATTACTCCTAGAAGCCTCACTTTAGGCAGTAGTATTTCCAAGGAAACCTTTTTCTCAAATCAAAAAGAGTAACCCGATTTAGAGGTATTGTCTTCTCTCGAGTTTCATTATTTTATTTTCATTCATCAATAACCACTATCTTATTATTATTAGACAACATAATAACAATTGTATACTAAATATAATATGATTTTCTATGATAATTATTCTACCTACACTCACACAGACCTCCATCTAATTGTTAAATAACTTACTGTTTCTGTCGGTGGCGAATTACTGCCTCACGAAACGATGATTGTTCAATCTTCTTTTACAACAATTCATGGTGGACATTATGATGTCACAGTATTTATATATGATATATATGGTATTTATTTTTTCTATATGCTTCTGAATTTTATTTCTATATCACATCATTTTTCTTTTAATGTTGTGGAACTACTATAATTTCATCTGAGGAGGTGTGGACTAACTCCCCCTCATGTGATGTGACTCGTTCATGCCAACCATGGAATTTATAAATAATTTAATTAATGATCTTATGTTACCTATATAACATAAATATTATAGTTAAATTATAATATATATATATGTCTCATTTATTTTTAATTCCTTTAATATGACAATTAAATGAAAGTACAGTTAATGCGTATGTACGACCTACCGTCTCCATGAATGGTGCATTTCAATTTTTATCTCAAAATTTAATGGAATAGTATAAAATGAATATATTCAAAATATATATGATATTTAAATCATTAATACAATTCCTTATGTGATGTAATTATAACTACATGGGAAATTCTTTTCAAACAAATTAATTTTTTACTCATGTACCGAACATCGACAAAACGTAAGATATGAACTCACATAATTAACTAATTATTATAACATGATAATATGTGATATGAATTGAATAATAAACTTTATAGTATGTCTATAGGAAATTAAAAATTGAACAAAGATTATTATTCAGGAATATAATGATATGAAGAAGACAAGTCAGACTTGAGATAAGGGGATTTCTTATCTCACTTTGAATTCCATGAGACTTCTATTGTTCACCAATTAATTTTTTCATGGGGTTTATTGTGTACACAAATTTGATATATATTTTCCTGATTCTAGTTATATTCATGTTATTATCTGATTCATATGTTTCTTATTATCTTTTGTTCATACAACTGGATTTATTACAATGAAGTAAGTGGTTTTTACCTCACTATTTATTCTCGTGAGATTCATGTTGTATTTTAGACTATCTCCTTTGAGTGGTGTATGTACTTCCAATTATTCTACTCATTGTGTAATATAATTTCTTTTATGGGTATTTACATCAACTTTGTATAGTCTTTATTTCATGCGGTGTACGTTTTTATAGTTTCCCAAATCGGTAAGGGAACCATTCACCCTCCTCTTTTTAAAAGACTTATTTTTTGTTAGGTATTTTAATTTACATATTCATAATGTTGGGATATGTTCTTATATATCCTTATTGTTGTAAATTTTATGTCCACTTGATGATATAACAATTTTATCTCTCATCAACTCATTTTAGGAATTTTAATGTGACCCTATTGGGATGTCTAATTTCTATAAGGGAACATCTAAACCCAATTTCAATTATTTGGGTTAAACCAATAATTCATGAATATGTCGTACTATGAATATGTGTGGATGAACTCTGATTGTTTAACACATAATATCCACCTGTATTTGGTGTATTTATTTTTTTCACTAGAATTATGTAATTGATTTATCCTTAATATAAGGATACCGTCTTTGTACATGACTTCTTCTCAATCTCCTTTCATTGAGGCATTTTTTATTTCTACATGACTTTATTTTATACGGTGTATATAACCCTTTTGAATTTTAATTTCATTCAAAAGGTGTTTTTTACATGAAAATTTATAAAAAATGACAAAAGGAATTTTTTTTGACTTATGTATGCGGCGACAATGACTTCTCTGCCGTCGTGGCCAATAATTTTGTTTCAGCTTCCTCTACATGCCAGAAAATTTTTTAAAAGAAAAATAAATACCATGAATTAATTTTCTTTTATTTTGGTGTTGAAAATTTTTTTGATAATATTTGTATTATATCAATGTGTTTTATTGATATCTTTTGATATAAATGTGTAAATGTTGTGTTTTCATTATGCATGTTTTATGTGATACAATTATGTAATGGTTCTTGGAATTGTTTATGAAGTCGAGTGGTTCCGTGATAAACTAAGGGCAGGTTGGCCCGATATAGCTCTCTAATGCATTGGGTTATGCGAAGGACTTAAACACTAAGGACTCGCCTAAGAGATTTAGGGAATATAATTAGAAAGGGATTCCAAACGTAACCATGAGGGTTACTCCTTACGTAAGAATTTTGTGAATTCCTCAAGTTACTCTATTAGAAAAAATGCCTTTAATGTCATTTTTTTCACATATGTTTTTAACCGACATTGATTTCGATGACGTAAAAAATAGGACTTTTTAAGTCGGTTTTTGTAAACCGACGCCGAAAATGAATTTCATTTGATTTTTAGCATCAATTTTATAAAAAATTGAGGCCAAATAAATTCATCAGCATCATTTTTTGCGTCGGTTTCCTTAAAAAACGACGCCGAAAAGTTGAAATAATAGTTTTGGCGTCAGTTATTGAAAAAAACCGACGCCAACAATTGGAAAAACATATTTTTTGCTTCGATTTTTACAAAAACCCATCCAAAAAGTAATTTTTAATTCCTCTACGTTTTAGATCAATTCTTAATCTTTTATTTGACTGGTCATGGAGCTAAAACGTTGTTATAGATCAATGATTATGGCCATCTGAAGTTGAATATGTCAAAGTTTCTATTGATACAACTTGTTTTAAAGAAAACAAGATAAACACGAATTAAAATCACATACAACAAATGATATAAAATATACATAATACTTCAAAAAAATTTCAATTGTTTTTTGATATTCCATTGATATGATATGTTGTTTATCATCATATCTCTTATATTTAGTGTTGAACTCAGGTGATAATGAAAATGATGATCGATAATTAAACTTACACCAAGATGGGTAAATCTCATCCGAATGTTTTATATTTTTAACATGATAATAAAACTAAATCATCATTATATGAAATCTATTAGAGTTGCCTATAAATGAAGGACATTAATAATAAATTAAATAAATGAATAGAATACGTACCGTATTAAAATAAACGATTGATGTCGTGTTGAAAACTTGATTGAATCGAAGAGGATGGAAATGATGAAAGAAGGAGATAAAAATTTATATATAATATATTAAAATATTTTTGATTGAGTTGTATGAAAATATAGGTGGGATTTTAAAAATTAAAACACGTGTTGCCAAAAAAAATTGAATTTCTGATCCCGCGTATGGTGAATACAATTTGGGGTCTGTTTTTTTAAACCAACGCAAAAGATGATATATGATGGACTTTTGGCAACGGTTTTTAAGAAAACCGACACCAAAAATTCCAATCGATATCATTTTTGGCCTGGGTTTCTAAATACATGGATGCTAAAAAGATAAAAAAAATACATTTCGTCTCAGTTTTTTTAAAACCTGAAGTGAAAAGAAAAAAACATATTTTTTCCATTGGTTTTTTAAAAAACCAACGTGAAAAAAAAGTGGCATCGGTTTTTATGATAAACGACACTGAAACATAAAATCAAATTTTACCAGGTTTTAGAGAATTCCATAAGCTTCGATTTGACTGGTCATGGAGCTAAAACTGTTTTTCAGATTAAATGTTATGGCCTTTGAATGATGGACTTAATTAAGACTTCTTTTAGAAGAGATCAACTTCCAACATCCATAACTTTTAATCTGTAACTCCATGTTTTCTCCATGACAAGTCAAATCAAGGCTCATGGAATTTTCTATAGGAATGTATTTAATTTACATTTTTGGAGTCGGTTTTCATAAAAACTGACGCCAAAACTATTTTTTTGTTTTTGGCATCGGTTTTTTAAAAACTGACTCCAAAAAGTCTCCACAAAAATATTTTACGTCGGTTTATAAGAAACCTTCTTCAAATTGGCGATGTTAAAAATTATTTTTCTACTAGTTATAACTTTATGTTTTATGATTTATATTTATATTTCACAAATCTTATGATTTCATGGGATATGATAAAAAGCTTATGTTATGTATATATTTATGATCTAATGTTTTCTTTCTTTTTGTATCCCTTACTGATCTATTTATGCTCATCACATGTTTTTGAAATGTTTTTCACAAGGAATAAAGTAGAATAGGTTCAAGTATGGGATCAAGAAAATGTCATGTTGTCTAAAACATGGGACTGGAAATGACACTTTTGTTCAAGAGTTTTTATTTTTTGAAAAAAATGGAAACTGGGGAGATGTGTTTACATTGTAATCATTGAGATGTAATAGTTATGTCCTAATTTTCTAAAATGCAAAACATGAAATTATACTTAATGTGAATTATTCATTTAATTCAACATTATGTAATGTTTTAATTCCATGCCCTTATAGTTGGTATTAGAGGTCAGTTTATATAACATTAGATGTTAGGGTTTTCTTTAAGCACAAGTGACATTACTATAATGGTTAGGATTTTAGAAAGATTCATAGTTATTTTTATAAACTGGAGGAGTTTAAAATAACATGAATAATAATATCTTATTATTTACGCTCCACATAGGATTTTTTATGTTGATTTTACTAATATACTCACACTGACCTTTTTGGTTTTAGTAAATGGCTGGATCTAGCAGGCACCAAAGTAACAGTGGATGTGAATAAAACTAAGACGATTTTCTGAATGAGAAAATGAATGATATGGGCTCTGCAATGAGACCCCTTGTGGATATTCTCATCCAACTACCAGGAGTCATGATAGACCAATTGTACCATAGTGATTTTAAAAGGCATCATATATGCGAGAAACAAGTCCCTACAGAATTTCAGTTAATAATCATAAAGGTAAGAATGTTCAAAAACCTATGTGTCAATGATGTGGAAATAAACACATAGGAATACTGTTCAAAGGGACAGAAAGATTCTATAGATGTGGAAATGAAGTTCATAACGTAAGAAATTACCATCAAAAAAGGAAGCATCTACTTAAATCTAGGAATGGGAAAAATAAGTTATTTCTGAAGGATCAAATTAATGTTTTAAATGTGGTGTTCATGGTCATTATGCAAACACATTTCCTATGAAGAAGTTTCAGGAATGGGATCACTAGGATCTTATAAATATATGATTACCAATACCTAATTCCATACTAATTGAGGATGAAGAAACTGATAATGACCAATGAAAGGTGTTTATTATTTCCTAACATATGTTTTCCTATTATTGAATCATAGGATATGATTCATTATTTTTTTTGTAGGAAAGAAGTATTTCAGAATAAGTTGTAGAGGAATGGTTAATGTATCATGAAGAATGTTGAATGTGTAATAAGTCAACATATCAAGTATTTATGAGTTATGGTATATTTATAAATGGTGAAATTCATAAATATATTAAGGGTCTTTTGATGATAAGATTACATTAGAAGAATTTATTTAGTATGTGTAACCCTGATGATTGATATATGAATATTTTATTCAGGGAATAATTATATTTTCTATTATTTATATAGTTATAATAAATCATTTTGGTTTATATGATCCTTGAATTTGAGGTAATTATCGGTAAATAAATTTTGGGATGCAAAATGAAAGTTATTAGATAACCTTTGTGGTTAAAATATGTTATGGATATTTTTGATGAATTTATCAATTTTTTTGAATATTATTAAATTTTGTAGTTTTAAAAAATTGACAACACGCAATCCATGTGGAAAACCATCATGTCAGATGAAGCTACGGGAATTGAACTCATATCCAAAGTGCCACAACTATTTATTGCCTACCACTGGACTACAAGAAGTCCTTGTTTAGTATGACAAATTCTATTTTGTTATACTATTTTATGAATAATGAATAAGTTTATTTTGGGTTATCTATGGAAAATGATTAACCTATAATAGAGGATATGTGATTAGGTTAATTACTTTTCAGTATGAGACATTAAGAGTAACTGATGTTATTTGGGGATAAATCTTAAGATGTAACTTGGATGACGTTGTGATTAAATATTTCAGATATTTGGGTTTCAATCATAGTTTGGATTACTTGGAATTATTTTATAGATAGCTATTTATTTAATGGTGATTCTTGAACTTTGGGAGATTTTTGTTGAATTTTGGAGAGTAAGAGTTGTTTTTCTTTTTATAAAAGATTATTCTGTTTTGGGATTACATAATCTTATACTAACAATTTGGGTTTTGGTTAAGGTCAAAAGACATGGGAAATGTATAGTTCATCTTTTGTGGATTAGGTGATTCTCAAGAAGATGTTTATAGTGCTCTTAATGTAAACAATTTATCCTAAATACTCATCGTTTGGAGAAAATATGAGTTTGTGTAAGAAATATAGTAAGAGATGAAAGTCTACATGAAAAATAATTATGTTGTCTTGTGATTTTGTTAAGATCATAAATAAATTCCTCAATTACATGTAACTTAAAAAAACTCTTTATGTTATCTTTTCCTACTGGGGAATCAAATACCGTTTTACTCATCACATGTTTGTGATTTTATGGTGGTTAACATTCTCATAAACATGATTTCTATCACTCTCCATCCAAACATGAACCTTTATTTTCTCTTCTTTATCCATGTTTTCATGGAATTCTAGTATCTGTTTTCTTGGGTGACGTTTTTAATTTGCTTTTATTCTATAAAAGTGATAGTTTAATTTAGTCATTTTCCAATGTGGGGATTTCCATGATGTTTATGAGCCCAATTTTTAAATTGTGAGGACACAATTCCCAAAAGGGGGGAAGGATGTAACATCCTGGGTAAATAAAGAATATGAAATTTTAAGGTTTATTAATATTTGTGAATAAAATTTTAATATCACTTTAAAGGTAATGCAATTTTTATGGCATACCCAGTATGCAATAACGAGTTTTTTTGAAATCGTACATTGCACACTAAAAATATAATAATATTATTTTAAATGGTAGTTAACCCCTATCCATTTTAATGGTGAGAATGAATAGATCTAACTAAAAATGATTATATATGTTTTTTAAATATTTTTACATTTATCCAATAAAGTTTATATGCTTAAAATTAAAAAATAATTCAATTTTAAGCATAAATATTCTAATGTTCTATAAAAGGTTGATTAACCGCCTTTTGAGGGAGAACCCTTTTTAAAACTACTTTTGGTCAATTTTATATGTTATATTTGACAAAATAAAATCCTTTTTTAGAATTTTTACATTAAAATTTACTTTCTGTAATGTTTTTTTATTTTTCTGATAAAGTTCATTTTTAAAGAATAGTGAAAATGCTGTATTTTAATTCAAAACCTCCATTTAATATAATTTATTTATATGGTTATATTACCGATTAAATTGGTTTTAATGATTAGTTGAAATATATTTTTAATGTTCAAACTAATGGTGGTCATTGTAATTAATTTCACTTTGAAATTTGACATAAACAAGTGTCAATATTTTGATAGATATTGTTTCATAAAAACACGCTATTTGTTTTGACTATGCGAATTAATTATAAAATTATTTAATGAAACTTCTATGTTTTTAAATTGGTAAAATGGACATCATTTTTTAATTTGGAATATCAAATTTACTTTGGATTAATTTTTGGAATTTTTCTTACAAATGTTCATTTTTAATGAATAGTCAAAAATACTGCATTTTACTTCAAAACTACTTTTTCATATAATTTAATTTTATACATATATTTTTCTTTTAATTGGTTTTAAATTGAAATTGAATTTTTTTTTTCAACTAATACTATTTTGTTCATTTGAGGTAATTTCACTTTTCAATTGGATGTAAAAACAAGTCAATCTTTAGATAAAGTTTTACTTCTTAAAATCCTGTCTTCTGTTGTGACAAGATGAATTATTTTTAAATTAATTACTTAAATTCCTATTTTTGGAATTAGATAAATTGGATTCCATATTTCTAATCATATGGTCCAAGTTATGTAATTATGACTTTTTTGTATTTTAACACTAGGAATTGTAACGACGGTAATTATGTTTAATTATCACGATTAATTAGTAATCAGGTAGTTAAGGATAATAAAATAATATCATAATAAAATAAAATGACCCAAAATGGGTCCACATCCTCTTGTTTGATTCATGGCCTACCATGTGATGCTTTTTATCGAACTTGAGGGCCAATGGAGTCAGAAGGCTGTAATAGTGACATTTATGACATTATATTTTTTTAAAGATGAGAAATATAACAAAGGATTGTATACCTAAATAAAAAAAATTAATTTTGTTTACATAAATGATCTCTTATACTATATATTGTCATTTGAAAACTAAAAATAATTCATACATCATGGAATTTTTGAATATTTTTTAGATATTATATAAATAATGATATTTATGACACCATGATGAGGTAGTGGTTACATCATTAATAAATGATTTAAATAAAATGAAAAGATAAGGTAAAATATAATACTCCTACTTGTAAAAAACCAATTGTATGGTTGGATTTAAAATGCTTATCACCTTGTACTAAAAAATTATTATTGTGGGTCTTTTAAAACCTGAATACATTTTTATAATAATGTAACATTTCAAGACATTCAAAAAGTGACCCACCCCCTTCTTATAAAATGATCCCACCACTACCCCCTACCCACACCACTCAACACCTTGGATCTAAATGAAAATGCTAATATTACCTCTCCTCAACCCTCTCTTAATCATAGAATCCTCACATTGGGAAGAAGTCTTTCCAAGGAATCATTTGGCTCAAATCAAAAAGAGTTACCCTATTTAGAGGTAATGTCTTCTCTTGAGATTCATTCTTTTATATTCCTTATCCACTCACCACTAACTTTTTATTATTTTACCCCATAATAACACAAATATCCTCAGTATACTATGATATTGTTATGAAAAGGATTCAACCTACACTCACGCACACCTCCTTCTAATGGTTAATGATCATACTGTTTCTGTGGGTGGTGAATTACTTGCTCACGAAATGATGATTGTAAAATCTACTCTTACCACATTTAATAGTGGCCATTATGATGTCCATGTATTTATATATTATATATATGTTATTTAATTTTTATATATGGTTCTGACTTTTATTTTTAAATAACATCGTGAAGTTTTTCATGTTGTGGAATTGTGATAATTTAATCTGACGAAGTGTGGACTACCACCCCCTCAAGTAATGTGACTCGTTCATTCCAAACATGGAATTTATAATGAATGTAATTAATGAACTTATTTTACCTAAATAGAATATATATTATACTGGAATTAATATATATAGTTCTCATTTATTTTATTTCCTTTAATATGACAATGAAATGAAATTAGTGTCCATGCGTATGTTCGGCCTACAAAATACATGAACGATGCATTTAATTTTTTATCTCCAAATGTTATGTAATAGAATAAAATCAATATATACATTATATATATGATATTTAAATTATTAATACTATGTTGGAGTTGATTTACTTATAACTTAATGGGTTATTCATTTCAAACAAGTGCATTTTTGACTCATGTACCGAACATCGACAATATGTATGATATGAACTCACATAATTAACTGATTATTATAACACTATAATATGTGAGATGAATTTAATAATAACCATTAATGTAATTAATTAAAAAATTATAAATTGGCACATGTTTATTATTCAGGAATATAAATAAACGAACAAGACAAGTCGAAATTGAGGTAAGGGGATTTCTTATCTCACTTTTAATTCTGTGAGATTTCTACTGTTCACCAATTATTTATAGAATGTGGTGTATTGTGTACATCCATTTGATATATATTCTCATGATTCTATTTATATTCTTGGTATTATGTAATTCATTTGGTTCTTATTATTTTTTGGTCATATGACTCGATTTATTACAATGAGGTATGGGGTTTTTATCTCACTATTTATTATCATGAGATTCATGCTATATTTGTCACTATCTCATTTGAGTGGTGTATGTACTACCCATTATTATACTCTTTGTGTAATATAATTTCGTAAATGGGTATTTACATCAACGATTTATAGTCCTTCTTTCATGGTGTGTATGTTTCGAATGTTAACAAAACCGGTAAGGGAACCTTTCAACCTCTTATTTTTAAAAGACTTATTTTTGTTAGGTATTTTAATTTATAACTACATAATGTTGGGATATGTTCTTATATATCCTTATTTCTGGAAATTTTATGTCTATGTGATTAGATTCTCTTTTTACCTCTCATCAACTCATTTTCTGAAATTCAAAGTGAGGTCGGTAGGCTGTCGAATTTCTGTAAAATAACTTCTTAACCCAATATAAATTCATTGGGTGAAACCAATACATATCGATTATGTCGTACTATGAAAATTTGTGGATGACCTCTGATTGTTTTACACTTAATATCCACTTATATTGGGTGTATTTATATTTTTCACACATAATTATGTAATTGATTTATCCTTAATCTAAGGATACCGTCATTGTACGAGACTTCATCTCAATCTCCTTTCATTGAGGAATATTTTTTATTTCTACATGACATTATTTTATATGGTGTATAAAACCCTTTTTAATCTTCATTTCATTAAAAATAATTTGTTTTACATGAAGTGTTTTACTAAAAGACAAATGGAATGTTTTTTTCTTATGTATGCAGTGACAATGACTTCTCCGCCACCGTGACCAATATTTGAGTTTCAGCTTCCTCTACAAGCCATAACGTTTTTTAAATGTAAAATAAATTACATTTTTTAGTTTATTTTATTTTTGTACTGTATTTTTTTATGATTATATCAATTTTTTGTATTGATATTTTGTGATTGAAATGTGGAAATATTATGTTTTCGTTACGAATGTTTAATGTGATATGATTAGGATATGGTTCATTGGAATTGTTTTTGACTTCAGGTGGTTCCATGATAAAATATGGGTGGTTGATCCCGATATATCTCTCCAATGCATTGGGTAACTCGAAAGAGATAAACGATAAGGTTTCTCTGAAGATATTTAAGGAATATACTTTGATTGGTATTCCAAACGAAACCATGAGGGTTACTCCCTACAAAAGAATGTTATGAATGCCTGAAGTTACCTTTATGTTTTATTATTTCTATATGTATTACAAAAATCATATGATTTAACAGGATATGTTAAAAAGCTTATGTTACGTATATATTGATGATCTAATGTGTTTATTCATTTTTTATCCCTTACTGAGCTTTTTATGCTAATCCCAAGTTTTTGAAATATTTTTCACGAGACAAAAATTGGAATAGGGTCAAGGATGGGATCCGGAAATGTCATGCTGTCTAATACATGGAACTATAAATGACTCTTATGATCAAGAGTTATTATTTTGTGAAAAAATGGAAACTAATTAGATTAGTATACTTTTTAATCAATGAGATGTAATAGTTATGTCATAATTCTATAATACTATAAACTGGAAAAGATCATCAATGTGAATTATTCAATTAATTCAAGATTGTGTAATGTTTTAAGGGTGGTTCTTTATATTTTGTTACTCTTGTAATCATCAAACTAGCTATGTGAAACCTGGATGAACCAATCATGTGTCATCTAGAGTACTGGTCCTAATATTCCCACCTATATACCTAGGGTTCCCCTTGTGCTCAATCATATTCCACATTCACATAGTATATCGCATTCTTATATCATAGAGAAAATAATAATTATACACTAAAGCCTCCACTTTCGTACCTACACACCATTTAAAAAAAACGCACACCAAAACAATTTCAAATATAATTTCCATCACATTTACAATTTAGTATATATCATTTAAAAGCGTAATAAAACAATTTTAGGAGATTCTGTAAGGATTTACACTAAAAACACACTAAAAATTAACTTTTTAAACCATGCGCACACTAAAACCTTTTCAATGTATAATTTTCATAACCGTCACAAATTATTAAATAGTGTAAATAAATAATAATAAATTTTTAAAATGTATAACAGGGTTTTACCCCTAAATCATTCTCAATTTCCATCTCTTTAAAATCAACTATTCCTTAAAGCATTCATTTTTTATGAAGACATGGTTTTAATCCGTTAAAAAATTAAATACACCATTATAACATTTTATCAGAAAAACATTGACCACACCACCAAATTATGTTAAACCAAAAGAGCACCACAAAATTAAGATGTAAAACAATTTGTTTTGGAGTGATAAATCCCATTAAAATACACACCCTTCGTCATTGGTATCAATGAATAACAACTTTGGAAGAAGCCACCAGCATTTACAAGACACCAAGTTTTTCCATTTCACAGACGCTGTAAAAAGCCAAGACAATAGCACAGCCCATTTTTTATATCACCATAATTAAAAACCATTTTCCAAAACAAGCCCTGCCTGATTTTTTTTTTATAAAAAACCATGCCAACTCACCCAAAATGATACTCTACTAATTAAAAATTCACACTTAAACATATACAACTCAAATATCCTTGTAATCAAATTTCAAACCAACCAAACAACCTCCAAACCTACTTTGAATACATTTCACCAAACCCAATAAAAATTAACATATCCTTAAAAAAATTATGTATAACCACCACCCACACCAATCGTTATAAAAATTACATTCACACCATAAAAAGAACCTAATGAACATAATTATAAATTCAAAAAGAATATTAAATTTATCAAATGATGATAACGTATGAAACCACTTACTGGTGTCTAGAAACATCTGAAAAATGGTGAAAAACACACTCACACCACATTTTCACTGTGAAGAAGCAAAGAGGAATCCAAACCAATGAGATAGAACCAAAAAAATGTGGTTAAAACTTAAAATCAGACCCAAAAGCTTCGTGAAATAAACTGAAGGAGAGAAAAACGAAATTAAGAAGGGGGTTCACCATTGAGTAGGTAGGTCGCGGTGGCGGTAGTCACAACAGGAGTGAAATGTGGTGTAGATCGTGGAATAAAATATTAGCAGCCAAGGAAGGATGGAGAAAGGTTTTTCAGACGACACTGCTTACCTGGAGATAGGGCAACATGACGGGTAAGAGATTTAGCATGGGCAACGTGGGGGTGCGATGAAGGGGAACATTCGACGACAATTCATGGGGGAGGGATCAGGGGGTGGGGATGTCACACAAACTAGGGGGGTAATGAGAGATAGAGGGGGAGAGAGAGGAGAAAAAAAATAGATAGAAAATAAAAAATATTATTAGAAGGAAAAAATAGGGGTGGGGTGAAAGAGAAAAATAGAATAAAAAAATAAAAAAATTGAAATGGAATCTAAAATTAATAATAGGAAAAAAAATAATACAATTTTTTACAGCATGTTAATAATTTTATTATAATCATAACTTAATTAAGAATTATAACCTAATTAAAATATTAATTATTATATTATTATTATTATTATAAATTTCCATTTTTTATTAAAAAAATATTTATACTTTAACCTCATTTATTTTCAATTAACTTTATTTATTTTACCTGAATGTTAGGTAGGTTTGGAAGAGAATTGGGCAAGGTTGCACAGTGACCTGGGTAAAGGCGCACAACTTTGACCATCCCCCACATGTGCATCGGATGCCTCCATGCATGGGACTTAATTGAGAACTAGATAAAACCTTGGGTACCTAGGTTGGCATATTAGGACTAGTACGCTAAATAAAACATGAGTGGTTTGTATCGGTTTTTTCTGGAAATATTGATTTTAAAACAATAACAGAAAATTTTTTATGGTTGGAGACCACACATGGTTTTGAATATGTTTCCCTACTAGTGGATCGTGGATGAGTGTGTTGGTTATTGTGGCTCCTATGACACATTTACACTAAGGTACATTGTCTCTTGTGCACTACACATACTAGATACTTTAAGGAGTTTTTCCCATAGGGATCTAATATTTATGATATGGTGCCTTCCATAGGGATACAGAGGACCACTTGAGTATGTGAAAGTTCATTATAAATTTTATCATCCATTTTAATATTTTATTTGTGAAATGGTTTTTATTTTTATAATCATTCTTTTATATTTTCATCTTTTTAACATTATTCTTCAAAAAAATTGTTTTTAATATATGGATTCAAATAATCTTGTTAAATTATATCTTAGGTGTTATGGCACGGAATCCTTGTATTGGGTGACATCCTATTGGGCCATTCGCTCGCATACTGCATACACCTTTGGGTGTATGCAAACATTCTTTATTGTGTTTTCTAGGATATGACATAATGATTAGTGATGGGGGGTCTAGTTGCAGATGGTCTTCAATGGGAGGTTGGTACTGGATTTTTAGTTTTGTATCATTGTTGTTGTGCACTTTGGGTTGTTAGTTTAATTGTATAATTTGAACCTTTGTATTGTTTAATGGATTGTTTGGTTGTTTGATTCCATGTTTAGTTTTGTATATTGTTAGTTATTTTTCTAACATTTATTTCTATTATACCCTCCCCACAAGTTATTCTTTTTAACTGGGAAATTGTGTATGCCCGTGGGGATCGGGAATGCCCTTGGGGCCATATCATGGACCAAGTCAGGCGTCGGGTCGGATGGAGACCCATCCGGGTTCTTGAAAAAATTGTATTAGTGGAAGGTTTACTCTCTTGGGTGATATTATTTTGGGATAGAGTCATAGTAGACTAGAGATATGGTTGCCAAGACATGACGGCCTGGCTATGGGTTAGGTGTCTAGCCAGCACACCTCATTGTGGGACTCGAGTTACAAATTTAAGTGGAGTTTTCTCTGAGTCATTATTCCTTGTGATTTATATTGCATTGGGGAAAGGAAAACGGAGCAGGGTTTGTAGTCCCAATGAGATCACAGGGTCTGGAAAGCCCGGTGGAGCTAGGGACATTGTCCTAGAATACCCTCTGTGGTGGTGGAGTGATTGGAATATGGCAGCCAATCATATGTCTCAGTAACCTACTGACACTAGTTATGTCTTGTATTGTTCCTCTTTTCTTTGTTTTGAATTTTTGGAAATATGGTTTTTAGATAAAAAATATTATCTGTTTTAATAATTAATGGTTGTGTGTTATGTCCATATATTTTGGAATGTTGGATGTTGGGAGTTTCGAGCTGATAAATCTTTTTTAATGATTTGTGTCTAGAGTTTGAATTTTTATTTTTTAGTTGGAATGAAAGCATGTGGATAGTGAATTTATTTGAATGGTTTTTCGGGAATCCCTAGCAGTGGTTCCCCCGGAACATTTAGTTTTTTCTTTCGATATTCCTTGGCTATTAGACCATTTTTACGGGGTCCGTGGTTTTCTTTCAGAACTAGTGCACACCCCCCCATAAAGCGGTTACATGTGGTTGATGTGTGGCCCCTGGTAATTCTCTGTTGGCCAAACCACCATTTAATTAAAGCATGGACTCTCCCTTTTGAGTGATAGTGATATATCTATCCCTTTTTCATTTTAATTAAGAGTATCCTCTCATAGAATGATACAAAATGTGGGGGGAGTTTATGGGAGTCTTGGTCACTTTAAGTTTTCCAAGTCATTGGGAAGGATTTTTGACATTGTTGTGTTTGAAGGATACCCTTGAAACGGTGAATGGAATTCATCCAGGGAAGGGTGAAGGTGGTTTGTATTTACTAGTGCTAACTGATGGCCTAAAAGGCTTGTAGTGCATTCATCAGCCGCAATGGTCATGTTTAGTAATGTTTTTCCTGCATGATTCATCTTTAAAGAGAAAAGGTGGATTTCATAGAATCATTCGGGAGTCACTATATTCATAGGACTCTGTCCTCCTCTTAGTGAGTTCTAGTTTTTCTTTTCTATTCAAAGGGGTGTATTTTCATGAGTATTTCTATTATTTTGTTTCATAGTTATGGTTGAATAGGTGATGCATGCACATCAACAAAACCCCTGTCCTCAAAAATGTACCACGAGGGTTTATTTGGATGTCAGAGTGTGTTGTGTTTGATGGTGTTGTCTCTATTATAGTATGATTGATTGCAGAACCAGAAAAATGGTGAAGCTTCATTTGGGAGAATTAAATTCCTGTCAGCGAGGCATGGGATGATTCAAACATCAGTGCTCCCGCCATAGGCCTCGAACTGAAGCTGGCACGTGGCCAGGAACCCAGTGAGTGTATGGGACCCCAAATTAATTTCTGTCGTCAGTATTGAAGGTGAAGGGGGAGTAAATTTTTTTTGTGGTTGTTCTGTTCTGAATGACGTGTTTGGGTGTGTGAGGTTTCCATGGATAGGAGGAGGGTTAGGCATCTCATTACATTAATGTTTTATAGGGTTGTGTCCCACATAATTTAATTGTTTTTATTGGTCTATAGGGTGAATCGGTCTCAAATTTGAATACTACTCATCAATATGGGTATGTTTGGTTTGTCCTGGGTCGTGGTTTTGATGCCCAAATAGTTAGGCATGACCTTTCCCACCACTTGGGGGGTTTTTTTAACTGTTAGGATAATTTTTGAAGTTCCTATATCTTTTTTCTATTCTAATTGTGGGGAGACCCACAACATGTCTTTCTCAAATGTCTCTAGAGTGAAACAGTGTTGGCCCTTCTTTATATGGGAGACCATCTGAGCCTCCCCGTGTTGGTTTTCCAGTCTCGTTTTGGGAATTGGGGGGTTTTTAATGGTGAAGATATCATAGAGTTTTCCCCAGGTAGGTATTTTGATTATGTATTTTATTATGGATAAGTGGTGAGTATTAAGAGAGTTCCTTGGATGTGGTTGGTCATATTTGTTTATTCCATAAAAACAATATTTTTTCCATTTTTATTACGTGAGGTATTTGGTTGGTGATGTTGGATCTCGTGGGTGTGGGAGTTCCTCTCCTTGATCAGTCCACTGGAGGTGTTCAAGATCTTTGTGGTAGGCAATGCATATCAGAAAGCCACTACGAGTTTCTTTATGTGGTAATATATGTCACATTCTATTAGCATGATTTGGTCACCTATTTTCACTTACTTCTGTATTGATCATTTTTGAACCCCTGGGGGGTATCAGTTGCTACTTTGGGTTCTGCCTTAGTTGTGGCTTTCCGAGGACGAAAAGTGCTACTGTGGGTAGAATTGTCATATAAAAATTTCTAAAATATTTTATTTATTTTATTATTATTATTATTATTCAAATTTTCAAATTATTATCAAATTTTGGTCTGATATTGATCGGAATTTTACATTATACTGATAAATATATATTTTGGGTTTGGCAGCATTTGACGTGTGGGTGGGGATGGTCAAAGCCACACCACTTTACCTAGGTTAATGAACCACAATGCCTAGTTCTCCGCAGCCCCTACCTAATTTTTAGCTAAAATAAATCAAGTGAAATGAAAAAAATTGGGATTAAATGTTGTTCTGACGTGTTCTTATAATGGTGTATTTCTTTTTATAAGAGGTGAAAACCATGTTTTGAAAAAAACTTCTTTAAGGCATGGTTGATTTTAAATATAGGTAAAATGAGAATTATTTTGGAGTAAAACCTTATTACAAATTTTAGAAATGTATTACTCATTATTTAGACAATTTACTAATTCGTGATTGTTATGAAGATTATACATTGAAATTTTTTTTGTGTGTGTTTGGTTAAAAAGTGGATTTTTACTATGTTTTTGGGGAAAATATTTGCTTCATCACATGAAAAAAATTTATTATGTTTTTATATGATGTATACAAAATTGTAAAAATGATGAAAATTATATATGAAAATGTTTTTTTGTGCGTTTTTTTAAATGGTGTGTGGGTATGCATGTGGTGGATTTTGTGTATAATGCCTTGTTTGGTCTATGATATGAGAATGTGATATACTATGTGAATATGGAACTTGATTGAGCATAAGGGATAATCTTGGGTACCTATGTTGGTGGATTAAGACTAGAACGATTGATGACAGAAGAGTGGTTCATCACAATTTCATCTGACACAATTGATGTTACAACAGTAACTACACTTTTTTTATGGTTGGATACAACTAGGTTTTTGATGTGTTTCACTACAAGTTTCTCTTGAGGAAGCGTGTTTCTTATTGTGGATCATATTCCACAATTATACTGAGGTACGATGTGTCTAGTGCACCACGCATACTAGCTACTTTAAGGGATTTTACCCACAGTGATCTATTATTCATGATGTGGTGCCTTCCATCAGCATACAAAGGACAACATGAGTATGTTCACGTTATTTATAAAATTTCTCTTCTATTTTAATGTAGTATTTGTGAAATATTTTTTCTTATTGTGCTATTTCTTTTCCATTTTTAGCATTTAAATGTTTTTATTAAAATCATTGAATATTTAATGAATAGTTGAAAATAAGAATGGTAAATTATCACTTAGGTGTTCTGGAATGGAATATTTTTATTGGTCGACATCCTACATGGCCCTTCACTCAAACCATTCATAATCATTTTGGTGTATAATGACCTTATTTATTATGTATTCTAGGTTGTGACATCGTTATTAGTTATGATGGTGCTTGTTGCAGATGGTCTTGGATTGAAGGTTTGTATTGGAGTTGTTGTTCTCTATATTTGTTTATTGTGGAATTTGGGTTTCTAGTTGAAATGTATACTTTGAATTTGTTTATGGTTTAATGTAATGTTTGGTTCTTTGTTTCTAGTCTCAGATTTACTATCATTATAGTTGTTTTTTTTTATATTCTATTTCAGTTAAACCATTCATACATGTTACCCTTGATACCTGGGCACTTGTGCTAGCCCGTGGGGATCAGGAACGCCATTCAGGCCATGTCGCGGACCGGGTCGGGTGGCGACTAATCCTATTTTATGACCATCCAATCCATTGGAGACATGGTCTACTAAAATGGGTAAAAACATGCAAATGGATGGTGTGTTTGAAAATAATAACATGACATTGGATCTAATCATACACCTTGGGGATGAATTTTTGGAGGGGGCTATACTGATTAATCATTACACGAATATGTAGATATCATTGTTGACTGATTTTTACTAGTGTATATCTATGATGTTAAGATGGTGTTGTCAAACAATCATTAAAATATTATTTAAAGTAGTTTTATATATAAAAAATTTAATGTGTATGATTTTATTCGATCATTGGTCAAATGGAATTACAAATTTGAAACCCATTTCAATGATGATCTTGAAATAATGTCATATTCCTGTGATTGGATATTATATAAGTATATGTTTTTAAATAGACTTATTATTTAATGTAATGATTTTTTAATATCATATGGTGTTTGAATAACTTCGGTTATAATGTATGGGGGTCTAAGGATGGTTTTGTTTTTTGATAGTTATGTGTAGACCCTAAAATTATACTATTTTGATAATAAATTATTAATTTTGAGGTCCACATTAAAAAAATCCAGAATAGTTATATATAATACATTATTATTACATGGAATATAATACTATAAAAATAGAAGAAAATAATACAATAAACTAGAAAATTTATATTTAATATAATATTGCATATAGGAACAAATATTTTATAAAATATTTTCGGATATTATAATTAAATAAGCACACATTTATATAATACATTTTGTTTAAAGGTTAATTGAACATTATTTGAAAAAAATATTAAGTACTGGATAATTTATTATTATATAAATTAAAAAAATATAATTCCTATATCACTAAAAAATCATTCTTTCATAGTGTGAGACACATTAATAACATAAAATTAATTAATTTATATTTAAATAGATCGAATAACTACATCTTATTTGAAAAACATTTATTTATTACACAATATATCATTAATTATGACTAAGAAATAAATACACCAAATCCCATGACATAATGATATTGTTTTGATAATGAATATAAACTCAATAGTCATGTTATAAAAAAAGAAACCATATACCTCTATATTTTGTTTCGTAAATATATCAAATGCCATATATTTAGAATATGTAGTTCATTTTTTTCAATAATATAAATCTTAGTGGAATAAATTTTTTTGGGGACTACATGTTTGAGTATATTATTTGAAATAAATTTTTTATTATTTATAATACAATGTTCATTTTATTGTTTTATGAATACTATTAAATGTATATTCAAACAAAATTAACTCTATTTATAATTATTTGGTATATTTATATTTACATACATTACATAAAACATTTAAATTAATTCAATTATTCTAAATTAGATATGTTTATATTATAAATTTTTTAAATTATTAATTTTATATATAGTGAAAATATATTTAAATTATCATATTCATTTATTATATTTACAAATAACTGGATATAGTTTTTTCCATAAATATATTTTAGAAATAAAATTATTTATTATACATATATTCCAGGAAATATATATATATATATATATATATTATTCGATGATATATGGTTTATATTATTATAGACCCCAGATAATTTATTACGTATTATTTTAGATAAATATTATGTTGAATAAAATACCCAATAACAAATTCTGATAAATTTTGATTAATAAATTATCAAAATGAATGGTAGGAAAAATTAAAATATTAATATTATGTTTGGAAGAAATAATAAAATCTTAATGGTGAATGATATAGAATACGGATAAAGAAATTTTATGATTAATTGTGTTTTTTTTTCAAATAAAATTTCTATTTTATTATTTTTTATTTGATTGATATGTTAATACAATTTAGATTGTTTTTCCCTACAATCAACTTAATTTCAATTTTCATCATTTAAATATATTATTATATTTCTATGTTGCTTTATTTTGATGTCAATTCTGAAAAATTTTGATTTAAGATATATATTCACTTTTGTAACATTTTCATGATTTAAGAATGAAATAAATTTTAAATAAATTTTCCATTGAAAAAATATATATTTAACAAGTACAAAAATTCAATAAAAATATAAGTATGATCTTTTTTGTATCTTGGGAAATGTGTGTAATTTTTTCTTCAAATATAAATTATTTTTGGATTTTTTATTCATATAATGACCAACGACATTAATATGTTGGAATAGATTGAAAATAAAATAATTATCCATTTTTTTATGAATAAACCAATTAATTTATTCGGATTCACTATAAAACATGATGTTGGTATAATATAATTTTAATCATAAAAGGTGGGTTTTCTAAAAAATTAGAATTATTTAAATTTTAAATAATTATCTAAAATAATTATTTATAAATCATTAAATAGAATCAAAGAAATTTTATTATATATATTCTGTTATAATTTGTATATTTTTTCAAAACCATTTTCGTTCATATTGAATGCATTCCAAGGTGATTTATTTTCACTATAGAAAATTATAAATTAGTTTATTGGGGTAAACTAAATGTTAAGGAATAAAATTTAAGCTAATATTGTCTAAATGTTATATTATTTGTTGATTAAAATTACTAATTGCATATATTTATAATTTTCATTAATTTTATCCACATTATATGAGGATTTTTTTATTTTATTTATTGTTACTAATTTTAACGATGCTATCACTACCCTAAAATATTAAAGGCATCCTCCTATTCTCACTCCTAAAAATATTGAAAAAAACTACAACAACATTCTTACTAATTTCTTAACCATCTACCCTACCAATAAAATTTTGTTCGTGGTATCACAATATAACAATACTTAGGAGTCTTAAGAATTTATTCATAATAATATATCCACGATGATTGTAAAAGTGTTGACCATATTTATTCATGTTTATTTATCCTAGAACATATATAAAATATATTATAACCATTAATTTATATATATATTAGATATTTAATATAAATATTTTATAATGATTATCTATAATAATTTTTTACCAACATTTCATATAATGGGAAAAGCTAATGATTCTTTTTTGTATGTTCATAATAGCACCATGACCAAGAGATGTGTTTATATTTTCATCACCACCCATACAGATATATATATATATATGTATTTAATGAATATATTTTATATTTAATAAGTATTTATGATTATATTGTGATATTATAATATCTACATTCTTATACTCCCTTCCCTTTGATAGTGGAACCATTTATCCAATGTATGTACGCACTAGAACCTCTGTGAACAATGAATTTCTATTTTTATATCATTACACATAGAGGGAAATAATTATAATGACCCAAACACTTATAAATGAAATTTAACATTTCTTATAGTAATTTCATATAATATAAATCACATAGATTATTTAATAAAAACATTTTAATGAACAAATAATTAAATAAATAAAAAACTTAATTATAAATTTATTTATAGTGTTGAGAAAAAATACTAAACTAATGAATATAATAATGAGTAAACAACCCTCTTCTACACTATAAAAACTACATCTCACCACATCCTTTTCCCACTCCTCGTAAGATTTGATCCGTTTCCAATTTCAGAAAAATTATATTATGAATCTCCCATATCAAAAAACATGTGGTTTCATGAAAATTCCAAACCCATTTTTATAAGATGGTTCTCAAAGATGATGGATTTAAGAGGTAAAATCCTTATCCTTTTCTTTTAATTTATTTAAAATTTTTTCATTTATTATTTTATCTTCACTTTCTATATAAAAATTATCATGAAAAATATAGTATCTTTTGAAAAATGAAATTCTATAATTTTAAGGGAGCATCCAATAAGAAAAATTTCTCTCTTTCCCTCTCTATTTTATTAAAAAAATTAAATCTCAGCCCGAATGTGTCTATTTAACAACCTCATGGATGATAAAAATTTAATTTCCATTAACAACTACATGAATTCTATTAAGCCCATTATAATTGTTGAATGAGATTTTAAAATTTATTTAATCACCCACTTTATGTTATAGAGGTAACATATATACCTAATATAAAATGATTAATAAAAACATGTTCATTGTGATCTAAATCATGCCAAATTAAAGTTAAAATGATCATCATTAAAAATTATCAACAGAATCATCATCCTAAAATATATCAAATTTAACGATAAAATGATTTCAAATTATAGAATCTCATCAATAACATATAATTACAATTCAGAAAATTTATCATAATATGATTTAAAATTATAATCATTAAAAACGGCATAGACCAGCGCTCAAAATGTGCTTTAACAACACATAGAAAGCATTGTAAAGCTTAACACTAATATATGGGAGTCCCTTTTATCAGCGCTCTATAAAGCACTGATAAAGGCTAATTTTATTAGCGATGATAAAAGACCCCTTTACCAGCACTTTTTTAGTGGTGATAAAAGTGGCCTTTATAAATTATTTTATAAAGTGCTAAATAAAAGTCAAAAAAAATTAAAAAATAAAATAAAAAAGAATTAAATAATTCGTGAGAGCTTTAAATAGCGCTTGAAACCCCATTTATCTGTGCTAGGAGGTATCCCGTGCACTTCCCTTCTCGCTCACCCTCAGATGCAAGCACCCCTTCCTGCTTCCACCCGAACTCAAACCCTCACCCTCCCCCTTTCGCGACTGCACCATTACCTCTAAGCTATTTTATTGTTTACTCTATTTAATGATATATCTATTTATTTATAAATATATATATAGATATATTTATTCATATATTGATATAAGTTCATATTAATATTAATATATTTATTAATATATTACTATATATATTTATTCGTATATTAATATATATATATATATATATATTTATTTATTTATTTATAATTTTTTATCCTTATATTTATTTGTTTATTAATATATACTTATAATATTAGTTTTATATACATTTATGAAATATGTTATTTATGTGTCTTTATAAATAAATAAATAAATAAATACATATATAAAACACACACATAGAGAAAAATATATATTTACGCATAAATATATATATATATGTGATTTTTAAAAGCAATAGAATGTTAAAACGGTCATAACATTTAATCTAGAAGCTCATTTCAAGTCAACAAATAGTCGAATCGACGCAAATGATTCAATCTTCGATATGATATGTGGTACAGAGATAACAAACATCGGGATCAGAATTTTTACTTGTATGAATGTTAACAAATCGGGGTCTCCCAACTAAAAACTCATATTTGGAGACCTTCTAGGCCTTTTGTGGCATCAAAAAATTTGATAGAGTCTTTTCATGGGTCACCAGCGCATAGAGATAGCCGCAGGCTTCGATTTGATATGTCGTAGAGATCCAACGGACACCAATATCAAATGTTCTGGCTGTTTGAAGTTTGAGGTACATTTTCAACATATTTTAGATCTTTTATTAATTTTTTTGATTTTCTGTGTCTTCAAATTGTTATTAAATTATTTTTATTCCATAATAAAGAGAAAATGTATATTAATTATTATTTTTTAAATATTTTAAATCCATTTTCATTAAATTTAATATATATTAAATTTAATATTCTATTTATACGTATCTAAAACATATTTGGAAAATATTTATTATATTTATATCAATATAAATATACTTATATGACAATAATTTATTTTTCATGATTATTATTAAACATAAAATTCATCACCAGTAGGAAACGGGCAGATAAATCCTCCCTTTATCAGTGCTACTAAAAAAGCGCTGATAAAAACACCCCTTTATAAACGATTGTTTTTATCACTGATAAATGGGTAACACTTCCTTTGCCAGTTTTTGTAGAAGTAACAGGCGAACAGATCATTAAAACAATGAAATCATACACTACTGAATGATAAAATTAATCTATAATACTCATCCAAGACAACATAAATGAACCTAATAAAAAAATAATAAATTATATGAATTTATAAATGATTATTGATTAATTAATTAATTAATTAAATTTTATTCACTATGATATTAAAAAGAATAATGTGTTCAAACATAAGGTAATGGAATTTATAAACAAAATTACCTTTCATTGGGTTATTCCTCCTTCATTCCAAAAATCAGCTTTTATCTTCCTTTATTTCACATAAAATATATATTCATAGTTTCTAAAATATATATTATTGGATATATATTTTTCCTATTTAATTTTATGACAAATACAATGATTTTCTAGAGGAAAATTTCTTTAATAAAATAGACAATTTACTTCTCTTGTTATTGTTTCATCGTAACACAATATTGATGATTCCTATAATAAGAATATTTTTCCATTTTTCATTCCAAATCAATATTTATGAATGCATTATTTATTATATGAAAACCATTGCTTTCCATGAGTTATTTTATTTCTATATTATATTTACACAGTATGTGGCATATATGATAATCTAAATGGTATGATGTGATAGGTTAGCCAATAGTTATGGAGAAAAATGTACATTTTATGATGTGATGGATGCACATGGAATTATATATCACTATAATACGCTTGGAAATGTGATGTATCACATGAGGAAAATTGATGTAAGCACGAACGTTATGCTGGCTGTTTTCACAAATATATGTGGAATATGACCACTAAGATCAAATGTTTCTTTTTTATGGCTTTCCATTTTCAGTACCATTATCTAGTTCTTCCCCTCATGATTATAATGATGATCCAATGTGTATGTCTTGATTATTATTAATATACTTAACAATTTTATATTGTTTCATTTTCTTATCTATCCTCTTACTCTTCATTTAAATAACCCCTTTCATTTATGTATACACACAACTGACTACTTTTAGAATAGTGAACTATATAAAAAGTATAAGGCTAGAGAATAAGGAACTAAATAATATTTATGTTTTTTATGTAATTTTTATGTATATTCATAATTTTTTTAAGACACTAAAACTATTGATCTTTGTTTTTGAACAATATTATATTGTTTATCATTAGTTTAATGTAATAATAATATATGAAACTGTTATGCCACTATATTAGGAAAGACATCAGAATTTTTATTATCTAGGAATTAGTATTAGATAAAATTATTAAAAGCTGTTACTAGGTTATTGATAATATTTAAGCACCCATGAACAGTTTAAAAAAATTCAAATCATTGGAATCAGAATATATATTCCTTGACAGTTAATTTCAAAAGATAATATATATTATTTATTCACGACGTGTTAATTATTTTTCTAATGATTCCTATTTTAGATAAGTTATGCAACCAAGAGAAATAATTCAAACAACCTATGTGAGGAACAATTCACTAATATCACGAATTCCATCCATAATTCATTGGGAGTTGTAGAATAAAATTCTAGAGTTATGATATCCCACCTGTGTCAGGTTATAAAAAATATCCTGAACTGGGTGGAACCTCCTACATCACCTTGGACGGAGAAACTGGCTACAATGACCTAGCCTTGAAACATTTCATTACATGGAATTAAATGAATAATTCACATTCAGAATCATTTTCAATTTAATGTTTTATTTAATTAGGGCATAACTATTACATTACAACATGAATATTACATATAGAAACTACAACTCAGTATCCATTTTTTTTATAAAAAAACACTTAAAATGAAACATGTCTACTTCCATGTTTTAGACATCATGACTTTTCCATTATCCCATCATTAACCCTATTCATCATTATGTCCTGTGGAATACATTTAAAAAACTTGAGATGACCATAAAAAGCACAGTAATGTTTATAAACTAATGAAGTAAAACATTAGACCATCAATAAATACACATTAATGAAACCATAATTTTCCATCATAACATAACTTATGAAATCATAAGATTTATGAATAACACACAGAAATAATAAATCATAAAGAATACTTATGGAATACACATAAAACTTAGATTTTATATATCACAGCTACTTAGGGAGTTACACTTGTAATACATATCACAATATATTCCCTAACTATCTTAGGAGAAACATCGCGTTTACCTCTGTCTTGTAACCCAATGCATTGGAGAGATATCTCAGGCTCACCCACCCTAGGTTTATCACAGAACCACCTGTATACATAAACAATGACCAATAACTATAACATATTAATAAGAAATATCATAAGCATAAAGTAAATATAAAATTTCCACATTCCAATAACAGTATATCAAATCAATATATTGAAATAAATAATACATTATCAAATCATTTTCAAAATCATTTAAAAATGTAATAATGAGATTTTGAAATCAATCTGCACCATACCAATTTGAATATTTTAATTAATTATAATTTTATGACATTAATGAACATATAAATAAATCCTAAAAAGCATTTTTAAAACATGGACATTAAGGATAATTATTTATAAGAATAAATCTTTGAAACATTTAAAACGACATTTTAGTTAAAGAGTATTTAACAAAATGAGAGACTCATGAATACAAATAATTGAGGAGTAAAGTTTAATCAGAACTTTATTATATCATAAGAATAAAGTTATTCATGATATAATATTCCAAGTGATAGTATATACAATATATAAAATTAAATTGGTGCATAACAATAATAAAGACACAATGAAAATGTAAATTGAGATGAAATACCTTATAAAGACGGTATCCTTTAATTAATGATAAATCAAATACTTAATTATGTGTGAAAAAAATAAATACACCCAATATAAGTGGATATTACATGTAAAAAAATCAGAGTACATTCACACATATTCATTCGATGACATATTGAAGAAGTTCATGTTGAACCCAATGAATTGAAATTGGGTTAAGAAGTTCCCTTGAAAAAATTCAACAGCCTAACGACATCACTATAAAATTAAAAAAAAGATTTGATGAGATAAAAATGGTATCTCATCACTTGGACATAAATTTTACATAAATAAGGATATAGAAGAACATATCCCAACATAATAAGATTTAAGAAGGGCATAACTAATAAGAAGTATTTTAAAAAGAGGAGGGTGAAAGGTTCCCTTACCGATTTGGTAACATAAAAAACATATGCCACATGAAAGAAGGATCATAAAATGAATATTTATATACTCATAAATGAAATTATATTACAAATAATATTACAATCATGGGAAGTACATACACCACAAAAAAATGAAATAGTTTCCAATAAAACATGAATCTCATGGGAATAAAAAGTGATATAAACACTTTACCACGTTGTAATCAACAGAGTCATATGAAGAAAAGTTAATAACCACCATATGAATCACATAATACCATGAATATAATGAGAATACTTATGATATATGCCAAATCATAGTACATAATACACCACATGCAATGAATAAGTGGCGAACAATGGATATCTCATGGAATTAAAAGTGAGATAATAAAATCCCTTACCTCGTGTCAGACTTGAATTGTATGTTCCTTGGTCTTCCTGAATAATAAACTAAACATAATTTCTACTTTATTTAGATCCTTTTTACATATTATTATTCATTTTATATCACTAATTACCATGTTATAAACCTTATGTAATCGTTTATGTTAATAATCGTTGTTTGGTCAATATTTGGTACTTGAGTAAAAAATGGACACCTTATAATTACATGTTTTACATGTGGTCAATAGTCCATTATCTCAAAAATGAAATTCAGGATTTAGATATCATATAAATTATTTATATCCAGTATGTATATGCATTGATAAAAGTACATAACATTTTGGAGATATGAAATGAAATGCACCGTTCAAGGAGACTGTAAGTTGTACGTACGCATGAACGCTACTATCATTTATATTTCATATTTTAATGGAATTAATGAAAAATGATACATAGGTATATTATAATTAAAGTATAATATCATATATAATATCACTAACTCCATCCTTTATATGTCCCACTTATGGAATTAACGAGTCATATCACATTGAGGGTGCGTTAGTCCACACTTCCTTAAATGAAATTATCGCGTTTACACATAATGGAAACCATAAAGGTAGGATATAAATGTTAAATAAATAAGAATAAAGAAAATATAAACATAATTTATATCATATATAAATACTATTTCATCTTAATGGAAACCATGATATGTGGTAGGAGATAATCTAACAATAATCAATTTGTGAGGAGTTAGTTTGCCATCCAAAGAAACAGTATGTTCTTCGCCCATTGGATGGAAGTGTGTGTAATTTTAGTTAGAATCCATATTAAAAAAAAATCATCGTATATTGAGGATACTATGTCTATTATAAAATAAATGATAAAAAATTATTTTTGGGGTTGGAGAAGTAAAATAAAAGAAAAGAATTAAGAGGAACTGTTACCTTTAATTTGGGAAACATGCTTTGATTTGAACCCAAAGGAATTTTTGATGTGGCTTCAGCCTAAGGTAAGGCTTCTAGGAGGAGGATAGGGATGTAGGCAGATTAATTGGGCAGAGGTTGGACCATCCAAATATCTTTATAGGTGTAAGGAATTGAATAGAAATGGTATCCTTTTATAAAATGGATGAGGGGTCTCTTTAAGAAAATGTAAAAATATTATTTTATTATATAATGATAATCGGTTTCTAAAGTTCAAAAAAATTATTATAGTCTAAGATAAGATGACTCATATTCTAAATTATATCATCCAATAAGAATTAGAAAGGTTTTGGATAATATTTTTATCATTAAAATCTTATTTATTTAAATCATTTATTAATGTGGTTAATACTAAATCATTATTGTGTCATATGTAATTTAATTTATTATGTCAAAAAAAATAAAAAATTACCATGTTGTAGGAAATAATTTTATATTTCTAAATATTATTTATAGTCGAAAATATGACTTATATAATTCCCTGTATAAATTTATTTACTAAAATATTATTGTTTATGTCATTTTTTCTTTACATTATGTAAATTAATATATAGTGTCATTATCAATTCCATGTGGCTCAAAAAGATCCCAAAATCAACCCAAATATGCCCATGGTCTCAAATGACTTATCAAATAAGTTTTGGACAAGTGTTATTGTAATTTTAAATTATTATAAAATTCTTTTTACCTTAAATTAACCTATATACCTTTAACCGTGATAAATAAAAGTAAATAGTAACTATTCTCCAATAATTATCTTCATATTATTAAACCATATTATACTTATTAATAAAAATCATGTACGTTGGAATATTTAAATTCAATTCACAGAAGAATTAAAAATTATTTAAATGAAAAATTTAGTTTTTTAACTACTACTGAGTGGTTTCACTATTCACCAAAAATAGAAGTTTTTCAGAAGAATATCAAAATTTAAGCCGAAGCTATATTTGGTATTCGAAATTCAAAAGTTATGACTATTTTAAAAAATTAGAACCATATAATTTTCATTAATTAATTAAAAATTAATTCCCATTGTCAAAACAAATAGTGTGTTTTTTAAAAACAATATCTATCAAAATATTGACACTTGTTTATGTGCAATTTCAAAGTGAAATTAATTCCAATTACAACCATTATATTAATTCCAAAAAATATAATATAATTAAAAATTAAAACCAATTAAAAAGATAATCTAATCATAAAAATAAAATACATAAAGAGGCAATATTTAATTAAAATATAATATTTTCACTATTCATTATAAAAATGAACTTCATCCGAAAAATACCATAAATTTACGCAAATTAAATTTTGATGTCCCGAATTTAAAGAAGAATTTTATTTTGTTAAATAGGAAATATAAAAATGATCAAAACATAATTTAAATTTGGTTCGACATCAAAATGCGGTAAATCAACCTTTTACTGAATATTAGAGTATTCATGCTTAAAATTAAATTCATTCTCATTTTATGCCCCTAAATTTTATTTGTTAATTCTAAAATCATTTAACAAACATATATAATCACAATTTTGTTAGTTATATTTATTTTCGCCAATACAACGGCATGGAATTAACTACCATTTAAAATAATAATATTATATTATTATTGTGCAACGTAAGATTTCAAAGAAACTCGTGGTTGCGTATCGGGTATGCTATCGAACACATAAACCCCTTTAATGTAAAATTAATATTTAATTCACAAATATTAATAAATATGAATAGTTTCTTCTTCCTTATTTATCTGTGATGTTACATCCCTCTACCCTTTTGGAAATTTCATCCTCACAATTTTAAAACTGGGCTTAGAAACTTCATTAAACGTCCCACATCGGAAAAGAGTCAGTAAAACTATCACATTAAAAGAAATAATGATAAGTACAATGGTCACCAGAGAAAAAAAAATACTAGGATTTTATGAAAACATGGATATGGAGGAGAGAAAAACCATCATGTTATGATGGAGAGTGATAGAAAACATGTTTAGGAGAACATTACCCACAAGAAAATCACAAACCGGTGATGGGTTAAACACTCCTTGATTCCACAGAAGGAAAAGTTAAGAGGCAAGGCTTTTGTTTAAGTTAATTTTCAAGGAGTGATTTATTTATGATCATAACTAAAATAAAAATGAAACATACATACATCTCATGTATACTTTCATAATTTACTATATTTTTCTAACAAAAACTCATATTTTCTCTAAATGATGAGTATTTCAAATGACTTTTTTCACATTAAGAGCACTATAATCAACCTAGAGAGAATCACAGAATCCAAAATTGATTAAATATATATTTCTCATGTCTTTAGAACTTAACCAAAATGAAAATGGTTAGAAAAAGATCAGTTAATTCCCAAAAAGGATAATCTTTTACAAAAAAAAACAACACTTAATGACCAAAATATGTCAAACAATATCCAAAGATTAACCAAGACCATTCAATAAAAAAAATTTCCATAAAATTATTTAATGTAATCAAAAATAAGATTAAAACTGAAATCTCAAAAGGATGTAATCACATAGACATCCAATATAAATCATAATATTTTTCCCCAAATAACACCAGTTACTCTTAATGTCCCATTTTGAAAAGTAATTAACCTAATGAAATATTCTCCATGACAGGTTAAACATTTCCATAGATAACCCAAAATCAACTTATTCTTGATTTAGAAATTGATTTATCTAAAAATAATAATTCATAATATCTAGGGACTTCACGTAGTCTAGTGGTAGGTGATAAATCCCAATCACAATTTTCATGTGGGTTTTATTCCCGCAGCTTTGTCCGATGCGAAGAGTGTCCACGCTGTCTGTATATCATCCTTTTTCATAAACTATAAAATTTTATAACATTCCCAATAATAGATAAATTCATAAAAATAACCAAAACATGTTTAAACCATAATGTTTATCTAATTACTTTCATTTTTAATCCCAAAATGTACTAACCTCTAATTGCATTAAATGCAAAGATCATATAAACTCTAATGTTTATTTATAACTATATCCGCAAAAGAAAAGATATTTATTACAAGAATAAAATTTTCATATATCAAGCTTCAGTGTTACACATACTATAAGAAGTCTTCTAATGTAATCCCATTATAAAAAGAGCCTTAATACTTTTAATCATTTCACCATCCTAAAATTTATCATAACTCTCGAATCCCTCATATCTTGACTACATACTCATTCAAAATTCTTCTTGATCCATTAACCTTTCCATTCCATCTTAATCTGAATTTATTCTTTCCTAAAATTATAATCATGAATTATGTCCTAAGATTCAATAATATCAAATCATGTGTTAAGAAATAATCCATACCTTTCATATGTCATTGTCAGTTTCTTCACCCTCAATCGGAATGGCATTAGATATTGGTAAACATAAATGTATTACTCATTATTTAGACAATTTACTAATTCGTGATTGTTATGAAGATTATACATTGAAATTTTTTTTGTGTGTGCTTGGTTAAAAAGTGGATTTTTACTGTGTTTTTGGGGAAAATATTTGCTTCATCACATGAAAAAAATTTATTATGTTTTTATATGATGTATACAAAATTGTAAAAATGATGAAAATTATATATGAAAATGTTTTTTTGTGCGTTTTTTTAAATGGTGTGTGGGTATGCATGTGGTGGATTTTGTGTATAATGCCTTGTTTGGTCTATGATTTGAGAATGTGATATACTATGTGAATATGGAACTTGATTGAGCATAAGGGATAATCTTGGGTACCTATGTTGGTGGATTAAGACTAGAACGATTGATGACAGAAGAGTGGTTCATCACAATTTCATCTGACAAGATTGATGTTACAACAGTAACTACACTTTTTTTATGGTTGGATACCACTAGGTTTTTGATGTGTTTCACTACAAGTTTCTCTTGAGGAAGCGTGATTCTTATTGTGGATCCTATTCCACAATTATACTGAGGTACGATGTGTCTAGTGCACCACGCATACTAGCTACTTTAAGGGATTTTACCCACAGTGATCTATTATTCATGATGTGGTGCCTTCCATCAGCATACAAAGGACAACATGAGTATGTTCACGTTATTTATAAAATTTCTCTTCTATTTTAATGTAGTATTTGTGAAATCTTTTTTCTTATTGTGCTATTTCTTTTCCATTTTTAGCATTTAAATGTTTTTATTAAAATCATTGAATATTTAATGTATAGTTGAAAATAAGAATGGTAAATTATCACTTAGGTGTTCTGGAATGGAATATTTTTATTGGTCGACATCCTACATGGCCCTTCACTCAAACCATTCATAATCATTTTGGTGTATAATGACCTTATTTATTATGTATTCTAGGTTGTGACATCGTTATTAGTTATGATGGTGCTTGTTGCAGATGGTCTTGGATTGAAGGTTTGTATTGGAGTTGTTGTTCTCTATATTTGTTTATTGTGGAATTTGGGTTTCTAGTTGAAATGTATACTTTGAATTTGTTTATGGTTTAATGGAATGTTTGGTTCTTTGTTTCTAGTCTCAGATTTACTATCATTATAGTTGTTTTTTATATATTCTATTTCAGTTAAACCATTCATACATGTTACCCTTGATACCTGGGCACTTGTGCTAGCCCGTGGGGATCAGGAACGCCATTCAGGCCATGTCGCGGACCGGGTCGGGTGGCGACCAATCCTATTTTATGACCATCCAATCCATTGGAGACATGGTCTACTAAAATGGGTAAAAACATGCAAATGGATGGTGTGTTTGAAAATAATAACATGACATTGGATGTAATCATACACCTTGGGGATGAATTTTTGGAGGGGGCTATACTGATTAATCATTACATGAATATGTAGATATCATTGATGACTGATTTTTACTAGTGTATATCTATGATGTTAATATGGTGTTGTCAAACAATCATTAAATATTATTTAAAGTAGTTTTATATATAAAAAATTTAATGTGTATGATTTTATTCGATCATTGGTCAAATGGAATTACAAATTTGAAACCCATTTCAATGATGATCTTGAAATAATGTCATATTCCTATGATTGGATATTATATAAGTATATGTTTTTAAATAGACTTATTATTTAATGTAATGATTTTTTAATATCATATGGTGTTTGAATAACTTCGGTTATAATGTATGGGGGTCTAAGGATGGTTTTGTTTTTTGATAGTTATGTGTAGACCCTAAAATTATACTATTTTGATAATAAATTATTAATTTTGAGGTCCACATTAAAAAAATCCAGAATAGTTATATATAATACATTATTATTACATGGAATATAATACTATAAAAATAGAAGAAAATAATACAATAAACTAGAAAATTTATATTTAATATAATATTGCATATAGGAACAAATATTTTATAAAATATTTTCGGATATTATAATTAAATAAGCACACATTTATATAATACATTTTGTTTTAAGGTTAATTGAACATTATTTGAAAAAAATATTAAGTACTGGATAATTTATTATTATATAAATTAATAAAATATAATTCCTATATCATTAAAAAATCATTCTTTCATAGTGTGAGACACATTAATAACATAAAATTAATTAATTTATATTTAAATAGATCAAATAAGTACATCTTATTTGAAAAACATTTATTTATTACAAAATATATCATTAATTATGACTAAGAAATAAATACACCAAATCCCATGACATAATGATATTGTTTTGATAATGAATATAAACTCAATAGTCATGTTATAAAAAAAGAAACCATATACCTCTATATTTTGTTTCGTAAAAATATCAAATGCCATATATTTAGAATATGTAGTTCATTTTTTTCAATAATATAATTCTTAGTGGAATAAATTTTTTTGGGGACTACATGTTTGAGTATATTATTTGAAATAAATTTTTTATTATTTATAATACAATGTTCATTTTATTGTTTTATGAATACTATTAAATGTATATTCAAACAAAATTAACTCTATTTATAATTATTTGGTATATTTATATTTACATACATTACATAAAACATTTAAATTAATTCAATTATTCTAAATTAGATATGTTTATATTATAAATTTTTTAAATTATTATTTTTATATATAGTGAAAATATATTTAAATTATCATATTCATTTATTATATTTACAAATAACTGGATATAGTTTTTTCCATAAATATATTTTAGAAATAAAATTATTTATTATACATATATTCCAGGAAATATATATATATATATATATATATATATATATTATTCGGTGATATATGGTTTATATTATTATAGACCCCAGATAATTTATTACGTATTATTTTAGATAAATATTATGTTGAATAAAATACCCAATAACAAATTCTGATAAATTTTGATTAATAAATTATCAAAATGAATGGTAGGAAAAATTAAAATATTAATATTATGTTTGGAAGAAATAATAAAATCTTAATGGTGAATGATATAGAATACGGATAAAGAAATTTTATGTTTAATTGTGTTTTTTTTTCAAATAAAATTTCTATTTTATTATTTTTTATTTGACTGATATGTTAATACAATTTAGATTGTTTTTCTCTACAATCAACTTAATTTCAATTTTCATCATTTAAATATATTATTATTTTTCTATGTTGCTTTATTTTGATGTCAATTCTGAAAAATTTTAATTTAAGATATATATTCACTTTTATAACATTTTCATGATTTAAGAATGAATTAAATTTTAAATAAATTTTCCATTGAAAAAATATATATTTAACAAGTACAAAAATTCAATAAAAATATAAGTATGATCTTTTTTGTATCTTGGGAAATGTGTGTAATTTTTTCTTCAAATATAAATTATTTTTGGATTTTTTATTCATATAATGACCAACGACATTAATATGTTGGAATAGATTGAAAATAAAATAATTATCCATTTTTTTATGAATAAACCAATTAATTTATTCGGATTCACAATAAAACATGATGTTGGTATAATATAATTTTAATCATAAAAGGTGGGTTTTCTAAAAAAAATAGCATTATTTAAATTTTAAATAATTATCTAAAATAATTATTTATAAATCATTAAATAGAATCAATGAAATTTTATTATATATATTCGGTTATAATTTGTATATTTTTTCAAAACCATTTTCGTTCATATTGAATGCATTCCAAGGTGATTTATTTTCACTATAGAAAATTATAAATTAGTTTATTGGGGTAAACTAAATGTTAAGGAATAAAATTTAAGCTAATATTGTCTAAATGTTATATTATTTGTTGATTAAAATTATTAATTGCATATATTTATAATTTTCATTAATTTTATCCACATTATATGAGGATTTTTTTATTTTATTTATTGTTACTAATTTTAACGATGCTATCACTACCCTAAAATATTAAAGGCATCCTCCTATTCTCACTCCTAAAAAGATTGAAAAAAAACTACAACAACATTCTTACTAATTTCTTAACCATCTACCCTACCAATAAAATTTTGTTCGTGGTATCACAATAAAACAATACATAGGAGTCTTAAGAATTTATTCATAATAATATATCCACGATAATTGTAAAAGTGTTGACCATATTTATTCATGTTTATTTATCCTAGAACATATATAAAATATATTATAACCATTAATTTATATATATATTAGATATTTAATATAAATATTTTATAATGATTATCTATAATAAGTTTTTACCAACATTTCATATAATGGGAAAAGCTAATGATTCTTTTTTGTATGTTCATAATAGCACCATGACCAAGAGATGTGTTTATATTTTCATCAACACCCATAGGGATATATATATATATGTATTTAATGAATATATTTTATATTTAATAAGTATTTATGATTATATTGTGATATTATAATATCTACATTCTTATACTCCCTTCTCTATGATAGTGGAACCATTTATCCAATGTATGTACGCACTAGAAACTCTATGAACAACGAATTTCTTTTTTTATATCATTACACATAGAGGGAAATAATTATAATGACCCAAACACTTATAAATGAAATTTAACATTTCTTATAGTAATTTCATATAATATAAATCACATAGATTATTTAATAAAAACATTTTAATGAACAAATAATTAAATAAATAAAAAACTTAATTATAAATTTATTTATAGTGTTTAGAAAAAATACTAAACTAATGAATATAATAATGAGTAAACAACCCTCTTCTACACTAAAAAAACTACATCTCACCACATCCTTTTCCCACTCCTCGTAAGATTTGATCCGTTTCAAATTTCTGAAAAATTATATTATGAATCTCCCATATCAAAAAACATGTGGTTTCATGAAAATTCCAAACCCATTTTTATAAGATGGTTCTCAAATATGATGGATTTAAGAGGTATAATCCTTATCCTTTTCTTTTAATTTATTTAAACTTTTTTCATTTATTATTTTATCTTCACATTCTATATAAAAATTATCATAAAAAATATAGTATCTTTTGAAAAATGAAATTCTATAATTTTAAGGGAGCATCCAATAAGAAAAATTTCTCTCTTTCCCTCTCTATTTTATTAAAAAAATTAAATCTCAGCCCGAATGTGTCTATTTAACAACCTCATGGATGATAAAAATTTATTTTCCATTAACAACTACATGAATTCTATTAAGCCCATTATAATTGTTGAATGAGATTTTAAAATTTATTTAATCACCCACATTATGTTATAGAGGTAACATATATACCTAATATAAAATGATTAATAAAAACATGTTCATTGTGATCTAAATCATGCCAAATTAAAGTTAAAATGATCATCATTAAAAATTATCAACAGAATCATCATCCTAAAATATATCAAATTTAACGATAATATGATTTGAAATTATAGAATCTCATCAATAACATATAATTAAAATTCAGAAAATTTATCATAATATGATTTAAAATTATAATCATTAAAAATGGCCTATACCAGCGCTCAAAATGTGCTTTAACAACACATAGAAAGCGTTGTAAAGCTTAACACTAATATATGGGAGTCCCTTTTATCAGCGCTCTATAAAGAACTGATAAAGGCTAATTTTATTATCGATGATAAAAGACCCCTTTACCAGCACTTTTTTAGTGGTGATAAAAGTGGCCTTTATAAATTATTTTATAAAGTAAAAGTCAAAAAAAAATTAAAAAATAAAAAAAAAGAATTAAATAATTCGTGAGAGCTTTAAATAGCTTTTGACACCCCCTTTATCTGTGCTAGGAGGTATCCCATGCACTTCCCTTCTCGCTCACCCTCAGATGCAAGCACCCCTTCCTGCTTCCACCCGAACTCAAACCCTCACCCTCCCCCTTTCGCGACTGCACCATTACCTCTAAGCTATTTTATTGTTTACTCTATTTAATGATATATATATTTATTTATAAATATATATATAGATATATTTATTCATATATTGATATAAGTTCATATTAATATTAATATATTTATTAATATATTACTATATATATTTATTCGTATATTAATATATATATATATATATATATATTTATTTATTTATAATTTTTTATCCTTATATTTATTTGTTTATTAATATATACTTATAATATTAGTTTTATATACATTTATGAAATATTTTATTTATGTGTCTTTATAAATAAATAAATAAATAAATACATATATAAAACAGACACATAGAGAAAAATATATATTTACGCATAAATATATATATGTGTGATTTTTAAAAGCAATAGAATGTTAAAACGGTCATAACATTTAATCTAGAAGCTCATTTCAAGTCAACAAATAGTCAAATCGACGCAAATGATTCAATCTTCGATATGATATGTGGTACAGAGATAACAAACATCGGGATCAGAATTTTTACTTGTCTGAATGTTAACAAATCGGGGTCTCCCAACTAAAAACTCATATTTGGAGACCTTCTAGGCCTTTTGTGGCATCAAAAAATTTGATAGAGTCTTTTCATGGGTCACCAGCGCATAGAGATAGCCGCAGGCTTCGATTTGATATGTCGTAGAGATCCAACGGACACCAATATCAAATGTTCTGGCTGTTTGAAGTTTGAGGTACATTTTCAACATATTTTAGATCTTTTATTAATTTTTTTGATTTCATGTGTCTTCAAATTGTTATTAAATTATTTTTATTCCATAATAAAGAGAAAATGTATATTAATTATTATTTTTTAAATATTTTAAATCCATTTTCATTAAATTTCATATATATTAAATTTAATATTCTATTTATACGTATCTAAAACATATTTGGAAAATATTTATTATATTTATATCAATATAAATATACTTATATGACAATAATTTATTTTTCATGATTATTATTAAACATAAAATTCATCACCAGTAGGAAACGGGCAGATAAATCCTCCCTTTATCAGTGCTACTAAAAAAGCGCTGATAAAAACACCCCTTTATAAACGATTGTTTTTATCACTGATAAATGGGTAACACTTCCTTAGCCAGTTTTTGTAGAAGTAATAGGCGAACAGATCATTAAAACAATGAAATCATACACTACTGAATGATAAAATTAATCTATAATACTCATCCAAGACAACATAAATGAACCTAATAAAAAAATAATAAATTATATGAATTTATAAATGATTATTGATTAATTAATTAATTAATTAAATTTTATTCACTATGATATTAAAAAGAATAATGTGTTCAAACATAAGGTAATGGAATTTATAAACAAAATTACCTTTCATTGGGTTATTCCTCCTTCATTCCAAAAATCAGCTTTTATCTTCCTTTATTTCACATATAATATATATTCATAGTTTCTAAAATATATATTATTGGATATATATTTTTCCTATTTAATTTTATGACAAATACAATGATTTTATAGATGAAAATTTCTTTAATAAAATAGACAATTTACTTCTCTTGTTATTGTTTCATCGTAACACAATATTGATGATTCCTATAATAAGAATATTTTTCCATTTTTCATTCCAAATCAATATTTATGAATGCATTATTTATTATATGAAAACCATTGCTTTCCATGAGTTATTTTATTTCTATATTATATTTACACAGTATGTGGCATATATGATAATCTAAATGGTATGATGTGATAGGTTAGCCAATAGTTATGGATAACAATGTACATTTTATGATGTGATGGATGCACATGGAATTATATATCACTATAATACGCTTGGAAATGTGATGTATCACATGAGGAAAATTGATGTAAGCACGAACGTTATGCTGGCTGTTTTCACAAATATATGTGGAATATGACCACTAAGATCAAATGTTTCTTTTTTATGGCTTTCCATTTTCAGTACCATTATCTAGTTCTTCCCCTCATGATTATAATGATGATCCAATGTGTATGTCTTGATTATTATTAATATACTTAACAATTTTATATTGTTTCATTTTCTTATCTATCCTCTTACTCTTCATTTAAATAACCCCTTTCATTTATGTATACACACAACTGACTACTTTTAGAATAGTGAACTATATAAAAAGTATAAAGCTAGAGAATAAGGAACTAAATAATATTTATGTTTTTTATGTAATTTTTATGTATATTCATAATTTTTTTAAGACACTAAAACTATTGATCTTTGTTTTTGAATAATATTATATTGTTTATCATTAGTTTAATGTAATAATAATATATGAAACTGTTATGCCACTATATTAGGAAAGACATCAGAATTTTTATTATCTAGGAATTAGTATTAGATAAAATTATTAAAAGCTGTTACTAGGTTATTGATAATATTTAAGCACCCATGATCAGTTTAAAAAAAATTCAAATCATTGGAATCAGAATATATATTCCTTGACAGTTAATTTCAAAAGATAATATATATTATTTATTCACGACGTGTTAATTATTTTTCTAATGATTCCTATTTTAGATAAGTTATGCAACCAAGAGAAATAATTCAAACAACCTATGCGAGGAACAATTCACTAATATCACGAATTCCATCCATAATTCATTGGGAGTTGTAGAATAAAATTCTAGAGTTATGATATCCCACCTGTGTCAGGTTATAAAAAATATCCTGAACTGGGTGGAACCTCCTACTTCACCTTGGACGGAGAAACTGGCTATAATGACCTAGCCTTGAAACATTTCATTACATGGAATTAAATGAATAATTCACATTCAGAATCATTTTCAATTTAATGTTTTATTTAATTAGGGCATAACTATTACATTACAACTTGAATATTACATATAGAAACTACAACTCAGTATCCATTTTTTTTATAAAAAAACACTTAAAATGAAACATGTCTACTTCCATGTTTTAGACATCATGACTTTTCCATTATCCCATCATTAACCCTATTCATCATTATGTCCTGTGGAATACATTTAAAAAACTTGAGATGACCATAAAAAGCACAGTAATGTTTATAAACTAATGAAGTAAAACATTAGACCATCAATAAATACACATTAATGAAACCATAATTTTCCATCATAACATAACTTATGAAATCATAAGATTTATGAATAACACACAGAAATAATAAATCATAAAGAATACTTATGGAATACACATAAAACATAGATTTTATCTATCACAGCTACTTAGGGAGTTACACTTGTAATACATATCACAATATATTCCCTAACTATCTTAGGAGAAACATCGCGTTTACCTCTGTCTTGTAACCCAATGCATTGGAGAGATATCTCAGGCTCACCCACCCTAGGATTATCACATAACCACCTGTATACATAAACAATGACCAATAACTATAACATATTAATAAGAAATATCATAAGCATAAAGTAAATATAAAATTTCCACATTCCAATAACAGTATATCAAATCAATATATTGAAATAAAAAATACATTATCAAATCATTTTCAAAATCATTTAAAAATGTAATAATGAGATTTTGAAATCAATATGCACCATACCAATTTGAATATTTTAATGAATTATAATTTTATGACATTAATGAACATATAAATAAATCCTAAAAATCATTTTTAAAACATGGACATTAAGGATAATTATTTATAAGAATAAATCTTTGAAACATTTAAAACGACATTTTAGTTAAAGAGTATTTAACAAAATGAGAGACTCATGAATACAAATAATTGTGGAGTAAAGTTTAATCAGAACATTATTATATCATAAGAATAAAGTTATTCATGATATAATATTCCACGTGATAGTATATACAAAATATAAAATTAAATTGGAACATAACAATAATAAAGACACAATGAAAATGTAAATTGAGATGAAATACCTTATAAAGACAGTATACTTTAATTAATGATAAATCAAATACTTAATTATGTGTGAAAAAAATAAATACACCCAATATAAGTGGATATTACATGTAAAAAAATCAGAGTACATTCACACATATTCATTCGATGACATATTGAAGAAGTTCATGTTGAACCCAATGAATTGAAATTGGGTTAAGAAGTTCCCTTGAAAAAATTCAACAGCCTAACGACATCACTATAAAATTAAAAAAAAGATTTGATGAGATAAAAATGGTATCTCATCACTTGGACATAAATTTTACATAAATAAGGATATACAAGAACATATCCCAACATAATAAGATTTAAGAAAGGCATAACAAATAAGAAGTATTTTAAAAAGAGGAGGGTGAAAGGTCCCCTTACCGATTTGGTAACATAAAAAACATATGCCACATGAAAGAAGGATAATAAAATGAATATTTATATACTCATAAATGAAATTATATTACAAATAATAGTACAATCATGGGAAGTACATACACCACAAAAAATGAAATAGTTTCCAATAAAACATGAATCTCATGGGAATAAAAAGCGATATAAACACTTTACCACGTTGTAATCAACAGAGTCGTATGAAGAAAAGTTAATAACCACCATATGAATCACATAATACCATGAATATAATGAGAATACTTATGATATATGCCAAATCATAGTACATAATACACCACATGCAATGAATAAGTGGCGAACAATGGAAATCTCATGGAATTAAAAGTGAGATAATAAAATCCCTTACCTCGTGTCAGACTTGAATTGTATGTTCCTTGGTCTTCCTGAATAATAAACTAAACATAATTTCTACTTTATTTAGATCCTTTTTACATATTATTATTCATTTTATATCACTAATTACCATGTTATAAACCTTATGTAATCGTTTATGTTAATAATCGTTGTTTGGTCAATATTTGTTACTTGAGTAAAAAATGGACACCTTATAATTACATGTTTTACATGCGGTCAATAGTCCATTATCTCAAAAATGAAATTCAGGATTTAGATATCATATAAATTATTTATATCCAGTATGTATATGCATTGATAAAAGTACATAACATTTTGGAGATATGAAATGAAATGCACCGTTCAAGGAGACTGTAAGTTGTACGTACGCATGAACGCTACTATCATTTATATTTCATATTTTAATGGAATTAATGAAAAATGATACATAGGTATATTATAATTAAAGTATAATATCATATATAATATCACTAACTCCATCCTTTATATGTCCCACTTATGGAATTAACGAGTCATATCACATTGAGGGTGCGTTAGTCCACACTTCCTTAAATGAAATTATCGTGTTTACACATAATGGAAACCATAAAGGTAGGATATAAATGTTAAATAAATAAGAATAAAGAAAATATAAACATAATTTATATCATATATAAATACTATTCCATCTTAATGGAAACCATGATATGTGGTAGGAGATAATCTAACAATAATCAATTTGTGAGGAGTTAGTTTCCCATCCAAAGAAACAGTATGTTCTTCGCCCATTGGATGGAAGTGTGTGTAATTTTAGTTAGAATCCATATTAAAAAAAAATCATCGTATATTGAGGATACTATGTCTATTATAAAAGAAATGATAAAAAATTATTTTTGGGGTTGGAGAAGTAAAATAAAAGAAAAGAATTAAGAGGAACTGTTACCTTTAATTTGGGAAACATGCTTTGATTTGAACCCAAAGGAATTTTTGATGTGGCTTCAGCCTAAGGTAAGGCTTCTAGGAGGAGGATAGGGATGTAGGCAGATTAATTGGGCAGAGGTTGGACCATCCAAATATCTTTATAGGTCTAAGGAATTGAATAGAAATGGTATCCTTTTATAAAATGGATGAGGGGTCTCTTTAAGAAAATGTAAAAATATTATTTTATTATATAATGATAATCGGTTTCTAAAGTTCAAAAAAATTATTATAGTCTAAGATAAGATGACTCATATTCTAAATTATATCATCCAATAAGAATTAGAAAGGTTTTGGATAATATTTTTATCATTAAAATCTTATTTATTTAAATCATTTATTAATGTGGTTAATACTAAATCATTATTGTGTCATATGTAATTTAATTTATTATGTCAAAAAAATAAAAAATTACCATGTTGTAGGAAATAATTTTATATTTCTAAATATTATTTATAGTCGAAAATATGACTTATATAATTCCCTGTATAAATTTATTTACTAAAATATTATTGTTTATGTCATTTTTTCTTTACATTATGTAAATTAATATATAGTGTCATTATCAATTCCATGTGGCTCAAAAAGATCCCAAAATCAACCCAAATATGCCCATGGTCTCAAATGACTTATCAAATAAGTTTTGGACAAGTGTTATTGTAATTTTAAATTATTATAAAATTCTTTTTACCTTAAATTAACCTATATACCTTTAACCGTGATAAATAAAAGTAAATAGTAACTATTCTCCAATAATTATCTTCATATTATTGAACCATATTATACTTATTAATAAAAATCATGTACGTTGGAATATTTAAATTCAATTCACAGAAGAATTAAAAATTATTTAAATGAAAAATTTAGTTTTTTAACTACTACTGAGTGGTTTCACTATTCACCAAAAATAGAAGTTTTTCAGAAGAATATCAAAATTTAAGCCGAAGCTATATTTGGTATTCCAAATTCAAAAGTTATGACTATTTTAAAAAATTAGAACCATATAATTTTCATTAATTAATTAAAAATTAATTCCCATTGTCAAAACAAATAGTGTGTTTTTTAAAAACAATATCTATCAAAATATTGACACTTGTTTATGTGCAATTTCAAAGTGAAATTAATTCCAATTACAACCATTATATTAATTCCAAAAAATATAATATAATTAAAAATTAAAACCAATTAAAAAGATAATCTAATCATAAAAATAAAATACATAAAGAGGCAATATTTAATTAAAAGATAATATTTTCACTATTCATTATAAAAATGAACTTCATCCGAAAAATACCATAAATTTACGCAAATTAAATTTTGATGTCCCAAATTTAAAGAAGAATTTTATTTTGTTAAATAGAAAATATAAAAATGATCAAAACATAATTTAAATTTGGTTCGACATCAAAATGCGGTAAATCAACCTTTTACTGAATATTAGAGTATTCATGCTTAAAATTAAATTCATTCTCATTTTATGCCCCTAAATTTTATTTGTTAATTCTAAAATCATTTAACAAACATATATAATCACAATTTTGTTAGTTATATTTATTTTCGCCAATACAACGGCATGTAATTAACTACCATTTAAAATAATAATATTATATTATTATTGTGCAACGTAAGATTTCAAAGAAACTCGTGGTTGCGTATCGGGTATGCTATCGAACACATAAACCCCTTTAATGTAAAATTAATATTTAATTCACAAATATTAATAAATATGAATAGTTTCTTCTTCCTTATTTATCTGTGATGTTACATCCCTCTACCCTTTTGGAAATTTCATCCTCACAATTTTAAAACTGGGCTTAGAAACTTCATTAAACGTCCCACATCGGAAAAGAGTCAGTAAAACTATCACATTAAAAGAAATAATGATAAGTACAATGGTCACCAGAGATAAAAAAATACTAGGATTTTATGAAAACATGGATATGGAGGAGAGAAAAACCATCATGTTATGATGGAGAGTGATAGAAAACATGTTTAGGAGAACATTACCCACAAGAAAATCACAAACCGGTGATGGGTTAAACACTCCTTGATTCCACAGAAGGAAAAGTTAAGAGGCAAGGCTTTTGTTTAAGTTAATTTTCAAGGAGTAATTTATTTATGATCATAACTAAAATAAAAATGAAACATACATACATCTCATGTATACTTTCATAATTTACTATATTTTTCTAACAAAAACTCATATTTTCTCTAAATGATGAGTATTTCAAATGACTTTTTTCACATTATGAGCACTATAATCAACCTAGAGAGAATCACAGAATCCAAAATTGATTAAATATATATTTCTCATGTCTTTAGAACTTAACCAAAATGAAAATGGTTAGAAAAAGATCAGTTAATTCCCAAAAAGGATAATCTTTTACAAAAAAAAACAACACTTAATGACCAAAATATGTCAAACAATATCCAAAGATTAACCAAGACCATTCAATAAAAAAAATTTCCATAAAATTATTTAATGTAATCAAAAATAAGATTAAAACTGAAATCTCAAAAGGATGTAATCACATAGACATCCAATATAAATCATAATATTTTTCCCCAAATAACACCAGTTACTCTTAATGTCCCATTTTGAAAAGTAATTAACCTAATGAAATATTCTCCATGACAGGTTAAACATTTCCATAGATAACCCAAAATCAACTTATTCTTGATTCAGAAATTGATTTATCTAAAAATAATAATTCATAATATCTAGGGACTTCACGTAGTCTAGTGGTAGGTGATAAATCCCAATCACAATTTTCATGTGGGTTTTATTCCCGCAGCTTTGTCCGATGCGAAGAGTGTCCACGCTGTCTGTATATCATCCTTTTTCATAAACTATAAAATTTTATAACATTACCAATAATAGATAAATTCATAAAAATAACCAAAACATGTTTAAACCATAATGTTTATCTAATTACTTTCATTTTTAATCCCAAAATGTACTAACCTGTAATTGCATTAAATGCAAAGATCATATAAACTCTAATGTTTATTTATAACTATATCCGCAAAAGAAAAGATATTTATTACAAGAATAAAATTTTCATATATCAAGCTTCAGTGTTACACATACTATAAGAAGTCTTCTAATGTAATCACATTATAAAAAGAGCCTTAATACTTTTAATCATTTCACCATCCTAAAATTTATCATAACTCTCGAATCCCTCATATCTTGACTACATACTCATTCAAAATTCTTCTTGATCCATTAACCTTTCCATTCCATCTTAATCTGAATTTATTCTTTCCTAAAATTATAATCATGAATTATGTCCTAAGATTCAATAATATAAAATCATGTGTTAAGAAATAATCCATACCTTTCATATGTCATTGTCAGTTTCTTCACCCTCAATCGGAATGGCATTAGATATTGGTAAACATAAATTTGCATGTTCATGGTGATCCCATTATCGAAACATCATCCTAGGACATCTATTTGTATAATGACCATGTACACAACATTTAAAAAATTGAATTGATCCCGCAGAAAGGACTTTTTTCCCTATCCTAGAGTCAACTGGATGCTTCCTTTTTGCATGGCAGGTTCATTCTTTATGTCCTTCATTTCCACATCTATAGCATCTTCCCATCCCTTGGAAACATTTTCTGAGGAGTTTCATTCCACATCCTTAACTCATAGGGTTTTGAACATATGTACCTTAATGATTATTACCTGAACAACCATGGGGATTTGGTTCTCGCATATACGATGCCTTATAAAAATCACCAAGATTTAAGTGGTCAATTATGATTCCAGATAGTTTTTGGAGAATAACAACATGAGTTCTCATTGTAACTCTTATTTCATTCAATTGTTCATTTAGAAAACCGTCATATTTTTCTTAACATACATTGTTACATTGATGCCTCCTAGATCCAACCATTGACTAAAACGAAAACGGTATGTGTGAGTATATTAATGAAATCATAATACAATATCTTATGTGGAAGGTAAATACTATATATACTTATTGAAGTTATCTTAAACTCTTTCACTTTATCTAAAACAACTATAACTCTTCCAAAAATCCTCACTATTATGGTAATGTCACTTATGATTAAAGAACATTGTAACCACTAAAGTTATCTAAACCTACCATTGAAACTAACTATAAGGTTCCAGCCTTAAAAAATTACATAACATTGAATTAAATGAATAATTCACATTGATGATCTTTTCTGTTTCAGAGTTTTAGAGAATTAGGCCATAAATATTACATTACAACTTGAATATTACATGTAGACACTATTACACAGTATCCATTTCTTTCATAAAAAAACTCTAAAAAATAAAAATGTCTACTTCCATGATTCAGACATCATGACTTTTCCTTGATCCCATCCTTGAGAAAATTCATCTTTATGTCATGTGGAAAACATTTCAAAAAATTTATATGAGCATAAAAAGCTCATTAAGGGTTATAAAACAATGAAAGAAAAACATTATCCCATCAATAAATACAAATCCATGAAGCCATACTTTTCAATCATAACACAACTTATGAAATCATATGATTTATGAATAACACACACAAATCATAAATCATAAAGGTTACATATGGAATCTATATGAAACTTACATTGTAGATATCACAGCTACATAGGAAGTTACCCTTAGAATACCCATCACAGTATATTCACTAAATATCATAGGAGAAACATCACGTTTACCTCCATCACATTACCCAATTCATTGGAGAGCTATCTCGATCTCACCCACTCTAATTTTATGAAGGAATAACCTGTACATGTAAACAATTCCCAATAACCATAACATATTCATGACACATAACACAAGCATAAATGAAATATAAATTTTCCACATTCCATTCACAATATATCAAATCATGATATTGAAATAAACAATGCTTTATCAAATAATGATTTTTCTATTATCTATTACCACCTCTCATAGTGGACATTAAGATGGAACTTTATTTACATATGATATATATTAAGTTTATATTTTCTTTATGCTTCTGTATTTTACATTTATATCCTACCATTAAGGATATTTTTATAATATGGACTCGTTTATCTTACATTTATAGCCTACCGTTATGGTTTCCATTGTGGGTAAATGTGATAATTTCATTTCAGGAAGTGCATACTACCGCCCTCTCAAATATCGACCAAACGAGTCATATCACATTGAGGGGCGGTAGTCCGCACTACCTCAAATGAAATTATCGCATTTACCCACAATGGAAACCATAAAGGTAGGATATAGAAGTAAAATATAGAGAATAAAGAAAGTATAAACATAATATATATCATATAAAAATACAGTTCTATCTTAATGGCCACCATGAGAGGTCGTTTGAGATAATCAGACAATCATTGTTTCATGAGGCATTAGTTTTCCATCTACAGAAATTGTATGTTAATCACCCATTAAATAGTGGTGTGTGTATGTGTATTTCGAATCCATTTTATAACAACATCCTAGTATATTTAAGATACTTTTTTAAAAAATAAAGGAAACTTTTTTGGGGTTGGAGATGTTAAACAAAAGAAAAAAGTGTAGAGAAATTGTTACCTTTAATTTGGGTAACATCCATCATTTTGAACCAAAAGGAATTTTTGAAGTGCCATATGCCTAAGGTAAGGCTTATAGGAAGAGGATAGGGATCCTTGGATCTTAATTAGGCAGGGGTTTGATAAGCCAAATGGGTTTAGAGGTGTAAAAAATTGGATATAAATAGTCCCCTTTTATAAGAGGTAGCAAGGGCTATTTAGGAAAGTGTTAAAATATTATTTTATTATATAATGATATTCGGTTTATAATGGTCATAAAATAATTGTATTCAAAGATAAGATGTATCATAGTCTTAATAATATCATCAAATAGGAATTGGACAGGTTTTGGATAATATTTTAATCATTTCAATCTAATTTATTTAAATAATTTATTGATGAGGTCAATACTGCATCATTATGGTGCGAGAAGTAATTTAATTTATAATTTGTCTTAAAATTATAAAAAGATACCATGATGTGGGAAATCCTTTTAGATTTTTAAAGAATATTTATATTCGAAAATATGACTTATATAACTCCATGTATAAATTGAATTACTAAAAGATTGTTGTTTATGTCATTTTTTTCTTTACTTTTAGTTAATTTATATAATGTGTCATTATCACTCACATGTGGATCAAAGTGGTCACAAAATCGACCCATATATGCCCATGTTAGTAAATGGCTCATCCAATATGTTTTGTATATGTTTTAAAGTAATTTTGAATTATTATAAAATTCTTTTTACCATGAACTACAATATTACCTTTAACCGCGGTAATTAAAAGTAAAAAGTTACTATTCAAAAATATTATTTTCATCTTATTGAACCATATTTTACTTATTAATAACAATAATGTCTTTTATATTTTTTTAAATTCAATTAACATAAGCGGAAAATTTTCATTTAAATAAAAAAGGTTTGTTTTTGAACTACTACAAAGTGGTTTCACTATTCATCAAAAATCGAAGTTTTTCAGAAAAATATCAAAAATTCAACCAAAACAATATTTTGTATTCCAAATTAAAAAATTATTTCTATTTTACAAAATTAAAAACATATTATTTTCATTACTTAATTAAAATTAATTCCCATTGTCAAAACAAATGCTGTGTTTTTAAAAAACAATATCTATCGGATGATTGACACATGTTTATGTCCAATTTCTAAGTAAAATTAATTCCATTGACCACCATTAGAGTAAATTGTAAAAATTTAATCTAATTAAAATTTAAAACTAATTAAATGGATAATATCATCATAATAATAAATTATATTAAAAGGCACTTTTGAATTAAAATACGGTATTTTTCATTATTCATTATAAAAAATGAAATTCATCAGAAAAATACCAAAAAATTACCCAATGTAATTTTTTAAGTCCCAAATCTAATGAAAAAATATATTGTGTTAAATATAACATATAATAATGACCAAAACAATATTTAAGGAGTGTTCTCCATCAAAAGGAGGAAAATCGAACTTTTACTAAATATTAGATTATTCATGTTTAAAATTATATTCCATCACATATTAAGCCCATAAATTTTATTTCATAATTGTAAAATCATTTAACAAACGTATATAATCACATTTTATTTAGTTATATTCATTTTTTCCAATAAAATGGATAGTCATTAACTACCATTTAAAATTATAATATTATATTTTTAGCGTGCAACGTAAGATTTCAATGAAACCTGTTGTTGCGTATCAGGTATTCCATCGAACATAGCATCCCGTTTAATTTAAAATTAATTTTTCATTCACAAATATTAATAATTATGAAAAGTTCCTTATAACTTATTTATCTGGGATGTTACATCATTCCCCCTTTGGGGAAGTGCGTCCTCGCAATTTTAAAACTGGGAATGGAAACTTCATTAAAAGTAAACGATCAGGAAAGAGTCTGTAAAACTATCACATTAAAAGAAATAAAGATAAGTACAATGGTAACCCAATACAACATATACTATTATTTCATGAAAACATGGATATGGAGGGAAAAATCATCATGTTTTGATGGAGAGTGATTGAAAACATGTTTAGGAGAACGTTAACCACTAGAAAATCACAAAAATGTGATGGGTAAAATAGAAATTGATTCCCCAGAAGGAAAAGTTAACAGACAACATTTTTATTTTAAGTTACTTTTCATTGAGGAATTTATTTTTGATCTTAACTAAAAAAAGTAAATGTACTTACATTTCATGTATAATTTCATCTTTTAATAGATTTCTAACAGAAATTCATATTTTATCAAAAAAATGAGAGTTCAGGATGAATTTCTTCCCATTAAGAGTGCTATAATCAACATAGTGAGAATCAGACAATCAACAAGAGATGAGCTATATATTTCCCATGTCCTCAGACCTTAATAAAAATCAAAATTGTTAGCAACCGATTAGATAATTCCAAAAAATGATAATCTTTTATAAAAAGAAAAACTAGTCTTAATCTCCAAAATCTGTCAACCAATACCCAAAGTTCAACCAAGAAAATTCAATAAAAAATTATCCATAAAATTCATCAAAGTAATCCAAACTAATATTGTAACTGAAATCTATGAAAGATTTAATCACATAGACTTCCAATATAAATCCTAACATTTATCTAAAAATAACATATTTTATTCTTAAAGTCTCATATTGAAAAGTAATTATCCTAATAACATATTTTCCATGATAGGTTAATCATTTCAATAGATAACCCAAAATAAACTTATTCTCGATTCATAAAATAATTTAACGTAAAATAATTAGACATAGTAACCAGGGAATTCACACAGACCAGTGGTAGGTGATAAATACCAATCCCAATTTTCTTATGGGTTTGATTCCAACATCATTGTCCGATGCGACATGTTATCATGCGGTCTACATGTCATACTTTTCCAAAAAAACTATATATTTTTTTAAGATACCCAAAAAGAGATAAATTCATCACAAATAACCATAAATTATTTTAACCACAACGTTTATCTGATAACTTTCATTTTGCATCCAAAAATATATTAACCATTAATTAACTCAAATTCAAGGATCAGATAAACCCTAATGGTTCTTTATAAATATATACATAAAAGAATAGATTATTATTCCATGAATAAAATTTTCATATATCAATCTTCAAGGTTACAAATAATATAAAATGTCTTCTAATGTAATACCATTATCAAAAGATCCTTAATACATTTATGCATTTCACCATACTAAAATCTATCATAACTCCTAAAACCCTTATATGTTGACTTCAAACTCATTCAACATTCTTCATGTTCCATTAACCATTCCATTCCAACTTCTTCTGAAATAAATCATTCCAACAACCATAATCATGAATAAAATCCTAATATTCAATAATATCAAAACATATGTTAAGAAATAATCCATATATTTCATTGGTCATTACCAGTTTCTTCATCCTCAATCTGAATGGTATTAGGTATTGGTATACTTAAATCTGTAGGATCATGGTGATCCTATTCTCGAAACATCTTCGTAGGATGTCTATTTGTATAATAACCATGTACACCACATTTAAAACATTCAATTGATCCCTCAGAAATAACATATTTCCCTATCCTTGAGTCAACTGGATGCTTTTTTTATGACAGGTTCTTACTTTATGCCATTCATTTCCACATCTATAGAATCTTCTCATCCTTTTGAAACATTTTCCTAGGTGTTTCTTTCCACATCCTTGACACTTAGTTTTTTGAACATACATTACTTTATGATTATTACCTGAACATCTGTGGGGATTTGATTCTCGCATATACGATGCATTTAAAAAATCACCAAAGTTTATGTGGTCTATAATAACTCCAGATAGTTTGTTGAGAATAACCATAAGAGTTCTCATTATAGATCCCATTTCATTCAGTTGTTCATTCTAAAAACCATCACAGTTTCCTTCAAATCCATTTTTATATTGATGCCTGCTAAATCCATCCATTGGCCAAATAGAAAAAGGTATGTGTGTGTATATCAATTAAATTATAATATAATATTTTATGTAGACGGTAAATACTATGATATAATTATTCATGTTTTCATAAACTCATTTTCATTATCTAAAATAACTATTACTCTTTAAAAAAACCTAACTATTGTGGTAATGTCACTTATGCTTAATGAACACCCTATCCTCTAAAGGTATTTAAACCGACCATTGATACCATATATGAGGTCCCGGCCTTAAAACATTACATAACATTGAATTAAATTAACAAACCACATTGAGGATCTTTTCAGGTTTAGTGTTTTAGAGAATTAGGACATAAATATTACATTATAACTTTAATATTACATATAGACGCTTCTACTCAGTATCAATTTTTTCATAAAATTAAAACTCTATAAAACAAACAAGTCTATTTCCATTTTTTAGACATAACGACTTTTCCTTTATCTCATCCTTGACCATATTCATCTTTAAGTCCAGTGGAAAACATTTAAAAAACATGTGATGAGCATTAAAAGCACAGTAAGGGTTATAAAATAATGAAATAAAAACATTATCCCATCAATAAATACAAATCAATGAAACCATACCTTTCAATCATAACACACCAAAAAAATCATAAGATTTATGAATAACACACATAAATCATAAATCATAAAGTTTACTTATGGAATCCATTTGAAACATACATTGTAGCTATCATTGCTAAATAAGGAGTTACACTTGGAATACCCATCATAGTATATTCCTTAAATATTTTAGGAGAAACAACACGTTTACCTCCGTCACATTACCCAATGCATTGAAGAGTTATCTCCGGCTCACCCGCCCTAGGTTTATCAAGGAAAAACCCGTATACATTAATAATGCCAAATAACCATGACATATTCATAACACATAACAGAAGAATAAAGGAAATATAGCATTTCCACATTCCAATGAAAATATATCAAATAAATATATTGATATAAACAATGCTTTATCAAATACTTTTGAAAACCATTTAATAGATTTAATAAATATATTTTGAAATCAATGTGTCCCATAAAACTTCGATGCTTTTAATGAATTATAATTTGAATACATTAATTTCTATATAAATAAATCCTAAAAACCATTTTTAAATTAGGGAAATTAATGATAATGATTTATAAGAGTAAATAATTAAATCATTTAAAATAATATTTTAGTTAAAGAGTTTTAACAAAATGAGAGACATGTAAATTCAAATAATTGAAGAATAACATTTAATTAGAACATTATAATATCAGGTGAATAAAGTTATTCATTATATAATATTCCAAAGGAAAGTATATACACAATATAAAATTGAATTGGTTCATAACATTAATAAAGACCAAATGGAAATGTAAATTTAGATAAAATCCATTATAAAGATGGTATCCATAAATTAGGAAAGAATAAAATACATAAATATGTGTTAAAAAAATAAATACACCATATATAAGTGGATATTAAATTTAAAACAATAAGTGGTCATTCACACATATTCATTGGATGACATATTCAAGAAGTAAATGTTGAACCCAAGGAATTGAAATGGGGTTAAGAAGTTCCCTTGTAAAAATTCGACAGGCTAACATCGTCACATTAAATTTCAAAAAAAGTGTTCATGAGATAAAAAGGGTATCTAAACACTTGGTCAAATAATTTACATCAATAAGGATATATAAAAACATATCCCAAAGTAATAATATGTAAAAAATACATAATAAAAAATATATATTTTAAAAATTGGAGGGTGAATGTTTCCCTTGCCGATTTGGTAACATACAAAACATACACCACAAGAAAGAAGGATCATAAAATAAAGATTTAAATACTCATAAATGAATGTATATTATAAAAATAGTACAATAAAAATCAGTATATACACCACAAAAAAGGAAATAGTGGAAAATATAGCATGAATCTCACGGGAATAAAAAGTGAGATGAAAGCCTTTACCATGTTGTAATCGACTGAGTCACTTGAACAAAAAGTTATTAACCACCAAATGAATCACAAAATACCATGAATATAATTATAATCATGATAATATATATCAAATGTATGTAAAAAATACACCACATGCAAGGAATAAGTGAAAAATAATGGAAATATCACAGAATTAAAGGTGAGATAAGAAAATCCCTTACCTCATGTCTGACATTAAATATTTATTCCTTGTTCCTCCTAAATAATAAACTAAAGTTAATTTATATCTGCTTAAGATGCTTCTTCAAGTTTATTATCATTTTTATATCACATATTTCCTTGTTATAAACCTTATGAAATCATTTATGTTAATAATGGTCATTTGGTAGATTTTGGGTACTTGGGTAAAAAATTGACACCTTATAATTAAAAGTTGTCCATGTGGTCAATATTCCATTATATAGAGAATGATATTCATGGTTTATATATCATATAAATTATTTATATTGATTATGTATTTTTATTTATAAAAGTAAATAATATTTTTGAGATAAGAAATGAAATGCACCGTTCATGGAGACGGTAAGCCGTACGTACGAATGAATGCTACTTTCGTTTCTATTTCATATTTTAATGGTAGTTAATCATAATTATTAATAGGTATATTAAAATTCCAGTATAATATCATATATAATATCACTAAATCCATCTTTTATATGTCCAACATATGGCATTAACGAGTCATATCACTTTGAGGGGGAAATAGTCTGCACTTCCTCAAATGAAATTATCATGTTTACCCATAATGGAAACAATAATGGTAGGATATAGATGTAAAATAAAGTAGAATAAAAAATTAAAGAAAAAATATATATCATATAAAAATAGAGTTCCATATTAATGGCCACCATGAGAGGGGGTAGGATATAATCGAAAAATCATCGTTTCCTGAGTCATTTGTTTTCCATCCACAGAAACAATATTTTCTTCATCAATTCGATGTAGGTGTGTGTATGTATAGTATGAATACTTATTATAAATACATCCTATTAAATTGAGGATACTGGTGCTATTATAAAATAAAGGAAAAAAAGAGTTTATGAGATGTAGAATTAAAATAAAATAAACGAAGTTAGAAAGATCCATTACCATTAATTTTATTAATATCCTTTTGTTTGAACCGATAGGACTTCTTGAAGAGCCTTATGCCCAAGGTATGGCTTTTTAGCAAAGGATTGGTATTTAGGGAGCTTAATGTGGCAGAGTTTGGATGAGAAAAATTTCTTGATAGGTTTAAGGAATTTTATAAAAATGGTCTCCTTTTATAAAGGAGAGGCAGGGCTCTTTAAGAAAGTGTGAAAATATAATTTTATTATATAAGTATATTCAGTTTCTAAAGGTCCAAAAATCATTAGATTAGAACATAAGATGACTCATAGTCGAAATAATATCATCCAAAAATAATTGAACAAGTTTTAGATAATATTTTAATCATTATAATCTTATTTATTTAAATCATTTACTAATGAGGTAAATACAACATCATTATTGTGTCATAAGTAATATAATTTATTAGATGTGTAAAAATTATAAAAAACAAACCATGATGCCGAAAATATTTTTATAATTATAAAGAATATTTAGAGTAAAAAATATGGATTATATATCTTCACATAAAAATTGAATTTCTTAAAGATTTTTGTTTTTGTCATTTTTGCCTTTAATTTATGTTAATTAATCTAAAGTGTCCTTATCACTCCCATGTGGCTCAACGGGGAACCAAAATCTACCCAAATATGCCCATGGTCGTAAATGACATAACCAATAAGGTTTAAAAAAGTGTTATGGTAATTTTGAATTATTATAATGTTATTTTACCTTAATTTACCCTATTTACCTTTAACCGTGGAAAATAATAGGAAAAAGTTACTATTCACCAAAAATTATTTTCATCTTATTGAACCAAATTTTACTTATTATTAAAAATCATGTATGTCAGAGTTTTTAAATTCAATTCACATAAGTTGTAACATTTCATTTAAATGTAAAATTTCGTTTTTTAACTACTACAAAATGGTTTCATTATTCTTAAAAAATTAATGTTTTTTAGAAAAATACCAAAAATTCAGTCTAAGATATATTTGGATTTAAAAATTAAAAAATTATTTCTATTTTATCAAAGTAAAAACATAGAATTTTCATTAAGTGATTTAAAATTAATTCCCATTGTCAAAACAAATAGCTTGTTTTTAAAAAACAATATCTATCAAAATATTGACACTTGTTTATGTCCAATTTAAAAGTGAAATTAATTCCAATGAATACCATTAGATGAAATAGTAAAAATAATATCTAATTACACTTTAAAACCAATTAAAATTATAATCAAATAATAAAAATAAATTAGATTAACAGGAAATTTTGAATTAAAATACAGTATTTCTAACTATTCATTAAAAAATGATCTTCATTAGAAAAATACCACAAATATACCCAAATTAAATTTTGATGTCCTAAATTTAATGAAGATTTTTATTTTTTCATATAAAACATATAAAAATGACCAAAACTATATTTAAAGAGGCTTCTCCATCAAAAGGTGGTAAATTGACCTTTTACTTAATATTAGAGTATTCATCGTTAAAATTTGATTCATTGAAATTTTACACCGCTAAATTTTATTGAATAGTTGTAAAAAAATTATCAAACATATATAATTATATTTTAGTTTGTTATATTAATTTACTCTAATATAACCACTAGGCATTTACTACCATTGAAATAACAATATTATTTTTTAGTGTGCAATGTAAGATTTCAATCAAACACATGGTTGCGTATCAGTTACGCCATCGAAAATAGTGTCCCCTTTAATGTAAGTTTAATATTTAATTTACAAATATTAGTAAATATGAAAAGTGTCTTATTATTTATTTATCTGGGATGTTACATCCTACCCCAAAATTTCGGAATTGCATCCTCATAATTTTAATCCAGGCTTGGAAAGATTATTAAAAGTCTCACATCTGGTTAGAGTCAGTAAAAAAATCAACTTAATAGAAAGAAAGAAAAGTACAATGGTATCCTGAGACAACAGATACTAAGATTTCACGAAGTCACAGATTTGGTGGAGAAAACAACCCATCATGTTCTGATGGAGAGTGATAGGAAACATGTTTAGGAGAATTTTAACCACTAGAAAATGACAAACATGAGATCGGTTAAACAATCATTGATTCCATAGTAGGAAAATTTAATAGACAATGTTTTTTAAAAGTTAATTTTCAATGAGTAATTTATTTATGCACTTATCTAAAAACAAAATGAAACATACTATCTTGTCATGTAGACTTTCATCTTTTACAATATTTCTAACAAAAAATCATATTTTCTCCAAATGATTTGTATTATGGATGAGCAGTTTCACATGAAGAGTGATATAATCAACTTAGGGAGAATCACATAATCCACAAAAGATGAACTATATATTTCCCATGTATTTATAACTTAACCAAAACTAAAATGGATAGAACCAAATGATATAATTACAATAAATTATAATCCTTTACAAAAACAAAAACTACTCTTAATATCCAAAATTTGTCAAACAATAACCAAATTTCAACCAAGACCATTCAATAAAAAATTGTCCATGAAATTATTCATATAATCCAAACAATGATTGAAACTGAATTCTTAGATGGATTTAATCACGTAGTCTCCCACGATAAATCTTAACATTTATCTCCAAATTACATCAGTAACTCTTAAAGTCTCATATTGAAAATTAATTATCCTAATCCCCTACTTTCCATTATAGTTTAATAATTTCCATACATAACCCAAAATTAACTTATTCTTGATTCATGAAATCATTTAACTTAAAAGAATTAGTCATACTAACCAGTGATTCACATAGTCGAGTGATAGGTGATAAATCACAATCACAATTTGGTTGTGGGTTCGACTCCCGCAACTTTTTCTGATGTGATGGATTGTCATGCGGTCTGCATGTCACCCTTTTTAAAAAACTATATAATTTTGTAACATTACCAAAAAGAGATAAATTCATCTAAAATAACTAGAACATATTTTAACCCCAATTTTTATCTAATAACATTCATTTTGCATCCCAAAAAATATTAACCTATAATTTCCTCAAATTCAAGGACCATATAAACCGTAATTGTTTGTTATAACTATATCCACAAAAGAAAAGTTAATTATTAAATGAATAAAATTTTCATATATCAAACTTCAGTGTTACACATACTATAAAAAGTCATCTATTGTAATACCATCATCAAAAGAGACTTAATACTTTTATCCATTTCACCATCCTAAAATCTACCATAACTCTTGAATCCCATATATATTGACTTCATACTCATTCAAAGTTCTTCATGATACATTAACCATTCCTTTTGATATTATTCTGAAATAATTATTTCCTACAATCATAATCATGAATTATATCCTACGATTCAATAATATCAAAACACATGTTTTTAAATAATCTGTACCTTTCATTGGTCATTGTCAGTTTCTTCATCCTCAATCGGAATGGCATTAGGTATTGGTAAACATATATTTCTTTGATAAAGGAGATCCCATTCCCAAAACATCTTCGTAGGACATCTATTTCTATAATGACCATGTACACCACATTAAAAACATTCACTTGATCCCTCAGAAAGATCTTCTTTCCCATTACTAGAGTCAACTGAATGCATCCATTTTCCATGGCAGGTTCTTGTGGTATGACTATCATTTCCACATCTATAGAATCTTCCCGTCCCTTTGAATGATTTTCCTAAGTTTTTCTTTCCAGATCAATGACACATAGGTTTTTGAAAATATATACCTTTATTATTATTACCGGAACATCTTTGGGGATTTTTTCTCGCATATATGTTTCCTAATAAAAATCATCAAGGTTAAAGTGTTTAATCATGACTCCAGATAATTGGTTGATAATAACCACAAAAGTTATCATTGTAGCTCCCATTTCATTAAATTTATAATTAGGATAATTGTCATAGTTTTCTTCACATCCATTGTTACTTTGATACCTTATAGATCCACCCATTGACAAAAACCAAAAAGGTAAGTGTGATTATATCAGTAATATCATAATATAATATCTTATGTCTAGGGTAAATAACAAGATATACTTATTACTGTTATCATAAACTCATTCACATTATCTAAAATAACAATGACCCTTTCAAAATTCCTAACTATTATGGTAATGTCACTTATTCTTAAAGAACACCCTATCCTCTAATGTTATCTAAACCGACCATTGATACTATATATAAGGACCCGGACTTAAAAATTTACATAACATTGAACTAAATGAATAATTCACATTGAGAATCTTTTCTGGATTAGAGGTTTAGAGAATTAGGCTATAACTATTACATTACAATATGAATATTACATGTAGACACTACTACTCAGTAACCATTTCTTTCCTAAAATAAAAACACTTAAAAAGAAATATGTTCAGTTCCATGTTTTAGACATCATGACATTTCCTTGATCTGATCCTTGAAATTAGTAATCTTTATGTCCAATGGAAATCATTTAAAAAACATGGGATTAGCATAAAAATATCAGTAACGGTTATAAAATAATGAAGGAAAACATTAGCCTATCAATAAATAAAAATCAATGACACCATACTTTTCCACCATAACATACCTTACGATATCATTAGATTTATAAAAAAACACACACAAATCATAAATCATTAAGGTTACCTATAGAATCCATATCAAAGTTACATTGTAGCTATCATTGCTACAAAGGTTGTTACACTTGTAATACCCATCACACTATATTCCATAAATCTCTTAGGAGAATCATCACGTTTACCTCCATCACGTTACCCAATGCATTGGAGATCTATCTCAGGCTCACCCCTAGGTTTATCACGGAACCACCCATATATGTAAACAATTTCCAATAAACATAACATATTAATACCACATAATAAAAGAATAAAACAAATATAAAATGTACACATCCCAATCACAATATATCAAATCAAGATATTGAAATAAACAAGGCTTTATCAAATCATTTTCAAAACCATTTAAAACATTTAATAAAGAGATTTTAAAATCAATGTGTCCCAAACCACTTTGAATATTTTAATGAATTATGATTTGAGGACATTATTGTCCATATAAATAAATCCTAAAATCCATCTTTATAACATGGAAATTAATTATAATTATTTAGATGAATAAATCTTTAAAACATTTAAAATCATATATTAGTTAAAGAGTTTTTAACAAAATGAGAGACTCGTGAATAAATATAATTGAGTAATAACATTTAATCATAACTTTATAATATCAATAAAATAATGGTATTAATGATATAATATGCCAATAGAATGTATATACACCATATAAAATTTAATGGAAGCATAACAATAATGAAGACCCAATTAAAAGATAAATTGAGATGAAATCCCCTATAAAGACGGTATCCTTAAATTAAGGATATATCAATTACATAATTATGTGTAAAAAATATAAATACACCCAATATAAGTGGATATTAGGTGTGAAAAAATAAGAGTCCATTCACAAATATTCACAGGATGACATATTGAAGAAGTACAAGTTGAACCCAACGAATTGAAATTGTGTTAAAAACATTCCTTGTAAAAATTTGACAGCCTAACGGGATTACATTAAAATTCAGGAAAAGTTTTGATGAGATAAAAAGGGTATCTCATAACTTATAAGTAATTTTTACATCAATAAGGATATAGAAGATCATATCCCAACATAATTAGAAGTAAATAAGACATAACAAAAAATCAGTCTTTTTAAAAGAGGGGGGTGAATGGTTTGCTTACCGATTTGGTAACATTCAAAACAGAGGCCAAAAGAAAGAGGGATCATAAAATGAAGATGAAAATACTATAAAATGACAGAATATTACACAAATATTACAATAATGGGATGTACATAAACCATACAAAATGAAATAGCAGCAAATATAACATGAATCTCACAAGAAGAATAAGTGATATGAAACCCTTTACCACGTTGTAATCAACTGTGTTGTATTAAATAATGTTAATAACCCCCAAATTAATCACATAATACCATGAAAATAATTATAATCATCATAGTATATATCAAATGTTAGTAAAAAAATACCCCACATGCAATGAATTAGTTGAGAACAATGGAAATCTTACGAAATTAAAAGTGTGATAAAAAATTCCATTACCTCGTGTCCGACATGAATTGTTTATTCCTAGTTCTTCCTAAATAATAAAATAAAGTTAATTTATACTAGATTAAGAACAGTTTTCAATTTTATTATCCCTTTAATATCACTTATTACCATGTTATAAACCTTATCCAATCATTTAAGTTAGTAATGGTTGTTTGGTCGATATTTGGTACCTAAGTAAAAAATTGACACCTTATAATTATAATTGTCCATGTGTTCTATAGTTTATTATCTCCAGAATTATATTCTTGATTTAGATATGATATAAATCATTTATATCCATTACATATTTATATTTATAAAATTACATAACAATTTGGAGAATATAAATGAAATACAGTGTTTATGAAGATGGTAAGCTGTACGTACGCATAAAAGCTAATTTCATTTATACTTCATATTTTAATGGAATTCAATCATAATGATAAATAGGTATATTATAATTCATGTATCAAATAATAAATAGTATCACTAACTCCATCCTTTATTTGTCCCACATATGGAATTAACGAGTCATATCACTTTGAGGGGGTGGTAGTCCCTACATCCTCAAATGAAATTATCATGTTAACCCATAATGAATAATATAAAGGTTGGATATAATTGTAAAATAAAGAATCATAATGAAAATATAAGAACAATAAATATCATATATAAATATAGTTTCATCCTAATGGCCACCATGAGTGGTGGTAGGTGATAATTGAACAATCTTCGTTTCGTGAAGCGATATTTTTCCATCAATAGAAATAGAGTGTTATTTATCCATTAGATGTAGGTGTGTTTAAGTGTAGTTTGACTCATTGTTATAAAAATAACCTAGTATATTTATAATATGGGAGTTGTTATCAAATAACGGGAAAAAACCTGTTTAGGGGTTAGAGATGTAAAAAAAATAAAAGTAGTTAAGTAGAACTGTTACCTTTAATTTGGGTAACTATCTTTGGTTTGAACCAAAAGGACTTGATAATGTGACTTTTGCCTAAGGTAAGGCTTCTATGATGAGGATATTGATGTAGAGAGATTAATTTTCATGATTTTGTACGTTCCAAATGTCTTTAGAGGTGTAAAGAATTAGATAGAAATGGTCTCCTTTTATATGGGGGTGGGGCTTTTAGGAAATTGTGAAAATATTATTTTATTATATAATGATATTCGGATTATAAAGGTCCAAAAATAATTATAATAGAATATTATATGACTTATAGTCGAAATATTATCATCTAATATGAATTGGATAGGTTTTTATTTACATTTTAATTATTAAAATTTAATTTATTTAAATCATTTATTATTGAGGTAAATAATGCATCATTATTGTGTCCTAAGTAATTTTATTTATTAAATGTCAAAAAATTATAAAAAAACTTGATGTGGGAATTTTTTTTGATTTATAATTAATAATTTTAGTTTAAAATATAACTTATATAAATCAATTTAAATACTGGTTTACTAAATGGTTTTGTTGAGGTCATTTTTGTCTCTTCTTTAAGTTAATAAATCTAAAGTGACATTATCACTTCTATGTTTCTCAAAGGGCTTCCAAAATCGTCCCAAATATGATCATGGTCATAAAAGACTAATTCAATAATTTTTTGACAAGTGTTAAGGTAATTTAAAATTATTATAAAATTATTTTTACCCTGAATTTCCTTATTTACCTTCAACCGTTGTAAATAAAAGTAAAAAGTTACTATTCAACAAAAATTATTTAAATGTTATTTAACCACATTTTACTTATTAATGTCAATCATGTATATCGGATTTTTGAAATTCAATTCAAATAAGAGGAAATTTTTATTTAAATGAAAATGATTGTTTTTAATCTACTACTAAGTGGTTTCACTCATCTTCAAAAATTGATGTTTTCCAAAAAAACCTAAAATTCAGGCTAAGCTATATTTGGTATAAAAAATTAAAAAATTATGTCTATTTTACCAGTAAAAATCATATATTTTTCATTAATTAATTTAAAATTAATTCCCATTGTCAAAATAAATTTTGTGTTTTTAAAAAACAATATCTATCAAAATATTAACACTAGTTTATGTCCAATTTCAAAGTGAAATTAATTCCAATGACACCCATTAGATTAAAACATTAAATAAAACCTAATTTCACTTTAAAATAAATCTAAAAGTTAATATAATCATTAAAATAAATTAGATTAGAAGGCACTTTTGATTTAAAATATAATAATTTTCACTATTCATTAAAAAAATGAACTTCATCGGAAATATAAAAAAAATTACTGAAAGTAAAATTTGATGTCTCGAATTTAAAGAATAATTTTATTTTTTCAAATAGAACATATCAAAATGGCCAAAACTAGATTTAATGAGGATCTTTCTTCAAAAGGTGGTAAATCGACCTTTTACAAAATATTAGAGTATTCATGATTAAAATTATATTCATTCAAATTGTAAGCCCCAAAATTTTATTAGATAATTGTAAAAACATTTAAAAACATATATAATCAATTTTTAGGAAGATATATTCATTTCCACCAATAAAATATCTAGGCATTAAGTACCATTTAAAATAATAATCTTATATTATTATTGTGAAATGCATTATCTCAAAGAAATTCGTGGCTGCGTATTGGGTACGTCATCAAACCTAGAGTCCCCTTTAATGTAAAATTAAAATTTAATCAAAATTTTTAATAAATATGGAATGTGTTTTATTCCTTATTTATCTAGGATGTTACATTGGCCATTGAGTAATTTATGCGGAAATAACCACCACCCTCTAATAAATATTCCAATCCACTGAGTTATGGAATAGTGGGTCTTCTCGATGAATAATATCTTTTCTGTACATTACAGTTCTTTGAAAAAGAATGTGACTCTTGAAATTTATCATCTAGATAGAGAGGCCGATTAGGGGTGGGAATTTATTAATAACACCAATAGGAATGATGAAATTGAAGAGATGGATTGGGAAGAATTTAAGATAAATTTTCTTAAAAATTATTTCCCATGAACACTTTATACAGCATTGGAGAGAGCTTTCATAGAGATGAAACAAAAGTATTGAGAATATATCTTGGTCTATGAATTGAATATCACAAGGTATTCAATGTATTCTTTAGATTTTGTTATAAAAATTTATGAAAAATAGATAGATTCATTTTTTTTTAAAAACACTACATCGAAAGGATGTTGAAATTTGGGACATTATGTGTTGGATAGTTTTTCTTGATGATCTCTCAAAGTGGATATGATGTTTGGAGAATATTCCATTTTTTTGGTGATATGATAGGAAATATACAGTTTTAGTATAGATGATCTAGTGAGATATGTGGAATGAAAACTCAACCTCCCAAACGTAAAAAATGTGTGAAGATGCATCCTGGGGATTTACTCAAAGGGACAGTGAAATGCTTTATGATTTTAGGGAAACAACCACCAAAACCATGAATATAAAAAATAAATTTTAAAGAATGAAAATATGGTGGATTAATTGAGATCACCACCGATGGTTTAATGCATCAACTCTTGGTAGAACGGGTACTATTAAAGCAAGTGCACTAAATCTCGTGACCTCAAAAGAAATTAGCCTCATTATCCCCCAAATCTGAAGGAGAATGGAATGTATTATTTCATCATTGATATGAAATTTGAGCAAGAAAATGAAGTCTTACAAAGCACACAACATATTAACTCTAAAATTCAAGAGTCTTATTTTAGTATATTTCTATGCATTCCTTTTTGTGATGGACGTTTTCTAGAATAATTAAATCAAATACCTGAAACTGTGATGTATATATCTACATCGAAAGACATATTTGGAAAATCATTGCATCATACGGTTTTTAAACTTCTCCTATTATTGTATTTTGGATGATTCATCCTAAAAATATATTGATACATCCCATTGACTAATTTGAAAATATGATAGGAATGGATTGGATATTTTTATATAGATAAAATGTCATAAATGCTTAAAATAATATATATCATCATATTCCAAAACATACCATGCTCCACTCTAAATGAAATGATTGTGAAAACTATCCATTATAAATAAAATCAATGTAGTGGGTGTTGATTCCCAATGAAGAGGCATGCCTCTATTGGATGGTAGATTGAAATTAATATGTAAACCTAGAGGATATTCATATTGTGAGAGAAAAAATGTAGTATTTTTCTAAGAGTTATATATACTTCCCCTAGGTCATGAAATAATATTTTCAATATAAATCATATTTAAAGGTACTTCTATCTCAAAATTTCCCTATGGGATCACCCCTATCAAATTGGATGACCTAATTGTGTATCTATAAGATCACAAGGAGAAAGGATTCATATGATATAGTGCATATATTTGTGGTGTGCCATTACTCATTTAAATGATGGATGGATCAGTTCACATATGTATCAATTATCAGGAACTCAGAAAGATCATTGTAATGAAAAATTATCATCTTCATTGTATTTATTTTTGGATCAACCATCTATTAAGAGCTTAGTAATTTTTAGAAGTGGACATTAACTATGGATATCATCCTATTTTTGTTGAGGAAGGAAGATATTTAGAATACTTCCTTCCATACAAGGTATGCTCTCTATGAGTTTCTTTTAATTGGATTAAGACATACCATTCCCCATTAAATGTTCTTGGATTTTATTAAATAAATCATTAGCTAATACCTTTAATCCTTTTAGAAGTGTTCATTTATTACATTATCATCTACTACAAGAGTAATGAGTGATGTGAAGAACAATATAGTATTGTGTTGGATGCATTGAAGAAGGAGAAGTTGTACACCGAGGATAACAAATGCGATTTTTGGTAAAATAAAATCACATTATTAGAAGACATGGTAAAAATTGAAGTAATTAATGTACAACCCTAAATCCAATGTGTATTAATGAATATCTAAGACTATCTAGTGTAACATAAATCCAAAATTTTCTTTGAGTAGATTGTTAATTATAATGATTTTTTAGAAATTCATCCTGATTTTCTAACCCTATAACAAGGTTATCGGGGATTTGGGTTATGTATTGATTGATGGTAGAATTTGAGGGAAATTTCAATAAGTTAAATAGAAGTTTGATCATTGTACATGAACTCAAATTAACAAATTGTGGAGAATGTTTTGTAATATTCAATAATTATTCAAAACAATTATTTGTTTTTGAACACATATAAAATGGTAACGTGATAGCATATGCCTTATGGTAGTTTAAGATCCATGTGAAGAAAATCTCAACGCATGACCAAGAGCTATTATATATACTTTTTTCTGGGAAAATCTAGTATAACTACCTCTGTAGTTAGAAGTGTAACATATAAACCAATAAATAGAACCTGAATTTTATACTCACACAAAAGGAGATAAACCTAAATCAAAGGATATGGTTAGATATAATTAAATACTATTATTTATATGTTTAGTACAATTGTGGAATGGAAAATAAGGTATCTGATGTATCTTATGAAAATGACATGCTACATTATCCTTATTGGGGATCAAGAATGACCCAATCTTATTGGACATGAAGAAGATGGACATGGAAATCATAATGACAGGTAATAGATATTACATTTACAAAATGAATTTCCAATCATATATCTATGATAATATTTTTTAGGGAGAAATGGATGATCCAGAGATACAAAATATGGTACCAATTGTTATGATAGAGTACCAACAGGTGTTCAATAGTAATGATGATGGTGTGATTCAGTTTGGACCAATTACTTTTTTCCTTCATCGCTTATAATGAATAAGGATATATGTGATAATTTAAATTTGACAACATTCATCATTAATTTTGGAAGCACTAAGATATAAAATTATCTCCTATGTAATTCTTTGTGGGAAAAAATGATACTAGAGACTACAGAGTAAATCATTAGTCGCATGATATGTCACTATGTTAATATATAATGATAGAAGTAAAAAGTTACAATTAAAAATTTTATCATACCCATGTAGAAATGGGATATTTTGACAATATACGTTTTCATTGGACTCTGGAATACATAAAAAATAAAATATGTAATAATGGTTTTGGTGGAATAACACACCATGAATGACCACATTATAGTCAAAAAGTAAAATTTATCACAGGAAAAAATGGAAAATATATATTTTAATTAAGTTGTTAATATTGATGGGGTATGACTTTCAATCATCCCTGAGAGTGATCCTGAATTCAAATATAATTTCTAGAGGAGTAATCAATATTCCTTTTTTAATTAGTTGAATTTAAACATGGAATATCACCCCCAAAATTGATGTCCAATATAAATAAACTACTCAGTCATTCCAAGACAATATAATAGACTAATAAATGTAATTAAAATATTTATGGGATCAATCCTCATAGTGGTTGAGTTACCATAAAAAAGAGCTTCAAATTAGTTATTCAAATGGATCTATATGAATCTCTGTATAGAAAGTGATGGAGGAATCCAACTTATTTTGATGAAGATGGAAAATGAACATTTCATGGAAATAATCATGTTCATGAAATTATTGTTATGGTTAAAGCCTTCTATTAACATATCATCACTACTCACAGTATGGAAACCAACTATCCTGACATCCATTGAGGGACTTAGAGTTCAATGTTTGAGATTATGTGATCCTTTGAATATCCCCATGGAAGATAGTCATATGGTTTGTAATGAAAAGGATGACAATCCCAATGTACATTGAAAATTTTGATGTCCGTTACGACATACGATCCATTTCATATTCTCTTTCACTTCCACTGAATATCGATTGTGGTCATGATGTATTCTTCATATCATTTTAGAGGATGCACATTCAAGATTTCTCACATGTACTGATCATATAGGTTGTATAGTTGGATGATGATCTCCTCTATGAGGAATTGACGACAATTAACCTTTATCGGTTTTAAAAGGATCCATGAAAAAATGTAACACCCAATTTCAATGTTCTGTTCAATAACTATAAAAATCAATAAGAAACATGGCATCCGAAGTAGGGGATGGAGGAGAAATACCCTCACCTGTTTATGTAAAAACATTAGTGGTGAACTTCAAAAAAGGGGGAGAATGTTGTCACATATTGAACCTATTTCATGTGTAATAGTAATATTGTATGGTTTTAATTTGTTTAATTTCATACTATCCAAACAATGTTTTCAAAATAAAAAAAGAAATGTATTATTTAATTGGACGCTGAAAATTATTATTTTACAAACAACCCAGAGGAACCCTACTACCCAAAGATACCTACTAAGAGACCTATTAAAATAATAGAGAGTACACCAAATACCAAAAAATGACAATGAAAATAGTGGATGTCCATCATATATGTCACCAAAAATAACATTATATCCAAAAAAACATCATCTACGATATGTATCAGATGAATGATGGGAACCATTTCTTTCATCCAGTTTTTGAAGTTGGAACAACCGAATCTTGGTTTTATAAGGTCTTAATGTTAATTTTACTTTTACCTCCTTAAGGTGACCGTTTAATATATAACAGTTATAATACATTATACCCATTGCCTATTCTTGTAAATTTATTTTAAGTATTTATGTACATTGAGGATTCAATGTGTTTAACTTATGAATTAAATTTATATATTTAAACATGTTTGTAATTATGTTTTATTTAGATATTGAAATGATAATGTAATAACGTTCAAATATGATTTTAAATTATAACCCTTGTGTTTTATTAAAAATTAAAAGTGATGTATAGACAGGTTACTTCAATGTTTTTCATATAATTAAATATGTTTTTATGTTTGAAGTTATACATTGTGAAAATGAAATTCATGACAGTGGTTGTTTTTAGTTTTTTATCTACACATAGTGAATTAGATATTTAAAATTTTCAAGGGTTTTAAAAATTAAACATTAAATTTTTTCTTCCATGGATGAAAAGAAGCATTTAATTAAAAATATTTCTTTAATTATGAAAATATAATACTACTCAGGAATTTATTTTGTGAAATTAATCATTGATTTTTTATTTTGAACATTGATGTTTTTAAAACACAAATGATTATTAACTACTGGAATTTTTTTTTAGATTTTTTAATCCATAATTGAGAATTAATATTCTCTTTTTCAAGAAATTTTATATATATAAACCTATTCATATGTTTAATAATAAACTAACCTTACATTCATAAAAATTAAGAGAGTAACCCACCAAAAATGAGTCCGACCTAGAAAGCCATGCCAATAAATGTCTTATTGGGAATCCCCCTCAGCACCCCCTGACCAAATACTATAGGATAGGTGTGAAAGGTTAATAATAAGTATCATATGAAGTCTTTCATAAGAATTCCATGTGCCAGTAAAGGTGTGTACAAGGGTCTTGCTACAGCACACCACCATGCGAGGTGGAATAGTGAAAGTTGTGGGTGTAAAAGTGCACCCGAAGAGAGTCAGTACGAGGCAGTACCATAGAGGGTGAGGGGGATTACCGAACCGATGCTAGGAGAATCAAACTTATAATGCCAGCCTGAAGACCTCCCCATTTCAATGTGGGATGGTCTTTTTAAATAGAGACTGTCTCTGAGCCATATGATCTTCCTGCATAGGATCTGGACCATCTGATCAGTTCGGCCTACGAACATACACCATCATGGTTTACCTAACATTTTTGTTCATCCATCTAATCCACCCCATGATATAATCTCAAACGTCCACTTCATTATATAGATCTATTGATCATTGTTTTTCTCAAAGATGCTAGAACATGATGCAGTTAAATCGCATCCATTCAAACCATTTAATAACCAGTGGACACTTCTCAACTGTTGGATCAATGTGAGTATAATATTATACATCCATTCATTTCCACACCCTCTTATACATCATCTTATTCCTTTCAGCATTCCAGTCACATTAGGCCTCCCTCCCTTGAGTTTTTCTACACCCCCGAAAACACCTTTCTCTATGGGGGCCCTCCTCCCTCCTCTTTTTCCACAATACTAAATACACTCTATCTTTTTTAATAATAATTTACTCATTTCCCATTAAAGTTCTTCCTCAATAATATTTTAGATACTTTTTATATATAACCATTTTTAACTGAAAAACAAATAGGTTTTCTGCATCCAGTGCCTCCATAAACAAATGTCCCTCTTTTTCTTCTTCGATCCAGGTGAGGGTCCTATGTGTTGTCTTGCATTGATTTCTTAAGATTGGTTTATATATATAATTGGTTATATATATATATAAAGTTGTTATTTAATCCTAATGGGTTTTTCTAAAATTGTTTTATAAAATCAAATTCATGGTTTGAAGGATGTTATTGTCAAGAAAATTATACAAGGGATTTATGTTTATTTTATTAATAAAATTACCCATAGTTATATAGAAATATAAGAATATATTTTTTTAATTAAAACAATACAATTTTATATTATTTAAGGAAGAATACCTTATTATTTAGTGGTACTAATAATTAATGTGAACCATTCTAGGGTTCATAGTGTTTAATGTTATTGAAATTATAAATATGTATATAATTCCAACATATCTATATATTCCTCTTTGTAAATCAAACCCTCGGTTTAATATTAGAATTTTCAAAAAATGAACATTGGATTAAATCATGTCTTTATTTTCCGTATAATATGTATTGGATTCCTACATTTTTATGAATAAACCTAATGTATATATGGTTTTAATTATATGTCTATGTTATGGTCTATATATTAATATGGGTTCCCAAAGAGTTAAAAAAATATATATCAAGTATTTTAAAGTGTGTAAGGTTTTAAGTTTCAATTTGAATTTTTTTTAAAATAAAAACCCTTTATAATCAAATTGTGTATATATGGATTTCATACTTATTTTCATATGTTTATATTTTAATGGAAATTCTATAATGTTGTGTGGTTGACCTTAATCCTTTTCAACTATAACTTTGGGATGAATAGTTTTATTTTACCATTCTGTTATGTCATACATCAATGTAATGAGTGTTTAAAAAAATTTATTTAATAAATAACAAGAAATATTTTTTTTCATGTTTAAATTAATTATTTATTGAAGCCATGATGAATTTTCATTATGGATATTTAATTATAATATGTTTTCTATCATAATAATGATTTTAGAATTGAAGAGGTATCAATTTATGTGATGAAACATGAATAACCATCTATGTTTTATGTTTTTATTATCGTCACATGTGCTATAGATTGTCTTCAATTCCATTCATGTCATTGGTTATTTTGTTTTATCTATTCATTTTTTTGTGTTAACAACTAAATCATGATTCACTATAAATATGAAATTTATAAAGAATGAAATTGAACTATTATGGCCATTAATGTATTAATGATAAAATTATTCAATGTGGTATGGGAAATTTTGAATAATTTGAATTAGAAATTAAATATTTATAGTGGTATGGGACACTTTGAATAAATGACATTACTGGACATAGGAGGAATGTATTAGGCTCAGTTTATATTGGTTGGGGACTAGTTAATGATATCCCAATGATTGAGAGTCTAGTTAATGAATGCCTGTGTGGTTGTGGACCAGTGAATGAATTACACATGATGACTAAGTTGTTCTCTTGAGACTAATCAGGTCATAACATGATGCCTTGACATAGTCTATCATTAAAATTTTCCTCATTATCAGAATAGTATTTAATTGACCAAGTGTGTATTCAACTGGACAATGTTCTTCGATAAGATAATGTAATTTTGAGTATCAGAATTAATAAATGCTCATGGAATAATTCTTATTTATCACACATCAATTTATCTGGTAATTTATGATTTACAGATATTAAGGAATGAAATTAATGTTATTATTTTATGACCAATTTTAATCATGTATTACATTAATTTTTAAATATTTAACATTAACATTCACATGTGACACATATTATAGTTTTAGTAACTCGTGATTTATATGTCGAACATTGTATATTATTTATAATCGTGATTATGATTTTATCATGTTTTATTGTATCCCTATTAATGTCCTTTAAAATGTATATGGGAAATTCTGGGAAAACTATTATGTTATGCTTCAGGAGTTAAATCATTATTTAAGAAAATGATTTATGAATATTATTAAATGGAAATTTTTAAAAGGTTTAAATTGTAATATTATTTTACATTTAAAAACCCCTTACTAAAAATTTATATTCTCACCTTATATTTTCAATCTGGTTTTAATGGTTTAGTATATTTGAGTTACTCTATTTGGTGGTAGTTTTGTGGAATATTTTTTTCAGTGTTGAAGGATTCTAATATTTGTATCTAGTTTTCAGAACCTAAACAATAATGATCATCTGTAGTGGAACATGATGCGTAATTTTTATGCTTTTCATTTTATAAATTAAAATACTCAAGGAGTTTAATTAAAAGCACACCGACTTCAGGGATTTGAGGGTCAGTGCATGACAAAAGTAATGACCCAAGCTTTTTTCATTGTAATTTCTCCATTCATATAGAAATTTAATATAGTATAAATCTCATATAGATCATCATAACAAAATTATAAATGAATAATTAATGAAATATGACGTATTTCTAGAAGTTAAAGAACCCATAACTATTAAATAATTACTATACCATAAGACTAATAATATGAAAATTCTGAATAATAAACATGCCAAATGACTAAGGACCAAATCCATTAAAGTATAAAAAAATTTTAAAAAATGTTAAATGAAATTATTATATATTTATAGCATTTTATATGTAGGAATGTGTTTAAAAAATTATCAATTATGTGTTGTTATTTATTTATGTTATAAATATTAATTTCAATTTTTTTATTAATTTCAAAATTTAAATGAAAATATGTTTTAATATGTCATAATAATATATTTATTATAGATTATGTTATGTTTAGAATATTTTTTTATGAGACCATATGTAATCTTAAAATATATTATAAAATCGTTTATAAAATTTTGAAATCTATTTTTTTTGTAATTGATGATTTCAATTTAAAATAAAATTTATCATATATAGAATATATTTTAGTAAAATGGATGTCATTTTTTATTTATATACATTGAAGAAATTTTATGATGATTTTTTTATTTTTATAAAATAGTTTATTTTATTCAATAAAAAAATATGATAATTTATGATAAATTCATAACACATGAAGTATGAATTCATTGATGATTTATGGATGTTATAAGAAAAATTAAAAAAAATTATTTATATTAAAATATTTAGTGATAATTATAAAATTACTCATAGTATGGAGAGAAAATAATAAAATATTGGATATAACAATAATAAAACACCTCTCTCATCCGCTAAAAATACTACCACTCACTACTTATTTCCCTCACACATCACTTTTTTTTGTTGAATTTCCAAATTATGAGCAAGAATCATCACAATACACCCCCCCCCCAAAATTTTAGGATTCATTTTTTCAATGAAAAGTCAACAATCATTTGTCTTTGGAGGATTTCATGGAGGATAGATTTAAGAGGTAACATCATCTTCTGTTTTCTTTAAATTTAAATTTATTTATTATTTATTTTTTTTACATAAAAATACTTTTCCAAATGTTCCGGATAAATCCGTTATATTATATATAAGTGTATTCTATTTTAATAAAGAATATAAATCATAAAACTCTATTCTCACTCTCTTTTCAACTTATTTGAAAACTAAAATCATCATCCATAATGTGTCAATTTACTAACATCATGGATGACGAACATTAATTTCATTTAATTCCTTCAAGTATTTTAAAAAAAACTAATAATGGTTGAATTTTTTAAAAAACTATGTAATAAAAGTGTTTATTTTGTGGGACTAAGATTTATATTTAATACAAAATTATAAAACAATAGGATTTTTTTCTGATTGAAAAACCTTGAAAATTATCTTAATACGATCATTAACAACTTTTATCTAATGATTCATCCTCATAAATTTATCCAAATTCATTAAAAAATTATTTAAACTTTTGAAATGTCACTAATATAATATAATCAATATTATAGTAATTTATCTATATTTTACATGAACATCCATTCCTTCACACAAATGACCCTATCATGGATACCAAGAAAACAATGGCCACGATTGATAAAATAAAATTATATAACTCATTAAAATTACCCTAAATGAAACAACTAATACAATAATGTATCCAATTAATGTATAAATGGTTCTGTATTTTCCTATTACTAAATCAATTTTATTATCCTTGCTATTAATGAAAAAAATGCATTTCGGCAGTAAGTATGGGGATTCCCAAACTCAATTTCCGTTCTTGGGGTTATTACAATTTCTAGGAAAACATCTATGTGGATGATCAATTAATAATCAAAAAATATAGTTTAATTATTCAAATATTTTATATTATATGGTATATATTTCTCTAATATAGTTTTATGACAAATACAATTATTTTTCCAAATAAATCTTCTTTTTTAAAACATTCCTCTATCTTCTCTTGAGCATGTTTCTTCCTCCATGAAAATTGATGATTCACATTCCAATAATATTTTTAAAATTTAAATCATGAAATATAATTCATCAATGTATTCCTAATTAAATTAAACTCATTCCATTCTGTGAGTTATTTTATGACTATGGTTGATATATGTTCTATATGGCATGAATGATAATGTAAATGTACGGATGTGACTTTTGTTCCCTGAATTATATAGCAGAATATAAATGTTATGATTTTGTGGGTATACCGGGAATTTTATATTACTCTAATGAATATTCTAATGTGATGTATCTAATGAAGAAAACATAATTACGCATGAAAAATAGATTAACGTTGTCCACCACAATATATTTTATTTGACCACTAAGACATTATGTTATATTTTTTTGTATTTCCACATTGTATGACATTATCTAATTATTCACCTTCTTGATTTTGTATAAGATACTATACTTATGGTATGATAATTATTATTATTCTAAACCATGTTATATTGTTTCATATTCATATCTATCATCTTTTTAGACTTTTAGCTCACTGCCTTCATTGATGTTTCCACTGGTGACTACATATACTAAATAGAAATCAATGGAAAATATGAATCTAAAAGATAAATAATTAAATAGTGCTCCTATTTTATTATGTAAAAGATATGTATGAACCTAATTTTGTCAATAAACTAATCCTTAAGATCCAATATTTTTAATAATATTATGTTTCTTATCATTAGAATAATGTAATAGTAATGAAATATAACAAGGGTCACTATAATACTTGTCAATTTAGTTAATATATATTTTTTATATTATTAACATGATTTTGTAAAGATAATACATTACCTAATATATATTTTTAATCTATTAAAAATAAATTTTATTTCGCTACTGTATGAGTACCCTACAACTATGATGATGCGATCTATTTCATTTATCAGTTTAACATCATATGTATGGTATTAAATTAATTTTTAATATAAACAATGATATATAAATTTTTCATTATATATTTTATGTCACAATAATAAATTATACCATGATTGATAGATAAAAGTGGTTACTGGCTGAAACCTTAAAAATTCCAATGTATACACAATTGACGTTGTAGCTAAATAAATCATGAATAAATTTTTATATTGAAATAATAATGATAATGTAATGAACATATAAAATATTACTATTAATTGAAAATATTAATTAAATCATATTTTTTGGATTTTGAGAATATTTGAATAAAGAATATACTTTGGGTAAGCTATATCACATCTCAATTTAATTCGTTAAGACATATTCCATTTTCCATTGAAAATTTTTATTATATAAATTTCCTTATGAATGAATTTCAAATTTATATTAAAAAATTAATTTTGTTAGTAAATTTCATACATTTTAATTCTAATAATGTTATTTTTAGTCTAATGTTTCAATAGTCCTAGCTTATTTCCAAATAAAAATTTATTTTTAATGGTTATAAATCATTATACTCAATTTCTATTTTTATATAATTTTCTAATAAAATACTTATTTATAGAAAAAATATTTTTTTTGTATAAGTTTCAACTATCTTTGAATGTATATAGAGATATTTAAAAACTCATCAATAAATAATTCTTTATTTGGTAATTTTGTTATTCTCTATAAATAATTTTTAATATTATTTATTAATAATTTTAATTCACAATTTAATTTTACCATCTTAATGTTAAAAATATGATACAAATATTTATTTAAAATTTAATATGGGTTTTCAAAGAACATCATATTTTCATTGTTTAATAAATTTTTAGTTTTCCCCAAAATAAAATGCATGTTTGTCAATATTTATGATGGATGATTTAAAATGAATTTGAATATAGGTTCAAGGGGTAGTTATAATTGGAAAATCCATGATCCATTCTATTTTATAGAAATTATTATTTGTGTATTTTTTATGTTTATGTATGGGATGAGGATATATCCAACTAATATAATGGGTACTGATTTATTCAATTGATAAAAGATGATCAGAATTAACTAATTAAGATATATATAGTACATGTGAAACATGAGTGATCAAAGGTGATAAGTGTTATTTTTCATGGTTTCTATAAATATTTAATTACTTGCAATATTTTCAGATAAAAAAATTCTTTCCTGAAAATGTTATATATTATTTTAAAAGTGATGATTTTGTTATAAAAAATTAATTAATGTGGGTTCTCATATTTTATAATGTTACAATAATGGGTTCCCTATAATTTAAACGGTTTTAAAAATTATTCATACAGTATATTTAAAATTTTAATTTTTACATTTAAAAATTTATATTATATGATTTAATTAAATTAATTTATTGTTTGAGACATTATATTTCCCACTAGTCTAATAAAAATATATCATTATATCCAGTATAGAGATTTTTGTAATAATAACACATTTTGAAATGATTTTCATAGATTATTAGTATATATTATATATATATATATCAATGTCAATATTATGAAATGGTGGTGATTCATAAATAATGAAAATATTCCTGAAGAAATGGGGGTTTAAATTTAAGAACATGTGTTGTTGGAAAATGTACAGTGTGTGGAATAAACAATATTGTTAGGTAATAGTTTTAAAAATTCACATTATCTAGAACTGTAAATGGTTTTGTTAATATAATAATATCATTTTAATTATATATCATATAAAAATGGGGTGATTATACTTTGAGATTTCATAGTTAGTAAAAATGCATTATTATAAAGAATGTATTTTTAAAACCAGATAATGCATTAGGGGTCTATGGTTCTATGGATACTATTAGATAATTTCTTTCAATATCATTAGAGGTTATGATATCATTAGAAAATTAGAATTCGATAATATTTACAAAAAATATGTTTTAAGGTCATACACTTACCAGTGTACCTTGGTAACACAATAACTGAGCCAGGTGGGACATTGCAGGAAAGGTATTCTTTATCCGTATAGGTCGAAGGCTAGAACCATAATTCATACAAAATTATGTAGGGAATTGATTTTAAACAATTAATATTGAATTAAAATTTATAATTCACTATGCATAAAAAATGATTTATAATGGGAGAAATATATCAGAAGTCAAATAGGTATAAAAAACAAAGTACTGCAACTATGTACAAAACAATTAGAAGAAATTCATAATTCCCAATTCAGATGCAACTGACCATGTCCGAAGATCAAATAGTTAAACCACCTATGAATGATCCATTTTACTTTTTCAACCCCTGAAGAAGGTTATATATAATCACCCATAGTTACATGTTTGGTGTATGTCTCATACAAGTTTTATTTTTCGGAAATAATCCATTAATAATTCTTATATCATATTTTCAAATAAATCCCTTTTAATTTTCAAATAAATAGGTTTGAGATTTGAAATTAAAATTAATAAAAACTACATTTAAATTTCAATGGATTTACATACATTATATGTCACGACCCGTCCTCGGGGCCCATGCCGTGACTACCCCAAGCCCGCCTTCCATAGGCCAGGGGCTGGCGACTAGCACCAAAGGCGTAAAATCCCGATAACTGGGAAGGCATTGCCTTTATAAAGAAAACAAGCACCACAGAGTACAAGCGGAAGTAAAACACTAAGTACAAAAGAAGAGCTGAAAAGTAAAAAGGGGCCGGAAATACAAGCCCAACTGTAAAGTACAACTCGAAAGGGAAAACAGCAACTGAAAAGTAAAGCTGCTACGCTGAGATGTCCACTGGAAATCCCACCTGAAGGGTGGGTACAGATAGCTCCTCTGCTCTCCGGGTCCCGCCATCCGCTCCGAGTATGTCCCGCCCAGTGGTCCACCTCCGGGTACCGCCTCGTCGTATAGTCCACCTCCAGGTACCGTCAAGTCCTCGAACCTTCGGCTTCTGTCAGCACTGTCCGTCGTCTGCAACCAACACAACGAGGTGCGGGCATAGCCCGTGCAGGGGTGAGTATAACGATACTCAGTAGGGACCCCGAGACCCTCAAGGTCTCACTAAAACCAACAAGGATAACCACAAGAAGATCACAACAGATAAACTCTACTTAGGTATATGCCCATACATATACCTAAGTTATCAAGTAACCCATCTCAGTCATGAGGAAACATAAGGATCATGAGATCAACGGATAACCACAACCCGGGTATATGCCCATACATATACCAAAGTTTAGCAAGTGACCCATCTCAATCATGAGGTAAACACAAGGTCAATAGTCTCAGCTCAAACCAGGATTTTCATTATCGAAACCGTAACTGCTGAAGAGCTCCGTCTCTAGAGTGGACAGTGGTCCTGTCACGACTCCGAGGCCGCCGCTCACTAACCTAAGACTGCTGAAGTACTCCTCCTGTCGAGTACTGCGGGTTTGCGGCCAACTACCGGGCGCTCCGTCCGCTGAGGGTCTGTCGCCAAATACCGGGCGCTCACCCAGATAGCCTACTGAGGTACTCCTCCTGATGAGTACCGCGGGTTTGCTGCCAACTACTAGGCGCTCCGTCCGCCGTGGGTCTGCCGCCAAATACCGGGCGCTCCGTCCGCTGGGCTAGTCGACTCACTCCAAGTCGAGTCGGTCAAGCAGTCGTCAGGTCTCAGCCGGCTACACGGTCTCCGTACTCTGCACGCTCGTCTCCACCGTCGCGGGTCTGTCGCTACAACCAAGCGCACACACTCCGTAGAGTATCGCGGGTCCGCCGCTACAACCAAGCGCTCCACCTCCAAGGGTCTGCTGCTGCATCCAAGCGCACCACCACTGTCAAGTACCACGGATCCGCCGCTACACCCAAGCGCTTCCCCGCCCGCTCGTCTCCGGAAGGGTCCACTCCACGAGCTACTGGTCGATACTCCAAGTATCTCAAAGTCTCACGAAGAAGTTCTCAAAGGTCCGTCTTGTCACAGGGGTCTCAACGCAACAGACGGCGCGTCGATCGGACGCCCGGTCTGTGAGTTAATAGTCTTTTCGTCCCAGGGGCCCGGTTGGTTTCGAGTGCGAACCAATCCCGGCCGTATCTCAACTGTACCCCGAACTCCCAAAGGGTAAACTCAAAGGGACCGTTACCCAACGTAACCACCAACGCCGCTGACGGCTCGTCAAGCGGACGTCCTGTCTGAAAGATATCAGCTTTCCCGTTCCAGGGGCCTGGTTGGATTTCGGGAACAATCCAACCCGGCCATACTCCGACTGCATCCAAAACTCGGGCGGAGTATGTCAAAAGTTCCGTCTCATCAAGAGGAAGTCAACGAAACAGACGGCGCGTCAATCGGACGCCCGGTCTGTGAGTTATTGGCATTTTCGTCTCCGGGGCCCGGTTGGTTTTTAAGGAAAAACCAACCCGACCGTACTCCACCTGCGTCCAAACCTCGGGCAGAGTATGCCAAAAGACCCGATTCACTAAGAGGAACACAACGCGACTGACGGCGCGTCAATCGGACGTTCGTGGCTCAAGATATGAGCGTTTCCGCTCCGATGGCCCGGTTGGTTTCGTGAACGAACCAACCCGGCCGAACTCAAAGTAACCCGAAACCTTGAGTGCGATATATCGAAACGACCGTTTCGATCCAAGGATCGCGTTGCCGCAGACGGTTCGTCATTCGGAGGTCCGAGGCTCAAGTTATGAGCCAAAAACCGAATCTGGTTCGAAACGGGGGGGTCCGGGTCCGGGCCGACCCGGCCCGACCCCCCCCCCCCCCCCCCCCCCCGGGGGCGGCGCGGCGGCGGCGCGGCGGCCGGCGGCGGCGGCGACGGCGGCGCGGCAAGGGCGGTGCAGCGGCGGCGGGCCGCGAGGCGGCGGCGGCGGCGTACCGCGCGGCGGCGGCGGCGGGCCGCGGGGCGGCGGCGGCGGTGTGCCGCGGGGCGGCGGCGGCGGGCCGCGGGGCGGCGGCGGCGGGCCGCGTGGCGGCGGCGAGCCGCGGCGCCCGCGGGAGGCACGCGGGGCTAAGCCCCGCGTTTCATCAAGGCGGCACGGCTATAAGCCGTGCCTTTGCAAAAAAAACGCCCCCCCCACAAATGGGGGCCGGCTGGAACGAACAGGGGGGGCTTTGCCCCCCCTCCTTTAAATGAACCGCCCCCCTCATTAAGAGGGGGGTTTGGAGAACCGGCCGGGGGTTTAATCCCCCGGTTTTATGACATCCGGCCGGCCCGCTGGCCGGCCGATTTTTACCAACGGGACCGGAAATTCCGGTCCCGCCCTCGACTTCCGACGCCGGCGGCCCGGCCGCCGGTCTTTCCTTCCGCCGCGGCCCGGAACCGGCCGCGGTCTTCTCGTCCCGCCGCGGCCCGGAACCGGCCGCGGTGTTTGTCGTCCGGCGCGGTGCGACGGCACCGCGCCCCTTTCGCCGTGCCATGAATCCTTCCAACGCGGCGCGACGGCGTCGCGTTCTTGAAGACTCTCCTCGGCGAAGCGCGACGGCGTTGCATAAAAATAAATGAACGATCATCCGCGTGGTGCGACGACACCACGCTACTTGCTTCCACCCGCATAAACAAACATGAACGATGGAGGGGGGATTCGGCTGTGTTCGTGCGGTCCGGCCCCCCTCACGTTAAATTAAAAACGCAACTTAAAATAAATCAAGTTACACGTTAGTCTTGATATATTCACGATCAAGAATAAATTAAGGAAACCAAAAGAAAACGACAACCCCTACCTCGGGTTTAAGATTCAAAGGTTCGGCTACGCTCCGCGGAAGACGGCGTCGCGGAGGTCGGGTGTCGCGGAAGCCGTTCGTCAAATCCGATGACGAAGGGATGCGTTCGAAGAGTCACGTCGTTGGCGAAACTTGTACGCCGACGAAGATGGTCCGAGGAGGAAGCGGCGTTCCCTCTCGTTGACACCGAGGACGAAGAAGAGAGGCGTCGTTCTTCGTTCTTCGTCAGAGTTTGAGCGTTCTTCGTTCTTCGTTCTTCGTCAGAGTTGAAGATGAAGAGGAATGTTCTCAAAAGCTCTCAAGGGAACAAACGATCAACCAAAAATAAAATAAGACTACATCTTATTTTATTCTCACTTTGCCAACCTTTCAAAATTCAAAAGTTGAATTCAATTCATTAATTAAGTCTAGAGTTGGCAAAATTAAATGAAAAGATAAATTGGCAAGAGTTAAAGAAGGGGAGAGTTACATAATTAAGAGGGGGTTTAGAGGGGTTAGGGAATTTGAAAAGAAAAGGGGTTCGTGTGGGCCCCACCACACTTAATCCTCCCAAGGGAGGTTAAGTGGGTGTGGGTCCCACTCCCAACCTCTTTTGATAGGTTTTTAAATAAGTTAAAATAAAATTTGTCTTGCACAAATTTTACTTAACTTAACTGAAAAACCCCAAAACGTAACTTTCAACTCGCAACAAACGCAACTCCCGAAAAGGTCTCCTTAAGCGAATATCGGCGCTGCGAGTTCATCGGTGACCTCGGATTTCAATTCCGAGCACCGGATCAAAAGTTAGGAATTCCCGCTCGTTCGTTCACTGAACGTACCCGAGCCAAACTTCGGAACTTAATTCCGGGCACTCCGGGCCTCGGAATCAGGTGCCGTCTGAAACCGCGCTCTTGTAAAATTCTAAAGAAAATTAAAAAAAATTTCCTTGAATTTTACGGGTCTTTACATTACTCCCACCTCAGGGCTTTACGTCCCCGTAAAGCTACATCAAAAACTAGGGAAACCAAAAGAGAGAGTACTGAGCACGCATCTGAGCCTCCCGCTCCCATGTGCTCTCCTGGAGATTCCCGTGCCGCCATCTGTTGCGCACAAGAGGAATCGATCGCCCATGTAGGACCCGCTCCTGTCGATCCTCTATCTCCACCGGGACCTCCGTAAAAGTCACCCCATAGTCAACGATGTGCGTCGGGTCGAGCACGCATCTCCTCAGCTGAGACACGTGGAAGACGTCGTGCACCCGGTGCAATTGAGGTGGTAGAGCCAGGCGATAAGCCACCTCACCAACCCTGCTGAGGACCTGGAAGGTTCCGATGAAGCGCGGAGATAACTTGTTGCCTCGGCCAAATATCCGAATACCACGTCGAGGTGAGACCCGCAAGAAGACGTGGTCGCCATCCTCGAACTCCAGTGGCCTCCGCCTCCTGTCAGCGTATGACCTCTGCCGGCTCTAAGCTGTCCTCATCCGCTCCTGGATGACATGGACCTCCTCCGACGTGGCCCGGACCATCTCTGGTCCCACAAGAGCTGCAAGATTTCTTCTTTGCTGATAAGAGAAACCTGGTCTCATCCCCTGGATGAACCACATTCTTTGCCTAAAACAGTCGATCCTAACATGGATGATACTAATCCATACCAAGGATGACGTCGTAAGGCCTCGACGCTACTACTAAGAGATCCAACCGTTACTCTCGCCTCCAAGGGTTGAGTCACACTGTCGGCATCAGTGTGTGGTAACTGGTCTCCTCCAGTAGATGTCTCACAAGTGAGGGTCAAGTCAACAGTCAACTGGAACCTCTTAGTAATATCACAAAAGAGGACAGGAAAGAAAACATCACAAAAGTATGCGTCTTTTATTATTGCAGATCATAATACAAGACGCTACATAAAAGCAACATCAACATGGAACTAGGAGTACAAAAGACGTATCCACTAGTTCCTCCCCTGTCCACCTGCTTTACTGTTGCTCAAGCATTTGTCGCTGCCTCTATCTCGGTGGCTCTCCCAAAGCCTGCGGATCGGGAGTCGGACAGTCACGTGCCAGATGTCCCTTTTCACGGCATGAGTAACACAACCTGCTCCTTGCACGGCTAACTCTGTTCCCACTCCGGGTGCCCTGCACCACCGGTCCTAAAACCCGAGATCGCCCAACTGATGGTCTGGTCCTCCTGGACCTCTGCATCATCTGTCTACTGCCCACAGATGACTCGGCTTCTGATCGAAAAACACGCGGCAAAGGCAGAATCTCCTGTACACGCTCGGGGTGTAGAGATACTGGCACAAACTCCACCCTGAAGAAGGTCTCGAAGTATTCCCATGCGATGTTCATCTCATCGCAAAACCGAAACAAGTGGCTCCACCACCTACCTGCTGCTGCGTGTAGTAGGCTCGCAGCGAGGATCACCATGAGGTCTGCTGGTGTTCTCACTAGCCTAAACACTCGTACCACTGCCTCTAGCCAGAACTCAGCCGCCTGCGGGTCCGTCTCTCCCCGGAACCTCGGTGGCCTCTGGCGCTGGAACTCGTGCAGCGCGCTCAAGCGTCGTGCATCGCCTACTGCTGGTGCCTCCGCTGGTGCCTCAACTGCAAGAGGGCCCTGTACCGAAGCCTCGTCGCTCGACAGACTGTCAGCACGCTCATCCCTCCGGGCTCTAGCTGATCGTCTGAGAAAAGACATCCTGAAAGAAACAATGTAACATGATCAAACGATTAAACCTGGTGAGCTGACCTGGTTTGAGCTGTTTTAAGGGGAAAAACCTTTGAAAACACACACGCAATCAGTGTTTTCGTGCACAAAGTCGGAAATCAGTTGTCAGGGTCCTGGTGTATGGATACGTCGGCCGCCCGCACCAACACTGGACTCCCTGAACTGAAAACCACACTCGGTACTCTTAACACTATCGCTTCACAGAAAGAAAGATCAGAGTTATAAGTTCTGCGGTAGACCCGAACTCCTCTGATACCAATTTGTCACGACCCGTCCTCGGGGCCCATGCCGTGACTACCCCAAGCCCGCCTTCCATAGGCCAGGGGCTGGCGACTAGCACCAAAGGCGTAAAATCCCGATAACTGGGAAGGCATTGCCTTTATAAAGAAAACAAGCCCCACAGAGTACAAGCGGAAGTAAAACACTAAGTACAAAAGAAGAGCTGAAAAGTAAAAAGGGGCCGGAAATACAAGCCCAACTGTAAAGTACAACTCGAAAGGGAAAACAGCAACTGAAAAGTAAAGCTGCTACGCTGAGATGTCCACTGGAAATCCCACCTGATGGGTGGGTACAGATAGCTCCTCTGCTCTCCGGGTCCCGCCATCCGCTCCGAGTATGTCCCGCCCAGTGGTCCACCTCCGGGTACCGCCTCGTCGTATAGTCCACCTCCAGGTACCGTCAAGTCCTCGAACCTTCGGCTTCTGTCAGCACTGTTCGTCGTCTGCAACCAACACAACGAGGTGCGGGCATAGCCCGTGCAGGGGTGAGTATAACGATACTCAGTAGGGACCCCGAGACCCTCAAGGTCTCACTAAAACCAACAAGGATAACCACAAGAAGATCACAACAGATAAACTCTACTTAGGTATATGCCCATACATATACCTAAGTTATCAAGTAACCCATCTCAGTCATGAGGAAACATAAGGATCATGAGATCAACGGATAACCACAACCCGGGTATATGCCCATACATATACCAAAGTTTAGCAAGTGACCCATCTCAATCATGAGGTAAACACAAGGTCAATAGTCTCAGCTCAAACCAGGATTTTCATTATCGAAACCGTAACTGCTGAAGAGCTCCGTCTCTAGAGTGGACAGTGGTCCTGTCACGACTCCGAGGCCGCCGCTCACTAACCTAAGACTGCTGAAGTACTCCTCCTGTCGAGTACTGCGGGTTTGCGGCCAACTACCGGGCGCTCCGTCCGCTGAGGGTCTGTCGCCAAATACCGGGCGCTCACCCAGATAGCCTACTGAGGTACTCCTCCTGATGAGTACCGCGGGTTTGCTGCCAACTACTAGGCGCTCCGTCCGCCGTGGGTCTGCCGCCAAATACCGGGCGCTCCGTCCGCTGGGCTAGTCGACTCACTCCAAGTCGAGTCGGTCAAGCAGTCGTCAGGTCTCAGCCGGCTACACGGTCTCCGTACTCTGCACGCTCGTCTCCACCGTCGCGGGTCTGTCGCTACAACCAAGCGCACACACTCCGTAGAGTATCGCGGGTCCGCCGCTACAACCAAGCGCTCCACCTCCAAGGGTCTGCTGCTGCATCCAAGCGCACCACCACTGTCAAGTACCACGGATCCGCCGCTACACCCAAGCGCTTCCCCGCCCGCTCGTCTCCGGAAGGGTCCACTCCACGAGCTACTGGTCGATACTCCAAGTATCTCAAAGTCTCACGAAGAAGTGTCTCAAAGGTCCGTCTTGTCACAGGGGTCTCAACGCAACAGACGGCGCGTCGATCGGACGCCCGGTCTGTGAGTTAATAGTCTTTTCGTCCCAGGGGCCCGGTTGGTTTCGAGTGCGAACCAATCCCGGCCGTATCTCAACTGTACCCCGAACTCCCATAGGGTAAACTCAAAGGGACCGTTACCCAACGTAACCACCAACGCCGCTGACGGCTCGTCAAGCGGACGTCCTATCTGAAAGATATCAGCTTTCCCGTTCCAGGGGCCTGGTTGGATTTCGGGAACAATCCAACCCGGCCATACTCCGACTGCATCCAAAACTCGGGCGGAGTATGTCAAAAGTTCCGTCTCATCAAGAGGAAGTCAACGAAACAGACGGCGCGTCAATCGGACGCCCGGTCTGTGAGTTATTGGCATTTTCGTCTCCGGGGCCCGGTTGGTTTTTAAGGAAAAACCAACCCGACCGTACTCCACCTGCGTCCAAACCTCGGGCGGAGTATGCCAAAAGACCCGATTCACTAAGAGGAACACAACGCGACTGACGGCGCGTCAATCGGACGTTCGTGGCTCAAGATATGAGCGTTTCCGCTCCGAAGGCCCGGTTGGTTTCGTGAACGAACCAACCCGGCCGAACTCAAAGTAACCCGAAACCTTGAGTGCGATATATCGAAACGACCGTTTCGATCCAAGGATCGCGTTGCCGCAGACGGTTCGTCATTCGGAGGTCCGAGGCTCAAGTTATGAGCCAAAAACCGAATCTGGTTCGAAACGGGGGGGTCCGGGTCCGGGCCGACCCGGCCCGACCCCCCCCCCCCCACCCCCCGGGGGCGGCGCGGCGGCGGCGCGGCGGCCGGCGGCGGCGGCGACGGCGGCGCGGCAAGGGCGGTGCGGCGGCGGCGGCGCGGCGGTGGCGGCGCGGCGGCGGGCCGCGGGGCGGCGGCGGCGGCGTACCGCGCGGCGGCGGCGGCGGGCCGCGTGGCGGCGGCGGCGGCGTACCGCGCGGCGGCGGCGGCGGGCCGCGGGGCGGCGGCGGCGGTGTGCCGCGGGGCGGCGGCGGCGGGCCGCGTGGCGGCGGCGGCGGGCCGCGTGGCGGCGGCGGGCCGCGGCGCTCGCGGGAGGCACGCGGGGCTAAGCCCCGCGTTTCATCAAGGCGGCACGGCTATAAGCCGTGCCTTTGCAAAAAAAACGCCCCCCCCCCACAAATGGGGGCCGGCTGGAACGAACCGGGGGGGCTTTGCCCCCCCTCCTTTAAATGAACCGCCCCCCTCATTAAGAGGGGGGTTTGGAGAACCGGCCGGGGGTTTAATCCCCCGGTTTTATGACATCCGGCCGGCCCGCTGGCCGGCCGGTTTTTACCAACGGGACCGTAAATTCCGGTCCCGCCCTCGACTTCCGACGCCGGCGGCCCGGCCGCCGGTCTTTCCTTCCGCCGCGGCCCGGAACCGGCCGCGGTCTTCTCGTCCCGCCGTGGCCCGGAACCGGCCGCGGTGTTTGTCGTCCGGCGCGGTGCGACGGCACCGCGCCCCTTTCGCCGTGCCATGAATCCTTCCAACGCGGCGCGACGGCGTCGCGTTCTTGAAGACTCTCCTCGGCGAAGCGCGACGGCGTTGCATAAAAATAAATGAACGATCATCCGCGTGGTGCGACGGCACCACGCTACTTGCTTCCACCCGCATAAACAAACATGAACGATGGAGGGGGGATTCGGCCGTGTTCGTGCGGTCCGGCCCCCCTCACGTTAAATTAAAAACGCAACTTAAAATAAATCAAGTTACACGTTAGTCTTGATAGATTCACGATCAAGAATAAATTAAGGAAACCAAAAGAAAACGACAACCCCTACCTCGGGTTTAAGATTCAAAGGTTCGGCTACGCTCCGCGGAAGACGGCGTCGCGGAGGTCGGGTGTCGCGTAAGCCGTTCGTCAAATCCGATGACGAAGGGATGCGTTCGAAGAGTCACGTCGTTGGCGAAACTTGTACGCCGACGAAGATGGTCCGAGGAGGAAGCGGCGTTCCCTCTCGTTGACACCGAGGACGAAGAAGAGAGGCGTCGTTCTTCGTTCTTCGTCAGAGTTTGAGCGTTCTTCGTTCTTCGTTCTTCGTCAGAGTTGAAGATGAAGAGGAATGTTCTCAAAAGCTCTCAAGGGAACAAACGATCAACCAAAAATAAAATAAGACTACATCTTATTTTATTCTCACTTTGCCAACCTTTCAAAATTCAAAAGTTGAATTCAATTCATTAATTAAGTCTAGAGTTGGCAAAATTAAATGAAAAGATAAATTGGCAAGAGTTAAAGAAGGGGAGAGTTACATAATTAAGAGGGGGTTTAGAGGGGTTAGGGAATTTGAAAAGAAAAGGGGTTCGTGTGGGCCCCACCACACTTAATCCTCCCAAGGGAGGTTAAGTGGGTGTGGGTCCCACTCCCAACCTCTTTTGATAGGTTTTTAAATAAGTTAAAATAAAATTTGTCTTGCACAAATTTTACTTAACTTAACTGAAAAACCCCAAAACGTAACTTTCAACTCGCAACAAACGCAACTCCCGAAAAGGTCTCCTTAAGCGAATATCGGCGCTGCGAGTTCATCGGTGACCTCGGATTTCAATTCCGAGCACCGGATCAAAAGTTAGGAATTCCCGCTCGTTCGTTCACTGAACGTACCCGAGCCAAACTTCGGAACTTAATTCCGGGCACTCCGGGCCTCGGAATCAGGTGCCGTCTGAAACCGCGCTCTTGTAAAATTCTAAAGAAAATTAAAAAAAAATTCCTTGAATTTTACGGGTCTTTACATTATATGTACTTTCTCTATATTTCAAATTATGAAAATAATTTTCAATCCTTGGAATTTTCATTAAAATGTTTTTTAAACAAATTCCCCTTTTATGAAATGGATTTAATAAAATTTATTATATTAAATAGATTTCGTTATTTGAGTAGGAATGTAAAACATGATACAAAAATGGAATATATACATTAAAAACGAAAAAGGCATAAACATGTTCATATATAAAATTTGTATTCATGTTCCTAGCTATTGGGACCCGATACTATCAAATGAAAAATATGTACACACTCCACTTTTGATATGAGTCCAATTCTTACAAATCATTATTGAATAATCGATGTGATGTGGTGATATGATTTTTAGAACATTAGAATTGTTACAGTTCCTCCATAAATAACTCAATAACTTACTAAGGCTGTCATGTTCTCCAGAACAAAACAATGATGGGAAATAATTTTTCATGAATTCCTAAAATAAAACAAAATTCCATTTCCATTTCATATATGTCAATTTTCCAATTTAAATTCATAACATGCGTTAAATTAAAAACATTGATTTTTACAATGATGAAACAATAAGTTCTCCATCAAACTTTTTTTAATAAATTTTTTACAAATATGATTTGAAACATATTCATGAAATTTATTAGTCATATTTCACAAATTACATTCAAAATATTAATTTTCAAACAAATTACATCAATTTCACAACAATCCCCCAATTCATTTGAATTATGGTTTTTCAAAAAATTCCAACAAAAAATTTCAACTAATTAAATTAATTAATTAAATTAAAAGGATTTACATAAAACACACAATTTAAATTAAACTGGTTTTATTTCACAAGTTCCATAACCACATAAAAAATAAATAGAATTCATGAATTTCCAATTTCATTCAAAAACCAATTATTTATTTAAAACCCCAATGCAATGTAATTGGGTTTTAGAAACATTAAAATGATATATATTTCATCAAAACCAAGAAATATTATTTAATTAAAAAATTTACATTAAAAATAAATCAATTTAGATATTATGTAAATTGGTAACGATAATGGATCCTCCATACTAGGATTCTCAAGATATTGAATCAAAAAATCCTAATTTCAGATTTTTTATGTAACAATGAAAATATTGGAAATATGAAAAAAAAAATCTAGGTTTAGGATCCCAATTTGGAGATTTTTATATACTAAATTCAATATTGGGATTCATGTTACCAAAGAGAGAAGATGAGATACAACATTAGAAAAAGATCAGGCGGATGAAACTGACCATGGGAAGATAGAAGGGTGTTCCACAATCATTTATCATGTTTGTGAGGTATTTTAATGGAATTAAATTTTTCAATTGGCATATAAAGTTTAGAGAAACTAGTTTGTAGTTGTAATAGTCTATCAATACCTATAATAAGGGATCATGGAAATTTAAAAAAACTGTAGATCATGTGAAATCTTGTATGTATGGAGTCCATCAAAAAGGGGAATAGTTCAAAAAAATTCTGTGTATGTTGTGAGCCAATTATAAGTGGGCATCACAGTTTATCCTTTGATGGAACATTTCTTTAATAAACATGGACCACCCATAAAAAATCACACTTCATTGGGGTTAAATGTCATCTTTTATTGTGTAAATGGTATTTGAAATATGTGTTCACACAGTGCACTTAGATTTTGATTCCATTAAAATAATATGATGCCACTGCTATCTCTTCAGGGACTCCTTATCAAATTACCCTTGATAATCAGAACCATGCATCCAAAACACATGAAAAAAATGTATTTTCAACTCATTATGTACCTTAGTCTGATATTAATATTTGTATACTAGTTTTTCTGTTATAGATAAATCTGGATCAACATCAAGACCATACCATCATAGAATAAGAGATGGATTAGATATGTAATTTCATATAGGAGATACATGGATAACATTATGTTATGAAAAAAAACTACAGATTATTCACTAAATTGTATAAATAATTACAGTATTTTTCAAAAACATAAAAAATCCCACAAAATATGGAGAAATATTCTCGTTCCTCCCAAGTCATCAACAAAGAAGACGGGGTGAAACTATCATGATCACCTGGTCAGGAACATAAAACTCTTAAGAAATGTGATGATGATCAGTATATGAGTTTTATCAGATCATTTCTATAATCATTATATGATGAATGAACTGAATCAATCATTCCATCTAAACTAGAAAATATTTTTACACCAATTATCCTTCACCAATCTTGAACCACAACCAAAAAAATTTAAAGGAAAATCCATTCGAGACCTTTATATGAGAGATCTTGATCATAGAGTGGAGGAAATTGTTATAAAAAATCTCAACCATACCCAAGTGATCATCCCAAGCCCCACAAAATTTAGAACACTAGTGAGAATAATATATTATAGAATCTTTATAGATCATTATGTCAGGATTTATGATGTTTTATTGAATGTCATACTCAAACTGACCTGAGATCCTATTGCCTCTTAAAGACTCTTCAAAAGTGAGATGTGAATCGTGGAACCGTATCAGAGACAATATAAGAAGAAAATCCATGAAAACATATAATCTCATTTATTGAAATAATTCACAACTCCTCAAATTTTCCTGTATCATGAATGGGTAATATGTAAATTGATTTTGTTGGCATATCGATCACAACCCCTATCAAATTTTTTTTATGTACCAGGAAACCCAACAAAAAATAACATTTATGTATCATCCAACATCTAAGTAAATAATTTAATTATATGAGGAAATACAAAAGTATTGTAGTCCTCATCCTTAAACTATTGGAACATATAGATAGTAAAGAGAAAAATGATTCCCCATCATGTACATGGACAACAGTATTACCACCACAATTCATACACCATATTATTGGTTTCTATGTTCACATTCAATTGGGAATAATGGAAATACTAAATCACATCATTCATTACCATAAATAGTACCACAATACAAATATTAAGTCAAATAACTATCTCTTTAGAGAATGAATAATCATGAATGGTATCTACACCCTCTATTCTGACTCTAAATCAATGAAACTCATCATCAAGATATTTTTCCAAAAGAATCATATTTAGAATAGTGTAATCCTTATAAACACCATAAAATAAAACTTGATCCCCCATTTAATATACTCAAATATGAAACTCTTAAAATAGAGCCCTAAAATTCCAATTATTCATTAATATTTTCACCTGCTGGGTCTGAATTTTCAGGCTCAAAGAATCTCCAAAGATTTTACATTTCCCTATGGTATAGTCGATAACTATATCCAAGGACTGATAGTGTTCAAAAAAATTATTATTATTATGGGTATTAAAATATTTTTTAAAGAACATATAATTAATTATCTTATGATTTAAATTCATAGTAAACCATTCCATATAATGGTAATGCCACAAAACTCTAAGCACCTGAAACAAGACATCAATATCAATATCATGGGTTAGTTAATTCTTATCTTGTGGACTAATTTCCCGAGATCCATTAGCAACATCAAGATATATTTACATAAGAACACAACCCAAGAATTAATCTAAGGCATCATATTAGAAAAAATATCCACGTCTGGACTCTATAATATTCATCATCTAACAAGTAAGAAATATATGTTTAAGAGAAACAAAATAACTCTTACATTTATCATTCCACGAAATATTAACTCCATTACATGATATTGAATTTCATAAGGAATCTATATATGTGATGTCCTTAATGAGCTGGAGACCACAACCAGCATGGTCCATGATTCTCTTAATCTCAAAGACATTCCACAGTTGTTCCCATGTAAAAAAATCATCACCATATAAGGATCAACTCATATTACTTTGTACGACACCATGTGTCCCGAGATTTTCATTCACTAATCCAAAAAAATAACATCAAAATCATATTTTAAATTAAATTATTTCTCCATAAACTCAATACTATTCTTAGGTGATTCACAAGATCCTTATCATACGTATAGTAAATGAGCATTCCATTCAAAAAGACCACCATTAAATTTTCTAAATACTCGTGTAAAATCATATTACTTATTTCTATAAATATAAAATAAGAATTGCATATAAAAAAGAGAAAAAAAATGTAATCGTAATGTCCATGCATACTCTAGATGGTGGTTTATGAATGTACAATTATTTTATCCCAAACTGATGGCAACAAAATATAAGATCTGTCATTTAGAAAACCCTTTCGCATTAAAATTATCAAAAAAAAATTAATAAATTGAAAAAGGTACTCATTAATTTATGTTACTTAATTGAGAATTCAGTAACTAACACATAGGGGATGTGAACAATCTGATTTCCTAGAAAAGTGTACTGGTTCCACAAAAGGTGACACACTCAGGCATACAAAATACTTTCCCTAATAGATCATCAAACTAGGACTTATTCTCATTTAGTTCAGTTTGTTCAAGTATGTAAGAGGGAAATGAAAATGATTGAGTACCCTACATAAATTCAATGAAATACTCATCCTCCAATAGTTTTGAAAAAATAGAGAATTCATTGGGAAAGAAGGTAGGAAACTCAAAAACTCAGTGGGGATCACCACTCAATGATTCCCTCTCCTGATAAAAGAAAACCAGAAATATTAATTTCTCTATCAGAAAATAAAAAGGTCTAGCTCTAATTTACAATGGGTTTCATTCTTAGTGAATGAAATCAAACAAACCACTGGTCTTTGTAAAGGATACCCTTCAAAGATAACAATATATTATGACTTTAATGGAAATTATCCAATAAATCCCAATTATGAAATAAAGTGGCTTCATGTTGAGAACTATACAACTATTAGCACGCTTAACATCGAATAGAGAGAAGGAACAAGAAGAAATTGGTTGAAACATATATCTATTCTTAGTAAGGGGTATAGTAATATCCATTTAACATGATAAATATTCCCTAGAAATATTATAATATATACAATTTCGGTTGGAATAAGTGAATGAGATTCATCAGTATAAAATAGAGGGGTCAATAATGATGAATCTATCATAATTGTACCACACTTGTTTGATGGACCTATAAGTTCTTCCAATGGAGACACATCCACTATGTAAAGTACCTGCATTTCAGAATCTCGGGGCTCAACCCCTTTTTCATGTGAAGCATCTGATTGTGATGTCATTTTAGATGGTTAATATTACCTCATTCCACTTTGTGGGATGGAATAAATATAGAATAATATATATATGTTCTGTAGATGATGCATGGGTCTATAGTTCTTGGATGCCTCAGTGCAATCCATAATTTAATTTCATAACAATTATTCATTTTTATAAATTAACAGACTACATACATATTGTATGAGTGGTCTACAATGACATTATATTTGAGAACAACCTCTAGAATCATCACACTTACACTTTCCTTTTAAATAATTCACGCAACCATTATAAGCCAATGGTGCTCCTGTTAACCCTAACATTCCAGCCAGGTTCATCTCAACCATCTGTGCACTATCCATCACTTCAACATAATGAGTCATCAAAAATAAAACTTATGAACAAATATCTTAAATATTCCCCAACTTGAACTTTCATTCCTTCAACATCTCATTTGACACAATCTCATATTTGAAATGCACGAACTCGTAAAAATGGTTCTAGAACTATATCTTCATCCTATGTCCCTAGTTTAATATTAAAAATATCCTAGTCTTGGAGAAAACATCAACTACAGACTAAAGTATTCAATAAGGGGAAACAAAATGTATTTCCACAATAAGACCTCATTCTTATAATTTGTCTCCAATATGTACAACCATCTTTTACTCGGTCCATCCAATAGAAGGGTGGCATACATTACCTAGATTTTTTGGGTTTGTCTATGAACCTAGAATAGGGATCCATTCTTATCAATAGTTCCTCATCTTTTAATGTAAAATTTGAGCCATTCGGTGGTTCTATATATTATCGAAGGAACTCTTGTGACTAAATATTGACTTCATCTATATATGGTTTCGCATCATGAACCTAAATAGGATCTTGAGGTGGTGTATATCCCAAAGGAGGTAAAATTCCCTAAATTCTCTCTAATTTATTAAGATATACAATAGTATTCACTCACTTAGTCTCGATAAAAGCACCTTCCATGATCAGATATCAATGTACTCTCATATGCAAGATGATACAAAAAATCATCAGAATAAAAGTAAGAAAACATCTTACACTAAAACCAAGAAACAATATAATATAATCAAAATTGTTATAACAATAAATATTTCTATTTCACTATATCCAATACATAATTGGGTAAACAACAAAACTAATCCAGAATACATTTTTCCCTAACCACCATTGTGACATAAGTTTTATTATGTTGAGATCCGCCCAAGCACTCAATAAGAACTACCTCTTATGTCCCATAATGAATTCACATCACAATATGACTTGAAGACATGAAGATTAATAAGAACCTATGATACCACTTTTTCACAAACCAGCTTAGGTACCCTGGTTACAGAATAACAACGCTACCCTAACATATACTGAAGGGCCTTCCCATTCCCAATGGGTCAGTGACTAGTACCTCACAATATACACAAAGATGGTGGGAAATAATTTTCAACATGAAATGTTGAAGGAATATTTAAAAATAATAATTCATATATAAGAAACTCCAACAGGAATAAATATACCAAAATTCAAAAAGTTATGATAAAAAATTTACTATAACATAGTATTTGAAAAATTGAAAAAACTACCCAAGTTCCATTTTAGAAGAAACAAACATTGTATGTAGATATATTAATAAAACCACCTCCAAGTGATAATTTTACATTTATCGTTCTTATAAATAAGTAACATAAAATCACTATAAGGAACAAGTAGACTATGATGCCAATCCCTGTTGGATTTCACCAAAATATTTCATAATAGTTGATAATATCAAAATAACCATGATTGTTCATTCAATATTCAAATAACATGGTTTGGAATTTCAAATGATTATATAAATAAATCATGATTTACATTTCAATGAATGAATATACAATAGAAATTCTTGATTCAAATTTCATATGATAGAAATTATTTACAACTGATGGAATTAGGTTTCAAATACGAGATTCATACAAATATCACTTTCTAAAAATGGAATAATAAAATACATTATATAAATTAGTTTATATAAAATCAGAAGGAATGTAAAAAAATTTTAACAGTGGAAGTTTTGAAATGAAATTAAAAAAAGGAAAAATATTCATATGCAAAATATGTACGACAATACAATGCATTAGGGATCAGAAACTGTGTAATGGAGAATATATACATATGCCTCATGGTTCATAAGGCCAAATTGGAACATCACCATACCCTATGGGTTGTGATGTGTTGAAATTATGTTTTATAACATTATATGTTCTACTATACCACAGAAAATAGATCACAAACTACCTAAAGAGTGTGTATGATATAATACAGAAAAATGATGGGATATTTATTTCATTACCACATAATATACAATTAAATCCCATTCCATGTTTCTAATAAGTCAATTTTCCATTAAAAACCCAGAACATGTTCTTAATAAAAAAACCTACGTTTTCACAATGATGATGCCATGATGCTTCTATAAATCCTTTTTAATAATTTTTTCACAAATATGGATTTTATACAAATTCAAAAAATTTCACTAACCTTATTCTAAATATAATTTAAACAATATTTTCTTTTATAAAAATACCATCAATTTCATAACAAACATCCCGTTCAATGGAATTGTGTGTTATACCAATAATTTGACAAAACCGTTACAACAATTAAATTTGACAAATTAATAAAAACTATTACAATCAAATACAAAATTTAATTTTTAAATTTTAATCTTCAATATTTTTGTAACCACACCCAATTAATAGTAAAATTAGTGTTTTCTAAAATCAATAAAAATGTTATTTTCTTAAATACACATTCAATGGTATTGAATTTTTCAAAAAATAATCCATTAAATAAAAACCATGATATTTTATTCTTCTTAATAATAATATATTAAACCAAGAAAATTTAGGAAATTTTAAATTCTGTATCATAATAAAACCACCTACTATAGGGTCTTTATATCTCTAATCATTAAACCCTAATCTATAATTTTACTAGGAAGAAAGACATAAACTGAAAAAAGAATCAATCATATTTTTAAAATCCAAAAACATATGTTATTAGATTCATAAATCAATATAGCATACATGGATCCCAAGTGAGAATAAGAGATATTGTGGGAAAAATATATTAGTATGTTGAAACTAACTATGAAGAAATCAAAGATAGATTCTATGTTATGGAATATATTATAGGAGGGATCTGATTGGACATGGAAACATCATTAGAGATATAAGTTTATGAGAAATTGGTTCTCGGAGGTACCAATCCGGCAGACCTAAATGAGGGGTTTGTCATAATTTAATAAAACAATTATTCAGATAACATCACATCTAAAAGGTTTCCTAAAAAATGTGTATTATTTAGTCAAACCATTCCCAATCTCTGTGCTAGTTATACAAGGGACTGACTATTTCTACTAGTAGGGTGCTCTTATGAACTAAATGTTTTATATCATTAAAAAAATCCACTTCATTTGGTTGCATGGGTTTCTCTAAGAGGGCGGATGATTTTAGAAAAAAATTGCACCATCCATGAACAAGCATTGAAAATATCCATCTTTTCAAAAATCCTGCTATTGAATCCCCAAATGAAACAAACCAAATCATGGTAAAAATTAGTGGTTTATAAATAGAATAATACCATAACATGATTCTAAATTTGTTGTGATGGTTTTGGATCATAATTTTAATTAATTTTTATATAGTAATGAATAAAATTTTATGTATAATAATAATTATTTTTTAAAAATAAGATAGTGTAATATAATATTGTTGGGTTAAGTATATATTAAAATTTATATTCCTTATAATATGGGTTTTTGTGATTTTAATTTATATAATCACTCTAGTCATTTTTGTTTTACTATATTTATTGAAATAGTATGAACAAGATAAATTTTGTATATAATAGACACCACGATGGTTGCCAAAATGATAATCCAAATAAAATAAAAGATGCTGGGAAAAAGATTGTGTTTATTATATTTATATTGCTCATGTTCTGATATAATTCATTAAACATGGTGAGTTTCTTAACACATAAAACACAAAAAGTGGAGTTAGATAGATCTTTTCAGTCATAAATATTAGGATGATAAATGTTTCCAACTTTTTAAGTGTCTATAATATGGGGAGACGTTCCTAGTGAAATGTATTCATCCAATACGGGTAAGTTTCATGCATTTAACATTGTGATTAAAGTAATAATATATATGTGAAAAATGATGAGTTATATGAGGCCAATTCCGGGGAATAAACATCCTCCTAAGGTATCAATAATTAAAATATATTATAAATATGGTGGTATGGGAATTATGAAATTAAATTACTTTAGAAAAAATATCCTAAATAACATATACAATATCATATGATTATTTTCTTAACAGATTAAGATTATTTTTATCAAAAGATAAAGAGACTACAAATAAAACATAATGTCAGTGAATTATTTATATTGTTTATCATACATATAAATTATGAAAGAATATTATATATAAGTTTTTGAATATTAATGCATCATTCATATTTTTAATCATACGAATGATTTATCATAAAATATTATGGAAATTTGATGTTAATTGATTATAATGAATATTGAAATATCACTATATCTATATATTGGGTTTCAAGATTATTTATATCATTATAATTTATTTTATAGTTTTTATGATTAAATAAATATTATAATTTAAAATATATATATATATATATATATATGCTTTTTATGAATTTTTTTATCCTTTTAAAAAATCATTAATTTTATTCTGGGATATGATTATTGGGTTTTTGGGACAATTTTGTATATATTTATAGATACATGTAATGATTAATATAATATGTTATGTTAGGGTAATTATTCATAATTTGTAAAAAGCGTTATCATATGTTTGGGAATATACTTTTTATCATGTATATTAACATGGGATTATAAAATATTTCATTCGATAATGTTATTTTCGATCATACTAACTATGTTTTGGGATGATTAAGGAAATTAACTTAAAGTGGATATTTTTTATTTTATTTGATCTTATGTAAATGTTTTTTATATTTATTCAGGAATGAGAATTTAGTTAACTTTTTGATTTATATATTATTTTAGTATTAAAAATATTTATTTTATTTATTTATAAAATAATGTCATATAATATTGAGAATATATTACTAAAGAATATATATATTTTTATTGTGAATTTAATTGTGACTATTGTTGTCTGGGGAGAACTTATATGTATATTTTAGAATAACATGGGATCAAAAAATCTAACTATTAATATTCAATTCTTGTTTACATTTTTAATACATTTAGAGTTAGTTCTTTGAGGAATGATTAATGTTTTCAAATGGTATTTATTTATGATGTATTAAAAAATAAATAATCATTTACTCAATTATTATTTTTTCCATTTTTGAAAATATCTTCATTGGTGCAAACCAATTTCATTTTGGATATTCTATTAATCACATGGAAATAAACTAACATTATTTTTTTGTGTCACAGTTCATCATACTAGGGCCCATGCCTAATCTCCCCTAGCCAGCCTCTAATATGCCGGGGCATGGTGAGTAGCACCGCATAGGCATGTCACTAATGTGGGAGCCATTTGCAATATACATGCACACATGTACACATATCCATTCATACATAATGTTAGAACATAAAACCCACTAAGAACCAAATTTATGAAATATCACTATATCCAAACATAATAATAACTAGAATGTAAAGGTTAGTAATGTAAACAAATCTAGAATACAATCCCATGAAAACAAACTATATATTCTCAAGTCCAGTATATGAACATGTGTATTAGGACTGCTGTCTGTTGTCATAGGAACTCCTCGGCCTGCCTGATCTCACAAAGCACTCTCAAGTCCTACTCTACCTTGGACTCCATAAAAAAGATGCTTGTCTTAACTAGACATGTCAAATGTGGGAAAATACCTTATAGGTATGGGAATTGAAACTCATTAGGACACCATAAAAGCATAAAATAATATATAATGTAAAGATAAAATCCGCTCTATAAAATATATGTCAAAAAAACATATAGAAATGACATAAATAAATTATCAATACAAGACATTCAGTATAGAGGTATGTTAGAACTAAGATAGAAAATCCCTATGGATCTAGGTCAATGATAAAATGAAGCACTCATCTGGGAGAACCTAATGTTGAGAATGATATCAATGATAATGTCCGTTTGAGAGGTAATTTTTTTAGTATACCATCATGAGAAAGATATGATGATAAGTATGAACAGAGAGGTACATCACATAGATAAGGATCACATCCAAGGCCAGGTGGTGCTACCATTAACTCTAACTAGACTATCTATCCAAGTATATGATTGATTCCAAGTGATGTTGGTCACATCATTATGGAAGACTCTATATAGTGCGTGAAGATTGATTAGAGAATATTTAAAGAGTAAACGATTCCCTACCACCAGGGAAGTGATAAATGAAACAAGACTAAAAGAAATATGTCCAATATATGAGGGAAATTTTGTTTAATCAATGTAGAAAGGGGATACATGGTGTGTAGTATGTTGAAATTTTGAGTCTGTTGATCATTAGTACATCCCCTGTGTAATTTGTTTGTGTAATACACTAAACTCTGAGTGGTCTACATGAACACATGATATGCATTGTGTTATTGAATTTCTTGAACACAATGTTCATCATCATACATGATAACTCATCTTTTGGGATCATATCAAATGGGTTTTTCACCTAAAAAATAATGATTATGGGCCACCCAACGACATTATCACCAAATTCCGGTGTTTTTGGTATTCAAATGGCATGAGAAACATCATTAAATAAATCAAACGAATACTTCTAGAAGAATTATGTCTCCCTAATTTCATCATTTCAATTATCAATGATTTTTACTCCCCTATTATATTTCTTCCTGATGTTTTATCATAAATTTTGAATCCTTATTCCCTGAAAAAACGATTATACAATCATTTATTCATAACACCATGATGAAAAAATATCATGTGTAGGGAAATTGGGAGATAATTTCACATTGATTAATCCCGAGGATTGAACCTGGAACACATTTCATTCTATCCTATATCTATTAATGTATAAATGATCATCTTGTAAATCAATATAATTATCATCCCCATAAAACCAACAATTTAAAACCCATCCCACATGAATAATCGAGCATTGTATCAACATGATCATTGGTTAGTATACGTTCATCAATGAATCTTTTAATGATGAAAATAATTTCATAACAAAATTCACTAATAAATAAAAGGATCAATAATTATTAATGACTAATTCATGTTGGATATTCTCACTAAGATTTATCTCTAATAAATGTCTCTAACACCACCACCACCCTGATAATTTTCTAGCGTTTCACTATAGAGCCTCTAGGGAATTTACATGGTTATGAGCCAGCTCCATCGTTCAATCCAAATGAATTTATTAAAAAGTTAAAGAATCCCTACACTTTTTCTTGGAAATTTTGTAAGATAATATAAAATAAAAATATAGTTTATTCTTTCAAAACACATGAAGTTACATTTCACAGCTGACTCACAATGTAACAGCCCAAGATTTTATGAAAAATATTTTTTTTAATTTCACTAATGTCTTGTGTTGTACGCTACACCAAAAGGAGCTTTCACAACACGCATCCTTGACTTTCCTTACATTACATGAAATCACGACCTTCCTCGATAGCGTGTGTAGCACGCAATAACGAGTTTCACTAAACAACAATATGCTATTAAAAAATTATTAAAACTAGCCTTTATGAATAGTAATAACCACTTTTTGAAATTTTTGAAATTTTATTTTTCAAAATAGAATTCATTTTTGGATTTGTAATATCGAAATTAGCTTAGGGTAAAATTTTGGTACTTTTTGGATAACTTTCATTTTCTGATGAATAGTGAAAATTACTAAATTTTAATTAAAAACAGCTTTTTTAATCGAAATAATTAATAGTGATAAATTATTAATTTGAGTGGTTTTAAAGTATATTTAGAATATATTTTTACAATTCAATATAATGTTGGTCATTGGATGTAATTTCACGTTTACACCAGACATAAACAAGTGTTAATCTTTTGATAGTTATTATCTCTTAAAAACATGCTATTTGTTGTGACAGCCAAAATTAATTATAAAATTAATTAATGAAACTTCTATGTTGGGGATTTTTTAAAATAGAAATCATTTTTGAATTCGGAATATCAATTATAGCTTAGGGTGAAATTTTGGCATTTTTCTGAAAAACATCAATTTTTGATGCATAGTGAAACTACTAAGTGGTAGTTAAAAAATTAATTTTTTCATAAATCTTAATTTTACCGCTTCTGTGAATATAATTTCAAAAAAGCGAGAGACACGGTTTATGTTAGTACGTAAAATGTGGTTCAATGAGATGAAAATAATTTTTGGTGAATAGTAACTTTTTTCTTTTATTTACCACGGTTAAAAGTCGATAGTGTAATTAAGGATAAAAATTATATTAATATTACCCTAAAACATGTCCTAATCCTATTGTACAAGTGTATCTCGACCAAAAACATCCTTAAGTGTAAAATATTATCATTTAGGCCCACTTGGATTAGATTAGGTCATTTATTATTATTTAATTCAAAGAAGAGTTAAAAGAGTTAAAATCAAAGTTTATTTACTAAATTATTTTTAATATAGGGATATACATAATATAATTTCGACTATAAATATTCATTAGAAATCTTAAAAGATTTCCTACATAATGGTATTTTATTTGTAATTTTTATACTTTAAATAATTTAATTTATTTATTACACAACAATGATGCAGTAATTACCTTTTTAAGAAAATATTAACATAATTGATGTTATAAATGCCCAAATAAATGTAATTTGAGATTTTTTATGACTTAAACTAATTTTATATGTTAATATGACATGTTATTTTTGATTTACATAACTTGGTTCGAACTTATCATTCTGATAGAAATTTCATAAAAACCATGTTCCAAATAGTGCCAAAATTGACATGAATTAGTTTTTTAAAGAAATATTATATTATTAATTGTTATTTAATTCCTAAAAATCTAATGCTCGGCCAAATGACCTATATAAGGATAGATATATTAATAATAAACAACTTGGGGTTCGTTTGGATTCATATATTATTTTAATTAACCATATAGTGTAAGAAAATAAAAAGACACGGTAAAAGTTAAATTATTTAACTTAGAGTTAAATCTAATTGATAAGGTTAAAATAATAACCTGAACTTGTCTAAATCCTATTGGATAGAGGATTTCGACCCATACCCACTTTATCTTCGAAATAAGACCATTTGGAACCATTATAAACCGAATTTCACCTTAATATAAAATAATATTTTGAGATTTTCCTAAGATGCCCCTCTCCTCCCTTATAAAAGGGCACCTCCACCCTTTCCTCCTCACACCAATTTGAGCATTCAAACTCGGCCAAACCCTGCCAAAATCTCTTCTCCACTTCCCTAGTATCATCCTAGAGGTCCTGGTATTCTTCAAAGACCATCCTTAGTTCTTTAAGTGGAGGTTAAGAAAAGGCGCGTCAAAAAGAGGTAATATCCATTACCAAACTTTTTCAATTTCTTTCTTCTTCAACTTATTCTTCTTTAGTTGTTTCAAGATAAAGATATAACATCAGTATTTATTATATACTGATATTTTATTATAAATATGAAACAACTCTAATTAACCTTCTATCCATCCTACGGAAAAAGGAAATCACCGCGCGTGCGTACGTACGGAATACCGTATCCACACCGTGGTGTAATCTATTTTCCACCACCACCTTAATTGGATGGGTATAATGGTGTAAGGAGTAACTATATATGATTATTATAGAGTGATATTGATACTGAAATAGTATACATGCACTTCAACACAATTCCACGACCATGGGAATGATATCATCGCTCGTGCGTACGTACGGACTACCGTCTCCACGACGTGATGAGATTCATTCTCAATGATTAACCATTCATGAATGATTATAAAGTATATATAATAAGTACTAATGAAATATATGACATAATAATGATACTGGATTTATTTATATTTATATGTATGTCATCTACTTAATTCCATTAAATTCAATATGGAAACAAAAACAGCGTTCATGCGTACGTACGGACTACCGTCTCCATTAACGGTGTATTTCATTCCATTTACTGATTTATTATATATATGTATATTCTTAATATATATATATAAATCATGTTTTATGTTCTGGAATTAAGTAATCATGATCTAAGTAATCATATGAATAATTACAAGTCAAAACACAGACGACAAATGAAACAATTTTACCCAATACGCTCTTTAACATGTAATTTACAAAAGAACGGGTAATATAAAGTCATAAGTGAACCATATATGACATAATAACAATGAATATGATTCTGTAATAAGTCAATGACATTATTTAAATCATTATACAGGAGGTTCGGAAACATACAAAGAAAATCGGACCTAAGGTGAAGGAAAATATCACAATCTCATTTTTATCCGAGATTTTTTATACATTGGTATTTAATGGGGTGTATTTTATAATCAACATCCATGTTCCATCAATATGTAATATTGTTTCCATCCACTTACAATAGTTTAAATCCAATTTTACCCTTCGGTGAGTTTTTAGTAAAGAATATGAAAGGAATCTTTTGTCGTTTTTCATACGAGGTACTTTTTGACTTTTCTGACAAAAGTACGAAGAATGTTTTTTTAACTTATATGGCATGAATGGATTTTTAAAAAATTATTTCCAATAAGTTTCCTTTACAAGTTTTCAAGATTATTTTAAATCAACTTCTTTTAGTTTAAAGTTGTATGACATGTTAAGAAAGGACAAATGTTTTTGAAGAAAAAATGATATTTTCCTCAAAAATGGAGTTCAAGTGTTTTATCCAAATTATTATCAATCTAAGATAATAAAGGGTTCTGTTTTTTTATCCCTATTATTACATGTATTTGATTATGTTGTGATGGAAATATTTTTATGAATTCCTTTATCATATATGAATTGATTTATGATGTCATGATGTTTAAGATTCCCATTTTTATTACATGGGTTATGCAATGATGTATGATTTTTGATTTTGTGTCACACATAAGAATGGTATCATTATGAGATGGTTGGGACATATATCTCCCTCCAATGCATTGGGTAAAGATTTTATATCTCATCAGATAGACATTTCTGGAATGGTAGGTTATACCGGTTCAGTGAAACAGGGCTGAAACGAGGGTGACTCGGTTCAGAAAGGGACTTTGTCCACTAAGATAGTCTTGGCAATGAGTCTTGACTAATAAGAAATGATTCTATATGATTATATGTGTATGCCACAAATATTCATGTTTTATTTTATGATTATTGTGATTACATTTCACTGCCATGATTTATCCCATGTTATGAAATTATGATCTCTTTAGCAGGTTAAGTTTTCAAAAAGTTATGTGCTTGATGTGATTTATATCACTTTTGTTTACCCTTACTGAGCGTTTGAACTCACCTTTTTCTGTTTTCTTTTCCCCAGGATATAAAGAAAGGTTTTAGGTATTAAAAAAAGGAAGATATTTATGGGAGATGTTGAAGATCTTTCACCATGATTAGATGATTTTATTCCGAGTTTCCAAAGACGCTAAACTATTACGGTCCTTGTGTGTGTGTTTTGTTATGTACTAAGTATTCCAAAAAAGAAATGTAATATCTATGTACGTTAAGCTTAGGGTCTCTACAGTTGGTATCAGAGGAAAGGTTTAGTCAACCTTTTGAAACTAGGATGCGAAAACGTTAGTGAGATACCTCGAGATATTTCTAAGGTATGTCTAGGGATGTCCCTAAGGTTAAGTATACTTATAGGTTATAGTATTAGAATTACGCTAACGATCATAGAATTAAACCTAAGATGTTAGATATTGAAGGTACTCCCCCTTTATTATGTTGTTTTCCCTAGAATGATTTTTTCCTCTCACACTATTCTTTTTGGGTTTTAGACGATGACTGGAACCCGAAAGAACCGTTTTGATCAATGCAATGGACAATGCAAGGATTGTCCTCCTGAACAAGCAAATGTTATGGGAGATGGTGTGAAAAATCTTATTTCTATACTTACACAAGCTATGAATCATTCTGGACATCCAAATGAGCAGAGAAGGGAACAATATTATATTGAGTCCTTCATGAGGCAACATCCACCTTCTTTCAGTGGGTCTTCCGATCCACTTGTTGCTGAACAATAGATCAGTACCACTGAAAAGATATTTTCAGTTATTAAATGTTCTGAACATGATAAATTCATCTTAGCAGTGTATCGTTTGGAAGGTAAAGCTGATCAATGGTGGAATCTTATCAAGAATACGAGGCCAAGAGATGAAATTGAGTCCATGGAATGGGATGAGTTCAAGAACTTGTTTTTCAGTAAGTACTTCCCTCGTATTCTTCGAACAAAGATGGAAAAGGAGTTTCTTGAGCTGAAGCGGAAGGATGATGAATTTGTTGGTATATACGAAGCGAATTTTACAAGACTTTCAACGTATGCATCTGGCATTATCATCCAACCTGAAAGTAATGTTGATCGATTTTTCAGTGTCTTAAAACCAAGTCTTCGAAGGGCATTAGCTATAAGAGATTTCAGTAGCTATGAAGAAATTATGCGTTGTGCTATCAAGGTAGAAATGGAAGTTGGTGTTACATATCCATCTCTTGGTTTTGACAAGAAATGAAAGATGGAGTTCAAGGAGAAATCTCAGAATAATGGTGAAAAGAAGATGAATGTTTCCTTATTCTCAAAGTGTGGAAAGAAGCATGGTGGAGATTGTCTTAAAGGGACTAGAAAATGTTTTAAGTGTGGAAAAGAAGGTCATCGAGCTGCTGAGTTTCGAAGTAATGGAAAAAGGGTATCTAATGATGTGAATAAAGCAAAGACTGCAGAGAACGCACCACCAACACTTCAATTCTTAAAGTGCAAGGAAATGGGGCATATGCAAATAAATGCCCTAATACAAGGGTTAGTGATGATCAACATGAGCAACCACTGAAGGCAAAGGACAAAGGGAAGTCACATGCGATCGCTATAGGCGATGTTGAATATGACAACGATGTGGTGGAATGATTAAGTGTTTATGTAATGGGATTCCAAATTAATGTGGTATCATGGAGTATTGGAATATTTATGTATTGGTCTAATGTGGTATTCAAAGTGATTGAGATATTATGCGCATAATGAAGGAAAAACGAGAAAATGAAATGTTTAACAGCATTCATGAGTTCATGATTTATATAAGGACTAAGTGATATCATGGTTTGAGTATATAGAATTTTAAGGATTTTGGAAAGTGTTAACTTTTAACTGCATTCATGTTTTCATTAAGGTTCAATGTGTATTCAAGAGAATACAAGATTAAGGCCTTTGAATGTTTGGAATGTGACCAACAAGACATATCTTATGATATATGGGGATCAAAGATGCTATTAAATCTCTGGTAATCATTTTCACTATATTATGACAATGGACTGCAGTATTATGGATAAGCCTAAAGACTAGAATGGATTATGTTGGACATAAATTAGTATTGTTTAAGGATAGAAGGTCCTTTTTTTGATATTATTTATGGGATATTATAATAATGTAGTTTTAGAAAAAGGAAAACCTGCAGGACGGGCGACAGCCCATCGCGTCGGACAAGGCTGTGGGAATCGAACCCACAACCGAAGTGCGACTGGCCTTTATCGCCTACCACTAGCCTACAGGAAGTCCATGTTTTGTAGAAACTAGTTTAATTATATTAAGTAGTATGATATATGAAGTATAAGTCCATTTTAGGAACAATATATGATTAATCTCACTATAGAATGACTTATGTATATTTAATAACTTTTGCTAACCTTTTGTTTGAGACAGATGGAATGACCCATCATTCTATCACATGATCTGCTAATGCTTCACGAATAACAATTTCTACTTCATTTCTTTATGATATGAAGTGGAAATTGTTCAATTCACGAACAATAGTGAGATTGTACCAAAATCATGTAAGAATTTCTTTTAATTCATCAACTTTATGGAAATGATCTTGAAAACCAAAAATATTGTCCATGTGATCTTATATCTAATGAATCAGATGGTACCTTAGATCGTCACAAATTTATTTCTTTGTGATTGCTGGCTTTTCCATAGCCATGTTCTCTACCACTCCCCATCAGAACATGATGGTTAGATTTCTCTTCCATATCCATATTTTCACCTATGTGGAAACCTAGTGATTAGTTTATTTGGGTAACCGTTAAGTTTCATACTTTTGTTTTTAAAGATTGGTTTTGGTATTCCTTTTTACGTTGTGGGTTTCTATTAAAGAAACTTTTGACTAGTAAACCATTTATAACCCCGACGAATTTCGAGGGCGAAATTCATTTTAAGGGGGGTATAATGTAACAGCCCAAGATTTTATGAAAAATATTCTTTTTAATTTCACTAATGTCTTGTGTTGTACGCTACACAAAAAGGAGCTTGCGCAACACACATCATTGACTTGCCTTACATTACACGCAATCGCGACCTTCCTCGATAGCGTGTGTAGCACGCAATAACGAGTTTCACTAAACAACAATATGTTATTAAAATATTATTAAAACTAACCGTTATGAATAGTAATAACCACTTTTTGAAATTTTGTAAATTTTATTTTCCAAAATGGAATTCATTTTTGGATTTGTAATATCGAAATTAGCTTAGGGAGAAATTTTGGTACTTTTTGGTTAACTTTCATTTTCTCATGAATAGTGAAAATTACTAAATTTTAATTAAAAAAAACTTTTTTAAAAGAAATAATTGATAGTGATAAATGATTAATTTGAGTGGTTTTAAAGTAAATTTAGAATATATTTTTACAATTCAATACAATGTTGGTCATTGGATGTAATTTCACATTTACACCAGACATAAACAAGTGTTAATCTTTTGATATTTATTATCTCTTAAAAACACGCTATTTGTTGTGACAGCGGAAATTAATTATAAAATTAATTAATGCAACTTATATGTTGGGAATTTTGTAAAATAGAAATCATTTTTGAATTTGGAACATCAATTATAGCATAAGGTGAAATTTTGGCATTTTTCTGAATAACTTCAATTTTTGATGAATAGTGAAACTACTAAGTGGTAGTTAAAAAATTAATTTTTTCATAAATCTTAATTTTACCACTTATGTAAATGTAATTTCAAAAATCCGAGAGACACGGTTTATGTCAGTATGTAAAATTTGGTTCAATGAGATGAAAATAATTTTTGGTGAATAGTAACTTTTTACTTTTATTTACCACGGTTAAAAGTGAATAGTGTAATTAAGGATAAAAATTATATTAATATTACCCTTAAACATGTTCTAATCCTATTGTACAAGTGTATCTCGACCAAAAACATCCTTAAGTGTAAAATATTATCATTTAGGCCCACTTGGATTAGATTAGGTCATTTATTATTATTTAATTCAAAGAAGAGTTAAAAGAGTTAAAATCAAAGTTTATTTACTAAATTATTTTTAATATAGGGATATACATAATATAATTTCGACTATAAATATTCATTAGAAATCTTAAAAGATTTCCTACATAATGGTATTTTATTTGTAATTTTTATACTTTAAATAATTTAATTTATTTATTACACAACAATGATGCAGTAATTACCTTTTTAAGAAAATATTAACATAATTGATGTTATAAATGCCCAAATAAATGTAATTTGAGATTTTTTATGACTTAAACTAATTTTATATGTTAATATGACATGTTATTTTTGATTTACATAACTTGGTTCGAACTTATCATTCTGATAGAAATTTCATAAAAACCATGTTCCAAATAGTGTCAAAATTGACATGAATTAGTTTTTTAAAGAAATATTATATTATTAATTGTTATTTAATTCCTAAAAATCTAATGCTCGGCCAAATGACCTATATAAAGATATATATATTAATAATAAACAACTTGGGGTTCGTTTGGATTCATATAGTATGTTTATTAACCATATAGTGTAAGAAAATAAAAAGACACGGTAAAAGTTAAATTATTTAACTTAGAGTTAAATCGAATTGATAAGGTTAAAATAATAACCTGAACTTGTCTAAATCCTATTGGATAGAGGATTTCGACCCATACCCACTTTATCTTCGAAATAAGACCATTTGGAACCATTATAAACCGAATTTCACCTTAATATAAAATAATATTTTGAGATTTTCCTAAGATGCCCCTCTCCTCCCTTATAAAAGGGCACCTCCTCCCTTTCCTCCTCACACAAATTTGAGCATTCAAACTCGGCCAAACCCTGCCAAAATCTCTTCTCCACTTCCCTAGTATCATCCTAGAGGTCCTGGTATTCTTCAAAGACCATCCTTAGTTCTTTAAGTGGAGGTTAAGAAAAGGCGCGTCAAAAAGAGGTAATATCCATTACCGAACTTTTTCAATTTCCTTCTTCTTCAACTTCTTCTTCTTTAGTTGTTTCAAGATAAAGATATAACATAAGTATTTATTATATACTGATATTTTATTATAAATATGAAACAACTCTAATTAACCTTCTATCCATCCTACGGAAAAAGGAAATCACCGCGCGTGCGTACGTACGGAATACCGTCTCCACACCGTGGTGTAATCTATTTTCCACCACCACCTTAATTGGATGGGTATAATGGTGTAAGGAGTAACTATATATGATTATTATAGAGTGATATTGTTACTGAAATAGTATACATGCACTTCAACACAATTCCACGACCATGGGAATGATATCATCGCTCGTGCGTACGTACGGACTACCGTCTCCACGACGCGATGAGATTCATTCTCAATGATTAACCATTCATGAATGATTATAAAGTATATATAATAAGTACTAATGAAATATATGACATAATAATGATACTGGATTTATTTATATTTATATGTATGTCATCTACTTAATTCCATTAAATTCAATATGGAAACGAAAACAGCGTTCATGCGTACGTACGGACTACCGTCTCCATTAACGGTGTATTTCATTCCATTTACTGATTTATTATATATATGTATATTCTTAATATATATATATATAAATCATGTTTTATGTTCTGGAATTAAGTAATCATGATCTATGTAATCATATGAATAATTACAAGTCAAAACACAGACGACAAATGAAACAATTTTACCCAATACGCTCTTTAACATGTAATTTATAAAAGAACGGGTAATATAAAGTCATAAGTGAACCATATATGACATAATAACAATGAATATGATTCTGTAATAAGTCAATGACATTATTTAAATCATTATACAGGAGGTTCGGAAACATACAAAGAAAATCAGACCTAAGGTGAAGGAAAATATCACAATCTCATTTTTATCCGAGATTTTTTATACATTGGTATTTAATGGGGTGTATTTTATAATCAACATCCATGTTCCCTCAATATGTAATATTGTTTCCATCCACTTACAATAGTTTAAATCCAATTTTACCCTTCGGTGAGTTTTTAGTAAAGAATATGAAAGGAATCTTTTGTCGTTTTTCATACGAGGTACTTTTTGACTTTTCTGAAAAAAGTACGAAGAATGTTTTTTTAACTTATATGGCATGAATGGATTTTTAAAACATTATTTCCAATAAGTTTCCTTTACAAGTTTTCAAGATTATTTTTAATCAACTTCTTTTAGTTTAAAGTTGTATGACATGTTAAGAAAGGACAAATGTTTTTGAAGAAAAAATGATATTTTCCTCAAGAATGGAGTTCAAGTGTTTTATCCAAATTATTTTCAATCTAAGATAATAAAGGGTTCTGTTTTTTTATCCCTATTATTACATGTATTTGATTATGTTGTGATGGAAATATTTTTATGAATTCCTTTATCTTATATGAATTGATTTATGATGTCATGATGTTTAAGATTCCCATTTTTATTACATGGGTTATGCAATGATGTATGATTTTTGATTTTGTGTCACACATAAGAATGGTATCATTATGAGATGGTTGGGACATATATCTCCCTCCAATGCATTGGGTAAAGATTTTATATCTCATCAGATAGACATTTCTGGAATGGTAGGTTATACCGGTTCAGTGAAACAGGGCTGAAACGAGGGTGACTCGGTTCAGAAAGGGACTTTGTCCACTAAGATAGTCTTGGCAATGAGTCTTGACTAATAAGAAATGATTCTATATGATTATATTTGTATGCCACAAATATTCATGTTTTATTTTATGATTATTGTGATTACATTTCACTGCCATGATTTATCCCATGTTATGAAATTATGATCTCTTATGCAGGTTAAGTTTTCAAAAAGTTATGTGCTTGATGTGATTTATATCACTTTTGTTTACCCTTACTGAGCGTTTGAACTCACCTTTTTCTGTTTTCTTTTCCCCAGGATATAAAGAAAGGTTTTAGGTATTAAAAAAAGGAAGATATTTATGGGAGATGTTGAAGATCTTTCACCATGATTAGATGATTTTATTCCGAGTTTCCAAAGACGCTAAACTATTACGGTCCTTGTGTGTGTGTTTTGTTATGTACTAAGTATTCCAAAAAAGAAATGTAATATCTATGTACGTTAAGCTTAGGGTCTCTACAGTTGGTATCAGAGGAAAGGTTTAGTCAACCTTTTGAAACTAGGATGCGAAAACGTTAGTGAGATACCTCGAGATATTTCTAAGGTATGTCTAGGGATGTCCCTAAGGTTAAGTATACTTATAGGTTATAGTACTAGAATTACGCTAACGATCATAGAATTAAACCTAAGATGTTAGATATTGAAGGTACTCCCCCTTTATTATGTTGTTTTCCCTAGCATGATTTTTTCCTCTCACACTATTCTTTTTGGGTTTTAGACGATGACTGGAACCCGAAAGAACCGTGTTGATCAATGCAATGGACAATGCAATGATTGTCCTCCTGAACAAGCAAATGTTATGGGAGATGGTGTGAAAGATCTTATTTCTATACTTACACAAGCTATGAATCATTCTGGACATCCAAATGAGCAGAGAAGGGAACAATATTATATTGACTCCTTCATAAGGCAACATCCACCTTCTTTCAGTGGGTCTTCCGATCCACTTGTTGCTGAACAATAGATCAGTACCACTGAAAAGATATTTTCAGTTATTAAATGTTCGGAACATGATAAATTCATCTTAGCAGTGTATCGTTTGGAAGGTAAAGCTGATCAATGGTGGAATCTTATCAAGAATACGAGGCCAAGAGATGAAATTGAGTCCATGGAATGGGATGAGTTCAAGAACTTGTTTTTCAATAAGTACTTCCCTCGTATTCTTCGAAAAAAGATGGAAAAGGAGTTTCTTGAGCTGAAGCGGAAGGATGATGAATTTGTTGGTATATACGAAGCGAATTTTACAAGACTTTCAACGTATGCATCTGGCATTATCATCCAACCTGAAAGTAAAGTTGATCGATTTTTCAGTGTCTTAAAACCAAGTCTTCGAAGGGCATTAGCTATAAGAGATTTCAGTAGCTATGAAGAAATTATGCGTTGTGCTATCAAGGTAGAAATGGAAGTTGGTGTTACATATCCATCTCTTGGTTTTGACAAGAAACGAAAGATGGAGTTCAAGGAGAAATCTCAGAATAATGGTGAAAAGAAGATGAATGTTTCCTTATTCTCAAAGTGTGGAAAGAAGCATGGTGTAGATTGTCTTAAAGGGACTAGAAAATGTTTTAAGTGTGGAAAAGAAGGTCATCGAGCAGCTGAGTTTCGAAGTAATGGAAAAAGGGTATCTAATGATGTGAATAAAGCAAAGACTGCAGAGAACGCACCACCAACACTTCAATTCTTAAAGTGCAAGGAAATGGGGCATTATGCAAATAAATGCCCTAATACAAGGGTTAGTGATTATCAACATGAGAAACCACTGAAGGCAAAGGACAAAGGGAAGTCACATGCGATCGCTATAGGCGATGTTGAATATGACAACGATGTGGTGGAATGATTAAGTGTTTATGTAATGGGATTCCAAAATAATGTGGTATCATGGAGTATTGGAATATTTATGTATTGGTCTAATGTGGTATTCAAAGTGATTGAGATATTATGCGCATAATGAAGGAAAAACGAGAAAATGAAATGTTTAACAGCATTCATGAGTTCATGATTTATATAAGGACTAAGTGATATCATGGTTTGAGTATATAGAATTTTAAGGATTTTGGAAAGTGTTAACTTTTAACTGCATTCATGTTTTCATTAAAGTTCAATGTGTATTCAAGAGAATACATGATTAAGGCCTTTGAATGTTTGGAATGTGACCAACAAGACATATCTTATGATATATGGGGATCAAAGATGCTATTAAATCTCTGGTAATCATTTTCACTATATTATGACAATGGACTGCAGTATTATGGATAAGCCTAAAGACTAGAATGGATTATGTTGGACATAAATTAGTATTGTTTAAGGATAGAAGTTCTTTTTTTGATATTATTTATGGGATATTATAATAATGTAGTTTTAGAAAAAGGAAAACCTGCAGGACGGGCGACAGCCCATCGCGTCGGACAAGGCTGTGGGAATCGAACCCACAACCGAAGTGCGACTGGCCTTTATTGCCTACCACTAGCCTACAGGAAGTCCATGTTTTGTAGAAACTAGTTTAATTATATTAAGTAGTATGATATATGAAGTATAAGTCCATTTTAGGAACAATATATGATTAATCTCACTATAGAATGACTTATGTATATTTAATAACTTTTGCTAACCTTTTGTTTGAGACAGATGGAATGACCCATCATTCTATCACATGATCTGCTAATGCTTCACGAATAACAATTTCTACTTCATTTCATTATGATATGAAGTGGAAATTGTTCAATTCACGAACAATAGTGAGATTGTACCAAAATCATGTAAGAATTTCTTTTAATTCATCAACTTTATGGAAATGATCTTGAAAACCAAAAATGTTGTCCATGTGATCTTATATCTAATGAATCAGATGGTACCTTAGATCGTCACAAATTTATTTCTTTGTGATTGCTGGCTTTTCCATAGCCATGTTCTCTACCACTCCCCATCAGAACATGATGGTTAGATTTCTCTTCCATATCCATATTTTCACCTATGTGGAAACCTAGTGATTAGTTTATTTGGGTAACCGTTAAGTTTCATACTTTTGTTTTTAAAGATTGGTTTTGGTATTCCTTTTTACGTTGTGGGTTTCTATTAAATAAACTTTTGACTAGTAAACCATTTATAACCCCGACGAATTTCGAGGGCGAAATTCATTTTAAGGGGGGTATAATGTAACAGCCCAAGATTTTATGAAAAATATTCTTTTTAATTTCACTAATGTCTTGTGTTGTACGCTACACAAAAAGGAGCTTGCGCAACACGCATCATTGACTTGCCTTACATTACACGCAATCGCGACCTTCCTCGATAGCGTGTGTAGCACGCAATAACGAGTTTCACTAAACAACAATATGTTATTAAAATATTATTAAAACTAGCCGTTATGAATAGTAATAACCACTTTTTGAAATTTTGTAAATTTTATTTTTCAAAATGGAATTCATTTTTGGATTTGTAATATCGAAATTAGCTTAGGGAGAAATTTTGGAACTTTTTGGTTAACTTTCATTTTCTCATGAATAGTGAAAATTACTAAATTTTAATTAAAAAAAACTTTTTTAATAGAAATAATTGATAGTGATAAATGATTAATTTGAGTGGTTTTAAAGTAAATTTAGAATATATTTTTACAATTCAATACAATGTTGGTCATTGGATGTAATTTCACATTTACACCAGACATAAACAAGTGTTAATCTTTTGATATTTATTATCTCTTAAAAACACGCTATTTGTTGTGACAGCGGAAATTAATTATAAAATTAATTAATGCAACTTATATGTTGGGAATTTTGTAAAATAGAAATCATTTTTGAATTTGGAACATCAATTATAGCATAAGGTGAAATTTTGGCATTTTTCTGAATAACTTCAATTTTTGATGAATAGTGAAACTACTAAGTGGTAGTTAAAAAATTAATTTTTTCATAAATCTTAATTTTACCGCTTATGTAAATGTAATTTCAAAAATCTGAGAGACACGGTTGATGTCAGTATGTAAAATTTGGTTCAATGAGATGAAAATAATTTTTGGTGAATAGTAACTTTTTACTTTTATTTACCACGGTTAAAAGTAAATAGTGTAATTAAGGATAAAAATTATATTAATATTACCCTAAAACATGTCCTAATTCTATTGTACAAGTGTATCTCGACCAAAAACATCCTTATGTGTAAAATATTATCATTTAGGCCCACTTGGATTAGATTAGGTCATTTATTATTATTTAATTCAAAGAATAGTTAAAAGAGTTAAAATCAAAGTTTATTTACTAAATTATTTTTAATATAGGGATATACATAATATAATTTCGACTATAAATATTCATTAGAAATCTTAAAAGATTTCCTACATAATGGTATTTTATTTGTAATTTTTATACTTTAAATAATTTAATTTATTTATTACACAACAATGATGCAGTAATTACCTTTTTAAGAAAATATTAACATAATTGATGTTATAAATGCCCAAATAAATGTAATTTGAGATTTTTTATGACTTAAACTAATTTTATATGTTAATATGACATGTTATTTTTGATTTACATAACTTGGTTCGAACTTATCATTCTGATAGAAATTTCATAAAAACCATGTTCCAAATAGTGTCAAAATTGACATGAATTAGTTTTTTAAAGAAATATTATATTATTAATTGTTATTTAATTCCTAAAAATCTAATGATCGGCCAAATGACCTATATAAGGATAGATATATTAATAATAAACAACTTGGGGTTCGTTTGGATTCATATAGTATGTTTATTAACCATATAGTGTAAGAAAATAAAAAGACACGGTAAAAGTTAAATTATTTAACTTAGAGTTAAATCTAATTGATAAGGTTAAAATAATAACCTGAACTTGTCTAAATCCTATTGGATAGAGGATTTCGACCCATACCCACTTTATCTTCGAAATAAGACCATTTGGAACCATTATAAACCGAATTTCACCTTAATATAAAATAATATTTTGAGATTTTCCTAAGATGCCCCTCTCCTCCCTTATAAAAGGGCACCTCCTCCCTTTCCTCCTCACACCAATTTGAGCATTCAAACTCGGCCAAACCCTGCCAAAATCTCTTCTCCACTTCCCTAGTATCATCCTAGAGGTCCTGGTATTCTTCAAAGACCATCCTTAGTTCTTTAAGTGGAGGTTAAGAAAAGGCGCGTCAAAAAGAGGTAATATCCATTATCGAACTTTTTCAATTTCTTTCTTCTTCAACTTCTTCTTCTTTAGTTGTTTCAAGATAAAGATATAACATCAGTATTTATTATATACTGATATTTTATTATAAATATGAAACAACTCTAATTAACCTTCTATCCATCCTACGGAAAAAGGAAATCACCGCGCGTGCGTACGTACGGAATACCGTCTCCACACCGTGGTGTAATCTATTTTCCACCACCACCTTAATTGGATGGGTATAATGGTGTAAGGAGTAAATATATATGATTATTATAGAGTGATATTGATACTGAAATAGTATACATGCACTTCAACACAATTCCACGACCATGGGAATGATATCATCGCTCGTGCTTACGTACGGACTACCGTCTCCACGACGCGATGAGATTCATTCTCAATGATTAACCATTCATGAATGATTATAAAGTATATATAATAAGTACTAATGAAATATATGACATAATAATGATACTGGATTTATTTATATTTATATGTATGTCATCTACTTAATTCCATTAAATTCAATATGGAAACGAAAACAGCGTTCATGCGTACGTACGGACTACCGTCTCCATTAACAGTGTATTTCATTCCATTTACTGATTTATTATATATATGTATATTCTTAATATATATATATATAAATCATGTTTTATGTTATGGAATTAAGTAATCATGATCTAAGTAATCATATGAATAATTACAAGTCAAAACACAGACGACAAATGAAACAATTTTACCCAATACGCTCTTTAACATTTAATTTACAAAAGAACGGGTAATATAAAGTCATAAGTGAACCATATATGACATAATAACAATGAATATGATTCTGTAATAAGTCAATGACATTATTTAAATCATTATACAGGAGGTTCGGAAACATACAAAGAAAATCGGACCTAAGGTGAAGGAAAATATCACAATCTCATTTTTATCCGAGATTTTTTATACATTGGTATTTAATGGGGTGTATTTTATAATCAACATCCATGTTCCCTCAATATGTAATATTGTTTCCATCCACTTACAATAGTTTAAATCAAATTTTACCCTTCGGTGAGTTTTTAGTAAAGAATATGAAAGGAATCTTTTGCCGTTTTTCATACGAGGTACTTTTTGACTTTTCTGACAAAAGTACGAAGAATGTTTTTTTTAACTTATATGGCATGAATGGATTTTTAAAACATTATTTCCAATAAGTTTCCTTTACAAGTTTTCAAGATTATTTTTAATCAACTTCTTTTAGTTTAAAGTTGTATGACATGTTAAGAAAGGACAAATGTTTTTGAAGAAAAAATGTTATTTTCCTCAAGAATGGAGTTCAAGTGTTTTATCCAAATTATTTTCAATCTAAGATAATAAAGGGTTCTGTTTTTTTATCCCTATTATTACATGTATTTGATTATGTTGTGATGGAAATATTTTTATGAATTCCTTTATCTTATATGAATTGATTTATGATGTCATGATGTTTAAGATTCCCATTTTTATTACATGGGTTATGCAATGATGTATGATTTTTCATTTTGTGTCACACATAAGAATGGTATCATTATGAGATGGTTGGGACATATATCTCCCTCCAATGCATTGGGTAAAGATTTTATATCTCATCAGATAGACATTTCTGGAATGGTAGGTTATACCGGTTCAGTGAAACAGGGCTGAAACGAGGGTGACTCGGTTCAGAAAGGGACTTTGTCCACTAAGATAGTCTTGGCAATGAGTCTTGACTAATAAGAAATGATTATATATGATTATATGTGTATGCCACAAATATTCATGTTTTATTTTATGATTATTGTGATTACATTTCACTGCCATGATTTATCCCATGTTATGAAATTATGATCTCTTTTGCAGGTTAAGTTTTCAAAAAGTTATGTGCTTGATGTGATTTATATCACTTTTGTTTACCCTTACTGAGCGTTTGAACTCACCTTTTTCTGTTTTCTTTTCCCCAGGATATAAAGAAAGGTTTTAGGTATTAAAAAAAGGAAGATATTTATGGGAGATGTTGAAGATCTTTCACCATGATTAGATGATTTTATTCCGAGTTTCCAAAGACGCTAAACTATTACGGTCGTTGTGTGTGTGTTTTGTTATGTACTAAGTATTCCAAAAAAGAAATGTAATATCTATGTACGTTAAGCTTAGGGTCTCTACAGTTGGTATCAGAGGAAAGGTTTAGTCAACCTTTTGAAACTAGGATGCGAAAACGTTAGTGAGATACCTCGAGATATTTCTAAGGTATGTCTAGGGATGTCCCTAAGGTTAAGTATACTTATAGGTTATAGTACTATAATTACGCTAACGATCATAGAATTAAACCTAAGATGTTAGATATTGAAGGTACTCCCCCTTTATTATGTTGTTTTCCCTAGCATGATTTTTTCCTCTCACACTATTCTTTTTGGGTTTTAGACGCTGACTGGAACCCGAAAGAACCGTGTTGATCAATGCAATGGACAATGCAATGATTGTCCTCCTGAACAAGCAAATGTTATGGGAGATGGTGTGAAAGATCTTATTTCTATACTTACACAAGCTATGAATCATTCTGGACATCCAAATGAGCAGAGAAGGGAACAATATTATATTGAGTCTTTCATAAGGCAACATCCACCTTCTTTCAGTGGGTCTTCGGATCCACTTGTTGCTGAACAATAGATCAGTACCACTGAAAAGATATTTTCAGTTATTAAATGTTCTGAACATGATAAATTCATCTTAGCAGTGTATCGTTTGGAAGGTAAAGCTGATCAATGGTGGAATCTTATCAAGAATACGAGGCCAAGAGATGAAATTGAGTCCATGGAATGGGATGAGTTCAAGAACTTGTTTTTCAGTAAGTACTTCCCTCGTATTCTTTGAACAAAGATGGAAAAGGAGTTTCTTGAGCTGAAGCGGAAGGATGATGAATTTATTGGTATATACGAAGCGAATTTTACAAGACTTTCAACGTATGCATCTGGCATTATCATCCAACCTGAAAGTAAAGTTGATCGATTTTTCAGTGTCTTAAAACCAAGTCTTCGAAGGGCATTAGCTATAAGAGATTTCAGTAGCTATGAAGAAATTATGCGTTGTGCTATCAAGGTAGAAATGGAAGTTGGTGTTACATATCCATCTCTTGGTTTTGACAAGAAACGAAAGATGGAGTTCAAGGAGAAATCTCAGAATAATGGTGAAAAGAAGATGAATGTTTCCTTATTCTCAAAGTGTGGAAAGAAGCATGGTGGAGATTGTTTTAAAGGGACTAGAAAATGTTTTAAGTGTGGAAAAGAAGGTCATCGAGCAGCTGAGTTTCGAGGTAATGGAAAAAGGGTATCTAATGATGTGAATAAAGCAAAGACTGCAGAGAACGCACCACCAACACTTCAATTCTTAAAGTGCAAGGAAATGGGGCATTATGCAAATAAATGCCCTAATACAAGGGTTAGTGATGATCAACATGAGAAACCACTGAAGGCAAAGGACAAAGGGAAGTCACATGCGATCGCTATAGGCGATGTTGAATATGACAACGATGTGGTGGAATGATTAAGTGTTTATGTAATGGGATTCCAAAATAATGTGGTATCATGGAGTATTGGAATATTTATGTATTGGTCTAATGTGGTATTCAAAGTGATTGAGATATTATGCGCATAATGAAGGAAAAACGAGAAAATGAAATGTTTAACAGCATTCATGAGTTCATGATTTATATAAGGACTAAGTGATATCATGGTTTGAGTATATAGAATTTTAAGGATTTTGGAAAGTGTTAACTTTTAACTGCATTCATGTTTTCATTAAGGTTCAATGTGTATTCAAGAGAATACATGATTAAGGCCTTTGAATGTTTGGAATGTGACCAACAAGACATATCTTATGATATATGGGGATCAAAGATGCTATTAAATCTCTGGTAATCATTTTCACTATATTATGACAATGGACTGCAGTATTATGGATAAGCCTAAAGACTAGAATGGATTATGTTGGACATAAATTAGTATTGTTTAAGGATAGAAGTTCTTTTTTTTGATATTATTTATGGGATATTATAATAATGTAGTTTTAGAAAAAGGAAAACCTGCAGGACGGGCGACAGCCCATCGCGTCGGACAAGGCTGTGGGAATCGAACCCACAACCGAAGTGCGACTGGCCTTTATCGCCTACCACTAGCCTACAGGAAGTCCATGTTTTGTAGAAACTAGTTTAATTATATTAAGTAGTATGATATATGAAGTATAAATCCATTTTAGGAACAATATATGATTAATCTCACTATAGAATGACTTATGTATATTTAATAACTTTTGCTAACCTTTTGTTTGAGACAGATGGAATGACCCATCATTCTATCACATGATCTGCTAATGCTTCACGAATAACAATTTCTACTTCATTTCTTTATGATATGAAGTGGAAATTGTTCAATTCACGAACAATAGTGAGATTGTACCAAAATCATGTAAGAATTTCTTTTAATTCATCAACTTTATGGAAATGATCTTGAAAACCAAAAATGTTGTCCATGTGATCTTATATCTAATGAATCAGATGTTACCTTAGATCGTCACAAATTTATTTCTTTGTGATTGCGGGCTTTTCCATAGCCATGTTCTCTACCACTCCCCATCAGAACATGATGGTTAGATTTCTCTTCCATATCCATATTTTCACCTATGTGGAAACCTAGTGATTAGTTTATTTGGGTAACCGTTAAGTTTCATACTTTTGTTTTTAAAGATTGGTTTTGGTATTCCTTTTTACGTTGTGGGTTTCTATTAAAGAAACTTTTGACTAGTAAACCATTTATAACCCCGACGAATTTCGAGGGCGAAATTCATTTTAAGGGGGGTATAATGTAACATCCCAAGATTTTATGAAAAATATTCTTTTTAATTTCACTAATGTCTTGTGTTGTACGCTACACAAAAAGGAGCTTGCGCAACACACATCATTGACTTGCCTTACATTACTCGCAATCGCGACCTTCCTCGATAGCGTGTGTAGCACGCAATAACGAGTTTCACTAAACAACAATATGTTATTAAAATATTATTAAAACTAGCCGTTATGAATAGTAATAACCACTTTTTGAAATTTTGTAAATTTTATTTTTCAAAATGGAATTCATTTTTGGATTTGTAATATCGAAATTAGCTTAGGGAGAAATTTTGGTACTTTTTGGTTAACTTTCATTTTCTCATGAATAGTGAAAATTACTAAATTTTAATTAAAAACAACTTTTTTAATAGAAATAATTAATAGTGATAAATGATTAATTTGAGTTGTTTTAAAGTAAATTTAGAATATATTTTTACAATTCAATACAATGTTGGTCATTGGATGTAATTTCACATTTACACCAGACATAAACAAGTGTTAATCTTTTGATATTTATTATCTCTTAAAAACACGCTATTTGTTGTGACAACGGAAATTAATTATAAAATTAATTAATGCAACTTATATGTTGGGAATTTTGTAAAATAGAAATCATTTTTGAATTTGGATCATCAATTATAGCATAAGGTGAAATTTTGGCATTTTTCTGAATAACTTCAATTTTTGATGAATAGTGAAACTACTAAGTGGTAGTTAAAAAATTAATTTTTTCATAAATCTTAATTTTACCGCTTATGTAAATGTAATTTCAAAAATCCGAGAGACACGGTTGATGTCAGTATGTAAAATTTGGTTCAATGAGATGAAAATAATTTTTGGTGAATAGTAACTTTTTACTTTTATTTCCCACGGTTAAAAGTAAATACGGTAATTAAGGGTAAAAATGATATTAATATTACCCAAACACGTGTCCTAATCCTATTGGACAAGTGTATCTCGAACAAAAACAACCTTAAGTGTAAAATATTATCATTTAGGCCCACTTGGATTAGATTAGGACATTTATTATTATTTAATTCAAAGAAGAGTTAAAATAGTTAAAATCAATGTTTATTTACTAAAATATTTTTAATATAGGGTTATACATAATATAATTTCGACTATAAATATTTATTAGAAAGATAAAAAGATTTACTACATAATGGTATTTTATTTGTAAATTTTATACTTTAAATAATTTAAATTATTTATGACACAACGATGATCCAGTAATTACCTTTTTAATAAAATATTAACATAATTGATGTTATAAATGCCCAAATAAATGTATTTGTAGACTTTTTATGACATAAAATAATTTTATAGGATAATATGATATGTTATTGTTTATTTAAGTAACTTGGTTCGAACTTATCATTCTGTTAGAAATTTCTTAAAAATCATGTACCAAATAGTGTCAAAATTGACATGAATTAGTTTTTAAAACAAATATTATATTATTAATTGTTATTTAATTCTTAAAAATCTAAGGTTCAGCCAAATGTCATAGATAAGGATAGATATATTAATAATAAACAACTTGGGGTTCGTTTGGATTCATATAGTAAGTTTATTAACCATATAGTGTAAGAAAACAAAAAGACACGGTAAAAGATAAATTATTTAACTTAGAGTTAAATCAAATTGATAAGGTTAAAATAATAACCTGGACTTGTCTAAATCCTATTGGATGAGAGGATTTCGACCCATACCCACTTTATCTTCGATATAAGACCATTTGTAACCATTATAAACCGAATTTGACCTTAATATAAAATAATATTTTGAGATTTTCCTAAGATGCCCCTCTCCTTCCTTATAAAAGGGCACCTCCTCCCTTTCCTCCTCACACCAATTTGAGCATTCAAACACGGCCAAACTCTAACTAAATCTCTTCTGCACTTACCTAGTATCATCCTAGAGGTCCTGGTCTTCTTCAAAGACCATCCATAGTTCTTTAAGTGGAGGTTAAGAAAAGGCGCCTCAAAAAGAGGTAATATCCATTACCGATCTTTTTCAATTTCATTCTTATTCAACTTCTTATTCTTTAGTTGTTACATGATATAGTAATAACATAATTATTTCTTATATACTGATATGTTATTATAAATATGAAACAACTCTAATTAACCTTCTATCCAACCTACGGAAAAAGGAAATCACTGCGTGTGTGTACGTACGGAATACCATCTCCACGCCGTGGTGTAATCTATTTTCCGCCACCACCTTAATTGGATGGGTATAATGGTGTAAGGAGTAAATATATATGATTATTATATAGTGATATTGATACTGAAATAGTATACATACACTTCAACACAATTCCATGGCCATGGGAACGATATCATCGCTCGTGCGTACGTACGGACTACCGTCTCCACGACGCGATGAGATTCATTCTCAATGATTGAACATTCATGAATGATTATAAAGTATATATAATAAGTACTAATTAAATATATGACATAATAATGATACTGTATTTATTTATATTTATATGTATGTCATCTACTTAATTCCATTCAATTCAATAAGGAAACGAAAATAGTGTTCATGCGTACATACGGACTACCATCTCCATGAACGGTGTATTTCTTTCCATTTACTGATTTATTATATATATTTATATTCTGAATATATATATATATATAAATCATGTTTTATGTTCTGGAATTAAGTAATCATGATTTATGTAATCGTATGAATACTTACAAGTCAAAACACGGACGACAAATGAAACAATTTTACCCAAAACGCTATATAACATGGAATTTACAAAAGAATGGGTAATATAAAGTCATAAGTGAACCATATATGACATCATAACAATGAATATGATTCTTTAATAAGTAAATGACATTATTTAAATCATTATACAGGAGTTTCGGACACTTACAAAGAAAATCGGACCTAAGGTAAGGGAAAATATCACAATCTCATTTTTATCCGAGATTGTTTATACTTTGGTATTTACTGGGGTGTATTTTATCATCCAAATCCATGTACCCTCAATATGTAATATTGTTTACATCCACTTACAATATTTTAAATCCAATTTTACCCTTCGGTGAGTTTTTAGTAACGAATATGAAAGGAATCTTTTGTCGTTTTTCATACGAGGTACTTTTTGACATTTCCGACAAAAGTACGAAGAATGTTTTTTTTAACTTATACGACATGAATGGATCTTTAAAACATTATTTCCAAGAAGTTTCCTTTACAAGTTTTCAAGTTTATTTTTAATCAACTTCTTTTAGTTTAAAGTTGTATAACATGTTAAGAAAGGAAAAATGTTTTTGAAGAAGAAAGGATATTTTCCTCAAGAATGGAGTTCAAGTGTTTTATCAAAATTATTTTCCATCTAAGATAATAAAGGGTTCTGATTTTTTATCCCTATTATTACATGGATTTGATTATGTTGTGATGGAAATATTTTTATGAATTCCTTTATCTTATATGAATTGATTTATGATGTCATGATGTTTAAGATTCCCATTTGTATTACATGGGTTATGCAATGATGTATGATTTATGATTTTGTGGCACACATAAGAATGGTATCATTATGAGATGGGTGGGACCTATATCTCCCTCCAATGAATTGGGTAAAGATTTTATATCTCATGAGATAGACATGGCTGGAACTGTAGGTTATACCGGTTCAGTGAAACAGGACTGAAACGAGGGTGACTTGGTTTAGAAAGGGACTTTGTCCACTAAGATAGTATTGGCAATGAGTCTTGACTAATAAGAAATGATTCTATATGATTATGTGTGTATGCCACAAATTTTCATGTTTTAAGTTATGATTATTGTGATTACATTTCACTGCCATGATTTATCCCATGTTATGAAATTCTGATCTCTTTTGCAGGTTAATATTTCAAAAAGTTATGTGCTTGATGTGATTTATATCTCTTTTTTACCCTTACTGAGCGTTTGAGATCACCCTTTTATGTTTTCTTTTCCCCAGGATATAAAGAAAGGTTTTAGGTATAAAAAAAGGAATATAGTAATGGCAGATGTTGAAGATCTTTCACCACGATTAGAAGATTTTATTCCGAGTTTCCAAAGACACTAAACTATTACGGTCCTTGTGTGTGTGTTTTGTTATGTAATAAGTATTTCGCAAAAGAAATGTAATATCTATGTACGTTAAGATTAGGGTCTCTAAACACAATAGTCAATGATATGTAACACCTAAGGTGACACTGCTGTAATTAACAAAATTATGACCATGGATTTTTCAGCCATGAAACTGTATATATGTTGTTTTAAATTTTATGGAAAACTATGTGAACATGCAATTTTATATTTAATTATATTTGAAAAATTATTCTGGGCACAACAAGCCTCAAAATTTTATACTTTCTCATTTCCTAATCTCAAATTTATTCTTGTCATATTTAAAAATAAAACACTAAAAATATCGATCATTTCATTATTTCCGCCATAGGGGTTTACATCCCTGAAAATTCAATACAAATGTTACTAAAAAAGATGACGGAACTGAGTAGAAATATGATCCTCCCACTCAAATGTTCTCTAATAATGATTCGTGTGATTCTAATGAACACAGAGTAATGGAATCTCTCTTCCATGAAGGATCTTGTCCCCTATATCCTTGATCTTCATGGGGTACTCTTCCAATGTCGCTCAATCCTCGATGTCCATCTATCGGCTGTAAATTAAAATTGATTTATCAAGCACGTACCACAGTGGTTTTAACAAATTTAATACATCATGTATATAATTTTATTATAGATGTAAATCTATGTGGTATTCCACCTCAAAAATACTACACATTACATAAAAAGGTCCAATAAAACTCATTGATGAATTTCCTCCCCAGAGAAATCTTCTTATACCTAATTGAGGTAAAACCCATAGAAATACGTGTTCTCATTCCATGAAATCCAAGGGCCTCCACCTCCTATTATAATAAGACTTATGATAGCTCTTTGTAGTCTTCGTCCTCTAATAGATGTTGTTTACTTTTTCTGTAGTATCTCACGACAAATTCGTGCATTTGAGTGCTGACTATTCTAGGATAGTCATGTTCCGTTTCGACCAGTAGGATATCCCATAAAAAGATCAAAGTATTACACACCAATGGTGGAGTAGTAGTTGTTTTTTTATATGAAATCCACCAGTGGTAGGTGATCATCGGAATTATGTACAATTTCCAACATGAATTATATTTGTATATACTCCAGAACCAAAAAGGTCCTCTGCATCTTTTCATTCATGGGTGAAAAATTATGCTTATTTGTAACTTGGTTTAAAATTCCATATACAATAACTTCCATAAAATTAGTTTAAAATGATCATCATGATATTAAATAATCATTTACGGAACTCCATGGAGTCGAATTATCTATGACATGTAGTGGTGTGCCAATCTATCTACCGAACAGTACACATGGATAACTAGGAAGTGGGAAAACATGTTGTGTTTGTCAATGATTAACTATGTGGCATCATTTCCCCTCAAAATATGGGTTAAACACATAATAAAGAATACTGATATCCCATACCACATCCATTATGGCACATACAGTTGTTGAGGTAATCCCATTTTATCATGTTTCTCAACCTTCACTTGTTGAAAAGTACATATTCAAAAACAAACTCGGACAATCCTTTCATGATTCATGACACCAATACATACATTAGTGGTCCTGGTAAATTTTCACAACATAATGATGTTCCGCCAAAGAAGATACATGAAACACTCTCATAACCTACTTCTACAGTTCCACTGATGCTACAACACCTCCTATGAAAAGAAATACATGCCCCACACATTTTGAATATCCATAAAAAGAATCCCATAAAGATATCAATGAACATAGAGTCTCACAGTTATCATACTCAGGTTGTTCTACCCTGACTCTCTATATGAGTAGAGGGGTATCCACCATTGACCGGAGGTAGGATTCTACATCTCCATCCAATAAGGATAACTATAATGAGTTCAACTACCCTGATGCCTCATTTATAAATTACAAACTAGATCTCCGACTGAGAGAATCTTCCACCATTATCCCCTTCATAGAAGTATAGATACTATCAATATGATCATCTTGTAGGTACTCTAGATAAGGAAATTATCTAATGTTCAAATCCTTCTAGGAGAATATGTATTTGAGACTCTTGGGATCATAATAGTTGATTAACTGCTCACCAATTAAGTAGTGTGACAACATCTTCACTGTTCATTCTAATGTTAGAAACTCAATATCCTAGGTCATGTTGTTTATCTCATGTGTCCTAAACTAGCATGAACCAATGGTATTACATGATTTCCATTACTTCCTGACACAGCCAAGACTATTTCATGATGCATCACAAAACACTACATACTCAAAACCCTCCTTTGATAATATAAATATCAATGATCTCATCAAACTCTTCCTCAACTATTGAAACCTCTACCTATAGTTATCATTCAAAATGAAAGGATACAAAATTTTAATCAGTGATTTCATTAGTGTTAATATCCTAGGGAAATATTTTGTGAATATTTTTTAATATCCTAATATTTTGTGGAAGAATTGTACGTCGATCATTCTACTTCATGGCTCACATGCTAATAGAACATCCACAAAGGATGGTTCTACCACCACTCCGTTTTATAAGAAAATGTGTCTAAAAAAGCGTTGCACCAGAATCTAGAACTACAACCTTGAGTGTTTACATAAAAAATGGAGATCTCCAAGTATTTAGAGATACATTTTTGAGTGAATCATTCAGTCCCCATCAGGTGTTGAGTACATAAGGATACTGTCGACTATGACTTGGATGAAACCCTCTAAGAATGTCTATAATATCTAGTTCATAACTCCCACGAACATTTCTGAGGTGTTCTCCATGCCAAAGGGGGTCACCAAGTACACATTGTTTTAATAGAAACATATATAGGACACCATCAACATATCTTCATCCTTCACACATAATTGGTGATAGAATTCTTGAATGTCAATCATTATGAATCACTATGACCCTCTCCACTAATCAAAGATGACTTTTATTCATAGTAGTGGACACGTGTTCCTCATGGTAACCAATTCCATGTGCCGGTAGACCACGAAAAATATCATGATCTTGTATTCATTTTTCGAAAATAAAAATGTGGCCTCCATAGATGAAACTATAGGTCTCATTAATCCCTTCTTATGAAATCCCTCCTACTACACCCTCATATCGAAAACCTCTTTCAGAGCCATGAGATATGATGGTTTGAATATCAATCTTAAATTAGGGTGTAAATCAATGCATTTTTCTATCTTATAGTGGGGTGGTAATACTAGAACCTCATCAGGTAAGAGGCCCTTGTACTCCACCAGTACTAATGGAATCTGAAACTCGTACCATCCTATACACTAAGGAACATTCATTCCAATTGAAGAGTAATTGTACTCACCCCCAATGCTTGAGTCCATTATATGATGAATAGGTTTCCATTTCAATGAAAAAAATCCTCATTACATTATTGAGGACACACGACAACCTCCACCTAAAACATTCAATCTAGGCATGGAATGCAGATGCTCAATCCATAAAAAGAATAGAGTTTTAGGGCCTCAATCCATAATCAATGAGGTTCCAACAAATACTCTCACCTTTAGTGGTCTAGTCACACGGTTGGGATTGATTTGTGATCAATAATTCATCTATAGTAGATTTCTATATGCGTAAGGATATAGTACATGCTTCAACTAGAATCTGTATGTCTCATACAAGATATGTGGCATGAACAGAATAACTTGATCAGATGTCTGTCAGAACTGAAAATAAATTATAAAATACACATATCGTTCCTAAAATATCATCCATATCACCTTGTCCATATGCCTCCAGCACATCCAGTTTCCCCTTACCCTATCTTCTAGCTCATTGAAATAGGTTTGTAACTCCTAGGGGGTGGTGGTGACATGTCGAAACATCAAACTACTCTTTCTGCACTACTAACACTTCTTCCACATCCACCACCTTCTAGATATTACTTCTCCTGTAATTGTATCAACTTTTGTGTCTATCCACAATATCCCTATTAGTAGTGCATCTAATTGGAATATCATTATAAATATTTACCATACAATCACATGCATAGCACCTCCTCTGCCTAGGTTGTCTCATCCCACCATGTGAGTCCAAATCTATGGATACTCTATCATGGGATCTTCTCATAAAACATCTCCCCTGACTTGATCCATGAGACTAACATTGTATCCCTAACACCAAGTAATCACCACCTTCACATACACTACATCAAATCACTTGACATATATGTTATCCTAAAAATAATTCAAACACTAATGATCACTCAAGCACCCAAACATAGTTCCAAATTCATAAATTGATAAAAACGGCTTGTATGTCTCTATGTTGACATTGCTCGATGGTATGAGCCCTGAAGTACTGATCTTCAAACCATATCCATTGAGTAACTGGAAATGTTGGTGAACCAAAATGAATAATAAAAAACTATCATAATACAATGTTATAGCTAATGAATATCATGTATATGCACAGTTCTCAGTTTAACTAGTGTGAACTAATCGTTAATGACATACTCGATCTCTGTCCAAGGAATATTTGAATCTTCAAGAGTCTAGAATGGAAAACTCCAAAAACTTCGTTTTGAACCATATAGAAGGCTCTCTGTAAGGACTACCATACACTCTGATCATGTACTAACTAGATAAAAACTCAGGTTACCACCTCAAACTTGTCTTCTGCCACCTAATGGTCGGGATCGAATTAGAACCAGAGGGGTCTCTATATATGAAACTCATTTTGCATGATCTAATTATACACATCATAATCTAGTACAACGGGTACAATGTGATATTCTAAAGGAGGCAGTATGGCAGGTGCACCACCTAGATTTAACATCTAGAGAACTAGTCAGTGTATCGAAGCCTCATTAATGAGGGATATATCCTCTTGATCTAGTTGAAAAATCCTAACTAGTATGCGTTATGGAGGAATCCGAAAAGAACCCAATATTAACCCTATCTCCGAGTATATCTAGATAGATGACTCAATGATTACATGTGAACCACAACCCATTCATATATGATACAAGTACCATTATTTCCTCTAAAATTATTTTTATCATGTAATGAGTCAATAAGATGGTTGTCTTAGTCTTGGTGTATGGATACATCTGATACCCACACCAAAACTGGATTCCCTAACCTAAAAGGTAATCTCGATACACAATAAAATGTTTCCACAAACCAATCTTGTAGACTCCTAGTCCTAAATTATAATCGGGCACCTCTGAGACCACTCTTTCAGGACTTTTCTTAGTGGGGCCCTATGCAACGTCTCCCCATGACCGCCTCCAATAAGCTTGTGGCTGGCGACTACCTCTAAGTAGGCTTATCACTAAAATGGGAGGCAATTCTTATATACATGTACCCATGTACAAATCTCAAAACCCACAAAATGCTAACATTTGAAACCCACTAACAACAATATTCAGGCATTCCACTATATCCCAAATTGAGAAAGAAATAAAATTAAAGTGAATTAATGTAAACTAGGATAGAATACAACACCCTAATAATAATTATATAATAACAAGTCCAACATATAATAAAATGTAATGGGACTACATTATATACCATTTGAAGACCCTTAGGCTTCTTGATCTCAAGATGTACCATATCATCTTGGTCCACCTAGGAATCCATCAAATGGTCAATCAACTACAGAAGACATGAAACTTGTTTTAAATTTCCCTGAATAGTTGAGTATAATAATACATAAAAGGACACCACCTATTCACAATAATATTCACAATGTAATGATATAGTCATCTATACATTGTATATGTGTATAGCACATATAACAATTATATTCATATATATTACATCCAAGACATGTTGTCTTGTGTGTTGTCATTACTACCACATACGAACACTATTGATACAGCTTGAAAATTCCAAAAAGCACCCATCTAGAATAAAACACTTTTGAGTTTGAAATCACTGATTATGTCCATCTAAGATGTTCTATTTGTCGAAAACCATCATGACAGATATATGCTGATAGATTTGAAGATAGAGATATGATACACAGTTTAGGGTCACAACCAAGTCCAAGAGGTGATACCAACAACTCCATCCAGATTAACCATCTTGGTATTGGATCCAAGACTAGTGCAGTTATTCAAATCAACATCGAAGACTCTACCTAGGGAATGAATAATAAATTAGGTAACCCTTAGTGGGACTGTCGTAGGATTCCAATTACTCTATCAATAAAGTCATACTGAAGGGATAATACTCTTATGAGTAGGAAACATTATCCAGAACCTTGAAGGATGTGATACCATAATTGATCCCTTACTAATATTTTCCATGTTATTGTGGAAAATTTTGTCAATATGCATACATAGTGGACACACAAAATCTTATAGCATCAAATTCCATGTCCCTTGATCCCTGGTATATCCAGAGTACAATGACCTATGTAATGAGATCATGTTTTATAAAAAAGGAGGTATATGGAATGTTTGTGTCACACGCCATGTCCTACCATTCAGGACCCTCCCGTTTACTATAGTTGTGTGCCATTACACTACATCAACTCGTGTATACATATCAATATACCAATACGTTTGGTAGCCCATGTATCTAGTCCAGGTCTAACTATGTGGTGGGGTAAAAAGAGTGTAGGTAACCCATGTAATCCATCCATGACTGTGTTATCTTAGGGAACACAACGAGTGGTCCAGAGATAAAAAAATGACATGTATAATGTAATACACCATTTGTGTTTCGCAATTTTTAGAATGTTATGTTCTTCCCCCTACGTGTCATCTAATATTTAGTTTTATTCTATAATGTTCAGTTCTCCATGAAACACATGATCAACGGTCACCTAATCACCCTAACACCGAATCGATTTGTTCCCTTACCACAATCACCTCAAAAAACAAATATAAATACATATAATTAGAACTATATGAATAAGGATATCTCCCAAATCACTTCAAATATTCTTTTAGCATCTTCCTCACACCTGCGCTAGGTTGTCATGGTTATTGATCTTATTTTTATAATCAGTACTCCATGAAACAAAGTTACAATGATCATTCATTTATAACACCATGAAAAATTAAGATCATTTGTAGAAAATGTGGTAGATAATTTCACATTGAACAAACCCAATGGATGAACATCGACCATTGATATTTCGGTCCATAGTCTGTCCCCATTTAAATGATCAGAATATGAAATCAATATAAAAATTAACTATTGTAATGCTCTGACCCAAGTTAACAAGAGTTAGTGCATTATTACATAACATTTTCATGATCAAAAGTGATCAATTATCAAAATATTGATTAGTTTAGTTTCCATAGAATTACTGGATACATACATAAGTTTTATATTACATAATTAAATTAAGAAAACAGCATTGTGTCCCCTTTGGACACACTCACATCCATTGGCATATCCATATAGGATAATCACAATATAATTATTGACATCTTTTGAAAAGAAAATATAATAATGGGGTGAGCTCGAATTCTTAGTATGGATAACAATGTAGAAAAAAATATCTTAAATAAGCATAATCATTTTAGACAATGTATAAGACTAAAACAAAAGACTTTAAATCTTAATCATCAACATAATATTACAAACTTAAACAAAATAATTCAATTTTTTTCCCAATGACATTATAATAGTCAAATAATAACATGTATTTTAAATGCGTAATTTCATAACAATATAATGTGTAATGCCAGACATTATAACAACATAGTCATGGCCTCATGCCAAGACTAAAAATAAAATTTTTTCAAGGACTTGTTCCATGAAACTAGTTTTTATCATGAGACATACAGATGCATCAAGGGGATATAGAGGGACCCTCTAGTCACATACTACATCCAATGCATTCTTTATATGAATATGGTGAAACATAATCAAATCATTCTTATTAATACTATTATAAGAAATGTCATTAATTTAACAACAAACGATGGATGTGATAAAAATTGCACATCCAAAGTCAAACATTACTCATTCAAAAAATAAAGAATATTTTATTATAATAAATAAACATTAATAAATAATAATTAATTATAGTAACAAATATGAAAATAATTAGTAAAACAATTTCAGAGAAATATCCTCTTTTTCTTGAATACATTTAAAGGTATCACTATTTATCAATAAGATATTAAAATGAATTATTGATTAAAAGCATTCCATAAAAATTTGAAACACTTAAATGTAATATTAATTTTGAAACATTCATGTCCATATAAAGAAATAATTTACACCATTTTTAATAAATGGGCATTTATGAGATATATTTAGAATAAGAAATCATTATAAAATTTAAACTAATATTTTAGTTAGTGTTTCTAACCAAATAAGACAGGCATGAATACCAATAATTGAGGAAATAATAACATTATAATATCATTATAATTAAGGGATTAATGATATAATATGTCAATGTACAGTATATACACCATATAAAATTTCATTGGAGGATAACAAGAAGGAATTCCAAATGAAATGTAATTTGAGATGAAATATCTTATAGAGACTCTATCGTTAGGTTAAGGATGAAAAATGAAATAATTATGTGAGAAAAATATAACTACACTTAATAAGATTTTATATTCATTTTATATCAACCAGATTAAATTCACACATATTCTTGTAAAAAACATCTCCAATGACATAGATGTTTAACATAATGAATGGAAATTGATTAAAGATTACTCTTATCAAGTTCATATCGATGATATGTGAATTAATCAATGTAGTGATTGTGTGTATCAAAAATATATCCATGAAATGTTGAGTAGAAATTACTACATAAAAAAATAAATATTTATTTCACCCATGATCTTGTAGTGAAATAATCAATGACGTTGGAGTAAAATCCAAGGAGTTGAATTTTTAATTTAAAAATTTCATTACCAATTTGGTAACTTACAAAAAATACACCCCATGAAAAAAAGAATCATACAATGAAAAAGTAAATTACCATTAATTAATTTATTTCACACAAATAATAAAATCTTGTGTAGTACATACACCACATAAATGAAAATAGTGTCAAAATGTCTTGATTCTCACTGAATTAAGAATTGAGATGAAAATCCTTTACCTTTTACTTTTCCTAAGTAGAGGGTAGGTTAAAATCTATTATAATAATGAAATAATTTTTATTAAATTATAAAAGAACCACATACAAAAATATGATATAATATATCATCTTCTATTATTTCTTTGTTAATGATATTTTAGTTGTATCATTGTTTTTGGTGTAAAATGACTCATTTTCCATTATAAGTTTTGTTATAGAAATCATGTTTGTTATGTGTAATATATATTAGATTCATTTTAAGAATGATATTAATTAATAAAATATTATTTTTAATCATCTAATTAAATTTAATCCTGAATGGTTATGTAGGGAAATGAATTTGCATCGTTTCGTGGAGACAGTAACTCGTAGGTATGCACGAGAGACAATATCATTCTATTAGTCATGAAATCGTATGTAATTGGATTTTTTATTATATATAAACAATAATTAACATTTTATATTTATTATTTAAATAATTTATACTCATTATTATATACATCCAAATAATGAAGTGTTGAATACCAAACAACACCACGACATGGTGACTGTTAGTTGTACACAAGTACGTATGCTGACTTTGTAATTCAAATGATCGATAGAATAATAAATATGGCTCTACTTTATTTATAATAACATAACACTATGTATAAGGTAGTAGATTTATTATTTTGGTATGGAAACAACATTGAAAGAGGATGTGGATGAAGAAAACAACTTTGAAAGAGTTGAAGAAATTATTAACTCCCCTGAGGGGGATTCTTTTTTATTTCATCCAAATGGATCTATAGGTTGGATTTCTGATCAATGTAAGCCCTATAAGATATAATGAGAAAATTTGGGATGATATAGGAGAATGTTTTTGAAAATCAAAATTGATTTGGTGGTGTGATCTTTAAAACGGGGAAGTACCCTTTTATATGAGAGGAGATGGTTCTTTTAGGAAGTACTTGAAATATTATTTTATTATGAAATAATTTTCATTTTATAATGTCTGCAAATGGATTTATTTCTAGGATATGGTTAGTATGGGTCGAAATAATCTCATCCAATATGTTTTATACAAGTCTTGGTCAACATATTTACCTTATTTTAATGATTTAATTCATAGTTAAATAGTTTATCTTTTAACATGTCTTCATTTATTTTAATATTACATGGTTAATATAATTACTATAAAATGAAAATTTAACAACAGGGGATCCATTAACAACATATATATCATTATATATGTCATTTAGATAATCCTTATTTTTTAGGTATATTATATATTTTAATAATATAGTATTTGATTTAAATGCCTCTTTATGTTATTTTTGACCCCATTTAGTATGTGGTTTTTGGGAAAGTCCAAAAAATTTGATTACAATGAAACAAATACATTAAATAAACCCTGTAATGTCATAATAATCTAAAATTATTATTTTAATATATAGATAGTCTCATTTTATATTTATTTTGATATTTATTATATCAATTATATTAATAATTCAACAATAAGATAGTTACTGCATCATCATTGTGTCATAAATAAATTAAATTTTATAATGTCCAAAAATTATAAATAAAATACCATTAAGTATGAAATTTTATATCTTCCTATTAAATATTTATAGTATAATTTATCTTTTTATAGACCTATATTAAAAATGGATTGGTTTTTAAACATTTATTTTAACACATTTAACTCTTCTTTAAATAAAATAATAACAAATGTCCTAATCAAATTCATGTGGATAAAAAAGATCATATATTATTCCTAAGGATTATTTTGGTCGAAATAAAATTATCCAATAGAATTAGGACTTGTGTTTGGGTAATTATAATATCATAATTACCTTTAATTATAATATTTACTTTTAACTATTGAATATAAAATTCAAATGTTAATATTAATTAAAAATTATTTTCATCCCCATTAACCACATTTTACATACTAATGTCAACCTTGTATCTCAGAATTTTGAAATTCAATTCATAGAAGTGGTAAAAATTTATTTTATGCAGATTTGAAAATGTTCCTAGAAAATGAGAAAAAGACGGTGAAAAGTTCAATATAATTTTATATATCGAATCATATTATAAAATGACTTCACGTAATTAACTTAGACTAATATAGGTATACTGTATAGCCTATGAAATTAAAATAAATGTAAATTAAAAATAATTTTTTAAATAAAATGTTGACTTTAAACAATTACGCAATGTTTTTATATATATATCAAAAAAGAGAATGTTTTTCAGAATAACTGTCAAAATATTGATATGTGATTAAGTCTTATTTAAATGTAAAGATACATATATTCAACAAATATGAATTAAATGAAAAAAATATAATCAATTATAATTCAAAACCATTAAAATATATAATTTAACACTTTAACTTATTTTGATTAAAAAACCAATTAAAATTTTGTATTTTTCACTATTCATCAAAATATTAATGTAATAAATAAAGCACCGAAAAATTCTCCAAACAACATTTCTATGTCCCACGTATAAATAAAAATTGTTTTTTTTAAATTGAATATGTACAAGAGTGAAATATTGGATTTAAAAATTGTTTTCCATCAAAATGCTATAAAATTGAATTATCTTAAAATAAATCTTCTCTCTGAAAAATTTAATTTGTTCTTATATTATGTCTATGAAACACATAATATGGATGTTAAAATTATACGTATTATATATAATTAAAAATTTATTTAATAATATTCATAACCATTTTTGAATGGCTAGTTAGATAAGTCGTAGAGCGCACAAACTCAGTTTTACATGTAGCCCAAGCTGTTTAATTACATTAAAGAAAAAAACATACAATGAAATATCATGGTGTTAAATTTTTCATCCCTTTTGGAAATTTTCATCCATGAAATTTTAAATTTTGGATTGGGAAATTCATGAATGTCTCACATCAGAAAAATATCAACAAAACTATCACATTAAATTAATGAAAATATGTAGAATGGACACATGATATAACCCATACAATCATTCCATTTTAAAAAACAAGGATATGGAAGCTAATCTAAGTGTCATTTTCTGATGAAGAGTGATAGAAAACATGATTATTAAAATAATAGCAACAAGAAAACCCGAAATGTGTGATGGGTTAAATCGTAATTAGTTTCCCAGTATGAAATGTAAAGGGGAAACTTTTTTGTTTGTTTTATGTTACAATTAATAAAGATAAGGAAATTAATTAAGATATTGACTATGAACATAAAGATATATTATTACTTTTTATGTATAGTTTCATCCTTTAATAAATTTCTACCATTAACTAATCTTTTCTCTAAATGTTCTGTATTAAAGAAGGAATGGTCACACTTGAAGTGATATAATCTACTTCTAGAGAATAAAAAAATACACAATGTTTGAACTATATATTTCCATTTTCTTTTTTGATTAATGAAACCAAATAGTTATTACAAGATCGGATGATCCCCGAAATTGATAATCCTTTATTTAAGGAAATCCTAATTATAATTGCCAAAATTTAAAAAAATACAAAAAGTTCAATTAAATATATTTAATAATCAATTGTCTATAAAATCATTCAATATTATCCCAAATAAGATTGAATCCCAAAACTCAAAATAATTTAATCACATAGTCTTTTATTATAAATCATAACATTTATCCCCAAATAACATCAACTACTCATAAATTATCACAAAAAAGTGTTATTATCCCAATGATATATTCTATATGAAATGTTAATAATTTTCATGAATAAGTTGAATCTCAATAAAAAATATATTCTTCCAAAATAAAAAACCCCAATTACTTCTGAAACAAAATCCCATAATATTCTACTTTCTATATGAATATAGTGTTCCTAATAGAGAAAATGTCTTCCAAAATAATATTTATCACTTAATAAATAAATTAAATTCATATATTAAGGATATCCATTTTTTAAAATATAAGATCCCAAATAATCTTATTATTGATCAAAAAATTCATTTAATAAAAAAGATTTATTCAAACTAACCAGGGACATCTTATAGTCAAGTTGTAGGCGATAAATCCTAATTTCACTTTGGTTGTGGGTTCAATTCCTACTGCTTTGACCAATGTGACCATTTGTCACACGTTCTGTGTGATTTCCTTTTTCAAAAATAATATTTTATAACATTATCTAAATGAGAAAAATTCCTAAAAATAACCATAACATAATTTAACTACAAATATTTATCTCATACATTTCATTTTATTCCCAAAAATTATTAACCTGTAATTGCATCAAATTCAAGGATCATGTAAGCCCAAATGGTTCTTTATAACTATTTCCACAAACGAAAAGATAATTCATCCACAAATAGAAATATCACATTACAATATTTAGGGTTACACATACAAGTGAAATGTATTCCAATGTAATACCATAAACAAAGAGAATTAATACTTTTATGCATTCTACAATCCATTAAATTCAACATCATATCTTCCATGACTTAGAGGTTGTCCTATAGACTAGGGAATTGAAATAGGTAGTTCTCAGGTCCCATAAATTTATGAATAATTCCTGTAAATGGATTTTTGGGATCAGTTTTATTTTCATCCATAGTACACTTCTCTTTTTATTAGCAATTGTTTCATTTATGTCAGTCTTTCCCACACATAATGCATTTCTATATTCCTTTGAGACACTTTCCTAGGTGTCCCCTGCCACATTTCTGGCATGATTTAAATTGAGTATTCATTTCTCCAGAGTATCCACTATTGGAGCTCTTATGATTCTCCATATATCTCTTCATTGTTGAGATTGGGAGTTGGTTAATGTATATACTATATAACATATTTTTGGAAACTAGATTTTGTTAGAACACGATATCTTTTAACCCTATAAATATTCCATTTAGTTTCTCCTTTCCTCCATCTCCCCACCAATTACAACATGTTCAATGTTTTTATGACATCATTGGAATCCATCCATTGTCTAAAATAAGAAATCATTGTGTGAGTAATAATAGTAATAAATTTATTTAATGAATATCATGACACCTTATTTTCAATATAATACTCCTTAGGATTTATCATGTTTATTTATTATATTATTATATTAAAAACCTTTAGATATTTTTCTACTAAAATTGTGAATTATCATAATCATATCTACCTAGAGTGTCTTAGCTGACAGTGCCGGTAGGAATGTTGTCATGCACCAGTACCCATTCAATTCTAGCTGAATGCGGTGTTTTTCGGGTTTTACCCCTAGGAATATATGTGCCAGATCTTCCTTTATATGCTCATATCGAGTCATTGATGTATTTTTTGGAAAACCCACATAATATTTACATTGCCCAATATTTTTGATGATCTTCTATAATAATCCTCAATGCCTATCATAGGGTTGTGTTTTCTAATTAGAATTTTTCTAAATCATGCGTCCATGGATTGAAGTAAACATACATTGATACCAACTATAATTAACTAACCATAGTTTCCCATATTCATTCTATTATTACATGACTCTTTTATGATGATATGATATCATGTCTCGAAATAATAAATAGTTTACTAGCCTGCGAATTACTAGATACATATAGAAGTTTTACATAACATCATGATATAATGAAAATAAATATTGTTTCTATATTGAACTCAATCATATCCATTGTCTATCCCTTCAAGATACTCATAATATACATATTCGCATCATATGAAAAGAAAAAATAATAAAGGGTTGATCTCATATGCTCATTGGGGATTACAATATAGCAGAAACTATCATAAATATGCATAAACATTATCTGCAACTTATAGGACTAAAAAAACCATTTTAAACATAAAAATCATCATAATACAGAAAAGATAAATAAAATAATACAATTTACATATTCACATGGATTATTTACTATTTGAACAATCACATTTAATATCAATTTCTAATATCATAATGATGGAATGCATAATGTCGGAGATCAAAACCACATTGACACGACTCTGTTCCAAGACTACAAATACCATTTTGTCAAGGCCTTGTCCCAACACACTAGTTTTTAATATTAGACAAACTGATGCATCGAGGGGATAATGTGGGTCCCTCTCATCACAAACAATGTCCAAATCAGTTTTCATATGAAAAGGGTAAAAAATAATCTAAACATTCGTATTAAAATTAGCATAGGAAATTTTAAAAATTTCACCACAAATCATGAATGGTATTTAAATAACACATCCACTTTCAAACTAAAGCAATTCAATTCAGTATAAAATATTTTATTATAATAAATCATGATCAATGATGAATATAGAATCATATTGACCAAGATGAAAATAATCAGTAAAACTATTTCAGATAAATATCCCCTTTTTCTAGATAACATTTTTAAATGTATCAATATTTATCAAGAAGCTCTTAAAAATGAATTTTTTAATATAAGACTCCCAAACCACATCCAATAATTTAGAAGGTATTTTATTTTTAAAACATTCTTATCTATATAAAAAATTTCATAACACCATTTTAAATCATTGATATTAATTAAAAAGACTTAAAATAATAAATATTTAAAACTTTTTAAATAATCATTTAGTTAGAGTTCATAACAAAATTCTAGATTCTTGAATAAAAATAATTGAAAAAATAAAAAAAATATACAATCAAGAGAATAAATGGATTAATGATATACTATGTCAAAGTACATTATTTACACAATACAAAACATAATTGGTGCATAACAACAAAGAAGTCTTAGTGGAATGTAAATTGAGATTAAATACCTTATAAAGACTGCATATAATGGTTATGGATAAATCAATGACATATTTTTGTGTGAAAAAAATATATAATAAATATTATTAGATATTTAGTGTAAATAAATAAGAGGAAACTCACACATATTCCTGAAAAAACAACATTAATGACTTGGATGTGTAACTCAATGAATTGAAATTAAATTAAGACTACTCTTATCATGTTCATATCGATGACGTGTGAATTTATAAATGGAGTTTATATGTGAATAAAAATAGTATACACACAAAGGGAAGTATAAATTACTACAATAATAAATAAATAGTTATAACATGAATCATCATGGAGTAAAATATTCAATGATGTTTTCCAAAAAGCCAGTGAGTGGTAATCAAAATTAGAAATTCCCATACTGATTTCCTAACTAAATAAACATATACCCCATTACAGAAGGATCTTACAATGGATATTTATATACTTGTGAATTAAATTATATTACACAAAAAATAAAATCATAGATAGTACATACACCACTCAAAATGAAATATTGGCTATATAACATGATTCTCATGGGAATAAGAAGGATGGTGAAAACCCCCCCTTATCTTGTACATTTCCATAGTATAAGGGAGGCAAACCTATTAGATAATGGATATATAATTTTTATTAAATTATACAGGAACCACATACTTAAATATGATATCATATATTATCTTCTAACATTTATAGGTTAATGATATTTCAGTAGTATCATTTTGTTGGCTGTTAACTGATTTGATTTAGGTTATATGATTTTTCACGTAAGTCATGTTTTTTATAGGTAAGATGTATTTTATTAATATCAATAATTATATTATGTTCATAAAATTTAATTTTAATCAAAAAATGAATATTATCTGAGAAATATTATGATGGGGAACAAAATCTCATCGTGTCGTGGAGACCGTAAGCCATACGTACGTACGTGGGACAATATCACTCTATTATTAGTAAAATCGTATATAATTGTATGGTACATTATATATAAACAATCATTAAAATGATATATTTATTCTTAAAATATGTTATAATAATTATTAATCTCATCCAAATAATGATGTGTAGAATAACAAACTACACCATGACATGGAGACTGTTAGTCGTACGTACGCACATACCATGACTTTGTCATTCATATGATGGATAAAATAATTAATATGGTTGTACCATAATTATAATAACATAAAAGTATGTATAAGGTACTTGATTTATTATTTTGGTATGGAAACAACATTGAAAGTGGAAGTGGAAGAATAAAAGAACATGGAAAGAGGTGATGGAATTATTACATCTTATTTGTGTGCTTCCTTTCTATTCCATCAAAATGGATACTTAGGAGGGAATTCTGATCAATATAAAGACTATAGGTTCAAGTGAGATTATTTTGGAGGATATTTGATTAGGGTATGGTCGAGCCAGATGGATTTGGAAGAGTGATTTTGAGAGAATGAGATGTACCCTTTTAAAAGAGATGTGGGGGTCACATTAGAAAATCATGAAATAATATTTTATTTTAAATTAAATTTCGGTTAATAATTGCTCAAAATGGATTTATTTGGAGGATATGGATGGTATGGGCCGGAATCCTCTCAATTAGTTGGTTTAAGTCATGTTCAGGTCACCATATTAACCTTATATTATAGATTTAATTCTTAGTTAAATAGTTTTACTTTTACCATATCTTTTTGAATTTTTTTTATTATTAGGTTAATAAACGTACTATAAAATTACAAGAGAACCTCAAGTGGTAAATTAATGACATATATATAATTAAATAATTCCTTTGTAGGAATCATCTATTTTCATGAATATTATATCAGTTATTAATATAGTATTTTTTTTAGTACTCATATATTTCAATTTTGACACAATAGAGTATTTGTATTTTTGTGAATGTAATAAAAAACTAATTATTTAAAAAAATGCATTAAATCAGACATATCATGTCATATTAACCTAGATAATACTGTGAATGCATCAATAGTCTCAATTTACATTTATTTTGATATTTATAATATCAATTATTTTAATGATTCAATAATAAGATCATTAATACATCATCATTGTGTCATAAATAAATTTAAATATTTAAAATCTAAAAATTATAAATAAAATACCATTATATAAGAAATAGTTTTACCTTAATAATAAATATTTATAATCTACTTTATGATATGAATAACTCTATATTATAAATGTTTTAGTTATTAATCATTGAATTTTATACTTTGATGTCTTCTTTAAATAAAATAAAAATAAATGTCCTAATCTAAAATATGTGGTTCAAAATGATCATATTTTATTCCTATGGATTATTTTGGTCATAAAAAAACTAATCAAATATAGTTATAATATGTGGTAGGGAAATAATAATATCAGTTTTACCATTAATAACCCTAATTACTTTTAACCTTGGTAAGTAAAACTCAAAAGTTACTATTCACCAAAAAATAATTTCTTCCTATTGAACCACATTTTACATAATAATTTCTACCATTTTCTAGGATTTTTGATTTTTAATTCTTAAAAGTGGTAAAATTATGTTTTATAGAAATTTGAAATGTGCCTAGATGTAAAGAAAAAGATGATAAAATTTAAAGAAAATTATATATCTAATCTTATTATACAATTCCTTCATTGAATTAAATTGTAATGATATAGGTATTAATTATATATTTCAAAATTTGTATAAATTTCAATTAAGAATTTTATTTTATTAAAAAGTCGGATTTTATCAATAACATTATTGTCACTATTCATAAATTTTTTTAAGTTTTTAGAAAAATATAAAAATTCACCCAAATAAAATTTTGTTATTTCAAATTAAATAATGATGTCTATTAATAAAAATTTAAACAATAGAAGTTGTGTTAAATAACTATAAAAATATTCTTTTTGTCAAAACCAGATCGCAGGTTTTTTAAAAGAAAAAACTATCAAATGGTTGATATGTGATTATGTCTAAATTAAATATAAATTTAATTATAAAAGACACCAGTGTATTAAATGAAAAAATATAATCTAATTATATTGAAAAACCATTAAATGGTATAATTTGACAATATAAATTATTTTTATTAAAAAAAAATTTTTTAATTATTTTTTTTTAATTTTTACCATTTATCAAAATATCAATGTTTTCATGAAGTCTTTAAAAAATAATCAAAACTGATTTTTTATTCCCCAATACTAAATAAAATGTTTTTTTTGTCAAATTGGATATATAAAAGTGTCAAATATTATATTTCAAAAGGATTCTCCATTAAATGGAAATAAAATATCATATTTTTTAAAAATACTTATTTTATCTAAAAAATTTAAATGGATCTTATATTATGTCTATGAAACAAATAATATGGATTTCAAAATTATATGGATTATAAAAAAATAAAAATGCAGATAATACTATTCATAACCATTTTTTGAATGACTAGTTTGGTAAGTCATAGTGCGTTCGAAATCGATGTTGCATGTAGATCAAGATATTGAATTATATTAAAGAAAAAAGAAACTATGAAATATTGGTTTGTTACAAAAAATAACTAGGTCAATTTAAAAAATATCAATCATTAATGATCAAAAAATTGATCCACATGTTCATTGTTTTTTCCATATTCATCATTGAATCAATTAATTGGGAAACAAATATCAATTGAACTCACCATACTTGGGAAAAAGGATCATTGACTATTTATTATCAATTTTTATTGGAAAACCCCCTCATGAATCATAATTTATTCAAGTATTTGTTTCTTCCATTAATTAAATTATATAGGGTTTCTCTCTGATGTCTCTAATGAATTTCTATGGTTGTGAGCGAAAATCTGTATGCCTAACTAAAGGCCTTATTAAAAATAAAAATCATTGTTTTTACTCTGAATCGACATAATTGAAATATAATATTAATGAATTTTATTTTATTCCTAATAAAAGCCGGAATCTACATTTCACTATCGATCCATTCCGATATATATTATTTCATGAATAGGGTAATAGGTCTACACTAAATGCAATTAAAACATTATTTTTATGATTTTGGAAACTATGTATAATTTATTCCACTTTTTCATGAAATACATAGAAAAATTCAATTTAATATTTTTATATATCTTGAACATAAATTTTGTGCACACCAGGCCACAAAATTACACACCATCTCAGTGCATGGTCATGAATTTAATAATTATAATATTTTAAAATAAAAAATGGAAAATATTGGGTGCTATATTTGGGGTATTATTATATGATAATTTTAATTTTCTGTTTATGGGATATGAAAAATTAATAATTGTAATTTATCATTTATAATATGATATGAAAACGATATGAAATACTACCCTGACCAATAATAAACTATGTTGTAATTCTTAGTTAATGGAAATAAATAGTTTATTTATATTGTTTCAAATTAAATTTCTCGGAAATATAACACATCCATATAATCAATTAGGATGATGATAAATATGCATTGTTTTATATAAAAATATCACTCAACTATTACTGTAATCTTTTTGAATCAAAGTATCATATACGAGTCACATAATGAAAAATTCTGGGGTTAATAAATATTTATGAAATGATAAGTCCATTATTAATATAATATATTTTAATAATGAATTTAAATGTTTATATTATTAAACATTTTTCTAAGAAACCATTAAAATCATATACTCAATATTATTTTTTAACATTGGTATTCCTTTCATCCATCCTAAATTTCTAATATATTCTTATATTTTTTATTACATTATTTGTGATTCATTTATATTTATATATTTTGATCTCATTTTACACTCTTCATAATTTATTTCAAAAAATATAAAAACACATTTATATTGTATATGAGATAAACATGGCAAGGAAGCAATTACTTCTATATGGAAGCTTTAACCCCCCCATGATTTTAGTAAATACTACCTTTATATAAATATATTTTTGAAAACATTGTGATATATTTAACATTGATATAAACTAGATTATTAATAAATAATTTATTTTGAAAACATCAATAAATTATTGATTTATTGTATTCAATCAATAAGTTCTAGATATGCCAAAGAATGCTAAAATAGGGAGAAGTTAATTTTTTTGGCAAAATTTGATGATTCCACGTCATCATTAAAATAACAAAAAAAAAATAACCTTGGAATCAAACATCATTTTTAATTATTCAAAAAATAATATGAATTAATACATTGTTCATTTTCCTTTGGAAATTTATCGCACACATTATTACATTTTTTTGTTTTGAAGGCACTATTTACTACAATGGTGGATACTTCCAATGGAAACATATCCCACACCTAGAAATCGGTTCTCTATATATATTACATAGATAATTTATTTGGTCACCAAGTAATGATTATGATAGTCTCATCATTTCCCAACCAACCTATCCTTATCCAGGCCCAATTATGACATGGAACTACTCCATGTGAGTTTAACAATAAAAATGAAGATTATAGATTAAAAAATACTTCTAATATATTTCAAAAAAATTATAATTTTAATTGAATTAATTATAGTACAAAAGAACATTATAATGTTTAATACAACTTGTTTTTATATATATTACTTCATTAAAATTAATATTGATTAGAATTGTGGAATGATTTTATTTTCTCAGTACAGATTAATGTTTCTCATATTATAATGAAACATAAGCTTTACAAAACTAATTTTCATTTATTTTTTACCTTGATACATTGTTCAAATGATCGTTATTTAATAATACATTTAATAAATTAAGAATTTAAAATCACTTTTTTTAATATTATATGTTAAAGGTGTTCCAATACAATGCAACCATAATATTTTTATTTTTCATCCATGATATACCCTTTCATATGTTTAGGTATTGTTATTGAATTACTAGGTGGATGAAACATAATAGAGTTAACAATGATAATCCATGTCAATAACATTTAGGATAATTTTTCTATTAATATTAGAACATAATGTGATATAAATATATAATTTTTATAGGTACAAATATAAATGATTATGCAAAAATGACTTCTCCATGTAAACATATAAAGAACTATTAAGATAAAATTCTATGTAACTAATTATAGAGATGTCAAAAATAAAATTATTATATTTTTTTATCATGATAAATGATATGTCACTAATAGAGAAACTATAATGAATTTTTGATTAAAATAGTATGATCATATACATTCATTCTATTAATCATTATATATACTATTTGAATATTTATCCAATATTATTATGTAAAATATATATGTGATATAAAAAAATATATGATGTTTATATAGATATACCCAATATTATATTTAGACATTTTATAATGGATAACATTAGCTATTATTCTTACTCCTAAAAATATTATTTGAGATAAAATAGTTAGATATAAAATTCATATCACCTGTATTCCTAAATGTATTCACCTAGATAGTGTGATCATTTTCAATTAGTTTCATGTGATAAAATTATTTTCATCTCATTTATAGAATAATATAATAATGTAATGTATAATTTGATAATCTAATATAGATATAAATGAAATCAAACCCTTTTACAAGGATTATTTTTGTATTTCATTGAAATTTATTTTTCACTCATTAAATATATAGATTTTTTTTAATTTAAAAAAATGAATCCTTCCTATTTAGAAATAAAAGTAAAAATTATTGTAAATGGATCATCATAATCATATTCATAATGGTACACATTGGTCATTATAATTTAGATTTGTAAAATTCATAAACTCAAATATCCTTACATGTATCAGAGATATGATGTTTTTAAACAAGAATTAATGATTGATACTTAATGGCTTTCATTGAAATTAAAATATATAGTGTAATAATTCTAATTATAAGTTTTCCTTACACAAATTTGATCTATAATGATAGTTAAATTTTTATGAATGTTGTATCATATTTACCATTCAATGTATTCAATTGTATTTTCATTTGCATCAAAAGAAGTAGGGTTAACCCATAACCACAAACAAAACATAATTTAAAATGTATATCATGAGTTATAATATGAATTAGTTAAATATTTTAATAAATAAGTAATTTTTAATAAAATATATTTTTAATTTTTTTTAAATAAAAAAACATGAATCAGGAATAACCGATGGTGTATTGAATATAATTATATTAAACAATAATTGAGATGTTATTAAAATCACAAAAATATAAAAAATATAATAATGTTAATAATTATTTATTATAGAGGTTAAATATATATATGTGAAAGAGGATAAAATATTGGATAGGATAAATTAATGTATATTGAATCACATTTAGTTTTTATTAGAAATAATTACATATGGTCTCCTAGAAAAAAATCTTTTATTAGGACTACTCTATAAAAATGATAAATCCTATGAAATATGACTTCATTGTTACCATCTCACAGTAATATACTATTTAAAAAATTAATTAATATTTTACATAAATGTTTTAAGTAAATGGAAATAAGATTTCATATAAAATTAAATTATTAATACATAAAAAATGGATACCATATGCCAGATTCCTTTTATTATTTTATTAGTTTCTCAAATTAATTTAATGTCGTTACTGGTTATTCATCTAAAAAAAATAAATTGGTACTAGATTGGTAACAATAAATATTTTTTGGTTAAATAAATTCAGTATACTTAAATCCAACAAACAATAATTATCATAGAAATATTATTTTTGAATATGAAATTGTAAATAAGTTCTCCGGAATATTCTCATTGATGGAATCCATATGGATGATATTTATAATTCATAACAAAGATTTTATGGTGACACCATATAATTCTAATTTTTAATTCATGTTGTAAGGATTCATTTATTTATAAATTCATGAATCATATTCCGCAATGACTATTATTTAGACATGATACTTTAAATTGTGAGTATAAAAAGTATAGTTAATTAACCATTGTTTTTATGTAACAAATATTAATTACCAATGTAAAATTGATATTAGTATATTTATTAATTAGGATTTAGTTTTATAGATAAATATTATTACTAAACAAATATAAATAAATTTCAATAAAACATTATCAAAAATGGTATATGCATTTCATTCATACATAAATAAAAATTTCCAATGTTTTCATTTTATTGATAATTATTTTCCAGAATAATTAATTGAATAATTGAAACCCATATCTCATTAAATAAATATCTCTAAAATGGAAAGTATGAGAAAAATGAGAGGATAAAATTATTGAATAGAATTAAATATTCACTAGTGATGGATCTGTAACATATTCAATTCAATGTACTCTATATAATATTTATAATGCATAAATCCTGGAAGGAAAATATTGGAAATATCATTGAGAAAATAATTTGTAGTAGTTAGAGGTTTCCAATAGTACATGAGATAGTAAAACAAAATTTTTTAATAGTATATTGAGTGGTAGTATACACATTTTAGAAGTGAAATTTTGTATCTTTTATGATACACTATAAAACAAAGAAATAAAATAGATTAAAAATCATTTTGTAAAGATAAGAAATAATGTTATGAACAACTATTGTTTCCAATGAAGTTTTTTTTCAGTAAATCTATTTATATTCGTAATTTTTATTTCAATTTTTATGTTAAATTAATTATTATTTGTATTTAGATTTTGTAAAATAAGAATAATTTTTACATACAATGTATAAAAATTATCACATGGTCAATTTTTTATAAATTTCTCAAAAGGGAGATTTTTAGGTCAATAGTGAATAATATCGATTATACAAATACTATAACATTTATGACACTATCATTGTTTATTAATTAAAATAGATATTATAAAATAATTTTTTTAAACAAATATATATTTAAGAAGTAGTATAATTCAATAATAGATATATTATTCAACAAAAAATAAGTATGTTTGGTTTGGAAATATGAAATAATTTATTTAAAATAACAAAAATTAATTTTTTTTATATTTTATAAAGTATTAAAATAAGAATCCAATCAATTCTATTTAAATTAATATATTTATCCTTTTTAATTTAACATAATATAATTATTTCATTAATAATCTAAATTACGAATTATTTTGAGCTAAAATACCTATAGATATATACTATAGGAAGAAATATAGAATCCCAAAAATCCAGGTTCAAATATAGGGTGTGGTGGATTATATATTTTAACATATCTAATAATGTATTTTTGAATATATCAGTGACTATTGTAGTGGTAATATTCCCCAGAATTGGTATTATAATACCATTATTTAGGTCTTTAGGGAACAAGAAATTTTTTCTAGTAACTTCTATTAGAACATCGGGCCACTGGTCCACAATAATCAATAAGACCTAGTCTCTTTAAATGAAATTTTATTTTTCAATCCACATGGACCCATGGATTATAAGAATAATTTTCAAAGAATAATGTATCATTAAAATGACAAGTAATAAGATTATGTTGCATCCACTGAAGGGTATTCACCTCAATTTGGAATTTCTAAATGGAAAATTGAAACTATTCCACAAGGACTATAAATCATGATTCTCTCAATGGAAAAAATACATTCAATGAGATGTGATTATTTTAGAGCATAGTATTGTAAATGGATATGATTACATGGAGGCTATTTTATGTTGTAGTTATGTCTTCATATCATCAGGTCATGTGGTAGGCCTTGTTCCTCTTGTCGTTTTATTCATGTAAGGGTTCTACATTATCCTAGTTAAAAAGTGAGATATCGGAAAAATTAAATTTTAAAATTCTTTATTCAGCCCCTTCAAACAAATAACCATTATTTTTGAAAAAAATAATTTTTCATAAGTTGGTTTTTTTATAAAGTTTGTTTTAATAGTTTTTCTGACCACCCCAAAAAATGAATAATAAAAATTAAATTCAATATTTCAAATTATAAATTTTTAATTTGGTTAATATTTCTATTTCCTACAATAAATAGTATAATTGAAAATATTAGTCATTTTCATGACTCGTCCCTCGGGGCCCATTATGTGACTACCGTAAGACCACCTCTCATTGGTAGGGGTTGGTGACTAGCACCTAAAAGGAATATCACTAAAATTTGTAGGCATTTCCATTAAAACAGGGAACACATAGACTATGTACACAATAAGAGAAAACCACATATAATAACTACTGAAAGTAAATGTTTGAAATGAAGCAGAATGAGCAAGTATACAAACCCAACTAAATAAATTAAATAATAAATGAATACAATAACTCTTACACTGGTGTTGAAAACCTTTTTTACATCACCATTTTTTATGTTGGTTATATATAAAAAACGTGGAAATATGTTATATGTGATTTTTTACATCGGTTATTTTATAACGGATGTAAAAAACGAGGTATGTAACATCTTTTTTACATCGATTATTTTATAAATGACATAACAAACCAACTCGAAATATTTTTTATATGAGTTATAAAATAACCGATGTAAAAAATAAGGTATATATCGACTTTTTTACGTCAATTATTTCATAACCGACATAAAAAGAGCAGCAACAGAGGCGTTTTTGACGTCTGTTATTTGATAACTGACGTAAAAACTCAACCCATTGATGTTTTTACATTGGTTATATTATAAATGACATAAAAAACAAACACACGGTTGTTTGTACATCGGTTATAAAACAAAATATGTAAAAAATTTGGTTTATGATGTGTGTTTTATGACGGTTATTGAATAACCGATGTAAAAAACCAACACATGGCTATAGTTTACATCAGTTATAAAATATCCGACGTAAGAAATGCGCTATATGATACATTTATAACGTCAGTTATTATAATAAGCAATGTTATAAATGTAATAAAATCGTTTATAATGTCTTTTATTAAATAACCGAAGTTATAAAACATTTCAAAAATTTATCACGCCTCGTGGATTGTCTTTTCTGATTTTTCAATTGACAGACCAGTGACTCGTCTCTCTCACATAAAAACCCTAGAATCAACTCTTCGATCTCATTTCGTTATACTTTTTTTGCCATCATCTTTTATCATCTTTACTCTCATTAGATCTATCATCTCCATTCAAAACACTCCGGTAAGCCTCCAACGACTTTACTTCGTTCGTTTTTTTCTGGATAGTCCATATTTACATTTTGAAATATTATTGTTTAAACAATGCAAGATTCTTTGATTTCAAACCCTCTTGCCTTGTTTTCCATCATCATCTTAATTATTATCACCAAATTTATTAGATCGACTCACAATATTCAAGTAATCCTCACCTACTTCTATTTCATTTATTTTTGTTTCACGGATGCCCTACATTTATGGTAATATTTTTTTTCATTGAAAACTAATGATCTCATTCACCTATATTACTGAAATAAATATCTAAATCATTGTGATACACCCATTCCGTGTACCAGTGTGATTTATTTTATAAGTTTATATGGTTTTACATGGTGGAATGTTTGTTTTGGATCCTTGGTTGTTTCTATTTTGGGTATCACTTTTTGTTGTTCCATAAACTATTTACGTTGATTATTCTCATGAACTATTATAAGTCATCATGTGCTATTAAAACCAGATTCATTAAACAATATATCATTTTAGACTAGTAAGATATACTGTTCATGGTTCTCATTTTAAAATAATGGCATGATACCAAGACTAGTAGCTTGAGTTTAAAATCCATAGATATGCCAAAACTAGTAGCTTGAGGTTAAAATACCATGGTTATCTGGGGTTTTCCAGAAGGTTGGGGGATGTACAGGGTGTCCTTGGAGGTGGGGGGGGGGGGGGGTCCAGGGGTGTGTCTGTGGGGGGGGGGGGATTCTAGAGGGTTGGGGGTGGTGTCCAGGAGTTTTGCGGGTGTCCAAGGGGTGGGGGTGTTGTTTAGAGGGGTGGGGGCTGTCCAGGGCGGTTCAGATGGGTGGGGGGTAGTCCAAGGGGGTGGTGGTGTCCAGGGGGTGTCCAAGGGGGTGGGGGTGGAGTCCAGAGGGTTCGGGGGGCTGTCCAGAGGGTTGGGGGTGTCTAGGGTGTCCATGGAGGTGGGGGGGGGGGGGGCAGTCTATGGGTGTGTGTGTGGGGGGTGGTCCAAGGGGGTGGTGGGTGTTGAAGAGGGTGGGGCTGTCTAGAGGGGGTGGGGCATATCCAGAGGGTTTTGGGGGGTTTTCGTTAGGTGGGGGCTGTACACAGGGTTGGGGGTGTCTCGGGGGTGTTCAATGGGGTAGGGGGTGGGGGTGGTTTCCAGGAGGAGGGGGGAGTCCTAGGTGGTGGGGGTGATGTCTAGGGGGTGGGAGATATCCTTGGGGGAGGGTATAGAGAGGGGTGGGGGCTGTCCAAGATGGTGGTGGTGTCCAGGGGGTGTACAGGGGGTGGGCGGTGGTGTCCACAGGGTTTAGGGGGCTGCCCAAAGGGTTGGGGTGTGTCTAAGGTGTCCATGGATGGGGGGGAAGTCTAAGGATTTTTGTCTCTGTGTGTGTCTGTTGTGGGGGTCAAATGGGTGGGGGTCGAAGGTGGTGGGGGTTGTCAAAGGAGGGGGGGGGGCTGTCCAATGGGGTGGGGGCCTGTCCAGAGGGTTTGGGGGTTGTCCGGGGGGGTTGTCTAGGGGTTGGGGGTGCCCAGGGGGGTGTCCATTGGGGTAGGGGTGGGGGAGGTGTACAAGAGGGGTGGGGGTGTCCAAGGGGTGGGGTACTATCTAGAGGGGTGGGGGCTATCTAGGGGGTGGGGGATATCTAGGGGTGGGGGGCTATTCGAGGGTGTGGTGGTGTCTAGGGGGTGTCCAAGGGGGTAGGGGTGGTGTTCAGGGGGTGGGGAGCTGTCCAAGGGGGTGGTGGTGTCCAGGGGGTGTCCAAGGTGGTGGGGGTGGTGTTCAGGGGGTGGGGGGTTGTCCAAGGGAGTTTTGGTGTACAGGGTGTGTCCAAGGAGTTGGGGGTAGTGTCCAGGAGTTGGGGGACTTTCCAAGTTGGTGGTAGTGTCTAGGGGTTGTCCAAGGGGGTAGTGGATAGGTGTTAGTTAGGATTGACTATTGAATCGTGGTTTGTGAGATTATTACATGATGATTGTATTGTTTCATGGATATTTAATGTTGCAATATGATTATATTTGGTTATATATATTTTGACCAGTTATCTACTATGAGAAAATTATGCTTATGGGGGAGACCATGTCATGGTTTTCTAATATGCGTAGTTAACCTGACCCCATTATTTCTTGACGATTGGCTTTACATTGTGATTTTCTCCATCTGAGTTTTTTTATATTTTCTTTGATTCTTAGGTTTACTCCATTTTCGCCAATTTTCTATCAACGATTGGATGCCTCATTGTTTTCTTTGATTCCATGTAATTTAAAATGGTAATATCTAACTTTATTTTCCTTTTAAAATCATTTTCAACCATTTTTTAAATACGCATTGATTTTTTTTATATTTCAAAATTTTTTACATTCAAATTATGATTTTTTATATGAAAATATATTTTTCATATTAAAAATATGTATAATTTTGATATTTGTTATAGGTAATAATGAGTAAATATTGGATTACGGCACATCAAATTAGCAATGAATATGAGGAAGGTGTTAATGACTTTTTGGAATTTTCTAAACAAAATGTTCCAAGTAGTCACATTTTTTCTTGTCCATGCCTGAAATGTTTGAATATGAGGAATTTGGAATGTAGAGTGATAAAAGATAATCTGATTTGTCTTGGATTTAATCTAAGTTATAGCACATGGATTTGGCAAGGTGAAACTGGACGAAATGTCGCTGATGATGATGATTTGCAAGATGGTGACTCAAATGGAATTGAAGAAATGATTCTCTATATAGTAGCAGAACAAATTGAGATAGAACCGACAGTTGCACGTCTATATAGGGATATTGAAAACCCATTATATCCTATTTGTACAGATTTTACTGTTTTTTATGCAGTGTTAAAATTTTATTAACCTGATGAAGAAACATGGATGGAGTGACATAAGTTTTATAGCGCTGCTATAATTAATGAAAGGCATTCATCCAAAAGATTATGATCTTCCAGAATCACATTATAAGGCCAAGACAATATTATGCCTGATGGGATTCGGATTCAGATTAATGAAAATACATGCCTGTCCGAATGACTGTATGGTATATTTGAAGGAATTTGAATTTATGTATGAGTTTCCTAAATGCGGAACATCATGTTATAAAATGAATGAAAAATCACAGGTTGGTGTAGAAATTACAAAGATCCCTTCAAAGGTATTTTGGTATCTTCCTATAATTCATCATTTCAGAAGTTTATTTTCTAATTCCCATGATGAGAAAAGGTTAAGATGGTATGTTGAATAGTGGTTATGTGATGAAAAAATACGTCATCTAGAAAATGGTCTACACTGGAAAAAATTGATGAGCAGTATCCTGCTTTTGGAAATGAAATTAGAAATCATAAACTAGGGTTGTGCACAGATGTAATTAATCCATACCGGACACTCAGTAGCACACATAGTTCATGGCCTGTTTTATTGGCAATTTAAAATCTCTCTCCTGATATTTTTATGAAGAAAAATTATGTCATGTAGAGTATAATGATCTCTGGTATGAAGCAACCCGGTAATGATATTAATGTTTTGTATTCAGCATTGATTTCTGATTGAAAATTTTATAGGAGGATGGTATTATGGTGTATTAATCTTATAAAATAGAATATTTTCAACTGCATGTAGTTATTTTTTTCACTATAAATGACTTCCCATTATATGGAAATTTTTCTGGATACAGTGTTAAAGGGCATAATTCATGTCCAATTTTTGAACAACAGACGCCATATTGTCAATTTCATCATGGGAGGAAAATAGTATACATGCATTATTGAAAGTTTTTTCCTATAGATCACTCTTATATAAGAATAAAAAGGTCATTAAATGGCCTACAAAAATTTTATATGTCTCCAAAACCTTTATCCCATGATCTGTATTTTGAGAGGATGAAAAACCTTGATGTGACACTGTGAAAGACACCGAAATCTGGTAATGATATAAATATATGGAAGAAAAGGTCAATATTTGTTGAGCTACCATATTATAGATATCATGAAGTTAAACATAATATTGATTTCACGGATGTGGATAACAATATTTGTGATAGTTTGATTGGAACATTGTTAGATATAAAATGAATGACAAAAGATGGGTTGAATGTAGGATTAGACTTACTATAAATGGGAATACGTTTGGAGTTAGCTCCCACTCATAATGGAAGAAAAACATTTCTTCCCCTGGCTTGTCATTCATTATCGAAGAGGGAGAAAATTAGCCTTTGTCATTGTCTTCATGATATCAAAGTGCCTAAATTTTATTCATGAAATGTAAAAATAATTGTCTCAACGAAGGACTTGAAGTTGATTGGTATGAAATATAATGATTGTCACATTATGATGCTATAACTTCTACCAGTTTCATTGAGTAGAATATTTCCCATCCATGTTAGAAAGACTATAATAATGTTGTGTTATTTTTTCAATTCAAATTGTAATAAGGTGATTGATGTGAATGCTTTGATCATTTTGGAAAAGGATGATATTTTTATACTTTGTCAATTGGAAATGTAATTTCCTCCAACTCTTTTTGATATAATGGTTCATTTAACGATTCATATTGTTCGACAAATAATGCTATGTGGACCTGTATATTATTGTTGGATGTATCCTTTTGAAAGGTATATCAAAATATTGAAGGGGTATGTTATGAATCCTTATCAACCTGAAGCCTCAATTATTGAAAAGTATATCTCTGAGGAAGTTATAGTATGTACAAGCTACATGGAATTGGCGCAACACATATGCTTGCCTCCATCTCGCCATGAACGAGTAAATAATGAGGGAAAGGGGATTCATGGCTTGAATGACAAATATTTGTCAGCTGAACAGATGAAGAAGTCATAATCATACGTCTTGAATAACATAGCTGATGCTCTACCATATATCACATTGCATATTAATGAGATGAAACTATATCATCCAAATAAGAATGAAATGATGATTTTGAATGAGAACAGCAAAACATTTTTGGCATGGTTTAAAAATACCTATCTTGGTAGATCAGATATATCAGAGACATTAAAATGGATAGTGGGTGGTCCATGTTTAAATGTGATAACATGGTCCGGTTATGACATTAATGGATATACATTTCATACGAAAGCTCATGACAACAGTAGTGCAGTTCAAAATAGTGGTGTATTGTTGTTTGCATAAGTAATGCATTTTTTGAGTGCAAAGGAAAAAAGAACAATTTCTGCATCAAGTGCATATTATGGAGTGATTTAAGACATAAGGGAGGTGGATTAATTTTAAATTATAGTTCCTATTTTTAACTATAAATGGTTTATTGGTAACAACATTGTCAGAAATGATGAATCTGGAATGAAAGTTGTTAATCTGAATAGATTAGAAGACATAACTGATTCTTTTATAATTGAAACACATTCAAAAAAAATTCTATGTAGTAGATCAATCAGATATGCAGTGGGCCATTGTTTTACAAGGTAAAAACAATATGTTGGTGAGGATGAACATGATGAAGATGCTAATTTATTTGAGATCCCTACTTCTATGGAAAGATTAACAGAACATAATGATGAGGATGTTGAAGACATGGTTTGTTCCAAAAGGAACGATCACGATGAAGGAATTTGTGAAAACAATCCATTTTTTACATTCCTAAAATTATAGGTATCATTTGTTTCTTTTTTGTTTACATTTATTATTTTCCTAAAATGGTAGATATTTTATGTTTTATATTTATTAAAACATGTATTAAAACAAAATAGGTATCAGATTTTGTTTGTTTTATTTTTGTTTAGTTTACTTTATCATGTTTAACATTACATTAATTATATATCTATTGTTTGTATTCAATAAAAATTATTTTACCATGTTTACCATGATTACCAGGATTTCCAGGTTTTAATTTTGTTTATTTTACTTTATCATGTTTACCATTACATCAATTATATATCTATTATTTTTTTGAGTAAAAATTACATTACCATGTTTATATGTTTACCAGGTTTACCATGTTTACCATGTTTACTATCTTGACTATCATTACCATATTTACCATTTTTTAGCATGCATACCATATTAACCATGTTAACTATTACGTAACATAGTATATTATTATATTTTATGATTACAGTAATATGAAAATATTTAAATTTTTATATTCTTGAACTAATGTTTGATTTTTTGATTTGAAGGATAATGACAGATCAATCAGTTGATCAACCACATTATTCTAGAGATGAGATTATTGGTCATACACTTAGGGAGGAACATTCTCATGCTCCTCTTGATGTAACCCAATCTTCCTCATGTACTCCCATTACTACAAAGAGTTCATGATTTGGTAAATGTGGGTGGACACTTTTACTAAAATTATCAATTGCTCGTACACAGGATCAGATGATACTCGTTGAGTTTGATGAAGATGATATTCCAAGAGGTCAAAATACAAAAGATATTTATAGTTTTATATCCACTAAGGGTAAGAGAAAATTAAGCATTTTGTATGATGACTGGAGAAGTGTGGGAAAAAAAATAATCTCTAAGTTGTGGGAGACGATTTTGGAAAGATCATTTGCTATTGTTTTCTTATTCTATAAATTCTTCTAGTATATATAATATTTTTAAACTCTCCATTATCAGATGAAATTTGATATTCCTATCAATGGAGGAGTTAGGAAGACATTCTAATCGATGGCTTCCAGGAGATGGAGGGATTTCAAATCAACCCTCACATACGATTTCATTTTTCGTTATAGTAGCCATGAAAATCAAGGTCGTATATATCCTTTCATTGATGAAGACACATGGAGAAATTTTTTTGAACGTAGAAGAAAAGAATTATTTTTGATAAGGGAAATGTAAAATTTTATAATCTTTCATATATAAATGATTTTATTACTGTTTTGTTAATGATTTCTTATTCTTAATTTACAGAAAACAAGTAAATCTCACAAGGAGATCCAATAAAAAAATGTATACCCTCATAGTTTATCTCAGTGAGGGTATACATTATTGGAAGAAGAAATGATGGTGGAAAACATACAAAAACTAACAGTTGAGTCTTCAAGATCTAGAGAGGTGGCCCCCCCATCCCCTCCATCTAGACATGAAAAATGGAAGAGAACCCGAATGGGCAAAAAAGGGCAATATCATTCTGATGATTTGAGAATCAAAGCTGATAGAATTGTAAGATATCTATTTTATTTATTTAAGTTAACTATTTTCTTCATTTAATTTCAATAATTACAAAAAAATTCAATTAATTAATACATGATTTTCTTGAGAAGCAGAGCTCACATGGGGTATTTACAGCTGCTGGGAGGCAAGATAGTTTATCTGCAGCATTGGGAAAGCCCGAACATCCTGGTCGTGTACGAGGATATCTGGCAGGTGTATCAGTAAGAAAATAGTTTCCATGTTCCTCAACTATGTATCTTGAGGGTTTTTATAAGAAAATAGAATCCTTGGAAGTTTAAGTTCATAATATTAATGTGAAGATGGATGAAAATATTAGAGCGTCAGTACAGTCTATGTTTGCAGACATGCAAACACAATTTCAGACTATAGCTCCCACTCCTCTACCTCCCCTTGTAGACCACATTATTTTTCCTCCACCTCCGCCAGTAGAACCCACTCCCGAACCTCAGCCGTGGACACCATTTTTTATCCTAATCCTCCGCAACAGCTTCCTACTTATTTCGAGTTGAATTTTGATGATCCTCAACATCATATAGTTTCATATGGATTGTTATATTTTATAGGAGATACAGTTTATCATTAAAAATTAGAGGTAGAGAATTATAGGGTCACTGTACAAGATATTATAGATAGATCAACTTGAGTACCATTACATAGAGATCTGGTGATGATAGTTGGACATAGTATCAGCAATTTTTTAATTTCACCATCCAGACTTCTTCAACTCATTACCAAAGAGGAATGTATGTTATATATACTATTTAATTTTTTTATTAAAGTTGTTTTATCATTTGAATACTAATATACTTTTATATTTATTTTTATAGTAATAATTATAAGTTAAAGAAATACTATATAAACCACAACAAAGGCAGATGGCTATGAAATCAGATAAAGATTCAAGCAGTTTTGACAGATTGTCAATATATTAAAATTTTTTGGCGGATCATTATGAGTTTCCAATGGAAGCTCATGTATGTGTACGTGTAATAACTGTGTGGTTTATGAAAGCTGATAAAAGGAGCTTGTTACTAGAGATAAGTTGGGCATCAACATGGTACTGATTTTTTCCATGTAAGTATTAACACATTTTCCCTATGTTATATTTATTAAAAATGTATACTTATGTATGTTTTTATTAGGTATATTTATAAATTTTTTGAGAAGAATGTGTGGATAGATGTATATGGGTACATGGACCCACATTTTATTTCCCCTGAAGCATGTGCATTGGATGAGGAACAAAGAATGGTTTATATTGCTGAATGACTAGAAGAGAATATAGTCACACACTGTTAGATGATTCCTTATTGTGAGAGGTATGAAACACATCTCTCTCAAAGCGTTTATTATATTTTAATATAAAAAAGAACTAACCGTAAATTTTTTTCAGTGATCATTTGATGTTAGGGGGTTTTTCCCCAAGGGAGAAGACACTTTATTTTATATGCTATGTCCATGGTGATGTGCGAGAATGTTTTATAAAAATGTTGGAAAATCATGTTTCATTTCTCAATAGTTTTATATACTATAATGATTTTTAAATTTATCCCATTTTTATTATTTTCTAAAATAGGATGGGTCTACTTTTAAAAAAACACAAATAAAAGAAGTGCGAAGATCAAATATGTAAATGTAATGGTAAATTTCCATTTATAATTTGTACTATATGAATTATTACATACAAATAATATATTTAATTTACACTCATTGAAAAAGAATTTTCCTGATCTACAAGGCCTCATCGAATGCAGATATTATATGTAAAGATTTTTGTATGAAAAATAACAACTGGGAAAGTTGTGAACATTGACATGGAAATATTTTCTTTTAAACATTTCGATAATATTTCATTTGATTTATTCGTTATAAATGTTAAATACCATCCTTTTAATATGTATCAATTTGATGACCCTAAAAACTACAGAGTTGATGACGTGAAATACATACATGTGTAATGGTCAAATTATTTTACAGGTTTGATTGATTTTTAGTTGTTTGTAGTGTAAAAGATAAGTTTGAATATTGTCATTGTAATGGTGTATTTGGTAGTCGTTTTGGATGGTTTTAGTTTTTAAGGAGTTGACATTGTATGTTTTGAATGTTATATATGTGAATGTTTAATTTGTCTTTACTTCTGGTTTTGGTCTACTTATGATGGTTTTTCTGGTATGGATTCGGGTCTGGGGGGAGCGGTACCAATGGTGTGTGGGTGTTTTAATGGGGCGGGGGTGGGGGTATCCAGGGGTGTGGGAGGGGATTTGGGGTGGTGGGGGGTATCCTGGGTGTCTATGATAGTGTGTTGGGGCAGTCTAGGGGGTGGGAGCATTTCCAGGAGGGTGGAACTGTTGTTCAGTGGAGTGGGGGGCTGTCCAGGGGGTGTCCTGGGGTGTGGGAGGGCTATCTAGTGGGGTGGGGGGGGGGACAGGGTGTCCACGGGGGTGGGGGGGAGTCCAGGTGGTGGGAGAGGAGGCACCGCCATACCTCGGGGGGGATGAATGCCACTGGAAGGTACTCATCACTCCCACATGTGAAACATTTTGAGATCTTAAGCTTCGCATGTGGGAGTGATGAGTACCTTTTAGTGGGATCCCCCCCCAAGGGAAGGCGGTTCCTCCTCCCCCAATACCAACTGTCCAGGGGCAGTTCTGGGGGTGGGGGCAGTCCAGGGGTGTCTAGGGGGTGTTGGGGTAGTCCAGGGTTGTGGGGGGGGGGGTGTCAAGGAGGTTGGGGGTTGTCCAAGGGTGTTGGGGGTTGTCCAAGGGGGAGGGGAGAAGTCCATGTGTGTGGGGGAGTGGAAGGGGGTTGTCCAGTGGGGTGAGGGGGTTTTGGTCGGTTTTTGGTAACATTAGGTCAGCTTCAGGGGTGTGGGAGGGTTCTCTATGGGTGTGGGAGTTCCCTCTAGGGGGGTGGGGGGACAAGAGGGTGGGGGATTTCTAGGGGTGGAGGCGATGCCCCAGGGTGTGAGGGGGTAGTCCAAGGGTGTGAGGGTGTGTTGGGGGCTGTCCAGTAGGATGTGGGAGTTCTGGTCTATTTTTGGTAACATTTTGGTCTGTTAGAGGGGTGTGGAAGGGTTTTCCAGGTAATGGGAGTGTTTTCCATGTGGTGGGCAGTGGTATACAGGTGGGTGGGGGGATGTCCAGGGGGTGGTGGTGATGTACAGTGGTGTGGGGGTGTCCAGGGGTGTGGTGGGGGCAGTCCAGTGCAGTGAGGGGGTTTGTGTTCTATTTTTGGTAACTTTTTTTTCCTGTATTAGGGGTGTTTGATGGTTGTCCAATGGAATGGGAGTGTTGTTAAGGGGGTGGGGGACTACATGATTTTGTGGGTGTCTAGGGGTGTTGGGGATGTCCAGGGGGTGGTGGGGATGTCTAGTGGTGTTTTGGGAGGTCCAGCGGTTTGGGACAATCCAGGGGTGTGGGGGTGTCTACTGTTGTGGTGGGGGCATTATAGTGGGGTGAGGGGGGCTATCTAGTTTTATGGTGGGGGCTATCTAGTGGGGTAAGGGGGGCTATCCAATGGGTTGTGGGGGGTTGTCCAGTGGTGTAAATTTAATATATTGTCAATGTAAATGCGTAAATTTTCATTGGTTCTTGTTTTGGTATACTTTTGTTTTTCGGGTACGAAATCTTGGTTTTTTTTCTGGTTGTTTATAGAGTGAGTAGAATAATTCATTATTTAAAAAAATTGTTTTTAACATTTGTTATTTAATAACCGATGTGATAGGAAACCCCTTGCGCAGGTTTATCACGTTGGTTATTTAATAACCGACGTGATAAACCCTCCCCCCAGTTTATGATGTCGGTTATTTAAAAACTGAATTGATACACCCCTGTAAAATGGTTTATCACATCAGTTATATAATAACCGACATGATATACCATTTCTCAGGTTTCTATAACATTGGTTTTTTAATAACTGACATGATAAACCCTCCCCCCTAGATTTTCACATCAGTTATTTAATAACTGACATGATAATGACCGTAAAGTTATGTTTTTGACATTGGTTTTTAAATAACTGACTTAAAAACAATATTTATAACATCATCCATATTAACATCGGATAAAAAGTGACGTAAAAAATAAAAAATAACCAACCTAAATGAATGTTTTTTCACTTGTGTTATGGTCTTCCTCCATTTATCCTATGTGATTTGTAGGTAAAACTCATCACTACAACTCTCAACGTCAATCTGTAACCTCTGTAATCTCACTAGTCCTGGATCCCAAATCTTGTTTATAGTTGTCTATCGTCTTCACAAGACACAACAAGGTGATAGTGAAGCCCATGCCAGGTTGAGTATAACGATACCAATTTGGGACCTCGAGACCCCCAAGGACTCCTATAATTCCACAATGTAAAAGACACAATGCATGATCTCATTCAAAAATTACAATGTAATAGATAGCTCAAACTAGGTATATAACTTATAGAACATGAATAATGATGATTAGAAATAAATCCAAATAATCTTATTTCGTTTATAATTTCCACTGCTGAACAATGAGGAAGTATTTTTTATTATCGATCCACAAAGGGTTGTAAGTCACCGATCGATATAGGGTTGTACGACATTGATCAATAGAGGTCCGTAAGTAATCGATCCACACAGGTTCTTAAGTGGTCGATCCACATAGGTTCATAATTCATCGATCTAGATAGTGTCGTATGTGGTCTATCTACATAGGGTCATAACTCAATGCTCCACGATGGGCCACTATAAGGCTGGTCATCATCAGGTTGTGGTACATCTTATCCATATCGGGTCTCTTTGATACTGATCCACAAATTTTTGATCATCACATGACAGCAGCCACATTATTCCATTAATTAGTGCCCTTGAGTTATGTAGATTATTCTCCACAAGCCATCAGTCGTACGTCAACTTCCACTAAACCACACGAAGATGTAATCCCAAGAAATTCCATGACATAATGCTTCTAACACAATAGATTTAGTGTCAATCGGACACCCGATATTTATGTAATCGGAATTTTAGTACCGATGGCCATCTTGGATTGGAGTTCGATGGAACCAGGCCGTACTCCAACATTTTCCAAGTCCCAAGTGTAGTATATCAAAAGAACCACCTCATACTAAGGGTTTAAATTCCATAGATGGTATTTCAAATGGATTTTCGGATTAAATTTTATATCCCATTAAGTGATACTCGGTCAGATTGGGTCAAGGTTTGGTCTGACACAACTAGATCTAGGCCGACCAAACCCTGGTATGACCTGACCCACATCTCACCTGACTCGGGCTGACCCGATCTAGCTGGGCCAGAAGAACCACCCGGACCGTTGACTAGGAACGACCCACTTGCTGGGAAAGGTATTTTCCCCCCTTGAATGGACAAAGTCAATTTGGGTCTTCAACAAGTGGCACCAGGATTGCGCCACCCCCTGTTGACTAGCCTTGGGAGGGACCCGTAGAGGCTTTGTTCACCAATGCCATGGCTAAAGCCACGAAGCAGCTACTACATCCCTATCCTCCAAGGGACCAGAGGGCACCGCTACATCCTCATCGTTTCCGCACCGATGGTGCTACGACAAAAGTACTTTTGTGAGCCACCGTCGATGCTCCTATGGTCTGATATCCATACATTCTGCCCGTACGGGCATCCCGGGACACCGCCATCACTGAATTTCCCTCAGTTTCGCCTGTCCTACATGTTTCTTGGTTTCCCATGAAGAAGACAACAAATCCATTATCAAAGGTGGGTTCGAGACTTATTCAGATCATCCTACTCCCTACACATTATTGTTTTATCATGGGAAGAATTCAGAGCTCATCAATATAATGTTTAAACCCAAATTTCAATGCAGCATCAACCACGCAAGAGGAAAAAGTGACTGAAATGTGGATCACCCCATTAGTCGGTTGATCTACGGTTATCCCATTTTGACATGGAATGAAGAAAATGATTCATAAATCTCATATGAAAAAAATTAAATCCCCTACATTGAACATATAGGAAAACATAGTAGATGGGGGAGAGGAATCAACATTTGAAGGTATTAGATAGCATTTTTTAATCCTAGATTGAATCCTCAACAGCATTTTTCATTCCTCATTCATTATTGGAGAGGGTTTACACCAACCCATATTCATGAGTTCTCCCATGGTTTCCCAATCCCTTTTGACAATAGTTTGATTAACATTTTAGGGTTAAAGTGTTAAACTCTTTACTCATGAATATAAGTCATTAATGAATTATGTAATGAAATAATTAATTACCAAGAGTTGTGGTTCCACAAATGTATGTAACTGGTTCATAAATGTCTTTTCAAAGGACCTGTTAACTCTGTTCTCCCACCACTATTTCTAAATGGTTGTAAAAAATGAAAAAACAACTTTTAGTTATTTTATTATTTTTTCTGAAAATTCCAAAAACTATCTTCTTTGTCTGATCCTTTTTGGTCAATGTTAAGATTTATATAAGATAATATAGGTGCATCAAATTCAATGGTGATAGTGGATTTTTAATCTGATCCTCTCTTCTAAAGATAGAAATTCCCACCCACACGTTTACAAAACATACATAAAAAAGAAAAAATTTTTAATTTGATTACCCCGGTCCTTAGATTGACCTACTCTCTATTTTTATAGACACATAATAGTTCCCTATAAGTAAAAAAATTATATGAAACTTCCATGTCTATTCATTTTCCCCACTATAAGGATTTATGTCAAGAATGTTACAACAATGGATAAAAAAATGGGGGTACTTCTCACGAATCTGAGCCTCCCACTCTAATGTGCTCTGCTGGAGGTTCCCCTACTACCACCAACCAGGAAATAGAGTAATCAACCATCCATGAAGGAACCAGTGCTGTCGATCCACTATATCCACTAGAAAATATGCAAACATCATCCCATCATCAATTTCATGCTCATCATATTCGATGAAGCGCAACAGATCTAGCAAGTATCTCCTCAGCTAAGATAGGTGGATAATGTTGTTCACCCTGTGTATCTGTGGGGGATGTGATATGTGGTTATCCACCTCAAAAACTCTATAAATAATCTAGAATGTCCAAATGAACCTAGGAAATAGCTGGAATCCGTAGCCAAATCTCGGTAATGCTCATCAAGGTTAGACTCTTAGGAAGACATGGCCTCCCTTTAAAAAATCCAAGTGTCTCCATCTTCTGTCAACTTATGCCTTATCCCTCCTTTGTAAAATAATCATTCATTCATGTATGATATGTACCGTCTTAGTTGTATCTTGTACCAACTCTAGACCCATAAATTCTGAATACCATTGGTATTTCCAACTTTTTGTGTATCTGCGCGGTCACCCGCACAAGGCCTCAAACAATGCCACCCCTATGGTGGAGTGATAACTGTTTTGTAAGAGAACTAATCAATGGTAAATTGATCTTCCTAACTACATCAAAAATAAAGGATGCATTCACATATCATGTCCTCAAGCATCTGTATGGTCCGCTCCATCTTACCTTCTGTATGAGGATGGAAGGTAGTGCTCAAACATTGTTGAGTCCCGAACTCCTACTGAAATCACATCCACAACCAATTTGTGAAATTATTGTCATTATCTAAGACAATAATCGATGGCATCCCATGTTTCGATACTATATCATGTACGTAAAGTCTTCCCAATACCTCTGCAGATCTCATCTCCAGAATGGGTGGGTTGTGGGCGGACGTGGTGAGTTGGTCAACCGTCACACAAATGGAATCGTGTCCCCTAGAGACATGAGGTATCAATGTCATAATGTCACTGGAGATAGCATCCAATTTCTATTATAGAACCACAAGTTTTTTTTCTATGGTTGTTGGAACCTAATATTTTGCCTTCACATACTATGTAGTGAGGCATCATGAAACGAAATATGCCACTCCTTTATTCATCCTTGGTCACCAGTAATGATGCCAGAGGTCATGGTACGTCTTCTCCACAACAGGACGTACCACAAAAGGGGTTGTGTAGAACTCCCCCAACACCTCCTCATGTAGAATCATTGGTACGATGGCGCATCCTATGAAAATAATGACATGATCCCCACCTTCAGAAAATCCATCAGAAGCATGTCCAAAAGATATATGTGTATGCATGGTCTCACAGTCATTGTCCCCATGTTGTCCCTATTGTACTAACAGAAACAGTGGGAGAATGACTATCATAAACTAGATGTAAGATTCTCCATATCTATTTTCAATATAATACTGCAACGTGGCTAGTTGTTCTGCCACCTCACTCATCAATTGTAAACTCACCCTCTTTTTGAGTACATCTGCCACCAAGTTTTCCATACCATGAGTGTTGACTATCTAGAAGTTTTAGTCTTGGGAGAACATCATCAATATAAATTTTCTCAGGTTTAGTTCACTATTTTTGAAGATATACCTGATTTTATTATGATCGGAGTAGACAGTAAAATATATACCCATCATTTAGTGTCTTCACATATTCTTGGAAAAGACCACTACTGGAAACACCAGGTACGTGGTATCATACATTTTCTCATTTTGTCTATACTATCATGAGATAAAGGTTGTCACCACTCGATCATGTTCTAGGAAACATCCTAGTATGGCCGATGATGTGTCTCAATAAACTAGACACCGAACACAGTCTTCTGGTAGACATAAGATGAGGGAATACATCAGTCTCTACCTCATCTCATGGAAACTCTATTGTCAACTCTATGTCAACATGGAATGTTGTACATTTATTTTAAAGGATGAAAATGGTGATTCAACTCTAGAAATTTCATGTATGAATATCTAGAAATACCCATCCAACTCAAGGAAACATTAGACCTAGGTCACACTCTTTGGTGGCTCACATTCTAGAAATGCCTCTATCATCGCCGGTTATACTACAACTCATACCTCTGAGATAATGTGTCCTAGAATGTGGACCTCCTGTATTCATTACTAGCATTTCAAGAGCTTACCGTAAAGATAGTGCTCTTGGAGTGTGTCTAGAACTATCTGGAGATGAGTTCCATGCCCCTCCTTAGATTTTATGTACACGAAGATGTCGTCAATGAATACCTACATGATGATATCAAGTAAATGTTATAAGATCTTGTTTATGAGTACCATGACCACTACCAAAGCATTGGTCATGACAAAAGACATCTACAAGAACTAATTGTGTCCATATATTCATCTGAAAGTTGTCTTCAGTACATCATAATATCGTAACCTGAGCTGATGACAACCTGATATGAGGTCAACCATCAAAAACCACAGATACCCCTTTAGTTGATAAATGACATCATCAATCCTCGGATATGGATACTTTTTCTTTAGAATCAACTAGATTGGTCACTGATAGTCCACACAAAGCCTCAAATTCACATCTTCCTTATTGGCAAACAAAATCAGGGATTCTGAATGAGAATCACTAGATCTTATTTACCCCTTTATCTGCAAGTCCTTCAACTGTACCCCCAAGACACAATGTTCTACAGAAGCCTTCTGATAAGTTGGTGTAGATATCAGTTTCATCCTAGGGTATATGTAAATATATAAGTATACCGCTTTTCAGGGAGGTATTCTCCATAAATCTTCAATAAAGACATCAACATAATGGTCCACCACTACTAGATTGCTTGAAATCCTCCTCACTATTTCTCCAAGGGTAAGTCTAACCATCTAAAGATTTATTGGCTACAAAATCCTCCATGAAATTCCATCTAGTGATTACAAGGTTCCCTTCTCTCTGGTGACAGAAAACCAAGTACCATATTCTTGGACATACCATGAATTTATCCAAAAAAAGTGGATCTGAGCACGAACCATGGATAACCAGTCAAATCCCATATGATATTGTAAGGCCTCAGTGCTTCTAATTAGAGATCCTAGATGAATCCCTAACCTCCTAGAGTATGTTCAAAATTCTGGAACCCATGTTAATTTGTCTAATATACTCATGTAGATGTCTCTAATTGTAATTATTGACCAAATTGCTCCATTGGAATATCTGAGCTACGAACAAGATTCGTGGAAATTAAAGAGTGACTTGAACCTCTCTCTATAATAAATACACCTAGGGTGGAGTAGAAACAGATCGTTCCTTGAATCATCACTGGAGATCCATGTTCTAATACATTAGATACTTGATGGTGAGATCAATCATGTACACATGGTCCCTGAGGTCGGGGGGTCCACCTAGAGATTGAGGTTGTATAACATTAAATTGCCGCACAATGCCTACTACATGGATAACTCCATTTCCATGTCGGACACCCTACAAACCTCCCCGCTCCAATCATAATCACTTACTCAGTGGACTATCCACAATCTGCTTCTTATTGGTTTAGTGGTTCAGAATTCACAAGCCATGTCACCCTACCCTCTACACAGGTAACTCTATCTACTCTTCTGATGACCTCCTCTTGCACTTGAGCTCTGCATCTCTGACCCAAAATCGTGTGGTCATCCACCATAAGGTATGGCACGCATAGGACATTGTGTCATTCGCATACTTACTTCTACAGATGACTACGAAACATGTTTTCCAGTGGTAGCTCTCTCTTTCGGTGCCTGATCAACTATGAAGATCTCCACCGTATGTGATTTCTCTACCACTCCTGCATGCCTTGGTATTTTGAGTGATAGCTTCAATGCTGTAATCTACAATCAGAGACCCTTCACAAAGGTCTGGTCCCTTATAAAATGGTCTCATACAATGTCTGTGGAGTAGATATAGAGGTTAGGGAATCGTGACGAGTAATAGGTTAATGACAGGCTTCCCTGCCATAAGTGTAAGAGCCCCAAAATCTACACAGAGCGTAGATTCACTAGAAAAAACTCTGCCCAGAAGATGCCCTTAAAGGCTAAACAGGAGAGGGTAACCTCATAGTTCAACTAGAGTGTAGAAATACACCATCTCTCTGATGTTCTCGTGAAGAGAAAAGTAGCTAGGATCTTCATCTGGTCAACTAGTGTCCCAACTAGGTGGAAAACAATATCCTCAACATCCATCCAGTTCTCAAATGCCAAAAGATCTATATATCCTGAATTCCTCGTAGGAATCTATCTTTGGAACATGCACAACTTTCTCAGTCGCATTCTTCTGGTAGGGCTAGTGGCAACTGCTGCCCTACAGGTGGTGGTGTTGTGGATAAGCCACCTGAAGGTATTATCAAGGTAAGAGGGCCCTACACTGATGCCTCATCTCTATATGGGATTTTATCTCAATATCTCACTAATATAATGGCTGGTTGTATACATGTCATTATCCTAAAAGAAATTTATTTTCCATGATCAATATGTTTTACCTCAGGATTAGACTCAAAGGTGATAAAAAAATAAAAACAATGCAAAAACACTCGCAATTAGTGTTTTCGTGTACTGAGTTGGAAATAAAAATTCGTGGATCAGGTGTTTGGATACGTCATCTACTGTACCAACACTAGACTCCCAAAAAAATAAACATATAAAAAACACATAACAATATTCCCCATTTAAATAATAAAATTAATAATTCATCAGTAGTACCGACTACTTCGATACCACATTGTCATTACCTGTCCCACATGGCCTATTCCATGACTACCCCAATCCATCCTTATATAATATAGGGGTTGGAAACTAGCACTAGAATGGAATATAAATAAAATGGGTAGTAATATAGATATAACATTCCAACACACTAACAAGGTACACAACCAGATAAACTATATAGAATTACTGCTAAATGTAAATGTGTGATCTAAAGAAGAATGTTAATGTATAAAATACAAACTAAATTAAATTTAATAAGAAAGGAATAAAATAGATCATAAGGTCATCCTCCATGGATCCTACCTGAAGGGTAGGTACAAATCATCACTACGACTCTCCATGTCACATGATATCCTCTGTACAAAATCTAGTCCTGGAACCCAAATCTCAGTGATATCTGTCTATTGTCTGCACAAGATACAAAAAGGTGCGGGAGAATCCCTTGAATGTTTGAGTATAAAAATACCCGGTAGGGTCCCAAATACCATGATGACCTCCCAAAATTCCAAAAAATAATTCCCCCAAATCCTGACATCAATCAGAAATCACATAGTAAAACATAACTCACAAGAAGGTATATAACATAAATAACATGAATAATGATGATTATTCATAAAGATAAATCATAATTTTCCATTGAGAATATCCATTACTAAACCACGGAGAAGTAGTTATACTGTTAATACAAACTGGTTTATAAGTCAACGATGCTCATAGGGTCATAATTCATTGATCAATAAAGTGTCAAGAGTCGTCAATCCACAGAGGGTCATAAGTCTTTGATCCACACAGGTTCATAATTCATCTATCCACAAAGGGTCGTAAGTAATTGATTCACACTGGTACATAAGTCTCTAATCCAAGAAGAGACACTCTATTTCTAGTTCATGTCAGGTCATGCTACTATAGATCCATACAGGGATGCTTTGATGAAAATAAAAAAATGGTTACTCTTCACTAGAAATCCACCCACAGGATTCATGTACTTGGGGTACTTGAGTTTGATTGATTATTCTCCTCAAGCAAACAATTATACCACAACTACCACAAATTTCCCATGAAAAATTAACATGATGAACTTCCATTCCATAAGGGTTCCAATGAAACATATGACACATTAATCGGATGCCATGTCTGCATGTTTTAGGCATTTTTGTACTGAAAACCTGGTTAGATTCGAGTTTCATTCAACCAACGCATTCTATAACTTTTTCCAAAACCATTGTGGTGTATCTAAAAAATAACATCAAGTCTTATGGGTTCCAGTAACATAGACGGTTTGTCAAATGGACATATAATTTAGAAGTTACAGGATTTTATGTGAAACTATGTCAAATTGGGTCTGAGTCCGGGTCTAGTCAATCCAAGTCAGACTGACCCGACCTGACCTGTGTCTGACGTAGAACGCAAGGAATTGCCCGGTCTAGGCCTTTCAGCCAGGAGACTGACCCTCCAGGCCATGATACATTCCCGTCCTTTTTCCTGGGTGCGGCCCGCCTACGGGATGGGGTCCCCCCAGTGAGTGGAATGTTCTTATTCAGGTCTTTACCGGGCGTCTCTAGTCTGACACTGGCCCCCCAGCTAACTGCTCTTGGGAGGTTCCTGTGGACATGGATCTTCCAGCATAGTATTTGATGCTGTGGCGCCTCCTCCGCAGTGCACTTCCCAGCATCAATGTGTCTTGCGATGGCCGACTGCCTCCCTTTTCATCATGGTTCCTGAAGGTGCTACCACTTCCGCATAGCATGCGAGATCTTACCACCACTACCAACCGACGTCACCACCACGTTAGTGGTTCTTCGAGATTGGTACTTCTGAGGGTGACTGGTGATTCTCTGGTGGTCCAATTTCCTTCCAGTTTGTGCCTAAGGGCCTCCAAGGATACGACCTCTAATGCATGTCCCTTAGTGTCAACTTGACGACATTTTCATAAGTCGCTCCTGAAGAATACAACAAAAACCGGATCGACTGAGTGTCTGGGACTTTTTCGGAATGGGAAGCTCCCTCAACGTTAGCATTTTACCCTAGGAAGAATTCAAACATTATCAATATAATGTTTAATCCCTAATTTCAACCCCACATCAAAAACCCGAATGAAGAAAATGAAAAAACCGTGGATCAAACTGTTAGTTTGTTAATCTAAATTAATCATATTTTGACATAAACTGACGAAGATAATTAAAAAATATATTAGAAACCAATTAAAACACAAAAATTTAACACGTTGGAAAATTCTATGGATAAGGTAAATGAATCTTCATTCGAAGTTGTTTGTCGGCATTCATTGATCCCAGATTGAATCCTCAATGACGTCGATCATTCCTCTTCCTTCATGGGAGTGGGTTTCTTCTGGTTCTTCATCATGATTTCTCCCAAGGTTTCCCAATACCATTCCCCAATGGTCTGAATAACATTTAAGTGTTAACGAGTTTATCTCTATGAGCATGATTTTAGTTCATTAATGAATTAAATAAAGAATCCATTAATTACCGAAAGGTGTGGTTACACAACCAAGTGATAGAGGTTATTAGATAAATTCATTTAATTACTTGTTAACTATGTTGTCCTGCCACCTTTTCTCAATGGATTTAAGGAATAAACTAAATATCTTTTTATTATTTTATTATATTCTTGTAGTAAATTCAGAAAATTAACTCTTTCTTCCTACCCATTCCAGTCAATTTAAATATATTTCTAAGCGAATTTCAGAACTAAAAATTAAACAATTCCCTCAGATTTTTAATTCAAGCTCTTGGTCAAATGATATAAGTTACCTCCCATGCGTTTACTAAATGTACCTTAAAAATGTTTATATTTCCATTAGGGGCACTCCATGCCTCATAATCATGTGCCATAATGTTTTAATGTCATGTAATAATTCCATATAATTAAAAAAATTATATTGAGTTTTCAAGTATTTATAGTCACCATGGTAATGGTGACTATAAATACTTTATATTGTTAATCATTGTGGTTGGAAAAAATATTGGTAAAACATATCAAATTTACTTGTTCGGTTTTATATTAACGTTAAAAAATCATAAAATAAAAATTATATTATAGTGTTCACCATTCAATGTGAAATAAATTTATTAAATTATAGGATTCTTAATTTCAAAAAAGGTGGCACTTATCTCTCTTATAAAAGGGTTCCAATTACCCTCACATATTCATAAACATTGAGAACCCTATCTCAAAAAATATAAACATAAATCCCACCAAATCTCTAAAACATATGATATAGAGTTTCTCTTCACATATATATATAATTCATTAATTCTGAAGACAATGTGAGATAACGAATACGGAGGTATAAGTCTTAAAATAAACGTGTATATTTATTTCTACAATATGAAAATCTATATTAAATATCATGACATTTTAGAATAAATATTTTAAAAATAAATTATTATTAGTATTATTAGGGAAGGAAAATTTTATATCATTTTTCTATCCAATGAGAAGTTAAAACATCACTCATACCTACATACAGAATACCAACACAAAGATGTGATGTGCAACAAATTTTATCATTAACTCACACATTTAGAATTACATATAGAATTCAAAAATATATATATATATATATATATATATGATATATATGATATAATTATTATTTCTATAAATTAATATATAATATAACATCTTACCCTCCCAGACATTAGAAATTAGAAACATCGGACATGTATATGTCCAAAATACAACCTTGATGAACAAATCATTGTTTTTTTCATTACCATATCATAGAACTAGTCATAAGGATGAATATGATGAATAAAAAATATATTAATAATTTTTAAATTATATTATAATTTTAATCATTTATTTTATTTTTTTGATATTATTCTATTCCATATGTGAAAACTTCTATCATGTGTTCCTATTGATTACTACCTCCAGGAAAAACTATTTTTCATTTTTCATGTCAACCATACATATATGGTTTTATATGATAATTTTTTGTAAAACCATGTTTAATGTAACATGATTTTAATGAAATATATTATTGTAAAATATATCTTTGACCACAGTGAACTAATAAAATATTTTTTAGACAAAAAGACCTGAAAACATCTGATATAATAAATACAGATTTAGTATCTTCTAGGGCATGATTATAAATTGATGTTAAAGAGTAATTCGAATATTAAGAATTTTAAATTGGTAATTATTAATTTATTTATTCATTTAATTATATTATACAGTTCTTAGAGATCAAACAATGAAAAATATAACATGATTAATGGGGTTAGTAATCTCAATTTCCATTCATAGAGATATTTATAAATTGAAAAATATGTAAACGATTTTACTAATATCAACATCCATATAGATATATTTTATCCATAATTTATTCAATTGATATTTTTTTAAGATACCATTTTATGCGATATCTATTAATTTTCTTCTAATATAAATGGTACAAAATATGTATTTTTTTTCTTCAAAACCATATTATAAATGAAAAAAAATTTGTCCATTAAATATCCAAACAACATTATATTAAATTTAAAAATATGGATTATCAAAAAATTTATCCATATAAGTAATTTTTTAATTTCTCTATATAATTTAATTTTTCTAACCATTTACCTCATCACTAAGAGTTACCTTTTTCATAGAAATATTGTTCTATCTATATTAATATAACAATAATATGGTTTTGAAAAAATTAATTCATAAAATTGTATGTTATTGTTTAGTTTTATTAATATAAAATAATATTTATCCCATTTAGAGTGAGATGATTAACAATGTTGTATTTTTTTTTAAATCACTTTCATAATGGAAAAAATTGAGAAACAATATTTTATATAATGTTTGTAATTTTCGAAAATAATTTTTATTATTTTTATTTGATCTATGTGTCACTCATATTAAATGGTTAGTGATTTTTTCATTTGAAATAATATTATTTAAATTTATAAATTATCAGTCATTATATACGGCTGAATACGTAGTGACCAAGGGCGATGAATATAGTATCCAAATAAGGCTACATGGTTTTTTAATGAATCATGTTTGATTTAGAGGAACTATTTTCATGTTAATAATATGGTATTCAATAATATAAATAAGTATGAGTGTTTTCAAGATAAATAAATTCCAAGGGTTATATAACATTATTATGTTTCATTCGTTGTATTTTATTCGTGTAATTGGATCTAAAATTTTTATATTACAAAATAGTTATTTTCTAATGTGGGAAATTTTTATTTATATAATAAATTTTTTATGTAAAATTGTAAATACATTAGGGTTGGATGGATTATTATATCACCTACAGACCTATTTTTAACAACCCTATTTTTTCAAAAAAAATTCACTAGATCTAAATAATTTGCAGAACTATAACTTGAAAAAAATTTCTACTATAGTGATTATTTTAAATTGAAGTATATTTTTATTCTATGAATTATCGGTGTAACATTGAGAAAATATTTTTCATGAAATTATGAAAACTATATTAACATATCCACTATGTTAAATTATGATTTTAAAAATTATCTAAAACATTAGACCTAAATGACTTAGGTAATGTAAGAATTTGAAACCCTTTATAGAAATCCGTTATTTTTTAGTTATTTATATTATAGGGTGTTATTGTTTATATAAAATCATGTTCTTAAATATAATTTATTTTTCAGAGGATCTTGTAGTTTTGGTATGAGGCCTTATATTAATGACAACGAAATTGGAATATCATCCATAAATGTTTATCATTTATTGTTTTACCATGGAATGTATTGTCACAATGGGGAAGCCAATGTCAATCTATAAATAAAAAAATATATGGAATTTTAATTTATAAATAATATTATATTATGATAAAATAATGAAAGGGAAACAATTAATTTATCATTGTTTTAAAATAGAATCCTAAATGATTTGATTTATGTTATCTAGAATAAACATATTGTAACTTGTTTGATAATTTAGAACGTATTAAAAAAGTATTAAATAATGAAATATATATAATTGATAGTAATTATTTATAAATTTAATATTAAATAGAAAAAATAATATTTATATTGAATTTAATTATTAAAAAATTATTGTAACCCATAATAATAGATATATGTTCAATAATGTATAATAATAAAATGTAATCTAATATGAGTAAAATAAATTATTTAAATTGATTATATAATATATATATATTCTTAAAATAAAAAAATGGCTTCTAAAAATTATCTCATATTTTAATTATCAATTTGATTCTATTAAATTCATTGTAATATAAAAATATAAAAAAATTTACATAATAAGATAATTTAGATTTTCATATTTATTATGTTATGGAATGTACTTAACTTCATAACTAAATTAAAAATAATTATTTTATTTATATTTATGAATTCATCACATTAATTTACCCCTAGTTATATTGGTAAATTTTTTATTTTCTTCGATTTATTCACTATATTAATTAGATCTAAAATAGTTTTTATTATATATTAATATATGGTTTACATTTTAATTTTTTGATATTATTCTATAGATAATCATACATTCTTTTATTGAGTTTCATTTTTTATAACAAATAGAATAAATTTATTAAACCTTGAATTTTCCTTGTAATATGACATGAGATTGAATTAATAATCTAATATTTGATTAAGAATATTTTGTGTTAGGATTATGATAGAGCTAAACTCTCTATTTTGAGTATAACCATTTATATAGGATCTATAGGATATAATTCACACTTCTTTAGGAGAATCATCTCTAACAATGGATGTAGGGCATGGAAACAATCATTCCATGATTAATTTTATAGGGATTATTTATTTAATATGAAAAAAAAATCGTTAAATTAATGGGTTCAATGAAGTAAATTCAAAACATGCATTTTTATATGAGTTAATAAAAATAAATTTCTAATTGTGTTATCAAAATATGTTAATAGTTTTATTAGGAGTTTCATATAAATAAGGACTACATATTTTAATTTTTCAAGGTAAAAATTTCCACCTAAAAATTATATTATTTCAAAATCATTTTGGGAATAAAATTTATAAACTATTATTTTTGAACCCACTTAAAATTACATTGTTTTAGATTCTTTCCAATGAAATAGTTTTAATGATCTTGAGAGATATTATATATAAGAAATAATGTTATATATTACCCTTACAATTTCATTCCCATAATTTTCATATTATTTGTGTCATACATAACTAGGAAACCATAATTATTAGGATATAGGAATAATAGAATTGATCTTATCCATACATTTTTTTTTCGAAAATTATTTTTCAAGTAAATTATCTATGACTTTTATAAGGTTTTATTATTAGAATTTCCTTATTGAATATATATTTTATATGATGAATATAAAATTCCAAAAAATTCATAATACAATATGGATCATATCCTACTATTGACTATAATATAATTTTGTAGAGTTGTGTATTTTAATTGGGTTATAATTAATAAATTTCATTAATTAATTAATCTAAAGAATGGAAGTTATATGATGGAGGGTAATATTTAAAAAAATATTAAATCATAATCATCAGATATGAAATTGACATCAACATTTAAATATAAAATTAATAATGAAAACAATAACTATGACTGGTAAATAAACATAAGAATTATTAATAATAAAAATAGGTAAAATTATATATCATGGAAACACATTCATGATAACCTCAATTTTTGAGTTTTTTAATCAAGAGGATATATATGATTATGAAAAATATATAGCGGTTCATTTTATGATACAATTGAATGGTTTGGTTTTAATAAGACGAATTTATCTCTGGTTTCCACTAATTTAATGAATATGATGGGTTAAAATAATAAAATAGAGACAATAGATTTATCCTTTGATAACTATTTAAGATTTTATTATACATTTATTATTGAAAATGTATTAATAATTTAAATCATGTAATTTGTTTTTTATCCTTTTATTTTATGTGTTTGAGAATTGATTAACTATAGATTTGAGGTTCTTGATCTCGTAAAAGGTTAAAAATTTAAAATTATATCATTTTGAGCATAAAAAATCTTATAATAGCTTCAATGTAATACATGTAAAATGAAAAATAATGTATATTTCAAGAAGTAGTTGTAATTATTCCATATAATGTGTAATTATAATAATTAATTTAAGGGGTTTAGAAAAACATAATAGATTTAGTGAATTATATTGGTTTTATAGACTAATTTGATAGGTATCATGGGTTATTAGTTTCCATATGTATATTTTAATGCAATTTAAAATAAAATAGAGTTTCATAAAAAGGTATGTGTAATATACCATCATAGGATAACCCATAATTTCTCCCATATTATCCCACTATAATTCCTGAAGTGATCTCTCAATAACCAAGGGAAGCAGAAAAGAACTAAGGTATCGTACAAATTAAAATATGAAATATTTTTACACTAAAATATATAAATTTTAGGATAAAACATACAGATTAATATAAAGGAAATATCACGAACATATCAAATGTATAACAACCAAATAAAAAGTACGCCATCCTATAACAACATATTCCGATCACAATGAACAAATAAAACACTATCCACCACATGGTACTATAATCCACCCATGGATCCTTCCACAAGAGATTGTATGTATCTCCTTGATAACCAATGTGAATGTAATCATGAGTAAAGAGATACATACTCAATGTGAAATATCTCCCTTTACATGTATCCAAAAAACAACAGATTAAAATAAAAATTAATAAATAGCTAGAATAGGGTATTATAAACAAATTGACTGGTAGGATTATAAAAAGTCCAACCACTGTCAATAATATCATCAGGAGAAACACACATTGTTACATTTAACTCTATAAGTCAATGTGTTGTTTTTTTTCAAACACATTAAGGGTTTACCAATTTTTAATTATATTAAGACCATGATTATGAAATTCAATTAGTATTTCATAAATATTTAATTGGGAAAGACATTCCATTTATCTAGAGAGAATTCCCATTAAAATAATATTCTCCTTTGTAGAATTTTATCGATCATGTCATCATCATAAAAAAATAATCAAAATATCATTCTTATAAAACAATTACATATCTACTTAAATATGAATTCATCCTCTAAAGGGTGAAAAATAACAAATTTCATAAATAATACCAAATTAAATTTACATTAATACAATTCCTAAAATTAGAAGTAACATATGATTATAACACCAACCGTATGATTTTAGAAAAACTAATTTATTTTTAAAATAGTAATGAAAATGACCAGATCATGTCCTACAATATTAGATTCAATGAAAACTAGTTATTCCCTTGAATACATCATAGATACCGAAATCAAAGCTCAATATGGACTTATTGAGAAAATAGAAATAATGATAAAGTTAAAATCCTGATAAAAGAGGGGAAATGAATAGATAAAATGAATATAACTTAAGGTGATCCAATAAAAATTATTAGGGATCACCACTAAAATAATAGGACAACACATTAAAGGGCCACTTGATGTTGAATATATATAAAATGAAATTATGAGAGGATTTTAAGTTAACATTTACATGGTAATATGATTAAATATTGATTTTAATATGTTTTATTCAAGTAACACTAATATGCCACATTGTATTATAAAATGTGGACCAATAGTGTATTTCTCACTATTTTTAGGAAACAATGTCACACTGAATCCTATATATAACCACATGATTTATAAAAAAGATTTCAATCCTTTGAATATAACACATGAAACCAAATATTCACTAAACAATGTTAAAACATATTTTTACTTATCAGGTGCCTAAACCATGCAACTGCCACGTTTTTCCGAAAAAATAAATTTTATTCCTCAAACTAATAAAAACTTATCTAATGTAAAACATATATTTACTACAATCAAATATATATATTTATTAAACATATATAATTAATATAATCTATATCCATTTTTTAACCCTATCAAAATCTCTCGGACATGATCTTAAATTTAGATGTGTCTATTACTGAATCATTAAGGCCTCATTCTGGATTACATCGTGATAGTCTTCATCTCATCACCATAACACACAATCCAATGAGAAGAGATTTCTTTTGAACAAATTATATTATCTTCACACTATCTAATTTAGTATATCAACTATATAAATATTATATTAAATTTCAATGTCTACTGACTCAATCACAATAGGATGATTTGGTTTATAGCTATTTAGTTCAGAAAAATGAAACTACTAATAAAATAATTTTATATTAAATTTTGTGAATTTTTAGGAATAAAACATCTATGAATTGATATGTAATATAATTTATTAATACATAATGATGTGATAAAAAAACCCTACCTATCCAAATGATTATGTCATGGCTATTGTAAAACATTATGAAAATCCAAATATTCTACCAAATTCTCTAATGGAAAATGTTATGGATCAATATAATATTTTTAAAAACTATGAGTTGTCAAAAAATATTTCACTACATAATTTATGATATCTGTAATTTATTAAATCATACTTGGATCACCAATGTAATGTTTTCCAACATTCCCTAAAAACATCATATATATAGGTACCAATACTATATACAAAAAAGGGTCGATAATAATGAATTTGTGATCATGCTTATTATATGAAAACTCTACTAAGGATATATGATTATATCATTATCATATGATGTTATGCACAAATTATCAACAAATTTGTTAAAGAATATTAATGACTTTATATCAATATATACATTAGTTTGGGGTTTAAATTTATTCTCAACGTCAACTAGAAACTCATCACATTATATATTTAACTATTCTATACAGTTTTAAAGGGATACCCTCTATATGAAATGAGTTTTGATGGATCACCTTGATGTATAATAATAATTTTTACATATATTTTAACAAAATAATATACCTATATCTTTTATTTGTTAAGAAGGAAATGATAATATATTAATTGTCGATCAATAATCACCAATAATGCATCCTTGCTACTGGGTGACAATGGAATCCTAATAAAGATGTCAATGTCCAGCTTATCACTTTAATATAACTAATGGGTAACATATGAAAAAAATATATAAAGATATTTAATTATTTAATAATTTTAAAACACATGAAGTACTAATAAGTATATACCAAAATCAATCACCTCATTCATGTCCCCCTATAATTACGTCTAATGACATGAAAAATCATAGTTGATCTAGCATGTGTGGACCATCTGGATAATTCTCCACCCTCAAAAAATTAATTTCTCAATATTTTTATAAAATGCATCCTTCTTCACAAGAAAAAATGAAATCATGGAATGAATAAAATGAAAATATTGTCTCCCCACCATCAATATTCATTCTAAAAAACAAATACTTTATATATAACTCATGTACAACTTAGATATGATCAATAATGAAAATCCACCTTTTAGAGAAGAAAATATTACTCATATTAATGATTGATATTCATTCATTTAAATTTAAAAAAACATTCTCACAAAGCAACAATAAAAAATTCTTTCATTACTCCCTGATTTGATAATTTACTACCCAACGCATCTTGGACCACAATCACATTTATGGGTGTGTATTATATTTTAATCACAATGATATAATTGATCTTAAGAAAATAATTTTTTATAATTTTCATGTCACTATGAGTTAATGTATACATTAGACACTTTTGTTATTAATATTATATAATACAATTCTTGAAGAGATAATTTAACTATGTATTAGTGTAATGATTCATTACTGTAAACTCATGATCATGAGTTGGACTGTTCTTATCATGGGGGAATAACTGAATAGATAAATAACATATAACTTATCTACAATACATAAAAACAGAAGAAATTCAAATAAATGAGTTGTCGCATTTGAAATGTTAAATTTAAATTAGATTAATATAAATGAATAATAAAAATGACAATAATATCACATTCCACAACCAAAAATATATATGTCATTGATCGCTACAAAAAATGTATACACATTACCTAGAAAAATATTCTCTATAGATTATATCTTGGAGAGTACATAAACAAATATCCTTAGATAAAGAGATAACTAGATAAAAATCAGGACCACAAAACATTTCAGAGATACTCTTAAGACATCAAATCCCAAAAATTTTAATGTGAAAATTATACACATTTGAATGAAATCATACAGAATTTTAATTTCCCTAATTTTATCAAGATAATTTTTCTTCAATCTATTAATATATTTTTTTCTCGTGAGTAAAATTATTATATAAGAATTTCCATCATGGTAATTTTACTATGCAAATAAATAAGAATATCTACATACAATAAAACTATAAAGTAATCCATAATCTAGTGAATGATTTTAGTAATCAAGTGAAATGCACTATAGCGCAATAAAAAAGGAGAAAACGCATATCATGATACCGAATATTCCTCAAACATATTTATAAAATCATATTATTGATATCCTTTTCATGGACACTTCGTTGATGGTAACCAAATTAAAAATTAATTTTTAGAAACCAATGAGATGTCATGAGAAAATAATGTGTTTCATTAGTCTTATCCAAGGGGTAACTTTTCATCAATTTTACATAGTTTATTTTTTATAAAAAAATGTCAATTATTCTTTTCATACTTATTGGAATATATCACTAGTGATTCCCTAGGAGAAACTCTATGATGAATTGATCACCAAACCTCATTATTTATAAAAAAACCGTTAATTCCATCAACTTAGCTAGTGTGAATCTATATAAAGAAATTTAATGGATCTCATATAAAAACGAAATTATATAGTAAAATTGGAATCCATATGTGGTTTTTTCCGAAAAAAACCATTAATAAATGTTTTACAAAACTATCACACCATAAAGGGATATTGGTCTACTATTACATAGATCAATGGAAAATGAATCAAATCTTATACCACATAAGATATTATATAATAAAAAATAATAGTTTGATTCCCCCCCCCCATTATAATAACCCACTCACACTAGAACACGTGATTGATTTCATCAAATTAATGAAAATTTACACTTTGATGATATAAATTTATGTTTTATTTAAAGATATTTAACAATAATTACCAATTATTAGGTAAAAATTGTGAATATCAATTACATGAAATACCCATAACCTTTCTATGTTAGTGATAATTAACTAGAACATGGTACATTTAAAACATGCCACTAACTTCTTTCCCAATGGATTTGACTGATTCATCATTAATTTCATAAACACTATGTGAAATTACATTTCATTTATATTTTTAGATTGTATAATTGAATTAGTATGACTTATATCAAAAAATATATATCTTTAGAATATTCAATAAGAATCATAACTCTGGATAATTAAAACATTATATAATCCTCTAGTGTATATATTTATCAATGGATACATCAATCATCATCTTGTATTTTATTTTCAATGTAGCATCACCATATGCATAGGGTTCATATCCAACACCATATAATGAGTTACATCTGATTTGTGAATCCTTGTTGACGGTGGATCTTCCTTTATATACATGGGTCGAATTATCATATAATTGTTGAAGATGACAATTTATAACATATATGTTACAAAAATTTGTTTCTACCATTTAATATTGTATTTTTTTCCATTTCCCCACAATGGTAATGGTCCACTTGAAGAATAACAAAATTATATTGAAACCCCTTTCCCCTACTTTGATGAAAACCATTATTACTACTCTTATATCTATGAAATGTTGTTTGGATACAACCTAATATTAGTGATTAACAAATGATTTATATTATCCATGATATTTCAATATCACCTATATATCACATGATTTTATCTTCCATATTGTTCAGTTTGAACGTTTGAATTTGATATAATTGAATATATATTGACAAGCCCATCTGAACCCTGCACTCCATGATATAGTCATTGAAAAATAACTCTACAAAATTGAAAAATATGGATTATTATCAATGAAAAAATTATCTGTCGTATCCTAATTAACAAAATATCATTACAAAACCATTGACAATGTCATAGGATTATAATATTGCGAACTATCATTCATAATAGAAACTCATGTCTGAACACTGTGAAACCATGGTTCCACAGTATACTACCACCACTTCCTTCATATTACATCAAATATATAAGTGTAAAATGATACATTGAGGTCTTTAATAATATCCATGTAGTATAAAATTACCCTAAATCCTCTAAATCCTATTAACAAATTCCTATTATTCATCGAGTCCCTTCATACCATAGATGATTGGTGGATGCAACAAATTAAATTTCAATGCATGGAAATCCCTTTATCAGGGATAATTAACAGGTACATGGATTAGGAGTTATACAACTTATATTAAACATATTGTGTATACTTACATGGACTTATCATGGTACATGGTGTCTTATCATGAAATAGATAAGTTTACTAACACTGCAACCCCACCTATTTGTTCTGATAGTACTAGAAATTTTAATCAATTTCCACTGACACAATAGTGATACATATGTAAAATTATATTATTTTACAATATCATCATCATTTGATGCCAATTTTTAATAGGCTAACCCATGTCAACTGATAATTTTTCATAATTGGACCACCAAAAATCCAAATGCATATTCATAATAACCTTAATATGGATAAAATAACCACCATCTCATATAAATTAATATTATAATGGTTTCCCATATCAAAAAAATGATTGGAAGAAAAAATATTAATACTAGAGATATCCATAACATGACATATATTAATCAATCAAATCAAAATGGAAACCAATGAAAAATAAATTACATGTTCACAGCAATCAATCTAAATACAATCCACAAAATTTTACTTGAATCAACCAATGGTTCAATCTATATTTGGTCATATAACACCACTATAACAATGATATGGAAATGTAACATAAGGATGAATTTCTATCCTCTTTTAGTAATTATACCATTAATATGCACCTTTCAAAACCATTTATATATAATACCATAATAAAAAATTTGAGTGTGACATCTAAATCATAGTGGCATTACACCAAATAATCTATATAATATATATATATAAGAATTATTTATTGATTTTCCATAAAATTGTTTTAAAATTTATTTATTTTTTAAATAATTTCCATTCTAAAATACCTCTGGTTTTACATTAAAAATAAATATATATTAAATAAATTGTGATAAATTGATAAAAAATCCATTATACATAATCAAATGATTAAAATTTTTTTTCATACATCAATAAAAAAATATTCATGATAATATAAAATCTTTAAAAATATAAAGTATCTATCAAGATACAAGTGGATAACAACAAAAATGTTTGAAACATGTGTAAAAAAATGATCCACTATCAGGCATATGTAATGAATTCTTCCCAAAAACCATGATTCATTATAAATTAGAGCCACTAACACCACAAGAATGTGAGAATTACCTATTGGGATTCTTAACACCACTTTGAATAATTTTTTTTTTAAATTTTCCCTATTCACAAATGATTTAAAATTTTGTAATTATATCATAATAACATTAATAAAATCAAATTAATATTTCAGAATTCTTTTCCAAAAAAAATAATTAAATTTACAATCACGAAACATATTGTTTAAATGATTTAATTCATTATATTATTTCATAAATCATATCATAGGTGAAAAAATGGATTTAAAAAATAAAATTCATCTTAAATTATGAATCAATATTCATTAGGAATCAATATCATATAACATTTATTTAATATAAATAATTTCATTATTTATAAACTATGGAATTCTTTATAATATAAATTATGGCATGGTTAATATTGTTGGATATAGACACCCATCTTATGATCTAAGGTAACATTTATTACATTAAAAACAATGATGTAAATAATTAAAATAAATAATAAAAAATTATATAAAAGGGAAATATTTTCCCAACCATATAAAACCCTTTTGATATACATATCATAAACTATTATGATTCTATAATGACAATTTAAATAAGAAATAAACAGTGATCTAGAAATACAGGGTGAAAACAAGAGACATATAAATAAAACAATGATGAGATCTTCCCAAAAAATCATGGATCACTATGCAATAATAAGGAGAGTCCTATGTAGTGTCAAATAGGGTTTGTTTCATGATAATGAATAATTATTAGATGAATTTAGGTAAAATCAACCAACTAAAATGATGTAAATTCCAATTTTAAAAGGATCATTTCTTGAAACATTTTTAAGCCACAGGGTGTAATAAATTATTCATCATCCAGGTATTAGCCACTCTCTATGGACAACCAAGTCACATGGCTTCCAATATTAGGTAAAAAGTTTTGAAATGTAATCTTTAAGCCATAAAAAGTGACATCATAATCTATAAGTCTACTTCAAAAGGATTCCATACAATTTGAAAAATGGTTTTTCTAAAATATATGCCTCATTTATTTTTCCTAAAATTATTAACTATCAACCTCAAACTCCCAAAGAATATTAAATCATCATAATATATACACCATTTTCAAAAATAAACATAGTAATGAAAATTAGGGAAAATCATTATAGATTGATGGAACATATAGGTCATATTCAATTGATGGATCTATATACTACTACCACAAAAATTTAATACAATAAACAATTCTAATTATTTATGAATATAAAAAAATGTTGTATGTTAAATACATACATCACAAATGTGATATGATTTTTAATTTTTATTCAACGAATAAATTTCATCATAATTGGAAAATTATTTGAAATAAATGTTTAATAATTAATCATATTCTATGACATTCATGAAAATATGATTTTGATAAATATGATTAATCAAGGAAAACCAATTTCCATTATATTTGTTTAAATATGGGAGGAAATCATATAATACATCAATTTGGTATATTATAAATAATTAAATATTATTTCTAGATAATTTTACATATCCAAATTTTTACTAAATAAGTATAGAATATTTTTTTAATGATAAACATTCCCTTAGATGAAATATGTTTTGTTTTCAAAGACAACATATTTTTTTTACATTAACAAGAAATTTTATTTAAAATAAAATGTAAAAGGCTTTGGACTGTTTGATTGTAATTATTTTTTAACAATATTCAAAAAATTATAAGTTATAGTATAAAAATAAACTGATTTATATTTATATTTCAAATTATGTTTCAATAAGTTATTATGGATTGATGATTTAATGAGTAAAATTTTATTATTCTCAACCCCATAAAATTTATATGGAAAGGATTAATGATTATTATGTAGTACTTATAATGTTTTCATAGTATATAATATTCCTTATTCAATTTTTAAATTTATTTTTGTATCGTTTTTATACTAAAAGAGTATAAAAATGTATTATATTTTTTATATGACAGTCTATACATTATTCATATTTAATATTTTCTTAATATATTTTAATAATAGAAATGATAATTGACATATTAGTGTATAAAAAAGTGTTACCTCTATTAAATGTTTTTCATTCAACATTAGAGATTGTAAAGAAATTTTATGGTTTTAATGAGGGATAAAAGTTATTAAGACATGAAAGCTATCATTATTTGGGAAAAAAAATTTCTTTGATTCCCTTTTGTTAACATACCACTGAGGGTCATGAATTATTTCATTAGTATATTTAACATTCTTGTTTCATACATAATCATCAAACCACACATCATAATTATACCTATCATGATAATATTTATAATATATACCAACCGCACACAAAACCATGATGTCGATTTAATTTGGAATGGTTGGAATATTATTATTTTAATTTCTGTAGATGATATATAAGTAATAATTTTATTTATTTGCATTTTATGATTATTGTGAAATCTGGGACCATTATTGATATAGATTAAAGATGTATATATAAATACTATGGAATGGTTCAAATGATATTATTATGTATATTGATGAGGGGAATTTTATTTGATCATATTCATATGTGAGTTACCCGAGGCTTTTTTATCTATTTTTCAGTATATACATATATAATTGAGAAAATATGATTAAGATATATTGTATTGATATGTTTTCTGTACTAGTTTCAGTTGATGTAGTATATAATTATATTTTATGTTGACATATATTGATACATTGATTTTTTGGGAAATTCAATGGTGATATTATTGTTAGATGTATATTGTTTCAAATTCTATTATATACTGAGAAGAAATGAGGGTTTTATAGGGGAAAATATTTTATTATATGTCTATGTAGTGAAATTCATAATTTTTGAAAATACTATATTTGCCTATGGGGTAACACATTTTGGTTATGTGAATGAGGATTTCTTTTTAAAATAATTATATGTAAAAATAAAATGATTTCAATAAATAAATTTAAAAAATATTTCGAATACATTTTGGATTGATCTAAAAAAATGTTATATGTAATGAAACATGTACATAAAATGTAAGTTAGGTTATAAAAAAGTTTCTTAAAACATATCAAAAATATTTTTTACATATAATTTATCAATATAATACATTTTATTTATCATTATTCCAACATGTTAACATCAATGTGGATTTAGGGAATGTTAAAGATTATTAAGAACATGCCTAAATGGAACCACAATGAAAAGGTGGTTTAAACTCATTCAAGTACACTGAAATTGATTACATTATAATAGACTTTATGATTTCTTAGGGTGTAAATCCTCAAATAATATAAAATCTGAAATTTCACATGGAATTTTTTTCCTCTCATATTATATTACTAAATCATATTTTAATTATCATGTATTCATGATTTTTATTATCATGAATTTCCATGTAATTTTCAAAATTGGAAAAAAATAATCATGATATTGTAACTATTATACCTAATAAATCATTAAACAAATACTTCATCAAAATTATTAAAATATGTTGTTTCAATGTTGTTTCCTTGGATAACATATATTTCATTTCCCTAGTTTTTGAATAATCTAAATTTGACTTCTATAAAGCATTTCCGATTGAAACAAATGTAATCTCTCGTACTCTCCCAATCTTTCTATTATAATCCAATGTTATAATAACACATCAATTGGATAAAATACATCCCATGGGTTAGGAAATTCATTTACATCATGGATACACTAAGTTGAAGGATAAAGTTGGATTCTTAAATAATATTACTATTCATATAATTTGAAATATATTTGATATATTTTGATAATTAGTATAAATTGGAATAAATTATTCAATATTTTATTAAATAAAATATAAAATAAAATTTATTTTATTTTAATTAGTTTTTTAATATTTTTTTTAATATGATCAGATAATATTTATCCCCACTATAACCATGAAATATTACATATCTAGGGATTCAATTGGTGTGAGTTTATATATAAATATTTATAATTTGGAAAAAAATAATTTGATACTATTGAATACATGTGATATTATATGAAAAAAACATTCAAAAAGTATTATATTTATTTTCAGATGATATAATGGATAAAAATGGAATGTGGTCCTTTGTCATCATGGAATGGATCGTTCATGTGATATGATAAAGAAATATATCATATGGATAACTAAATTTTCATTATTAAATATATAAGGACTCATCCTTAAACATTACATAATCTTGAATTAAATGAATAATTAACCTTAAATATAATTTCAAATTTAGTGTTTTATAGAATTATTCCCAAACTATTACTAATAAATTTGAATATTACATGTAGATTCTACTACTCAGTGTACATTTATTTCTTAAAATAAAATCTATTAAAAAACATGTCTACTTCAAAGTTTTAGATAGCATGACTTTTCATTGATCACATCCTTGACCCTATTAATCTTTAAGTCCAATGGAATACAATTCAAGATATTTGGATGAGCATAAAAATCTCTATAAGGGTTATAAAAGATGGAAGGAAAACATTATCCCATTAATAAATACAAAGCAATGAAACCATAGTTTTTAATCATAACGTACTCATGGAATTATAAGATTTATGAATAACACACATAAATCATAAATCATAATGGTAAATAATGGAATTCATAAAATACATAGATTGTATCAATAACATCTATATAGGGAGTCACATATGTAATCCCCAGCATAGCATATTCCCTAAATCTCTGAAGAGAAACATTTACATTTAGCTCTATCACATTACCCAATGCATCGAAGATCTATCTCGGGCTCACCAACCCTATGTTTATCACGTAACAACCCACATACATAAACAATGCCCAATAATCAAAAAGTATTCATAACACATAAATCAATAATAAATGAAATATAATATTTACACATTTGAATCACAATATATCATTTCACGATATAGACATAGTCAATGCTTTATCAAATGATTTTCAAAACCATTTAAAAAATTTTATAAATAGATTTTTGAATCAAAGTGTCCCATGGAACTTAGAAATATTTTATTGAAATTAATATTTTAAATAATTAATGTCCTTATAAATAAATACTTCAATTCGTTTTGAAAACATGGACATTAATGATAATGATTTAGAAGAGAAAATCCATAAAACAAAATTTAGTTATGGACTTCTAATCCAAATGAGAGATTCTTGAATAAAAATAATTGAGGAAGAAAATTTAATTAAAACATTATAATATCACGAGAAGATTTTTATTCATGATATAATATTCCAAAGGATCGTATATACACCTTATACAAGTGAATCGGTGGATAAAAACAATGATGTCTCAATGGAATGTAAATTGAGATGAAATTCCTTATAAAAATTGAGTCATTAGATTAAGTATAAATAAATTACATAATAATGTTTCAAAATTTAAAATACACTCAATATGATTTGATATTAAATGTAATACAATCATACTAAATTCAAACATGTTATTTTTAAGACAAAACCAATGAATTGGATGTTTAACTCAATGAATGTTTATTAAGTGAAAATTACTCTTATCAAGTTCATATCGGTGACTTGAGAATTTATCAATGGAGTTATTATGTGTATATAATGTATATCCACAAAAAGGAGTTTGGATATTGAAAAATAAATAAACAAACAATGATTCCACACATAATCATAGCATGACCTAATTATGAATTAAAAGGTTAACCCAAGGAATACAACCTGGGTTAAAATGTTCCCTTGCCGATATCGTAACTTACAAATCATACAACCCATGAAAGAAGACTCATAAAATGAATATTTAAATACCAACAAATTGAAATATATTAAAAAATTAATACACTCATGGGTAGTATATACACCAAAAAAATCAAATAGTGGAAAATATAGCATTAATCTCACGGGAATAAAATGTGACATGAAAATCCCTAACCACGTTGTAATAAATGGAGTCTTATGAAAAAAAGATAAAAACTAAAAATTAATCACAGAATACCGTGAATATAAATATAATAATAATAATAATAATATATATCAAATTAAATTACATTTCACAACACATGCAATATATTAGTGGTGAACAATGTAAATCTCATGGAATTAAATGTGAGGTTAGAAATCCTTTACCTCGTGTCTTACTTGATTCGTTTGTTCCTTGATCTTCTTGAATAATAAACTAAAGATAATTTATACTTCCTTAAGATCATTTTTCATGTTTATTATTATTTTCATATCACTTGTTACCATGTTATAAATAGTATGCAATCATTTAAGTTAATAATGGTCATTTGGTCGATATTTGGTACTTCAGTCAAAAATGGACATCTTATAATTACTAGTTGTCCTTGTGGTCAATAGTCAATTATATCTATAATTATATTCATGATTTAGATATAATATATATGATATATATCCAGTTTATATATGTATTTATATTATTAGATAAAATTATAGGTAATAAAATAAATGCACCATTCAAGGAGAGGGTACGTTGTACGTACACATGAACACTGCTATCATTTGTATTTCATATTTTAATGAAATTAAAACATAATGTAACATATTTATATTATAAATCCTGTATAATATTATATATTATATCATTAACTTTGTCATTAATATGTCCCACATATGGAATTAATGAGTCATATCACTTGGAGGGTGCAGTAGTCCGCACTTCCCCAAATGAAATTATCACGTTTATCAATAATGAAAACCATACAGGTATGATATAAATGAAAGAAATGAATAAATAAAAATTAAACAGAATATATATTTCACATATAAATATAGTGGCATCATAATGGCCACCATGAGAGGCGGTAGGAGATAATCGTATAATCATTATTTCGTAAGGTGTTAGTTTGACATCCAATGAAATAGTATATTCGTTACCCATTAGATAGTGGTGTGTGTATGTGTAGTTAGAATTATTCTTATAACTACATCCTAGTATATTTAGTATACTATTGGCGTTATATAAGAATAGAATAATAATATTTTATGGGTTGGATAAGTAATAAAAAAGAAAAGAAGTTATGAGAAATTGTTACAATTAATTTGGGTGACTCACTTTGGTTTTAACAAAGGGGTTTGTTGAAGTGTCAGATGCCTATGTTAAGACTTCTATATGGAATATAGGGATCTTGAGAGATTCTTTGGGCTTGTTTTGGATGAGCCAATTGGCTTTATAGGTGTGAGTAATGAGATACATGTGAGGTCAATTTATAAGGGGGTCTTTTTAGGAAAGTGTGAAAATATTATTTTATTATATAATGATATTCGTTTTGTAAAGGTCTAAAACTATTTAAAGTAAAATATAAGATGACTAATGGTATAAATAAAGTCATCCAATAATAATTGGACATGTTTTGGATTTTATTTTAATAATTATATTATTATTTATTTAAATAATTTATTAATTTATGTAAATACTGCATCATTTTTGTGTCATTAATAATTATATTTATTTGATGTCTAAAAATTAAATAAATATCATGATGTAGGAAATTATTTTTATTTTTAGTGAATATTTATAGTCAAAAATATAACTTATATAACCCAATGTAAAAATTAATTTTCTAAAAGTTATTTTTTTCATTTTTTGTCTTTACTTTAAGTTAATTAATATAATGTGTCATTATCACACATAAGTGGCACCATGGGGTCCCAAAATTGACCCAAGGATTCCAATGGCCGACCATGACTCAAAAAATATTTTTAGGACAAGTGTTATTCTAATTTCTTATTATTATAATATTCTTTTTATCATGAATTACATTATATACCTTTAAATATGGTAAATAAAAGTAATAAGATACTATTCACCAAAAATTATTTTCATCTTATTGAACCACATTTTATTTACTAGTAAAAACAATGTATTTCAAAAAAAATTTAATTCCAATCAAATATGTTGTAAAATTTCATTTAAATGAAAAAAATCAGTTTCTAACTACAACTAAGTGGTTTCACTATCCATCAAAAATTGATGTTTTTTAAAAAATTTCAAAAAACTTAGTCTAAGTAGTTTTTTAAAATTAAATTGAAACAATTGTGTCTATTAAACAAAATTAATACAATATAAGTTTCATTAATTATATTAAAATTAATTCCCGTTGTCAAAACTAATAGCATGTTTTTATGAAATGATATCTATCAAAAGATTGACACTTGTTTGTGCACAATTTCAAAGTGAAAGTTCTTCTAATGAACAAAATCTGATTAAATAGTAAAAATATAATCTAATCACACTTTAAATCCATTTAGAAAGATAATATAACCATATAAATAATTTATATTAAAAGGTAGTTTTGAATTAAAATATCAAATTTTTTCACTATTCATCAAAAGATGTATTTTATCAGACAAATACCCAAATTTTACGCAATGTAAATTTTGATGTCCCGATTCTAATGAAAATTTTATTTTTTCAAATGGAACATATGTAAATGACCAAAAAAAATATTTAAAGGGGTTCTCTCTTAAAAGGTAGTAAATCAATATTTTAAAGTAAATTCTATTTAAAATTATATTCATTCACATTTTAAACCTCTAATATTTATTGGATAAATGAAGAAACATTTCACATACACGTATAATAATTTTGTAATTAGTTTTATTCATTCCTTCCACTACAATTACTAGGCGTTAACTACCATTTAAAATAATAATATTATATTATTAGTGTGCAATGTAATATTTCAATGAAACCCATTGTTTCCTATCGGGTAAACCATCAAACATATCATCTAATTTAAATTAGAATTGATATTTAGTTCAAAAATATTATTAAATATGAAACATTTCATGTTATTTATTTACCTGGGATGTTAAATCCTTCCCCCCATTAGGCAATTCCATCCTCAAAATTTAAAAAATGGGATTGGAATCTTCTTTAAAAGCCCCACATCAGAAAAGAGTCAGTAAAACTATCACCTAAATAAGAAAGAGAAGTACAATGGTCACCCGAGATAACCCATACCAGGATTCCATGAAGGAAAAAATCGATATAGAAGATAGAATGAAAGTTCAATTTCTGATGGAGAGTGATAGAAAACATGATCAAGAGAATGTAATCAACCAGAAAATCACAAACTTATGATGTGTTAAATGTTCATTGATTACCCAGTAGGAAATGTAAACCAACAATGCTTTTGTTTTAAATTAATTTTAATTATTTTGAGGAATTAATTTACAACATTGAAAAAAAAATATAATGAAATATACATACCTTTATATAGATTTTCATCCTTTAATAAGTTTCTACCAAAAACTAGTCTTTTCCCTAAACAATGTGCATTTATATAGACATGGTAACATCAAAAGCACAAGAATCATCTTCTAGAGAATCCCATATTCCATAGAAGAATAAAAATATATTTCCCCAGTCTTTAGAAGTCATCTAAAATCAAAATTGTTAGTGTGAGATCAGATAATACCCAAAAAGAACAATCTTTAAATAAAATAAAAACTACTCTTAATCTTCAAAAAAATTCAAAAAAAACCCAAACTTCAATAAAGACCATTAAATAAACAACTATCCATAAAATACATCAAACATAATCCAAAATATGATTGAAACCCAAAACTAATAAGGATTTAATTACATATTCCTCTAAGATAAATAATAATATTTATTTCCTAATAACATTAGTTAATCATAAAGTCACATATTGAAAATTAATTAACCTAATCACATATTCTATATGATAGGTTAATAATTTTCATAAATAAACTAATTCCTCATATTCCCACAATAAAAACATTGATTCTTCCAAACTAAAATTTCATCCATTTTTCAAAAGTTGAAATCCCATAGTATTATATATTCCTTAGGCATATAACATTTCTTCAAAAGTGAGAACTTCATCCACAACAACCTTTATCACTTAATCACCAAATTATTTTCTTATACTAATTATATCCATTTTATAAAACATAACATACCAAAATAAACTTATTGTAATTATATAAAATCATATTATTAAAATAGTAATTTATACTACCCAATGACTTCAAGTAGGCCAGTGGTAGGTGATGCACCTTTGTCTCCCTTTGGTTGTGGGTTCGATTGGTGCTGGCTTATTGGATTTGATGGGTTTTCACCCATCCAATGAGTTTTCCTTTTTATAAAAGTCAAAAATAACCTTAACATGTTTTAACCAAAATTGTTTCATTATACCTCTCATTTTCATCGCAATTCATTATGATTTCAACATCATAATTCATGAAGTGTTACTTATATTGTAATTTTTTATTTCACCACCATATGATAAAATAAAACGATCCCAAAATGTAGAACATCATACCTTGATCATGGTGTCTATCTGGTTTCATCCCCATCTTGTTCAAGTAGGTACAAGGTCCATGCATCACAACAATGATTTATAGATCCTTTAAAATCATTTGCTTCCTTCATCCACATACACCTTTAACAACATGGGTCATATGGGTGTTCAAAAAAAATAGTTTTGGGAAATAATCATGCATGAGATATAATATCAAAACATATGACAAAACATTATTTCTATAAAATAGGTATACCAAATATAATTTGAAACAATAAATTAACGGTCTTTTTAAAATACAATATGTATATTATGAGAGAATATATAGTAAAAGAAAATATAAATTGGTTTTGCAAGGGTATCCTAATTCAAAACCTTTTTTAAAATCATAATAATCTTCCAAATCTTGTGATAAGGTAAAATATTTGAAAATGACTTGATAATATTTTCCTTTCTTGAAAATATTAGAAAATTTAGAAAATAGGATTTGTTTAAATACAACCTATGATCGACGATGATAACGAGGTATAGTGGGGGTTTCTGATATCTCAAACAACTCCATGCAAGTGAGTTTTATGCTAGAACAAGCTTCACAATCATCCGAAGATGACTTTGTAATAATTATTGCAAGAAAGTTATAAGGATGTGGTTGGAATGTAATTTGAGGTCCTCCTCATTCCATTTTTAATTGACATTCATTGATCAAAAATAGTTATAATATAATGATATCACTAAAATATTAGACATAGGGACTAACCATTTGTCTAAAGAAAACTCTTAATCCCTGAGGTTGTCTAAACCGACCTCTGTTACCAACTATAAAGACCCAACCTTAAACATTATATAATCCTGAATGAAATGAATAATTATCATTGAGGACCATTTCATGCTTAGAATTTTAGAGAATTAGGCCATTAATAATACATATCAACATAACAATTACATGTTGACAATACTACTCAGTATCCATATTTTTCATAAAATAATTACTCATAAAAAGAAACATGTATAATTTCATGTTTTATACATCATTACTTTTCCTTGATCCCATAAATGACCTTATTCATATTTATTTCCTGTGGAAAATATTTCAAAAACATGATATGGGCATAAAAACATCAGTAAGGGTTATAAAATAAGGAAATAAAACATTATCCCATCAAAAAATACCAATCATTGAAACCATACATTTCAATCATAGACTAACTCATGAAATCATATGATTTATGAATGACACACAGAAATCATAAATCATAAAGGTAGCTTATGGAATTAATAACATACATAAATTTTATCTATCATAGCTATATAGGGAGTCACTATTGGAATACCCATCAGAGTATATTCCCTAAATGTCTTAGGAGAAACAATAAAGATTACCTCCATCATGTAACCCAATGCCTTGGAGAGCTATCTCAGGAACACCCGCCCAAGGGTTATCAGAAAACCAACCATATACATAAAAAATGACCAATAATCATAACATATTTCTAACACATAAATCACAAATAAAGGAAATATATAATTTTTACATTGCAATCACGAAATTTCATTTTAAGATATAGACATAATAAATTCATTATCAAACTATTTTTAAAACCATTTAACACATTTAATGAAGATATTTTTTAATTAAAGTGAACCATACCACATTAAAGATTTTAAAAGAATTAAAATTTTAAAACATTAATGCCCATATAATTAAATCTGTAAAACCATTTTGAAAACATAGACATTAATTAGAATGATTTAGAAGAATAAATTATTAAAACAAGAATTTTGTTAATGAGTTATTAACCAAATTGAGATATGCTTGAATACAAATAATTGTGTAATAACATGTAATAAAAACACTATAATATAATGAGAATAAAGGTATTCATGATATAATATTTCAAAGGATAGTATATACACCATATAAAAGTGAACTGGTGCATAACAACACTGAAGTTTCAATAGAATGTATATTGAGATGGAATCCCTTATAAAACCTGTATCATTAAATTAATGATAAATAAATTAGATAATAATGTGTAAAAAATATAAATACACTCAATATAATTGGATATTAGGTGTAAATCAATCATTGTAAATTCACACTTGTTATTTTTAAGACAAAACCAATGACATGGATGTTTAACTCAATGAATGGAAATTGAGTTAAAATTACTCTTATCATGTTCATATCGATGACTTGAGAATTTTTAAATGGAGTGATTATGTGAATGAAACGTATATCCACACTAAGGGGAGTGGAATTTGAAAGTTAATAAACAAATAGTGATTCCACACATAATCATAGCATGACATAATTATGAATTATAATATTAACCCACGGAATGGAAATTGGGTTAATAGGTTCCCTTACAGATTTGGTAACTTATGAAACATACAACCCATTAAAGAAGGATCATAAAATGAAGATGTAAATAAAAATAAATTGACGTATATTACACAATTAATACACTCATGGGCTGTACATAGACCATAGAGAATTAAATAGTGGAAAATATAGCAAGAATCACATAGGAATAAAAAGTTAGATGAAAATCCCATACCACGTTGTAATTAATCGAGTTGTATAAACAAATGTTAAAAACCACAAAATGAATGACATAATACCATTTAAATAAAAATAATCATGATAATATATATATAATATTTCAGTACACGATACACCACATTCAATAAATTAGTAGCGAACAATGTAAATCTGATGGAATTATATGTGTTGGAATAAAGCCCTTACCTCGTGTCCGACATGACTCTTTTTTTCTTTTTCTTCATGAATAATAAAATAATGTTAATTTATTCTTCATTAATAACCCATTTAATGTTTATTATTATTTTTATATCACTTATTAAAATTTTATTAACATTATGAAATCTTTTATGTTAATAATGGACGTTTGGTCGATATTTGGTACTTGAGTCAAAACCAGACATCTTATAATTTCATGTTTTCCTTGTAGTAAAGAGTCCATTATCTCCAGAATGATATTCAGGATTTCGAAATAATATATGTCTTATATATCCTGTATATATATGTGTTTATAATATTACATAACATTGAGTGGTAAGAAACGAAATGCACCGTTCATGGAGACGGTTAGTCGTTTGTACGCATGAATTCTACTTTCATATCTATTTATTATTTTAATGGATTTAAAACATATTTATACATAGTTATATTATAATTAAAATATAATATCATATAAAATATCATTATCTACATTCTATATACATTAAAAATTTGTCATTAACGAGTCATATCACTTTGAGGGGGCGGTAGTCTGCATTTCCTCAAATAAAATTATTGCATTTACCCATAATGGAAACCCTAAAGGTATTCAATAATTGAAAAATAATTAATCCTAAAGAAATCATAAAAATAATATATATATATATATATATATATATATATCATATATAAATACAGTTCCATCATAATCTCCACCATGAGAGGCAGCAGGAGACAATTGAACAATCATCGTCTCAGGAGGTGTTAGTTATCCATCCATAGAAAAACTATGTTCGTTACCAATTAGATAGAGGTGAGTGTTAGTGTAGTTAGAATAATTTTCATAACAACCTAATTATATATTATGGATACTGGTGTTGTTTTAAAATAATGTAATAAAAATAGTTTAGTGGATGGAGAAGTAAAATAAAATAAAAGTAGTTAAGAGAAATTGTTTCCTTTAATTTGGGTAACACCCTTTGGATTGAACCAAAAGGTATTTTTGAACTGCCTTATGCCTAATATAATGATTCAATGAGGAATAGAGGGATCATTAAGGATTTTGTGGAATTTTTTGGATGATCCAAGGGGTTTTATAGGTTTGAGTAATGTGTTAGATGTGATGGGGTTTTTAAAGTGGGAGGAGGGGCTCTATTGGGATGTGTGAAAATATTATATTATAATATAATGATATTCATTTTCTAAATGACATAAACTAATCAAAGTATATTATAATATGACTAATAATCGAAATAATATCAACAAATAATAATTGGTCAAGTTTTGGTTGCTATTTTAATATTTATAATGTTATATCATTAAATAATTTTCAAATGAGGTAAATACTGCATCATTTTTGTGTCATAAATAATTTTATTTCAATGATGTCGAAATATAATAAAAAATAAAACGATAAAGGAAATATTTCTAGATTGACAATGAATATTGATATTATAATATATAACTTATATACCACTATGTAAAAATTAATTTACTAAAATATATTTGTTTATGTTATATTTGCCTTTACATTATGATAATTAAAATAAAGTGTCATTATCACTCTTAGGTGGCTCCATGGGGTACTAAAATTGACCCAATGATGAAAATGGTTGACCATGACTCAATAAAAATGGTAAGGACAAGTGTTAAGGTTATTTGGTATTATTATAATATTCTAATTTTCTTGAATTACCAGATTTATCTTTAACTACGGTAATAAAAACTCAAAAGTTATTAATTACGAAAAATTATTTTCATCTTATTGAACCAAATTTAACTTAATAATAACAACCATTTATGTCATGTTTTCTAAATTAAATTAAAATAAGAGGTAATCATTAATTTAAATGATTGAATCAGTTTTTTAACTACTACAAAGTGGTTTCAATATTCATCAAAATTTTTTGTTTTTCATAAAAATAACAAAAATTTAGCCTTAGCTATATTTGATATTCTGAATTCAAAAATGATGTCTATTTATAAAAATTTAAAACATAGAAGTTTCATTAATTTACATAAAATTAATTCTTTTTGTCGAATGAAATAGTCTGTTTTTAAGAAACAATATCTATCTAAAGATTTACAATAGTTTATGCCCAATTTCTAAGTGTAATTTCATCCAACGTCCAGCATTTGATTAAATGGTAAAAATATAATCAAATTCCACTTTAAAAACAATTTAAAATACAATCTATCAATATAAATAAATTACATTTAATGAAGTTTTGAATTAAAATTTAGTACTTTTTAAATATTCATCAAAAATGGAATTTTATCATAAAAATACCAAAATTTTACCCAATTTAAATTTTGATATCCCGATTCTAAATAATAATTTTATATTGTCAAATGGAAAATATTAAAGTAAAAAAACTATATTTAATGATGGTTCTCTATTAAAAGGAGTTAAATAAACATTTTAATGTAAATTTTGTTTAAAATCAGATTCATTCACATTTTAAGCCTCTAATTTTTATAGGATAAATGTAAAAACATTTAAATAACATGCATAATATTTTAATAGTTAGTTCTGTTCATTCCTACTATTACAAGATCTAGGCATTGTCTACCATTTGAAATAATAATATTATATTATTAATGCGCAACGTAAGATTTCAAATAAACCCATTGTTGTGTATGAGGTACGCCATAAATCATAGCATCCCCATTAATGTATAATTAATATTTAGTTCACTAATATATATAAATATGAAAATTTCATGTTCTTTATTTACCTAGGATTTTACAAAAGAAGTGGTTTAAAAGGATTATTTTTTTTGGTATAAATAGAGAAGAGAAGTTAGCATTCAAATTTATTTATCAAATGTGGGAATGAATTATTTTTTATGAAAAAAATTGGTGAAGATTTTACATATTGTGGATTATTTATAAAAAATCAGGAAGTTATGTAACTATAGAATAAGAATTCACAAAATTCTAGTGGACTCGAATTAAGGGGAATTGTAAAATTAAAAAATTAATCTAAAGCGATTAATTTTCTTATATCTATGGTGTATAAATTAATGTTTTGGGATTGGAATAGTTCATAAATAAATAAAAAAGAAAATTTATAGTTGTTAGATATAATATAATGTAAATAGGTCATATTAATGGTCAATTAGTACCTACTGGAGTAACTAGGTGGGATGTCTACAAACTGGTTAAAAATTATTTCCATCCTTCTTTCACAAAAACCCCAATGGTATAAATAGAATTCATTTAATTTTCATAATGAACCATGTTGTACCTTGATGATTTTTTAATGGTGGAATGTATATTGGATGGTTGATTTTTAAATTAAACCTTCATTGATATTTTAGTTTGAATGTAAACATGTTGATCTAGGGATGAAATTTCCTCTATACATATATAACTATTATACCATAACTAAATTTAGGTGTTCAGGTTTGATTGCATATGAAAATTCATGGTAATACATTTACCTTCTCCATTATTTCATCAGCTAATTACTTATCCTCTTATAATATTTCATCAATTTATAGATGTTATATTTTTGTAGTAATTAATGGAGAATTACATATAATATTATTAAGGTTTTATATACATTAATGATGATTCCATGTTTATAGGAGCATTTATGGTCGATTATTATTTTTCTATTGGAATATGACATGTTACATTACTCATTGAATTTAATAAAATTGTTAACAAAATTATTGTAATGTTTGAATTAGAAATAAGAATATTTTTCTCATAAGGGGTCCAACAGTCATATTTCGGTCATGTCAACATTATTGGAATGTATTTCAACATTATGGAATCACTTTGATAGTTTATATCTATTTATATAAATAGTATACAATTATAATATATCTATGTGATTTATTTATTTATAATTATTGTGAGATTATAAATCATGGGAACTTATTATGTTGAGTACAAGAAAACATAATTATATAATATCATTAGGTTAGTGAGCAATAATATTTATTTTGATTTATATATAACATCACGTGTTCCGTGATAATTGTGATCGGATAAATTGGTGAAATAGAAATTTTTTGATATGATGATACTTAGATAGTAAAAATAAAATAGGGTTTTTTCATTTGAATCTAATCATATGATAATCGTATTGACTATTAATTATATACTAATTATTAGGTAATTAAATTGTGATAATTTTTGTGATCATGACAAGAACCATAAAATATTTATATATTAGAATGGTGATTATTGTTAACAAGAGTTTTCATGGGTAACGTCTTAAAGCATTAAATAATGAATAATGAGCTATAAGATATTAAATAGAATGTTTTTTAAATATGATTATTTAATTTGGGTTCATTGTAGATATAAAATTGGAACATTTGAGTATTATTATCATGAGAATCAATTTTTTTCAACTAATGTTCATACTCAAAAAATAGTAGTCATGTTACCTACTTCTGAGAGATTAGTTCTTCTAAATTTTTTATAAAAAAGATGAGTTAAAGATAATAATAATTATCCAAATGAGTGTTGCATGGGTGAAAATGATTAATCATATACTTTCACCATAACACCTGAGTAATATCATTTAATTTTTAGTGATAAAATAATGATGAAAAATATTTTTTTTATAATATGATAATTGTATTCCATTACCATGGAATATGGGAAATTAGTTTTAATGCATTTAATTATTGTTAATCATAGAGTTTATATATGCAGGTTGGGTTATAATAGCGACCGAATTTATCCAGATACTATGTATTTACATATTCCAATCATTTAATTAGATGGTCAAAAAATTTATATCTATATAATATTTTTCCATTAATATATATTGTTTTTAATTTAAATTGTCTAATTATCCAATGTATTGGATATTGAGCAGTGTAAATCCATTAATTACATATACAAACCTGACTATGGACCATACACATGGGTATCGAATCTTCTAATTTTGGAGGATGTGGTAGGATTGTATATGAGTTTTCTAAATATGATTTTGATACTATATCTATGATTTATGATCATCTAACCTATTATTATAGTTTATGGATTCACTCAATGGATCTATTATATAAAAAATTTATAGAGAGTTTAATGGTTGGGATTTTTTTTCAAATTTTGATTTAATCAATTTTTGACGTGTGATGATAATTAGTAAAATGTGATGGTATGAGTCTATTTATTGGTTTGTAACTATTACTTATCATTATTTATCATTCCTGTTATATGATCTTCACTCGACCTACCTATGATTGAAAATTAAATATTTATTGAATAAGGGGTAGGGCTCTATCAAATCATAGTCATAAAATGATGTGTATAGGTGTTGAAGAACATGCGACTCTCCCATTATAATTAACACACAATAATTTTTGAGGGATCCAAAATAAAGTTATAATTTGGAACAAAAACAGGCCCCCTAATTTTCTGTAAATCATTAGGTGAAATGTTTTCTTCACAAAATTTGTGGCTAACTATAATAAAAAGTCCAAAAACATCCTACAATATTTGATGAGGGAATATAAATACCACGGTAGAGTGGAATTCCCTATAAAATCATAGCCTGGTCTTCAGAGTCATACGTGACCTCAATAATGATGGAAATTAGGTGTCTACAAATAGACATTTCAGTAACCATGCCTCATTATTACCTTCCCATAAAGTAAAAAATACCAAAAAAAGATCTAAAACAATGATGGAAATAACATATTTCATCATGAAAATGATGCCTCCTTTCATATGTCCAGTTAGGCATGATCATTTCAACATTGAGCTTCATCCCCATTATTTTTTTTATCTTACCCACAACCCCATATTATTATTTTCAAATTCATCCAAATTTTGAACTACCCTTAGTCTGACATTGTACATCAATGTTGAGGATCCCCTCCCTATAAATTGGATCCCCTATTATCATCCACTAGTTATTTAATCCATATATATATGAAATGATGAGATAATATTTTCCATACATATAATTATTTATAGCCTACTACATAACCAATAATTAATAAACAATATTCATTCTTAGAATCTTCTCTTATATGTCGTTCAAACCAACTCCATAGAACATTGCCTCAAAGAACATGGAAATTGAGTCACTATATCCATAAATATCAATTCATTAAAAATGTATACTCAAAATATTACTTTCACAATCCCCACTTAAGAATAGATTCTAAATAATCTCATTTATTGAAGAAAATAAAATGTTGCAATGAGATTCTAGATAAATATTTTCTTCTACATGTTCCCATCACCAAGTACGTCATTATTACTTATTTTTCACACTCTAAAATTCATTTAGGTTGGAATTTAATTAAAAAATATCCTTTATTCAAATTATTCATTCTAACTAATTACATTGACCATAAAAAATAAGCCCCAACTACTAAAATTATTTGTGTAATAACAAGAAAAAAACATTTGACTTGATCATTAATTAGGATGATAATCATGAAGATAAAAATGTTTTTTCAGGGGTTTCGTTGATGATATCAAAGAACAAATATTGTTCTCAAGGTATTATTATTGTTTGGGGAAACTTATATCCCATGATTTCAAGGATTTATATAGTCATAAAAGTCTTCAAAACTTTTTGTCTCTAGATAACTTTTCATTAATACATACTAACCTACCCTATAGGGGTTCCACTAGAGACATTTAAAATAATTTTCATTTGTTTCCAGTGAATAGTTAACCAACATTCCAGCACTAGGTGATGAATATCAAATTTCAATTATGGTTTCATTGCATGAATCAGACGATGAAACATTGTTTATTCATATACCTTCTTAGAACATTAATTTTATATTATACATCAATTAAAAATTTTATAGAATAAAAAATGTGGTTAATTTTAGATTCCTAAATATCAATTTACTCACACAATGAATATTTATAACATCCCAAACTATATAAAACCGTAACCTATAGTTATATTACATTATTATTAAAATTTATAAGAGATTTTGAAGTAATTAATAAAATATTTCCTATGAATACTAGATATATAAATACATTAGATTTAAAAAACATATGATAATTAATATATATATTGTGGGAACAATGTTATCTCTTCTATAATATAATTATAAATTAATAATCATCCCCTCTAGTTTTCCTTGTGAAAGATAAAAATGATATATTATATTAATAATAATCAGTATTATATAGTGTTAGAATGCATAAAATATATATGGAAAATGTGATTTGATAAGAATAAATAAAAAATTGCAATCCAAACTGAATAGAAATAGATGTAATGAAAAATATATCACACAAATTAAAATACTAGATAAATACATTAGTCAGTGTCCTAAAAATGGAAGAAAAAATATAGCGATATAAAGACTATTTCAAGGATTTATTCAAGTAAATTATCTTATTTTGGGATGTTATTCAAATAAAATCCTTATCTATGTTTTCTTATGATACATACTGATGAGTTGGGGGGTAATATAATTTTAGGTCTGACCCGTGAAAATATTTTGTACAATGCGTTGACAATTAGTTTCCTCAAGTCCATTCATGAAATTATATATGTAAACACTTTATTAATATAACATAACTCTATAAATATTGATAAATACCTACATGAAATAGATTCCCGTTATATATAATATTGTTTGTTCTTAAGGGAACATCCCATAATAATCATGGTATTTATTTAGTATCAAAAAAGTGTTATTTAGTATCATTATAAATGAAATATAGTGGGGAGGGTACCGTCAATGTGGTAGGATATCTAGGGTATATAATATTTGGTTTCTATAGAATTCAATTGTTGGAGATTGAAGAAACACTATGAAAATTTATTAATTATGGTTCATTTATATATTTTTAATTTTGCATGAAATATACCAACATGATGTCTCACCTACATTATAGTATTGTGCCTACTCACAATGATTCTATGTATTGTTGAATCAATTCCCAACCAATCTATATCGATGAGATTAATGTATAGTGACTATGGTCTACAATGACATCCACTTTACATTATCTAGATAGGGAAATATTTTTAAAAAAATTTAACACAATATTATATTACCAAAACATTGGATGGATAATTTTATATAAAAATATTAAGAGAGATGTATTGAAATATTATCATTTAGATACAATAAATCTCATGAGTATAATGGAATATTTTTATCCAGGGAAATTCAATAATGACACAAAATAAAATGGTTGAAGATTATAACAAGATTGAATAGGAGAAAAAATTGAGATGGAAAATCCAAACTTAGGGAATATGATGAAATTAAATCATTAATTCATGATATAGAGGATGAAGATTAAAAATATAAAACAATTAATAAAGGAATTCCATGATATAATATATAAACCACATAATGGAAATTTGGTTCATAACACAAAATATGTATCTAAGAGATTATTCTTAAAAAATCCCATTTACCTATTTTTTTTAATTCTTATAGTGCTAATTATCATCATGTATTATATAAATAGTGATCTTAATAATTTAATTATTATCTATATTAAAATCAATTTTTCCTTAATATTTATAAATAATCATTTTATACCTTAATTTTTTATCATTTCATCATAAAATTCATGAATAATGGGTCATAAAAGTAACTATTCTAAAATAATATAATTATCTATTTTTCACAATTAATGTTTCAGGAGATATTTATTATTTATCCTTGATGAAAAAATCGATAATAAGCATGTTTTTTCGATGGTTGACAACAAGAGTTTATTTTTTTGATTTTTGAAAAAAATATTTGATATAACATATCAAAAAAATTGTACTATATTAACACATATATATCACACAATATAGTTAAAAGTGATTATATATTCAATTATGTTATAAATTCATTGTATTTCTCTTGTAAATGGTTAAACCAACCCATACATGATGATACCATGACTTAAATAAGAATTATTAGGTCATTTTTCTATTATATTATTGTATGTTTAAGTTTAGTATATTATTTATTATTTATTATTGTTAGATATTAAAATATGAATTAATTAGAATAATATTTTATGAATGTTTAATTATTATAGTATTTGAGAAAATATGTATCCTCTTAGTATGATTATCTTTAATGATGAAATTCTTTATTGAATTTTTTTACTAGATAATAATTTGATATACAAATTATTATAACATGAAATTATTTATATTTTATAAATCACACACACACACACACATATATATATATATATTCAATGAGGCTATCCATCAATTTTTTCAAATGAATATAAAAAACTTGTTATGTAATAGAGGTGATAGAAAAAACAACATATGAACAATTGTATTTTTTCATAGGGGATAAGATATATGAAAACATTATGATAATCAAATTAACAATCTAACGGTAAAGTATATAAATTAAAATAATATCATTATGTTGGAGTTAATAGTATAAATTAAAATAAATATTATCATGATCAAAACAACATAGTCGATAATACTCAAGTCGGGTAATTTAATATTTCAAAGATTTATTATTTGATGTTAAGGAAACATGATAAATAAGATTGACCATGGGACTATTTTAATGGGTAAGGTTTTAGTGAAATTAAATCAAGTTATTTTTATAGTGAAATCCTGACGAATTTTGTGTAATTTTGTGGTGTTTATGTTACCCTTTTAAATGTGAAGGGAAAGATTTTTTGTGTGAATAAAAATATAATTTTAATAATTTAATTATATTAGTAATGATTCATGGTCATAAAATGTTTTAGACTTTGAAATGGAATGAGTTTTGTTTATATACACCTCATTCATATAGTTTTAAATATATTTATTATATGTGATGTCCATTCAACCTAGGTATAATATCCATTTACATTTATAGTTTTTATTGAGTATTATAATAATTAAATGTACTATTTAATTTTAATGACAAATATTAAAATGGAAATGATTTTTAAACTTTTATCATATTCATTATATTATTAAACCATTTATTCAACTAAAATTTATAAATCTATAAAATGTTATTTTTGATATATAAAAACATTAACATGTCAAAACATTTTACTAGAAATGTTATTTTTAATTATTAAAATTATATATATTGTTCTAGTGGCATAAAACAAATTTATCACAAATAAGATATGAGGCATCCATGTAATGAAATATCAATTCCCTTAGATTTTGGGAAATATATTTTTTAAATTAATTTAATCTTTCGGGTATTATTCATTTCCCATTCAACTAAAAGTAGTTTATTTATTATAAAATATTTATGTTTGTAGTGAGATATATTGAACAAAATGGTAATAATACACTATAGGTAAAAAAATTCATTATCTTTATCTACATGGAACACTTATATTATATTTTCATATGCACCATAACCTCTTTCGTTGATCACTTGTATTAGACGCAATATTGATTTTTAAATAATAAATATATATTATTTATTATAATATATTTTCTAAATTAATTTTTGTTAAAATTTTTATAAATCATATGAGAAATATATTTTTCAAATAAATATAAAATCACTTTATTTTTTAAAAATTAATTAATAACATATATAGAAAACTGATTGAATTTAATTGAAAATATTATAATACCTACAAATATGTTTTACCGAAATAAATTAAATTAATTAAAATAAGTGAATAATATTAATTTTATATTTATATTATATATTATTTTAATTTTCTTTGATATTTATCTAATATATATGATAGAGTTCATATAAAAACTAATCCAAATAAATTCATAAAATACTAAATTTTATATTAAGGCATTTTTTTACATCCTTTTATGGGTGACAAAATTTAGAACCATTTTTTAAAACATTTATAGATTATATATATGAAAATGATCATTATATTTTGATGATAAACATAAATATTTTGTTAGTGTAAATTTTTTGTACTCTTCTATGTGGTTTCATTTTATACGATATAGTTAAAAAATAATGGATTTTTAGTCAAAACCACATATTTATATAATTTATTTACAAAGTAAAATTAAGTTATATATTTGTTTTAATTTTTAATTTGTAAAAATTTTATAAACTAATCTACTTTATATAATTTTAATCAATTTCACTATGATATTTTCAATAAAAAATTACAATCTTTTGGATGTTTTTACATTAAAACCCCATTGTGCCATCCCATAAGAGATATTAAATCTTAAATAATTTATACAACAATGTTTTTGTAATTTTGAAAAATTTATAACATATTTGGAATAAAATATAATTTCAATTTTCTAATTATTTCAAATTAATTTTTTATGAAAAATAATATTGATGGTTATTAAAATTATTTTCATCGATTAAGGTAAAATTATGAATAATTGAGAACTAAATATTAAATATAAGGGATTGAATGGAATAAAAATTCATTAAAAAAATTAATTCAATATATTGACACTATAATAAATTTTTTAACATTGTATTATTACTGGATAAAAGATACACTGGAAATTGTGGGAGGATTTCCCATTCCAAATATTTACAAGAGTGTCAGTCCTTCTCCACAGTAAAATGGCCACCTCTTCTACCATTTCCTCACACATCTCCATACAAATTTTCCCAACCATGTTCCTAGAAATATATATCCTCAAAATCCCTATAATAATCATATATTCATCCCCTACATTAGAAATCAATTCATGGAATCCCTTTGGGAGAAACCATAAGGTGTTACCTGAATAAGAGGTAAATATTTTCCCCATGTTATTTATATTATTTACAGTATCCTCCCCCTAAAATCTTATTATTAAACACATTTATATAATAAACTATTTCATAAATATAATATTATTTATTTATTTAGTGTTTTTAAAATACAATTACAAACACAAAAATCTAATGGATAACTTAATATTTATGTGTATGGTGAACTATCACCTCATGAAATGACAATTGTTCATTGAATCCATTAAAACCTATGTAGGTGAAAAATATGATGAGTAATATATTTATATATTATATATATATTATTTATTATTTCATTAATATTCATTAATTATTTTAATTCTCATAGATTTATATTTTTCATTTGGTGTAAATATGATAATTTCGTTCGACGAACTATGGACTACCACCCACACTAAGTGATATGATTAGTTTAAACACTACATGAAATGTATTAAGGATGTGTCTTGTGATATTATAATATATATATTATTTAGTAATTATAATTTAATTATATTATAATCATATATTCAAATTTTTACTTTTCTTTCATTCTATCAATGAAACAATAAAACAGAAACAATGATGATGCTTAAGTAGGACATACTATCTCCATGAATAGTGTATTATATATCACAAATATATATTATATGGATTATAAAAACCAAAATATTATTCAGATACATGGTATTTATATAATTTTTAAAATTCTGTAACTCATTATTTTTTTTAAAGGGCCACATATATAATAAATTAAGATGCATGGTAAAAAGAACATGAATATAACCAGAACTGAAAATTCACCATAGAGTTGTCAAAATGTACATAATATAAATTAATAATCAAAAAAATATTGTATTAAATATAAGGATAATATAATGTTACCTATTTTAAATAAACATATAATTATTATATATGAATATTGTACGAGTATGATGAGATTCATGACAAAAGGTAAAAGGTTTTCACCACAATTTTTCTAGGACATAATTACATTAATCATCACATGTTTCCATTGTGTGGTATGTATAAAGACCATAAATTTATTATATGATAATTATTATTCAATTTATATTTACTTAAATATCCATTTTATTTTATATATTTAATGGGGTTTATGTTTCAAATGATTCAATAATTTTCAACTAGTTTTTGTCTCAATTTTCAATCCTTGAGAGTCATGCCATGTTAATCACCTATATTATTCCATGAGGTGTATATAATTTATTTTAAATTTTATATAATGAATATAAATCTTCCAAATATATTTTATTATTAATATAATTTCCTTTTATTACATGGGTATTATGGTTGAATGTTATCAGGTTATATAAGTTTTTTTATGCAATATGACCACATTCGATATTGTTTAAGTTTATTATTCCATTGATGAAATATTATAATAAAAACTCAATGAAGAGTCATTAATTTTATTATCCTATATTTATTCAAGATATATTAATGTATTCTTAAATTTTTTCTATTATTTATAACAAAATATAGTTAGGATTGTGTTTTTAAGGAATCCTGACTTTACCCTATCTTCGGCCAAAAATCTGTTTTATTCCTAAAACTATATTTAAAAATATTCACAGTTTTTTCATTTATAATTAAATATATATTAATAAAAAATCATGTTCAAAAATGTATTTATACTTTTAGATGATTATTTTATAATGATATTTACTTAGAAGGTAATTTAATATGTTGTGTAAATATTCTTCTATATGTTTCCAATGAAAAATGATTTAATAAAAATTAAGATTCATTTATACGTTTTCAAGGATTTTTCTTTAATATTTTTAAAATATATTTTTCTACATTTTAAAGAAATGACATTAAATTTTTTCAAGGTTCAATTATATGTTTTCAAAGATAATGGTTTTTAAAATTCATTCAAGTTTTAATTATCTGTTTTCAAATTTGTAAAAGCTAAATTTGCATTTGAAATGATTGTAATCTTCTTTTATAGGTTTTTATGGAGAATTAATTCAGAGTATTATTAATATAACTTTAAATTTTTTCATCGTTACTTTTCAGATAATGGTATTCCAATGGTTTGAAATCTTAAAAATAAATTTTCTATTAAGATAAGCTATATTCCATACAAAATGTTATTAGAATTTATTTATATATTATTTTCTATCTATGAAGACATATATTTGTGTTACCCATAGTATTGTGGGGGAATTATTAAATGGAACTAATAATATGAGTTTTTTGATGGGGTTATGTTTTCATTTAATGACATTTAATAAACATGTTTCTCTTTTATATGTCATATTCTTTTTATAACCCCTTTATTTCACGTGTTATGTTATTTATGAAATGATTATAAAATTTATACCTTTTACCATAGGTTATGATATAATTATATTATATGGATAAAAAAAATTTCATCGGTATTGATATGATTTTTCATGTTTTTTCTACAATTTTGTATTATTTCACTGTGAGATGGTTGTGACCTATGCCTACCCCCAATTCATTATGTAAATATTTATATAAAATTTTATAGACTAATATATAATTTTACGTGAACGTTGAATACTAATATGTCAATTGGAGTAAACCATGAAAACTAATATTTTATGGGATGTGAACCCAAAATACTATGATGGTCTTTTATGTGAATCCTCGACTACTATGGAAATCATAATATATGATATTTTGTTTTAATCAATTCCATGATGTATTTATATTTTAGTATTTTATGTATTTTATTGATTTATTTTTTTTAAGAATTATATATTATGAGATTCTTATCATTATTCCATTATTTATATTTATGATCTCTAATAGGTTATGTGTGATCTTTTATGTTCATGATCATGTCCTCATAACCCTATTACTATGATCATACTTACATGTATCCCTTTATTATAATTACTGAACATTTGAGCTAACCCATTTAATTATTCCTTCCCTAAGATATGAAGATATGTATTATGTATGATGTGTCAAATATGGGTTCTAGTAATGAGGAACATATTGGGAGATAATATATCTTTAATATGTATCTTTTTTATGTTTATTATGTTTTTAAAGGCACTAAACAAATACAGACATTGGGAATCCGTTTTTATAATGTAATAAGTATTCCTCAAAAGTTATGTAATTTATATGACTGTATATTTTGGGTCAATATATATGGAATTATAGAAATGTTTTACATAACATTTTAAAAATATTTTGAGAAAATTTTATTGAGATCCCTTGGTATATTTCTAATGATATGTCTTGCGATGTCTTTAAGGTTTTGAATAAGGATGAATTATCATTTCAAAAATTATCCTGAAATTTTCGTCAAGGATAGAGTGTGTGATTTTATAAAAACAAATTCTTGTATTTCTTCATTAATGGGAATTGGTTTTGACATAAATTTACCTCTAAATAACAACATCAAGAAGATTTTTCGGGCCTGACATAGGGAAATCAGGTTCACGATGATATGACTTTTTCCACACATAGATTGAAAATCATGTTGTATATTCCATTGAAATACACAAAGACCTCATAAATAATCATGAAAAACATAAATGGATGATAAATTTTAATAGCATAAGATAACCCTAATTTTTCATGAATTGAAAATTAGGAATAATTATTTAGAAAATATATAAGTTTTTTTCATGATTATTTTGTTTTCTTCTATAATTTGTTTTTCTCACCAGATGATTTATTATGTAAATCAATTTAGATAACTAGTAATAATATAGATAAAATTTAATGATATGTATGATCAAAATATGGGAATCATGGAAAATGATGTCCCAATTTATATCTCATAAAATAAATTAGGATGGTCATATGAGTATTGGTAATACTTCTGGAGATATAGAGACCATGAATGATATATGAATGGTATGTAATGTTCTTCCAATATTCTTTACATTATAGAAAATAATCATGTTTATATTGAGGGTTATAAAACATAAGAAATAATTTTTACATCATATTCTATGAATATTTAGTTTTTAATTTTTCTTGAGAGATGAGTAATGGTTTATGATTTTCTTCCATGAAATATTTAAATCTAATTTAGAAACAAAAGATTATGTTATATGAGTAATGAAATTTATAATTATTTTTAGTATAATTTTTCATTTTAAATTAAAATTGATATTTTTAATGGTGATGAATAAAAAAAATTATATTTTGATAGTGTTAGGGTAACACTTCATATAATCATGATGATGATAAATTTGTGTTTCTCTTCTATAAATAGATGAATGATTTGGATAAATTAAATTATATTACACTCACTACCATATATATTATTATTTATTTGATAATGATTTGGTTTATGTCATCATGTAAGAATATTAAAACCTCATGGATTCGAGAAATATATCAATTATCCCTTGGAATAAAGATGGACATTTCATTTCCAAAATTAATTCAAGATATTACCATTTTCAATAGAACATATGATGACGGTTTTTGTAGGATTGGTATATGGAAACAAAGAGAAAACTTATAATATATTGGGGATCAATGTTATTATGATTTTTTTTTATTTTAATATGATTTTGGATTTTAACCATTCATAAACATAATAAGGTTTACAATTTAAGGGATTTTTATGTTAAACATTGGATGATATTTCTATGAAAAATACATTTATCTCAACACAATAGAAACTCTACTTACTGGATAAAAATATGTAATAACTATTTTTAATGATAACTAATTAAAAATTTTATGGTATTTCATGGATTCATGATATATTAGTAATGATGTATTCAAAAAGTAACCTACCTTTTTTAGAAAATATGGTGATGTGGATGAAGTAAAAACCAAGTTTGAGGTTTTTTTGGAATCATGAAAGTATATCTATTTGGAAAAATTATTCAGCTTTTGGAAAATAGTATTGAAATAAATTTTATCTATATTACTATAATCATGTTTAACCAATAGAATTTTTAATCAAAATACTTTTATGAATTTGGGCCCCTCAACATTTCATTAATTATTCACATTTTTTTGTAGATCACCTCAACCACTACCTATATATATTAATGAATTTCCCCAAAATCAGTGTTTTTAATTACCAATAATGTTCTAATATGAGTAAATCTTGTTATATAATATATTGTGTTTTAATTACGGTTCCACTATTCCTAGTTGAAGATAAGTTTTAGTATTCATTTTTATATTGTGGGTTTCTATGAATGAATATTTCAAATATGAAACTGTTGATAACCTGGATGAATTTAGGGGGATAAATTCATTATAAAGGGGTAGAATGTAACACCCAAATATTTTGTTACAAAATAATTTTTTGAATTAATTTAATATTTATGATATTTTTTATCTCATGCTATACTAAAAATAATTTATTTGATATTAAAGAACTACGTTGGTCTTGCACAATACAGAACACAAATATAATCATGCACTACATTCATGAAAATTTTTATCCCTCCATACAAGGGACACCTACGTGATCTTTAATTACACGAAACAATTGTTTCCCTCAATTTAATGTAAAATATGAAAGAGTAAATTTTACAAAATATTGATTTATTATTAAATTTAACATAATAGAGAAATTGTATGTTGGAAAAGGGTTAACTATATTATGAAAATATATTGTTTACAGTGATGTAAAATGAATTAATTTGTAATAAATAATAAATAATGAATATGAAAACAGATTGAATACAATGAAATTTTTTATATAGCCCTAAAGATATCTTACAAAAATAAATTAAATTAATCATAATTATTTAAATATATTATTGTGGTATATATATTATTGAATCAAATATTTTTGATCGCTATATAATAGATTTTACAGTCTTAAGAAAAAATGGAATCCAATTTTGTGCATCAAGGAATATATTTCTTATTTTGGAATTTTAATAGTGTTTAAATGGAAAACCTATTTTAAGAACAATTATTCAAACATAAATGTATTATATGTATTAAATTAAAATAATATTTGAATGAGAAAAATATAAATCGTGTTATGGTAAATATTTTTTTTTCTATTGTATAATTATTTTAATTAAATGTTAAAAAAATACAAAAATTTTGCGGAAAATTCGTTTTTAATCTATTTTACTGCTAAGGAAAAATTAATTTTTTTTAAAATAATAATTTAATTAATATTTTATGCATTAATATAATTAATTTCATTTTAATCAATTTAACTTTCATATTGACAGTAAAATCACATTAACCTTTTGTATTTTTTTTACTTAATAAATTTGTAGTGTTGTCCCATCAGTGGTATAAAATCAAAATTATTTTTATGATACATCTATTATTTAATATTTTTAAAATGAATAAGATACTATTAATCCAAATTACGTATTATTTATAATAATTTCAACACATTTTTTGACCTAAATTGTTAATAAATGTATTTATAATTAATTACATCATTTAAGGTAAACAAGATACACATCAAATGACTAATCCTTAATCATAAGGGCTAAAAGAACATAGAAATTTTAAAAAATATAATTTATTTCCATATTTAGAACCTATAAAAAAATTTCTCTACTATTGATCAATATTTAATCCACATTTATTGAATAAAATAGGGTGTAATTTCCCTTCTCAGTGTTTGCAAGAGTATAACTCATCTACTATAAAATGTCCCCCTATCCTACTATTTCATCATTACTATCAATCCACTATGTATCAAACAATTTCATCCAAAATAACTCCCCAAATTCCTACCATAATCCTATATTTCTATCCTTGGGAATAAATCAATCCAAGGAGGTCCTTTGGTGTATTCCAAAAGGAGATTACCAATGAATAGGTAACATTGTTCCTTATATTCATTTAGATTTTTTTCATTCTCCACCCCTCAACTATTTTCAATCAATGAATGTAAAAAATTAATTCTCTTAATATAATAGGTTTTTATATGGGTTCATCCAAAACATTCATAAAAATTCACCTTGTGGGTAATGTATATACTCTTAATATGGGTGATGAACGACCACCTCACTAAAAAATGATTGTTTACATTTTCTATACTACCTCTCTTGATGTTCATTATAAAGGGAACTCTGTTTACCAATGTAATATATTATATATATTATTTTAAAAATTATATAACAATTTTATAACACATAACATTATATATTATATTTGACATAAATTCGATGATTTGTTTTAGGATGTGTGTCATACCGCCCCTCAAAGTCATGTGATTTATTCAAACACAACATGAAATGTATTAATGATTTGTTTAGTGAAATTATATTATATATATATAACATAATAGTGTGGAGTTAATGATATTATATAAATATATACAGATATTATATTTTCATTATTTTTTTAGTCTGATAATAAAACTGAAACAGCATTCATGAATATGTACAACCTACCATTTCTATGAATGGTGTATTCCATTTAAAATTTAAATATTATAGTTATTAACATAATATGTAAATAATTAATATACATGGAATTTATATAATGTTTTAAATTACTGGAATAGTATATATGTTTAAGTGGAAATGGTAATTGAAATTACAACATGGAAATTTTACAATTATGATGAGAATCAGTACATAAGATAAGGGAATTTCACATCACATTTTTATTTTGGTGACTCATATTCCTTAATTACCACTCCATTCATTACTGTGGTGTTTATTATTCCAAATTATTTATTATATAATTATTATTATAAAATATATGTATATTTAAATATCAATTATATTGTCATTATGTAATGGTGTTTATGTTTCAAAATTTTCCAAATTGGAAGGACAATTTTGTCTCAATTTTCTTTCTTAGAGACACATGGCATGTTATGCACCTATATTTATCTATGAGGTCAATACAAAAAATATGAAATGTCATATCATGATTCTAATTCTTATCATGTTATTTTAATATTAATTTAATTGAATTTTTATTCTTTGAGAGTATGGTTCAAAGTTGACATGTGTTAATAGTTTATCGAAACAATCCCATTGCTTTTAATGATTGTTTATGAGTATGCATCCATTTATGAAACATTATTATACATATCTACAAGAAAATTAGTCATTTTTCATCCTTTATTGTTATTTATTATATATATACGTATTTTTTACCATTTTCTTAACTTTTTTTTATATAGTTTTTATTTTTTTTAAAAATCCCAACTATTCCATCTATTCAGACCAAAATCTGTTTTATTTCAATGTCAATATGAAAAAAAAAATTTCAAATTGTATTTGAATATTTTAGTAATGTAATAATGGATTTATTCAATTTAGTTATATATTTAAAATACATATATATAAATTTTTTTAAATGAAATTGTATTTATAAATGTTTAATGAATCATTTATAATTGATCAGGTAAAAGGTTTTTCAGTTTTTCTTCATGATTATATAATATGATTTCATAGAAAAAAATTCCAAAATATTAACAAGAATATTTTATTATCTATCATAGAAATGGTTTTCAAAATAATTTAATGATTTAATTATTATTTAAAAAATAATTTCAAAAAATATATTTTAATAATTTTTCATGATTTATTTATAAGTTTTTAAGGTTTTTTGTTAATAGGTATTTTTGATTCCATTATATAATATCATATTCATATTTATAATTTTTTTTCAAAAGTTTTAATTTTATGGATATTTTTTTCAATGATGAAAGTATATATTTAGTATGTAATAATTTGAAAATATATTTCAATATTATTTCACACCTATGATGACTTATGTTTGTCTTACAGAAACCCATATTGGGAAGTGATTTAAAAGATCAATTAATATTATTTCCTTGAATGGTTAATGTTTTTATTGAATGAAATTTATTTAATCTATTTTTCGTCTAAGGGTTAATTTCAATTAAACCCCCCTTATATTCATGAGAGACTTTTCTGATGATATTATTAGGAAACTAGTAGAATTTTCCACTAGTAATTATATGATTATATGTTTATGATACACATTTTGTTTCAGAGATTATGTTATTATTTTTCTTTATTTTGTGGAAATTTTATATATGATTTCATTATGAAATCGGTGGGACATATTTCTCCCACCAATTTATTGTGTAAAGATATATATACCTTGAGATAAACTTATATTCAGTAAAATGTGAAACTTGACTATTGTGATGGAAATTGATGTGAACTATAACTATTATGTTGGTTTGGATAGTGAAACCATACTACTAACATGGTATTTTATTTGGTTTCCTAGAACCTATTGAAATCATATTATATGCACTTGTATTTTAAACTATTCCATGTTTTATACTGGTGTTATGAATTCATGGATTATGTTCATTATTTTATTATTATTCATGCCTTATAGAGTAGTAATCATTATTCCATGGTTTCTTATTATGATCACTGACACACTAGATATTATCTTATATTATCATGACTCATTTATCATAACCCTATACTCATATATATCCTTATATGTATCCCTTGTTGAACCTTAGTGATTATATTATCTCACAAAATTTTATGTATTATTCCCCAACATATAAAGATATATACATTTTACGATATATATATGAGGGATTATAGTATTGAAGAACTCAGTGAGAGATAATGAATCTCACTTTTGTACCAATGTTTATATTTTTTTGTTTCAAAAAATACTAAACTAACATGGTCTTTGGGAATCTATTTGTATAATATTTTATGTTTTCTATAATGGATATGAAATTTCTATGTATATTTGGAGCATGTTACTATAGAAAAAACTAAGTATACCATGCAAAACAATTTATTAAAAGATAAATAATATATATATATATTAATGTTATATTTTAAATAGTTGTAAAAATTTATACCATTTGTTGTTTTGGTGATATAAAACATAAAAATGTATAACGGTATTCCTAAAAATCAAAGCAGATTTTATAAAAGAATTTATATGTTCTTATATAACTCTCTATAAATGATAAAATAATTCCAATTTCAAATATCATTAAAACATGTTTTTTTCATATAAAGATAGGAATTTTTTGAAAAAGGGAATAACCCAAGTAATGCAATTTAAACAGGAAGAGTAAAATAGATTATAGTTTGGTCAATTTGATAGTATAAAATTATTCTAATATATTAATTCATTTCAAATACTAATTAAAAGGTAGTTTGTTTTATAATTATAGATATTTTGTTTACATAATATACTAGAGTCTCAAATGTCACATTTCCCTGCTTTAGATAAAATAATTTCAACCTCAAATTTAAGGTATAAATATAATGTTGAAAATATGATGATACTCATTTATTTTACATTTTCCAGGATTCCCTGATTCCCCCTCTATTTTTGTGATTAATTCAATGCAGTCTCACTAAATAGATTATTTGAATCCACAATACTTCTAATTTTAAATTAGGGATATATATTGGATCCTTATTATAATGAAAATTCTAGATCAAAATATACTCCCTCATATGTGACTGCATGCATTCGATATTAACTATATATAACTAGTAATGAAATGATGGATATATTTTCTATTATATAATGGTTGGTCTCATATACAATTGACAATTTAATTCTTAACATCAATATATTATTTCAAATGGTTTAATTTATCTAGTTCTTAACATCCAATTTCAAAAAAAAATTAATCAAGTGAATTTCATGGTGAATACATTCAAAATATGTAGAAAAAAATATTAAACTCGATGACATTACTTTGATTATCAATAAATAAATTTTTAAGTACATATATTAATTTATTTTTATTTAGAATTTTCCGCACTTTACCAGTAATCTACCTCATAATCAATCATCCATATAACCTTAATTCACTGCCATCTTCCCAAATTTTAGAGTATAAACCCACTAACTGTAAAATTATTAATTTTGATCCATCTATATTCCCAAATTAACAAAACTAAAATAAACATTTTACCAAATGTATTTTCTAATCCCAAATACCAAGGAAGTTGAGAGAGCATGCTCTCAACATGAAATACAAAATATACATAGTTTTTCGGGTGTTCTCATCTATTTAGTGGGTATATGTGGTGCATAAATGTGTAATTGTTTCAAGGTCGCATTCATGACTCATCTTTGTTTTACATTAACATAAGTCTAGGATCAAATACAATATATAAGGGTTCCTAGTGATGAATAATGATATAATGGCTATAAATCTATGTGTGGAACCCAAATTTAAGATATTATCATTTATCAATAAATTTATAATTCATTGTTATATGACCAATAATGAACTATGTAGCATTATTCTTCCATTTATTATTTAGGATTCATGTTATATAGTCCAATATAAAAGTTTTCGTCTTCATTTTAGGGATAGGTGGGAGCAACATGTCATTAATTAGATGTTGTTTTCTACCCATCAAATACTTCCATTATAATTATATAGAAATTTAACCAATAATTTCCTAAATCATAAAATCAAACTAGAAATAATCTATGAATTATTTATACATAATTCTGATACCGTGACATATTCTGAAATTTGAGCCAAATTCTTATTCTAAAAGATCTTACATTATTTATTAATTTAAAGAACATATAACCTCAATCCAAACAATAAATATCAATATCTATAAAATAAATTTGTTTTTATCCCATCACATACTACATTAACAATCATTTAAAATGTTCTCATGATTCTACTATTACATCATTAACATATTTTTTAAGTATAGATTTTTAATTTTGAGGAAATTAATGATGGATTTAATTTCATAAAAATTGCGTTATATTTTTTAAAAGTTCTCTAAATATTGGATCCATGTTAATAATAATTGTAGTAAAAAATATATTATTCCCAAAACTAAATGAATAATAAAAATTATATTCCTTGATAAGGTGTTATTTTATTCATAAATTTAATTTCATAACTAGTTACCAACATTTTTTTACTAATTTTGAGATCCTTCTATGTGATTATATTTTCAAACTCTATTGTCCATATATATATATATATTTCATACTTCAAAATGTAATTATTGTCATTATATTTTAATTTAAAATATTACCAATTTCTTTGAAAATCTCATAATTTCTAATGTTCGTAAAATAGATTTTAATATTCATTTTCAAATATGTGAAATCCTTATTATTCAATATTATCACACAAAATTATTCATTCACTAATGAATCAAAACGAATTATAAACCCTTCATTATCTATCTGTAGATTTAATATAATTTCATTAATAATTTTCCCTTCATCTAATCAAAATATTTTTCATACTCCCTTGATCATGTCATTTTAAAATATTTTGTGTAAAAATGGTTAACATGTTTAATTACTTGGATATATTTCGGTCAAAACCCCCCAATGACCTGGTAATCTTAAAAACATCATATATCAAAAATGTTATTCTATGTTGTCAATTGTTTTTCTATGATTTAACATCATTATAAAATATAAATAATATCAGTGTAGATAATATTTCAATGAAAAGAAACATCATTTATCTAGAATTCAAACATAATATACTTCTTATATAATTTCATATTTATATGGGTCTCTATATTTATTTTAAAAATAATTCCTTACATTTCAATGCACTTATAATATATAAGTATATAATCGATGAAAACCACTAATCTATCAAGATACTCAGTGGACACACTATTTACTATATAAATAATTAGAAGAAAGATAATTACATAATAAAAATGTAATGAACATAAAATCAAAATGTTTATACATTGTTTCAATCATTTCATAAATTATATTTTCTTTTATTATCCCATAAATAAAGTCAACAACAGAGAATATCAATCTTCAAAAACTATTTGAATCCATGACATTGTTAAAATATTTACAAATTTTGTGTTAAATGATACATATTATTAGTATTAATTGTATTTATCTCCCAATAATCATTAAAAAATATCATTGACCTGCCTATATTTTTCATCAATAAAAAATGAGAGCCCCATAATAAATTAGTAGGTTGTGTGAATATATTTAAACAACATCTTAAAGCTAATTACTAAAAAACCCTAATTTCGTTGGGTTAATTATAAAAGTAGTTTTAGATATATGATTTTCTTCTAGAATGTGGTCGACGAAGAAATCAACATTAGGTTATGGTGGATAAGTTTTTTATTATTCTTGAAACATTCAATGTAATTGTTTTACCACATGTACATTCTAATGTATTATTATATGATATTCATCAATAGATCAATATGGCTATTATTATCTCTATAAAATTTAATTAAATTGTTATAATTAGTCATGATATGAAAACGATTTATATGAATCTAATCCTCCAATGATATGTGAATCCACCTAACTAGAGCATATTCATTTATCTCTATATGAAAAAAAATCATCTTTATTTGAATGATATTAAATACCATGGATCAGATTAATGTCAATAATAAGTATAATAACTAGTTTTTCAAATAATGTATTCCAGTTCATCAAAATTTCTACTTCCAAACACATCTTTATTTTCATTAGACATTAATATAGATTTATAATTTACAATTCACTTATTATAGTGCTATATAAATATTAATGGTTTATTTTGTCAATTATGATATAAATAATTATGATAAAAAATTAAAATTTCTATTATCTTTCATTGAGGTAATAATAAATGTACATGCCACTTTATTATTTAGTTCTTTGACATCAACTATTGTAATCTCATAATACTGGCCATTAGACCTTTGTATTTTATCAGGTAAATAATCCTAAAATTTGGTTAATAAGTATATATAATGTCCTTTATAACTAATGATAAACAATAAATCCTCAAAAAATTATTCCATGTCCATGAGTTTGGGAATGTGAAGAATTATTTTTTAAAATATTAATATACATGGGATCTATGCCATGATTCCAAAGGATGATTATTCCCATAGTTTTCAAATGTGGAAATTTAAAAAAAAAATCGTCAAATATGGTCTAATGTTATATCCCTAATTCTCTGATTTCTTCTTCAAATCATGATTTCACATGAATAAACATGTCCAAGAGAACACTTTTTTCTCATAGATATACTTGAGACTATATTCTCATATTTAGAATTGTTAAGGGAGGAAAAAAAATCGATTGATTATATATAACCCATCAAATAAATGATTAATATAGATTCCTGGAATATCTACATTGATTTTAGAATTTATAGTTCAACATGTAACATTATTGTCATATTAGATTTAATTTTAATACTCCTCAATTCAATGTTTTTGGTATTTTTTAAAATCACTTTCGAAGTAAGTAAGAGCCATACAAAGAAAAGAAAACATCAACCACACATACCACACATATTTTATCTTTCAAAAATAAAATTCAAATTAAAAATAACTTCCATATTCTTTATTGATCACAACACCCATACATTCCTCAGAACACACACCATCATCACTACATCGCCAACCTAACACGACAACCATCATCACCAATCGTACAACACTAGATCACCATCCATCAGAGTACAAACCACCATCAATGATGCCTCTAAATATCACCAGATATGATACCCAACATGCACAACCTCAATGGCATCAATAATATCAAATAAAATAGTAGGGGTCATCGTTTACCATCATAATCCAACAAAGATGTGTCCACTGCAAGATGCCAGTTATAGTTAAAAATCACATCCAAAAGAACCATGTATACGTCCAATAAAACTTGACTTCGACAGAGGGGTGGATTCCTGATGCAAGATAATAGTAATGAGTTCTTAATGGACTCGATGAATCTTGTATCTATGAGCTCCCAACGCTTACGATCAGCACCATAAACCGAAAGAAACATTATTGGACCCAGAAATAAGCCCAAAAAACATCCACCATTGTAATCAACAAACAAACCTAGTGAATTCCATCTGACCAGAGATGTCATCCAACCAAGTCCAACCCAGAAAACTGGAATCTTCCTTTCAACACAACCCAAAACCTCAATAAAATCACCATATTAGATCCTACTTGGAAAGGCTCTGTGAAATTGTGAGGCTAGAGTGGGGATTGGGTGAAAAACATCTTTGATTATTAGAAACCATTATGTTAAAAAGATATAGGTCCACCAGAAGCATTTATTGAACATCGAGGAGAAAGAATCCAAGAAACACAACATTAAAAATGTTATCAAAAAGGCAATGGTAGAGAGGAAATAGTCGAGCGCAATGGGACTCAGGAGGTGTCCCACAGACCTAGCGTGGTAGGAAATGCAATGAAAGGTGTATGTATAGGGGGGACAATGCTGGATAGGTAGATTTGATGCCTCTCCCCTCCAATCTGTCATTGAGATAAAACCCTAGAACTGCAAGATGAGGAAGAGTCGTAGCTCAGAGGCACATTTTATTAGAAAAATTTACCTCAGAGTTGGAGACATTTTACTCTTATTTTTATTATTATGGAAGTGAGTTTCCATTTATGGAATTTTTCTATATGGTATTAATTTGTAGTATAATACATCCTTAAAGTTTCCCCATTGCAATTACAAGATATTATAATCCTCTTTAGTTGTTTAATATATTACAAACCATTAGTTTTTATCATCCATCAGTTTATGGAAAGACATAATGATTTTTTTACTCTTCACTACATAAAAATAATATAATGTTCTTATATAGGTTCTTGATTCTCTATTATAATACCAATGTATTAGTTGTTCAATTAAATACTTGATTTTGTCGTCACATGAAATGGCCCCAAAATGTTATATAATGATTTGGATCACCACGTCACTCAATGTAGGTGTGATTATTTTTCATTAAATCATTTAATGACCCGAATACATTAATTAATGGATTAGAGTTATCTCCATATATATTAACAAATTTAGGAGTAATATTATTACTTTGGTTGTGTGTGTTGATAACGAACTCATTCATCATGTTATTATCTATCATTCTCTAATATAATATATAAAATTTTTTCATTATATTAAATTATAAAATAGAAATTATGTTGAGCATTCTAGAGTGATCACTAGTTATCATAGATTATTTTCATAATAATTTTTATATTAATACATGTTTCTTCAAAATGCCTATAGTTGGTTGTAGCCTTTCATTAATACCAAATATAATGTCTTAATCACCAAAAACCCAGAGCCCATAGTTGTATTACATTATTATTAAAAAGTATAATATTTCATGAATGAAAAAACAACATAGTGTTATTATAATACAATAAACATGTATAAATTTTATTTTAATACATAATATATAAAATGAAAATATTCAATGAATATTGTTTTCCATTCTATAATGTCCCTATAAATTACACATATCCCATCTCTATAATTTCCAGTGGAATGAAAAAATGGGAGATCATATGGCTAGTAACAAGTATCACAATGTTGTAAATATTATCACATAATAATGGAATAAGTTATATAAGATAAATGAAAGAAAAGAGTGGATCTATAAACCACTAAAATATTAAGAATAATATATATATGAAAATATATAAAATCACTCATCCTAATATTAGTTTTTTTATACAGGTTGAATTCAAATTATATTGACCAATAAATTTCATAAATATATAGTACAACATATTAGATCAATATTCATTTCAAAAACTATTGATATATTAAATAAGTTATAGGTTTAGTTACATTATAATATTTTAAAAACAGGAAACAGTCTTATGATATATACATAATCTCACATTTAATTCTTCAGAACATGGTAGCATTTTGTACATATCATATGTAAAATATTCCATCATATAACATAGAATGGAAACATAATAATTGGAGAGACCATAAGTATATATTATATGTCCATGGAGATTTTTATAATGAAATAAAAATAATCTTATAATAAGGACATGAGAACATGAAAATTAAATATTAAAAACATAAAAATAATATCAAAGATAATAACAATGAATTATAAAAATATTTATATTATATAAGATATTATTTTTAAAAAAATCATTGACCATGATATTGGAACGGAAATCGGAACACCAATCCATATTGATAAGGAGACGAAAGATTTCAGGTACAGACACATTGCGAGAATGCTTGTGGAAGTCGACCTCAGGTCCACTCTCATTGACATGGTAATGCTTTCTATTCCCTCTGATCAAATTCTGATTGATGTTGAATATGAAAACAAAACCCTCTTCTTCACGAAATGCAAGGTTGTGGGGCACTCTTTGGAGTTATGCCATAAAAAAATTACTTTTAATGAGTGTGGACTGCGAGGGAACCCCTCCAATTATTGTAGCTATAAAGTGAATCTAAAGGATCCACCAAAACCAAAGCCTGACACCAGGGACAGTGATCCTCATTTGGAATCTGACACTCATGAGCTATCATTTTCTAGGAATGGTAAAGAGGTGATAATTGATGCTTATCCACCTCGATCTTCTGATCATATTAGAGCTCAGGAGCCTCCCCTTGAAAAGGCTCTGAGTACAGCACCCACTATGATGGTGATTGATCCTTCACAACAGAATGCACAACCCTCCTCCTCTAGTTCTGATAAAGGAAGGGTGAAGGAATCTACTCCTGGCGTTGGGGACCAAACCCTCTACAAAGGGGGTGACTCTCATGTTGAGACCAAGGGAAGATATACGGATGCGAATAAGATATCATATAGTGATATTGTTCGAGGAGAAATGAAAAGAGGCTCTCATAATGAGGGTGTCAGATCTGCCCTTGTTTTCAAGAAACCAAGGAAGGACTACTCTAAAGTTTCGAGGACCGTGACCATCAGGGCGTCTACGAAGAAAGAGATCGAGAAGCTATCGATGGAGCAACCGGACAAACGGATGTTTTATAAGAATCTTCTTAAACAATATGAGATTCAATCAGAATGGGAATCTGCTGATGCTGATGACATGATCGGGTATGGGGGTGGTGATTGTGATTATTTTGATAAGTAATCTCTCTCTCTTCCATTCTGTTGTCTCTGCACATTTATGTTATTAATAAAGTTTGTGGTCCAAGATTGCATGGATTCGACCTTCTGGATAGTTATTATATAAGTCAATGATCCCATACAAGACTATCAAATTGGATCAGGTTCACTCCATATTCCATCATTTCATTTGGGGTTCACTTCACAGACAGATATAGTTGATTGAGTGCCTTAATAAAATGGATTTACTCTCTATTAAATCCTTGTTTATCTCATGATATATTAGATCCTACCAGACATATTTGAGGGTAAAATAATATTAGGTCTACCTTTCACATATTTAAATACATTCCATTGTGCGTTATGGTATTATAAAACATTCATCATATCCAAAACCATGTAAATGGAATGGGTTTGATAAACATCTCATCATAGTTTAACCTATATAATGGAAACATGTTTCCTAAATATTTCATCAATTTATCATTAAATAATAAACATAAAAGAAATTAGTTACAAAAAAATCATGTCATCATAACCATAATCCATCAAAAAATATAATAAGTATTTAATGATTAGATTAAATATCTATTATAAATAAAATATAATCAAAGAATTTATCATAGAATAAATATTCATATAAAATATAAAATGGAACTATTAAGGTCGAATATACTCTAGTCACATTGAAATTAATTATTTTAAATATAAAAATAAAAAATATAAAGTTGAAACAAGATAGTTACAAATAATATTTGATACATTTAATGGAATCATAAATGAATTATAAAGTAATGATGAATGAAATATTTTTCATTTTGTAAATGATAAATTAGACAATTCTTTTCACACATTAGTATAACATGTCAACAATAATATCATTCGAAAAATGAAATGAATATTATCTGTAGACAATTTTTTAAAAAATATATAAATTCGAAAAATTATTTCCAATAATTATAGCGTAATAATAAAAAAATATAAAAAAACATTATAAAATAGGGTATGTGGTGAAAACATTTGATTGATATGGGAGTTAAATGAAGTTAATTTTCATTGAAAATATTCTTTCATCATCTTGAGAACATAAAGAGAGAAATAGGAAAAAAAATACATGTTCTATCAAAGAATATATAGAGGTTATGAATATTCATAATTTTATATAGAGGTAGATAATAATATTTCATCATCAAATAAGTAATCACAATCAATCCTAATAAACTATGAGAATGTAGTGTAAAATCCAACCCACATTTAAAAGTATTGAATAATAATCCAAATGAAATTGTAATATCAAATTAAAATTTCTGACACATGATCATATGTTAAATTATGGTATAAATTGAAAGATTATTTATATAATATCCTTTTAAAATAATATAGGTGCATAAAATAACATGGTACACAAATTTTATTATTTGAGATAATTAGTACATATGTTATGTCTTCTTGGATTAGAAAAATATATAACCACATCTATAATATGTTTAAAAATTTTATAATTTTATATTAGATCCATTTCTATACATATATTTTGATATATGTTAGAATGAAAAATTTATATCACAGTTGTTAAAAATTCCATAATAAAATCATGGTTTTTGGTGTTAAAGACTTCATTTTTTCTTGGGAATTTATGTATGTTTTATTTGGTCCTGAAAAATGATAATGATTCTATTAAATAATATTTTATAATAATGAATGAAATATTATATATATTACTAAAAAATAAATATATTAAAAAAATTAGTACCTCACTCAGGGGGATGGAAGGTCGTACATACTCAGGAATGTTGTTCACAAATTTTATAGATGAAAAAAAGAATCTTAATTAATAAATCGTGATTAATAAATAATTAAAATATCATAAATAATATATATATATATATATATTCATTACATACTTATATCTATCCACATAAATTATAAATTTGAATTACAATCACTTTTATGTGGAGATAATAAGTTGTACGTACACATATATGATAATTTCGCATTCCACTGGATGTAATGAAATTGGATAATAAAGTATACAATATCATAATAAAAATTATTAATATTTATTGTATAAAATTAAATGTTTCTAAAATATTCCATATATATATATATGATTATGATGAAGAATGATAAATTAAATGCATTATTAAGAGTTATATATATTTGTTTTTAATCCAATTTTGGCTAGTGACTTAATCCTTGATGGAATTGTATTTATTTTTGAAATTAAACTCAAGGATGTACTTATGAATAATGTATGTTTTTATAAATATTTTTATAAATATATTATAATTTTTTTTTATTAATACAGGTTAAGAAGTACACTTTTATATATTAATGGAGGGATGTTCATGGAATTAAAAATTGGTTCCATATATAATTGAGTCATTATCAGTAAAAATGATGCCAAATAGATTTATATTTGTATTATAATATTATATTTTATAAATATAATCACAATGTTATTTTTATATAGGTTTTTCCCCATTTTATGCATTAATATTTTCATTAACCATTTGGTCGACCTACATTCAATTTTACTACATTAACCTAATTTTCAATATTAAAGGATTAAAATTTTACATATACGGTAGAAATTAACTAATAAATGTATATTTATTTATATTAATGTAATTATATTTCCCACCTTTACCATTTTACAAGAAATTAATATTTTTAAATAATTTTATAATATATGATTTTTTATAAAACATGATTATTATCATTTTTAAACTATTTATTTAATTTTTCATTAATTATACATCAATAAATATGTAAATATAATATCATAAGTTTTAATATACATATGGTGTAATATATATATATATATATTATCACTATATTGTTTATCAAAAATTTAAAACATTCAATTTTATTAAAATAATTTATTTCAATTTACTAATTTTAAATTAAATACTATTTCATTGTTGAATTAGGAGTTAGTATAATAATTCCACAAATATTAATTAGAAATAAATTAAAATGTTAAAAAATAAATTGAATTTTAATTTAAATATTTTTCACTTAATTTATTAATTTTTTCAAAATAGAGTTATTGAATTCATGATCATTTTATTTTTTATTTGTCATATTCATAAATGAATATGATGGACACATTCCATGAAAAATTGATCTATGTGTCCATATTTTAATGTCACGTGTTTTTAAAATGAAATTATATGGTTGATAGAGTACGTGATATTCTACATTGAACATAAAGGGAATAAATAATTTCATTATTTATTTGTTTCCACTAAACTAGCCATTTAAATGGTGGGAATGAAAAAAATATTAACGAAATTATGAAATTATGGTATACATATATATATGTAAAATTAATTCTTTGGAGATAATTTAATTATAATTTTAAATATAACAAATTATAAGGATATGTATTTCTAAAAAACTATTTAAATATGCATAATGGTGTTTTATAAAAAAAATTATCAAATCACATTTTTCTGGACTTTATTAATTAAATATGTATATAATATTATTAACTTGATATTTAAAATTCTTCTTATGAGTTTTTAGAATGTATATAAAAACATATATAATTATATATATATATAATGAGTACTTTTTTAAAAAAGGTTGTTTTTTCCACCTTTGGAAGGAGAACCCTTTTTATGTAACGTTTTTTATAGGTTAATAAATTAAATTTTTAAAAGAAATATAATAATTACATGGAATAAGTGTATAAAAATTTACTTTATTTTTAGTTTTTTTATATTTCTTATATGATATATTTTTTACATAATTGTAAATATACTTCAATTTTAATTCAAAATAATTTTTAAGTAAATTATTTATATAGTTAAATTAAGATTTTAATTTGTTTTAATGTTTAATTTTATTTATTTATTATCTTTCAACTCAATTATAAAAATTATAATAAATTTAATTTTGAAAATGGATAAAAAAAATTTTGATCAATTGAACATTTTACTTTAAAACCTCATTTTCTTCTTTTCTCAATGAGATTAAATTTTAATTAATTTTTCTTTATAAGGTTTTTTTAGTTTAGGAAAATGGGTTAAATTTATTGAATAATAGTTTCCAAATTATGAATATATGTCCCTTTTATTTTTTCAAATTATGAATAGTATGATTTGTTATATTTGTATTACCATAATTATGGGAAAATCAATAAATTATATGTACAAATAATATTTTAACTAATAAAATAACCCCATAAACTTATCCTAATTTTAAATTATGATTATTTTATGAAAATTATAATACTTGGTATGATTTTGGTATAAAATGGAGACACTTTTAGGACATTAATCTGTTTATATTGTTATATTCAATTAGAATTCATTTTTGTCAAACTATTGACTTTAACTAGGAAACAATTTTTAATTTAGAGATATATTATTATATGATAGTAAAAAAATATTCATATTAAATATAAATGAACTATCTATGTTATGATAATGTAATTATAATTTTTTTACGTATGATATAATTGAATTAAATTTTTACAAAATTATGTTATATTTATTACCTTGTTAATGAATGAATAAAATTATTTATATTAAAAAATTTATTGAAAAGATATTATGATAAAATAAAAGTAATCGAATAATTTTATTGATTACATTTGATTTTTTTATTACATAAATGGGTTGGTGAATATTTATCCCTCTCTTATAATAGATTTAAAAAATGATATAATGAATAGTGTCTAATTTGACATTATTGATTTTATAAAATTGAAGGTAAGATTATTAAATGATCTAAAATGAATAAAAATATTAATATTTCCCAAATTATTTTTATATGTCATAAATTTTAATAAATTAATTAGTAATTGTTCCTAAGTAATTTTATTATATTAATATTAACTACCAATGTGTGCATCACAGTAAATCACTATCATAGTTTATAGAGAAAAAATTGGGTCGAAACTAAAAGATATGAATATGAAAATTCTATTAAAATTTATAATTTTTATTTGATGAGTTTTATTCAAAACACAATAGTCGTATATTATAAATAAATTGGTTTGGGGTTATTTGGATAAGACCATTAAATTATATTAATTAAAAATTTGAAAAGAATTCTATGAGTCTCTACCATCTCATACAAAATGGTACCCATTATTATCTATTATTCACACATAAAAACCAATTTTTATTGGATTATAAAATACCAATACATTCATATAATCCATATCCCTACTTAGTGAGTTTTTATTTTAGGTATAACATTTACCTTAGAAGTTGTAACTTTCTAATCAAATATGATCATTTATTGAAGAGGTATCATTTTCAAATAAGAGTTTTTTATTTATTTATTTATCAACTTCATTAAAATATTATTATTCCATTATGAAATAATAAATATATCATCCTCATTATACTGATATTTTATAAGATTAATATCATCGCCTAAATCCATATGAACATCCATTAAATGGGAATAGAATTAATCATTCATTCCTATGGATGATCTATCACCTCCACGAATCAATATAATCTACTTGTCATTACCAAATATAAATACTATTTATATTGAATAAATAAATTATTATAGATTATATTAATGGGAAATTTATCATTATAATATAATAATATATCAATTATGTTCTTACATTCGGTCCACTAAAAATGACAATATTCTTCATGTGTAAGAATGAACTATCACCTCAATAAAAAGAGGTGATTAATTTGTAATCACTACATCACAAGAATTATATATATATATATATATTAATATTTAAATTAGTACTAATATATGAAATATATTATGAAAATTCTGGTAGGATAAAATAATAATTACTTACTCTCTATAATGATCCATGAAAGATTGAAACATTACTCATGCGTACATACGGCCTATCATCACCGTGATTATAATGATGATCAATTTTCATATCCATTCATAATGGTTTTATGAAAAATTATATTTTATTTACCAATTTTATAAAAATATCATGAATATTCTTCTGAATATAATAGACTAACTATCACATTGATCAGATTTAACATACCAATGTCATTTGGTACTCATCTATCAAATATTTACATAACATCCAAAATTATATTAAATAATTATGTTATTATAATCACATGATAATACATAATTTAAAATAAATTAAAACAATTAAATTTGTTCAATATAAATTAAATAATTAAGATATGTGTATTATTCGTTAATATAAAGACATAAGTGACATGTTGGACTCAAGTTATATGATTTCATTTAAATCTATTTCAATTGTACAATTTATTGATAATATGACACATTATAATTTTATATGTTTTAAAAATATTTCTTGTTGACATATTATATATAAATTTTTTCTATACTCATTATATTTATTTTTTTGTAATGTCATTATTTCATGTGGATTGTAATTTAAATTCTTAATGTGGCATGAGAGACATTATATGATTAATGATCTAATTAAATATCTTTTCTTAAACATGAATATTTTAAATGTTATTTTATATATTTATTATATGATTATAAAAGTATAATAAAGGAAATAAAATATATATTTAAAATTTAATTCTTTTTCAAAAGGCATATTTTATCTTTCTTAGGCATACATTTTTACAAATCACAAAAGGAATGGCATTTTAATCATATACATGGGAAAACAATTCTTCTCCACTATGAATATTATTTGATATGTAAATTTCTATACAATCCATAATTTATTAAAATGTATATGAAACCACATTATTTCCTTTTTTTCATATTTTGGTATTGAAATTATTTTTCACTACATATTTATTATTTAAAAATCATGAAAGGATTACTTTTGATAGCCAATGATATTGTATTACTGAAATAATTAAAATTTGAATCATTTATGTGTTACGATTATATAATGGGTCATGGAAATATTGTATGTGGGTACATTATAAAATAAAGATGGTTGATTATGTGATAATAAATGGATGAGTGGTTATATTACATCCTCCATTGAATTGGTTATGTATGTTTGTTATATGTTTATTTCATTATTAAGAGTGAAATGAATTTATGTTGATAGAATAATTATTTTATTAAAGAATATATGTACCCCATGTAAATTAATTACTACAACTTCTTTGTTTTGAATTTTGAAAAATGGATTCCATATTTGGAATCAGATGGTCAAAATTATGTTATTAGTCTACTTTTATTTTCTTATATTATGAATAGTAACTATGGTAATTTTTATTTACTACGGTTAAATGTAAATAAGGTAATTCATGGTTAAAAGAATATTATAATAATTCAAAATTACCTTGAAACTTGTCCTAACATTATTGGATGTGTAGTGGCCGACTATGGGCATCATTGGATCGATTTTGGGAGCCCATTGATCCACTTGGTAGTGACAATGACAATTTGGATTAATTAATTTAATGTAAAGTCAAAATTGACATTAACAAAAATATTTTAGTAATTAATGTTTATAAGGGGTTATATAAATTATATTTTCAACTATAAATATTCATTGGAAATATAAAACGCTTTCCTACAAAATTATATTTTTTATAATCTTTAGACACTAGAAAAATTAAATTATTTATGACATAATAATGATGAAGTATTTACCTCATTAATAAATGATTTAAATAAATAAGATTATAATGATTAAAATATTTTCCAAAACATGTCCAATTCTAATTGGATGATTTTATTTCGACCATGAGTCATATAATTCTCATTTTTGATGATTTCATGGGCCTTTTGAAACCGAATAAAAGTTTATAATCAAATAATATTTCCACACATTCCAAAGGTGCCCCTCTCATCCCTTATAAAAAGGCATCTCCTCCCTCTCTTCCTCACACCAATTTAAGCCTTCAAGCTTGGAAACCCCCTTCCAATTTCACATCCCCAATTACTTAGAAACCTACTAGAGGTACGGGTCTTATCAAAAGACCAGCTCTAGTGCCTTAAGAGAAAGTTTAAAGGAGGAACTTTGTGAAAAAGGTAATACATTCTACCGTTTTATTCAAGTTCCATTAGTCTTATACTACCTCTTCATTAGTTGTTTCATTATGAGGTAATAAAATAAGTATCCATCATATACTGATATGTTATTATAAATATGAAACAACCCTAATTCACCTTTTATCCATCCTACGGAAAACAAAATTACCGCGCGTGCGTATGTACGGAATACCGTCTCCACGCCATGGTGTAATCTGTTTTCCACCCACACCTTACTTGGATGGGTATAATGGTGTAAATAATAACTATATATGATCATTTTAAAGTGATATTGATTATGAAATAGTATACATACACTTCAATACAATTCCACGATCATGGGAACGATATCATCGCTCGTGCGTTCGTACGGCCTACCGTCTCCACGATGTGATGCGACTCGTTCTATATGATCTTCATTGAATAATGGTTATATAAATGAATTGAATGAATGAATATGATATATATTACACTACTACCATTCTTTAAATGAATTATCTATATCCTATTAAGAGGAATAATAATTTATTCTACAAAACACACATAACAACAAAAAGTAATAAACACTCGAATAACAACTAGTAATGAAATATTACTAATAAGAAGCTAATAATATCACCATATATGATATCATAACAATGAATATGATTCATTAATAAGTCAATGACATTATTGAAATCCTTATACAGGAGGCTCAGACCTGTACAAATCATATCGGACCTAAGGTAATGGAAAATCTCGCAATCTCGTTTTTATAAGAGATTGCTTATGGTTTAGAATTTACTGGGGAATATTTACCATCCACATCCATGATTCCACAATATGTAAAAATATTTCTATCCTAATACAATTTTTTAAATCAAATTTTACCCTTTGGTGAGTTTTTAGTAAATGATATGAATGAAATATTTTGTCATAATTTGTACGAGGTACTTTTTGACTTTTCCGGCCAAAGTACAAGAAGAATGTTTTTTTAACATATACAGCATGAATGGATTTTTAAAGCCTTATTTCCAAGAATCTTCATTTACAAGTTTTAATATTTATTTTTAATCACATTTTTTTAGTTTGAAATTTTATGACATGTTAAGAAAGGAAAAATGTTTTTGATGTAGAAAGGAATTTTTCCTCAAGAATGGAGTTCAAGTGTTTTATCAAAATTATTTTCCATATAAGATAATACAGGGTTCACTTTCTATCCCTATTATTACATTTATTTTTTTATGTTGTGATGGAAATATTTTTTTTAATTCCATTATCTTATATGAATTGTTTCATGATGTCACGATGTTTATGATTCCCATTCTTATTACATGGGTTATGCTATGATGTATGGTTTATAATTTTGTGTCACACTTGAGAATGGTATCATTATGAGATGGGTGGGACCTATATATCTCTCCAATTCATTGGGTAAATATTTTATATCACATGAGATATACATGGCTGGAACGGCAGGTTAAATCGGTTGAGTGAAACAGGACTGAAACGAGGAGTGAACTTTGTTCAGAAATGCACTTTGTCTACTAAGATAGTCATAGAAATGAGCCTTGACTAACAAGAAATTATTCTATATAATTTTGTGTGTATGAAACAAAGTTTCATGTTTTACATTATGAATATTGCGATTACATTTCACTACCATGATTTATCCCATGTTATTAAATTATGATCTCTTTTGCAGGGTAAGATTTCTAAAATGTTATGTTTTTATGAATATGATGTGATTGATATTTCTTTTTTTTACCCTTACTGAGCATTTGAGCTCAACCTTTTGTATGTTTTATTTCCCCAGGCCAGGAAGAAGGATATTAAGTATGATATGCCAAAAGGGACTATATATATGATGAAATAAATGGGAAACAATGTAGACGCTTTATGAACTAGTTGTTTATGTTTCCCAGTTTCTAAAGACACTATACCTATACGTTCTTTTCATGGTTTTGTTATATTTTGTAATAAGTATGATTCAATTTTGAATTATTAACCATGTATGTCAAGTATGGGTCACTGTACAATCCACGGTGATTAATATGTTGATGAGTGGAATGTCGTAAACTAAAATCGTAACTAGTTCAAGGTTTTTTTTTCTCAGCTGTAGGTTAGAAAATAAATCACTAGATAATCTGAACACTAGTTAATGGTTAGCATCATAAACATTATTATTTTATTTTTGTCATGATTCATGGTTATTTCATTATGGATGGTATTTTGTGATAACATAATTAATGAAATTAATTTTCAAGAATGATTGAATAAAAATAAATTGGGTGACCCATAAATATTATCCAATAGATGCATAACAACATAAGTAAATCTACATAATAATAAAATAATTTGATAATGAAAATTAATTTAAAAATATTCATTAAATGAAAGAAAACTATAAATAAAATATTATGTTCCTATGTCCTTCCATTAGATCAGTAAAATTTAACCGTAGCTTATTTTTCTTGACCTCCCATGTTGTTATGATTTCATTTATTGATGAATATAAAATTAGTATTTTTGGTTGAATTTACATGTTTAATGTCAAAGGGTTGACTTCCAAATCAATACATTATTTATATAGGAGGTATAGGCTGAAGAAATCCAATTTAATAATTTCAAGATTGAGCAGTCCACTTAAATGATTTAGGAATTGTGAGTTAGTGAAGCTTCCATTTGGATTGCCTACAAAAAACCATTTATGTAGATATACCAAATGAATTTAGGTAATGAGAAGTGGGATATCATTCCTTGTAACTTTTATGTCCATGATAAGTGATTTTCTGAGGCCAATAGAGATGAAACTCGGTTTTTTGATAACATATTGGGAGACAAAAATATAATATTTATTTACATGTCATAACTTTAAAAGATAATGTAATAAAACAATTCTGATTTTATTTTATTGAAAGAAAAATAAAACAAATTATCAAATATCAATATGACCCATAAATGATAAGATAATCCTTCTAAATGTAAACAATTTCCATTAATGTAAAGTAATATACGTATAATTCATCACCATGAAAATATATTTTATGTTCTGGAAAATCCTTTTCTAGTTTCAGCTGGTAATGGGGAATGTGATGAAGCACTATCTATCATTGAAAAACATTTGAATGATACAACATATGGTCAATTAATTATCTTATCATACATGTCAAATGATATATTGATGAAACATGTTGATATGTATTACGATAACATTATGTCTCATCTTTTAGATCTATATCAATCGAAAGAGAGATAAAAAAATGTATGTGATATCCAATTCATTGATCAAAACTACAAAGGGAGAATCATCACGAGATAGGACTCATGTAGTAAATATTATTTAAAACATTTAATCCATATACATCTTAGTTATTAAATTCCTTGATGATTTGTGTACATATCTCATACTTTCATCTAGGACCGAGAATTTCTCCATCATTATTTTTAGTTATAGTATGACAAGTAATGAAAATATATATTTTTATTTTATTTATTGATTATTCATGTGGATAAGATCATGAGTAATGATAATCCTATAGACCTTATGGTGAATTAGAAAAGTAATAACAAGAAAAAGGGACCCAATACATATAAATAATGTAAGGGTCTCAAAAGCCATCCTTAGATGAATAATTAGACCTAAATGAAGGTAAAGGATATGAGGAAGTACCTTTTTCATTTGGCATGCCAGTACATTAGAAGAAGAATTAAATTTAGATAAAAGTATAAGCTAACATTTCATTTATTATAGAGTGAAATCATTCTATATCTAAAAATTGGTCACTTGATATAGCATTTGGTGATCACTTGTGTATCCAAATACAGGATCCCAGAAGATTCTGAATGATATATAGAGGAGTGGTGGATTTTTGAGCTACTAATGGTTTGAGGATGGGTCTTATGAAGATTAGTGACTACCACCTATCATTAGAAAAGAGAATAATTTTTGTTTTAATGTCTTATTATTTTGAATATACTATTACAATTAATATAATTTTTTTATCACACATAGAAACATATTGGATCGTATTCAAGACTATAAATGATATTTTTATCATAAGGTCAACATATTTAGTGGTATGAAACATTTAAATAATGGTATTTATATATTAAATTTCAAAAACTATTTTTTTGAAATCATTAACGAATTATGTTAACCTGACTCATATAACACTCAGTTATGGCATCATATTCTTGATCATGTAAATGATAATAATTTAAAAAAGATCTATCAATATAGATATTTAGACTCTATATATCTAAATCGTTTTGATATATTTCATACATGGTTACAGGGGAAAATGAATTAACCACAATTTGGTGGAAAGGGTTAAAAAGCCACATAGCTTATAAGATTTTTACACAATAATTATGGTAGAAGATTTATTGTAGATGATATGGGATTATATTTTTACTTATTACATTTAATTATTACTAGAGTAGATCTGTCTTATTCTACATAGTTAGGTATATGTATGAGTCCTTTAAGAAATTCATGGAATTCATGAATGAAGTATAGAATCATCATGGAATGGAGGTAAAGAAACATTGATCGGATTGAGGTGGTGAATATTTTCCAAAAGATTTCATATAATTTATTTCGGATTTTGGGATTCTATATCAACTCATTCGAACCATATAAAACATTTTGTAATGGTTTAACTAAAAGTAAAAATTTTACCATGACAGAAATGGTAAGTTCTATTCTAAGTCATGCATAATATCCAATATTGATTTGGGTATCTAAATAAAAATCAAAATAAAGTACATTAATAAATGTTCTAAATAATGTTGAATATTGAATTCCCTCAGAGTTATGGAGTGAATGAAACATGTTTTGTCGCATTCACATGTATGGGATTGTGATTCATTTTATAAGGTCTTATTGCGAAAATATTTTTCACTATGGGTACTGAAGTGTATATTTATTGGGCATCTGATAGAAATAATGGGATACTACCACTACAGCACCTAATTAAAGAATGTGATTGTATCAAAATTGTTTATATTTCATGAGAGGGAAAATATCCAAAAAAAGTATAGTGGGGAATGATTTACATGAAATACGATGATGCTCAAGATAAAAAAGAGTTTAAATAGAAGAAGTTCTATAATTCCACATGGAAGATGTATTTCCTAGACAACAATTATTGAATAGGATTATAAGATAAGTATGAGAACTAGAGTGATATGGTTTTCTAGTCACTAAATATGGTGATTAATAAATGTTTGATAATAATGAATGTATCATCTAAAATGTGGTAGTATAGAGCTTAGAAGTGACATGATAGAAACAAGACATTAATTATGAAATGGATTCCATAAAAAAGAACCATGGTTGGGTTCTAGTTGATGAACCATTTGATGTAATGTCATTGAATGCAAATGAGTATTCATGATAAAAATAGAAATTGATGGTAATGTAAATACCTATAATGAAAGATAATTGAATAAAGTTCAAAACATGATCATGGAATTGACTATGATGAAACCATTTTAAAAATATCCATTTTTAAATCAATCCAAATTGCTCATGCTATAACAGCATACCATGAATATGATATTTAGAATATAGATTTAAAAACACCATTACACAGTGGGAATATTCAATAAGATGTCTCTATGACACAAGAAAAAGGGGTTATGACTCCAAGTGAACCCGAATTGATTTTATGGCTTCATATATCCATATATGGATTGAAGAAAACATCTAGGGCAAAAAAATATTCCATTTGTTATGGCCATAAATATTTTTGGTTTCATTAAGAAATAATGTGAACTGTTTAATATGGTTGTTATCCTAGTAGTATATGTTGGTGACAAATTAGTTATTATATATGACCTACCATGCCTACATTCTGTTATGTATTGGCAGAAAAAGTGTTTTTCCATGACGGAATAAGGTTATGTAGACTATTTCATTGTATTAAGATAAATTTTCATTGATACAAAAGGAATCAGGTGGAAAAGTTAAATTACCTATGTCGAACAGATAAAAAAAAGATTTAGTATAGAATAGTCCATGATGGGATTGGTTCCAGTGTCACGTGGATTAAAAATTTCTTAGAAATTTTTTCCCCATACACAACATTAAAATGAGATAATGATTAAGATCTCATATTCTTTGAAGATAGGATCAATGATGTATTCCATGTAATGTACTAGACTTATTGTTTCATATGCATTGATCTTGGTAGGCATATTTTAGGATGATCTTATAGAACAAAATTATTGTACTGTTAAATATATCCTTATGTATATGAGAATAACAATGTATATGTTCCTAGTATATGGTGTAAATGAGGATCCAGTCCTCAAAAGTTATACCGGTTTTACTTTTCAGATAGATAATAATCATATAAAGATTATATCTAGATATGTTTTCAGTCTCAATAGAGGATAATTGTGTTGTAAGTCTTCATAGAGGCATGTTATCAATAATTATATAGTGGATTCTTTGTATGTAGGTTCCATTGTTAAATACAAGGAATCTATAATGACTATGAACGTTGTCTATGAGCTCGATTTGGTAACTAAAAATAAAGATACTTTCACATTGAATTGTTATAATACTACAATAATGGCACATCAAAAAAAGACAAGGTCAAACAAATGGACAAAGAATATACTGGTGAAGTATCACATATTGATATATTTTAATCAAAGGGGTGAATTTTTAGTTGGATGAGTACCCACATAAGAGAATGTTGTGGACCCCTTGACTAATGTAATATATCTGCAGAAGCACCTGTATCTTGTGAGAGGTAGAAGACTGAAGGTTGTTAAACATTTTCTCTAGTGTAAGAGGGATTCTATTGTAGTTGGTTCCCTAGAACCAAATTTTTTCTCATTTTGGTAACATTGTATTCATGGATTTGAATATCAATAATCTATTTATCACATCATGATTTTTATTCTTCATAACATAGTATGTGATAATGTCCAGAGAGTAGTTGTCACACTAAAAGGTCATATCAGTTCCTCACTATCATGAGAACCTGAAAGTGCTATGATACTATTCATGAATATATGTTCTATAGCGGGATTAAATTAATTGAGGGGAAAATTTCTTACCGACTATCAGTGGTGGATGCACATATGTTTCTGTGGAACTTTCTCAATGTGTACACCCTTGGAAAAATTCATTAGGTTATAATGATATATAGACAAACCAGTAGATATATATATATATATATATATATATATATGTTTCATAGGATGTTATTATCTAAGGATGTGTGTATTAGCCCTTGGAATTTAAGTATTTTATAAATAAGAATTATTTGTTGTGGTCTTATGATTTATTTATGAAAACCACGTTGACATATGTTTTATGAAAAGTAGGATATGTAGTGTGTGATATGACAAATATTTTCATTAAAGGATTATTAGTTAAATAATTTATCCTTTATGTTCTTTAATAGATTTTTACATATCAAAAACATGAATGGAAATGTAACAGTCTAAATAAATACAATGCCATTGTGTTCTATAAAAATGTTCTATTTCAGGAATGTCAATTTAATAGACATTGAAAACATCGGTTCATAACACCATCATGCACCATGATTGATTTGATATATCATGATAGTGATATTACATTACACGATATGCATTTGAATGAAGTAATATGTTTTTTTGGAATTAACATCATTCTCTATAGTTTCCCTAGTGTGTTTCTTGATGCTAACCTTGGACTTTAGGCTTTTCACCTATTTCCAGTGAGAAACAGGCCCATAGGGTCACTGACATTATGTATCCAAAATTTCAATTAAATAAAATACTATTATTTTTTATCTAACAAGATGAATAAATATTATTCCTGATCATGTTATATTAATTTTTCATGTAGACATGATCACATATATTCAATTACCAGTTATTTTATAGAATATAAGGTTAGTGAAATATTAAATAAATACTTATTTTTTATTTATTGAATATATTATTTTATTTATTTATGGAAAATAATAAAGTGAAATTAAATTAATATTTATATATAAATTAGTCACGATCTGATAAATGATGTGGAGGAATGGAATACCATGTTTAATAGTATGATTATAAATAATAATTTCCGAATATTAATTAATTAAATAATATTTAATTATAATTCACAAGTATAGCGCAGGATGCAAAATTATTGTATTATTATTATTATTATAATTTTAGATAAGATTTTTTGGGAATAAATAAACAATTAATGTAACACGGGTAATTATTTTATTTTAACCCTCGCAAGTCATTTACCCAGTTACTTTTTTTCTCAATAGTCCAATTCAGTTTCCTTGGTTTTACCCAATAAATTTTGAAAATCACCCCTATCCTATAGAAGTACCTTCTCGAATATTGCTCCTATGAATGAAAAAAAAATCCTTCTCCACCATTCTAGTGATAATGCATTGCAATCTGTCCCAAAAATTATCAAAGATGGATGATGTAGAGATAAGGATCTTCCATGCTTTCACATAATGAATCTATTGGTAATCTCCGTAGATTAATTTAACATATATAGATCACTAATAAAGGATATATAAACATGTATTATACAATAAAATATTTGTTTAAATGGATCTATGAGCTGATTCATCAATGAGGAATAAATTACAACACAAGCGATTCATTATTTAATGAAATTAATTATAAATAATATGTGATGATCCCCCCTCTTGGTTCCAGCATTATTAACCACTATATTTTTTATTTTTTTGATGATGGATTTCATCATCACTTATGTTTATGTTGATCTATGATTAGTATAAAAAATACAAGTTATGTACTAACCATCCTACACTTCCACTAGGCCTGGAATAATCATGTATGCCTGTGAGATAGTATGACTACATGGAGTCCCTCGTACTATATTTTTAAATAGGGAAACTCATTTCACATCACAATTATAGAAATGAATATATAAATATGTGTTCCCACAAGTTCTTCTTTGAATATATTTACAGCTTATTACTGATGGACAATCAAATAAGATGATACATGTTTGATAGGATAGGCTCCACGCAAGTGTAATTGATTTCGATGGTTCCTGGGAGAAGAAAATCCTCCTTCTCATTTTTGAATATAATAATATATTTGAGGTGGAAATTAGGTGGTTCATTTTTTTGGAATTTTATTGTAGATTGGGAAATTCACCCTTATTCTAGATAGAGGTAGGTGAGGCAGCCAAACTAGTTTCCCTCACCATTCTAGAGACATCAGATAATGTTCAACTGATAAGGAAGGGTATGACTATTCCCCAATATAAAAATAAATCAGCTTCCAATCATCATAGAAAACCACTATTGGTAAGTGTAATGGGCCATGTTTCCATTGGATTATCGCCCTAGTTATGGAATATATGGATATAAAGTCATGAGAATATATCATATCTTTTTAGGATGGTTATTTATTAGTGGGAGACTCGGGGTGCTTGCTTATTAGTAGATATTATCATATAGGTATTTCTCCATTCATGAAATCTTCCAATTTTTAGAATTTTTTATTAATCATGCCAACTATTCTCATACATTTGATATCAAGGATGTTGATCATGATTTTATTTCTTATTTTGAGGAATACCATATATTCATCATTAACAAGATCACCAAGTCTATATAAGGCCATCATGTTCATATATTGTGATTGTTATTGATGAACGACCGTGTTCATGTTTAGAATTATTAATGGGATGATGATACACAACGAAAATGGATAGATTTATTCTCAAAAAGTGTTTAATCACCAATGGAAGTTGAGGTTGGGTATAAGTTTATTTAATGGGGGGAGACTATAATAACCTTGTTTTTTTGACATAGGTATGGATCCATTAAATTATTACATAACTCTTTTATATTGAATATTTTTGGAATTCTAATGAGTTTAGGAAGGTCTTAGTGGTGTCTAGGTCTTGTTCAGAGACAATATAACAACTTTTAATTTGGATAAATTGGAATGTCACATGATTATTTTAAACCATGTGTGTTGGATGAACTATTAGATCATACCACGAAGATTGTCTATAATTTCAAATAGATCCATTCCTCACATTTGTCACACAATTTCCATAAATGTGCAGACTAAACCTGCGAGTTCCCCTTTTCTCTAGGTACAGTGGTATTGTTATAAAACTATTTAGAAAATAGTTAATAAGATTGTTTTTTGTTAATGTTAACATATTCCATTAAGGATCCAATTAACCCTCTACTTCTATGCAATTCTATATTAAAATGGTCAGAACCATTGATTCCACCATTTAAAAGATATTGATGTCTGCAACATGGGATTGGGAGATAATATTCAATTGGGATTTGATCAAGAACTTATTTTTCTTAGTGGATGTACAATGTTAAGTATTGAAGTCATTATTATAAATTGTAGCGGTCTCTTAATATTGACCTTATTATCATGGTTTTGGATTATATTCATGTTTTTAGATTTATTATATTTCATTTAAAGTTAAATGATAATACTAGATGATTAAAGCAATATTATTTTGAAGTTGGTGGTCTATAACTCATCCCTCAAGTTCATTGATATTGGAAATGATGTGTGGGCCAAAAAAAATTCATCTCTTGTTGTTTAATTATTTTATATTGTTCTTATAGTTATTAGAAATATATGGGTATCCTAATTCCTTACATGTTATTGGTATTTGTTGTTTTCATCCAAAACTCCTAACACACCATATTTCGTGACATGCCATATTTTGGTTTTTGGTGTTTTGAATCATTTGAGACATATTTTGGGTGTGCTCGATATTGACCACTCTAATGGTAAGACTCATTATATTAAATTACTATTGAATAATGGAATTATGTATATCATGGGCCAGTCACATAGACTTAACCCACCTATTGTAGGTTCTTAAACATATGTAATTGATTCAAATGATAATATGTAAATCATACATACGTTTATAACATGGACTTATTTAATGAAAATTAATGTTTCCTTTATCATTTGTAGATAACCATTCCATATTTATGGTGGGAAATAGAGAGAACCATATTAACAGAAATTGACACACATGTATTTAAATAAATGGATTCGTTATACAAGTCCTTTTAAAACTAATGAATGGAATGTCTTCAACCATGTGTATTTATAAATTGAATAGTTATAATGTGACCAAATTAATTTTAATGAATTGAATTTGAGGTTCAATTTTATGGACACATATCGTCACATATTTATAGGTAGGATTGAGTCAGGTTATCTCTTGGATTCCTGAGGGAATTCTTTGATTACATGAGGATGTCAATTCAATTCAAGTATAATGGTTGCCATGGGTGAGACATACCCAGGAACCAAATACATGTTTACCTCTAAATTCCAAGTATAACACTGTATGATCACTTCATTATTTTTAAATTATTCCATAGGTTAAAACCTTGGATCCAACATGACTAGAGGTTCCTTAGTTAATTCATTGTGCCCAACCACATCATAACTCATGTTATACATTTGATGAATTCTGTGGAATCTTATGGAAACATTATTTTGTGATACATTTGATGATGCTACTTGTTTTACAATGTTACCCATTAGAAAGACTCATTTACTATTGATTTTTATGGACCATTATGTGTAGGATTACTTGTTGAATACCATTGAACCACATCATACTAATTATCAATTATGGTATATTTATTACATATTTGAAACATTACAATTTTTAATATCTTGAGTTGATTTCAGGGTTGGATATGCCTCATGCGACATGATTATATAAACATAAACATAATTAATTTATGAACTGGTTTCATGTTCATACACAAACTAAGGATTGAGTTAAGTGAATTGGTATTTTGTTAAATGTAAATTCGTTACATTATATGTGCATTTAATTAACCTATTATATTTACATTACATGATCCATATGTTATGAACACGATTGGTGGTTTCCCATTGAGATTGATCTCACACCACCTCCATGTTTTATTGGAACCTGGGTTAGGATACATATATGAATGCGTTAAAAAAGGTAAATATAATACAATTGAAATTTTATTTCGTGTTGTTCTATGATAGAGCTGGTAACAAGTGACCAAGATGTGTCATGGGATGCATGGGACAATTTATGTATTTCAATTTTTCTTAAATGTTATTTTCAATTATTGATTCATACTTATATCATTGTTTTCTAGATTTCTATTTCCAATAAATATATCATTTTCATTGTTATATATTATTCAAGTAAATTTAGTTATTATTGAATTGTATCCTTTTTGTGCATTATATTTATTTATATTGATTCCAAAATTTATCTGTGGTTTTACCTAATAGGATATCCATTCTATTTCAATATAGTAATGAGGTAATATTATACCCAATAACACACCCTAGGACATCACTACTAGTCGACATACTCTGGTGCTCGGGGAGAGATCCTTGAGGCCGTTTGGACAACCAAGCTCTGGGAACCTATTATGAGGAACCCCAATATATGAATTCCCAATTACATCAAGGGTATGGGTATTCATTCAATTTATAATGGTTGTATATCTCAACATGTTCGGGATAAAATCCACATTGATTTCATGACCATTTTTTTGGTCTTTATGGATTCCTTTCTAAAAGGGTTTGTAGCCTTCTAATGAAACTAGTTTGTGTGTTCTTAATATAGTTAATACCTGGTTCAACACAACTTTCAATGAATCAATATACAAAGAAACCAATGTAGCATCAAAAATTGAATAAGAAAAAATATGAAAAACGTGATAATAGGATGAATTTGTCAATTAATATATCCTCGGGGAGAACCAATCCTAATTTGTTTAAATTAATGATTGATTTAATTAACAATGATTATATTATTGGGATATAAATAAGATCTCAATCATAAACATATATACTCTGCCACATAATGATGAATTTTTTTATCAAATATGTAGATCACAATATATTTATAAGATTAACCATTATTTTGGATATCAAAGATTTATGGCCATGTAATAATACATACCATAGATGAAATTTCATAAAAGGTATCAATATTTTGATTATTTTTTTATTCTATTTGGTAATACAAAATTCGCATTTAACTTTACTAATATGATGAATATTCTCTTTAGATATTAAAAATTTGATTGTGGAAATATTTATTGATGTTATTCATATCTATTCAATGATAAAAGAATATCATCAAGTCCTCTTTAGAATATTACTGATGACCTTAATAAAGAAAAAGTTTTATGAAAAACATTTAGTGTGTGTATTTTGGATGTAATTGGATTTATATTTGGGTCAAATATTCTCCGGAGATGGTATAGATGTATACACATTAAAGATAGATGTTGTTTTATGATGGCCTTGTATAACCATGTTAATAAATATATATATTTTTCATAAATTAGATGCATACTATCAAACGTTTATGGATATTGTATCAACTTTTTCAAATATATTGAATATATTAACATGAAAGAGTAAAAAGTTCTTTTGGACATATTATTGTGAAGAAAATATAATTGAACTAAAGGGAAGCTTTTTCATTACACTTGCACTAAAATTTCTCTTTAGTGTGGGGGGGGGGGGGTTTAATCTATATTGATGAATTAAATAATGTTTTTGGATGTGTTCTTATTAATAATAACAGGGTTTTTGCTTATGCATCTCCATAGATGAAAATTCATGAAATAAATTATAAAAATAATTATTGGGAGTTAGAAGAAGTATTTATATCATTAATGATATTAATAAATTATTATTATGGAGGAAATAATTATATATATACCAATGGTAAATGTTTGAAATAAATATTCACCTATAATGAGTTAAACAAGTTCTAGAGAATATGGATAGAGATAATAAAGAATTATTATTACTCAATACATTACCTCTCATGGAAAGCGATCATGGTTGCTTATACCTTGAGTTGAAAGGATCATTCTATCTTATCCATGATGATTATTGAAAATGATCAAATATTTCAGTATTTGAAAAGGAAATATGGTGAAATGATGATGAATGGGTAATAATCATATTTTTCCCAATGGAATGTTCAATCCTCTATCTATTTGATGATTAGGAAGGAAGAGAATTATGTTTTAGAGATGAAAAATATATTTATATAGGTTCATATTATTAAAACTTATTGGGATAAAATTATAGGGTTTGGGAACCATTTCTGTGTTCCTATCATAACTTTTTTGGGGATGGAGCTATTGGAGGAGTCACATAGTTCTTCATTGACATTTCATTATAGAAGTTCGAAGATGTATAGGGACTTGAAATAATTGTACTAGTTTTATGGAATGAAGTGGTATAACTCTATGATTGTATCTTTTTGCTAGGTATGTAAGCATGATAATGTAGGGAGACAAACATATAACGGGATGACGAACCCATTAAAAATTAAATATTGGAAATGGTAGGACATTAATATGTAATTTTTCATTAGACTCCCCAATACATCAATTGGGTTTAATGCTATATGGGTGGTAGTAGATCACCTTAATAAATCAGAACACGTCATCAATATTAGAAAATACAATTATCTAGATTATGTTTATATCATATATATCAATTAAGTGGTAAGGATGTACATAGTACCACATTCTATTGAAATTCATCGAGATCTGAGGTTTACCTAAATGTTTTTGCAAGGCCTTCAGTATACACATTATATAAAATTGAGATTCAGAACATCATATCATCCTTATATTGATGGGTAGTATAAAATATCATTTCAACCACTAAGGGATATGTTGAAATTTTTTCATTTTTATCTTAATGGTGTTTGGGATCAATACCTTCCAAAATTTGAGTTTTCTTTAAAAAATAGTAGTCACTAAAGCATTCATACGGATCTATATAATTCCTTATATGGGAATAATTGTACATATATGAATTTTAAGGATGATGTGGGAGAATGAAATCTATTATAACAAAAAATAACTTATGAAATGAATGATTTTATTAGATATATTTAGCAACATATCATTGAATATAAAGATCAGTAACAACGTTATACTAATAACAATCAAAGTTACCATGACTTTTAATTTTATGAAAATTTAATTTTATGAATTTATCTACTGAAAAAGGATATGAGGTTCATGAGGAAGGGGAAAGTATTCTCTTTAAATATATTCCCATTTAATATTCATTATCATTTTGTAATGGTAGCATATAACATGGAACTTCTTTTAAATATCCCCCATGTTCATGAATAATTTCATGTATCTCTCATGTGTAAGTACATACCAGACCGTTCACATATATTGAAATAATAGGAAATAGAACTATAATAGTATCATTATGATGGTGAATAACACATTGATTTTTTCATTTCGTGGACACGATTATACGAAACAAGATCACTCACATGGTAAGTGTTTTGTGGATGAATAACAAATTAGTGGAATCAATGTGAGAAAATGAGAATATTATTCTGTATATTTTTCCACATTTTATTATCATAATGATGAATTTGGATGGAAAAATTAATTTTATAGAGGTATAATGTACAATTATGTGTATTTGTGAACATTTTTTTTGAATAGATACATTTTATTTGATATCATATGTTGCAAGAAGCACTATGTAAAAAATTCATTATACAATACAAAAATAAAATCTTGTGTTTCATTCAACAAAAACTTCAATAATGTTAAATTGAACATCATGATTCAACTTAACAACATTTTATGTTAATTATTACATTAATGATATACAAATAGTATAGTAATTGAACATTGAAATATAAATAGTAGCAACTAATCTTTTAATTGTTTATACATGTTTTATATAAATATAAAATAAAAATATTACCTAAATTTTTAGTATGGGGTTTTTATGATAAAAACTGATTTCATAAATGAATATCTTTTTTATTTTCATATGTTAAAATTAATAAAATTAATTTATGGACATTTATAAATTTTATTTTAATTTATAAACAAAATTGTTGAATTTATAATGTCAAAATTAGATTACAGTGAAATATTTTGGACTTTGTTTAGGAATTTTCTTTTTTGGATGAATTGTAAAAATTACATTTTTAAATTTAAAAATTAAATTGAAAATAAATTATTTATATAGATAGATTATAGTTTATGTTTTTCATATATTCTCAATAGAAGAATAATATATCCATCAATAAAATTATATAAATTAGAATCATTTTAATATTTTTTTTATATATAAAAAATTAATGTATATTTGAACATTATAACTTTGAATCCCCACATTCTCATTAAAAATAAGGGATTGACATAAAATGACTATTTTTTATTGGAAATGCACATTAATAAATGGACATAAACTATTTTAATTATTAATATATTTAAAGTCAAGTCATATCAACATAATTTTTTAAAATTAATAATAGTTAATTTGATAAAGATTATTTAATGTGATTATGGTTATATTATTCTTAACAAGGGATGGAAAAATAAATATAAATGATAAAGGGCAATGGATATATTCCACAATATTTTTTTAAAAAATTTATTTATATGTTATTTTCCATCTAAGATGGAATATATTCATGTTACTCATTCCATTGTATAGAAATGATATAATAATTCCTTTCATTTTCAATCTTGATTGGTTTATGTCTTAAATTATTTATGTTTGTTAAATTAGTTTCGCTTTCATGTGTTATATTCTTATGAAACGCAATTATTCTTATTGAATAAGATTTGATAAAATGTATATGAAACTTATCATATTTATATAGGTAATGATGTGTTTATATTTTTTCGATACCCATAAAATTTCATGGGTTATGATACGATGTTAATGAAACATGTCTCCAGTTATAGATAATGATATGATGAATGTTATATTATCTTATGTAACAAAAATTAATGGTTGTATTATGTGATATATGGGACATATCTCTACCAAAATTTCATGGGGTTAATATTTATATCACATGATATAAGGATGGGAATCATTTTGAGGAGCATGATCCCCTATGTGATGTTTGGTAAAACTGATCCACTAATATGAAATAAGTGAGAATGAGGAAGCTGGAGTGTCCCGACCAGTATCTGTTGACAACAAGTTGATAGAATATTGGGAAAAAAATCCCATTATAAGGAATGTAGAGTGATAGTACATGATGGTGCGTCTTCCCAGTAGGTGTAGCTCCCATGAATTTACTTCATATGTTCTGGAAAAGTGTCTTGTAAAATAACGGAGGATATTATAAGTATATTTGTAATCAAGAATTACATATCTCATTAATATGTTATTATTTGGTGGATAATTATCTTTAATACTTTATGATTCATGTATTATTAACTACTAATCATTATTACAAGATTTGAATTTAGGAAATTTGATATCTAGTGTTTGATATTCTAATGTTGTGTTCACATTCTCAAATAAATATACTCATGTTTATGTTTCCTTATTTCCTATTTTTACACATACAATGCATTAGATATCACATGTTTTTTTATTACCTAGGATATTAAGCTACGTTTTATGTATGATGTGTATAAAACATGTCTAGTCGTGAAGATCCATGTGGGTGATAATTTAGCTCCCTTATGTACGAGTGTTTACATTTCCATGTTTCCAAATGAGCTAAACTAATAATGTCATTTAGAATATATATTTTTATTTTATTATCATTCAATGAAAACTTATTTCATGTATATTTACATTAAAACTATATTATTATAGTGATACTGAACCATTTCGAAAAAAATAAATGAGTTCAAATCACCTCTGTTAAAAACTTCAACCCCCTCTACTAACTTATTCACACATTCATAACTATTATTATAAGAATAATTCATTACCAAATCACTAATCAACAAAATTTCCCTCATATCATTATAATAATTTTTTTAATAAATCTAACTAATATTTTTGTTAGTGTAATAACATGGGAGATACCTAAAGAATATGTAATTTTCTTCAACATGAATCTTTATTTTATTTTATTCTCCTAATCCTTCAACTTAAATAATAAAATTATTTTATTATAACCTCAGTATAATCCATAAATAGTGATTTTTTATAATTATGGAATGAAATTAAATCATCTCCATATACATCAAATAGGTTATGAAACCATCATTTACATGTATGGTGAACAATTGTCTCATGAACTATTGTCATTCATTCTTATGTGACCACCAATTATAATTTTGTATCATGATAGATAAAAATTATAAAAAATTATAGGATATATATGGCCAATTTATACATATAGAAAAATTATGTCACATATATATATATATATATATATATATCTTTTTATCACTCATTCCTTATTTTATATGATAATGTATCTCATGTGTTTAGTACACCACCACAATGCAAAGCGATGTGATACTTCTATCACTAATTAATTATAGGGAATGTATTATTATAATTGATAATTATTATATGTTATATACATAACTTGAATATGATATTAATAACATATTTATCATGTAGTAATTAAAATATTTATACTTTTATATGACATATTCTTTCATACCATTTCACTCACATAATGATGAAATCATCATTCTTGTATGTGTTGACTAATGCCTTTATAAAGGGATTGAATATTCATTTAATTAACAAACATCATAAATGATATATATAAGTATATAATATTGTATGTATGCTGTTATGATAATTAATTAATGATTATGTATAACTTACCCAATCTCCAAAATGATTTTTTTTAAATGAAAAAGTTAGTAATGCATATCTATAGGCTATTATCTCTATGATTGTTACATATTTCATTTTTTGTAACAAAAATTTAGGATTCATTGGAAAAGAAAACCTTATGTAAAAATATTATGACTATATCATTATTATTATTATCTATATAATGATTCTAGGTATCCTTTGAAATTATAATATCTATAATAAAAAAATGTATACGAAAACGAACAAAATAAAACCTAAAACATTGAAATTAGTGAATGATTATTAATGAATGGGTTAGAATATATAATAAATTGATCAGATATGATATTATATATAGATATATGGTTCTTTATAATGTTAAGATATCTGTTTAAAACAACTAAAATGCAGTTAAAATAATGTTCAGGGAAAATGATGTGTGAGGTAAGGGATTTTTCCTCAATTTCATTTCATTATGGGATATTTTAATATTCATAAAATAGTGAAATTTATATGGGCTATGTACATAAACATTGAAATTTAATATCATGAATAATTAAATAATAATTTTATTTTATGTTCCAATTTTATTTATTTCTTATTAGGTTGTTTGACTCAATTATTACCAAGTGTTATTGTATTTCATAATTCAATTTATTTTCATTATGTTTAATTACATATTCATTGTTGTTAATATTCTATGATTATGTGTTTAATGAATTTTAATTTTATTATGTTAAATTAAATAATTTTTATGTTTACTTTTAGTTTCTACTCATAATTGGCTCATTAATTAATTCACCATTCAACGTTAAGATCATTGTAAATGTTTAGTTGGAAATCTCATTATAATTGATATATCTTATTCATGATTACAAATTAATGGACATTATTTTATAATTGACCCATAAACCAATAAAATTTTCATATCATCTATTTATTAAATATATAATCATTTAATAGTACCATTTTCCAACCTTTATTACATTTTTTTGAAAAAAAAGATTTTAAAAAAAATACGACATCATTTATATATTTTTCATAAAATCTTATTTCATCCAAAAACATTTTTTCTAATATTATTATCATTTTTTAAAAAAATTAAAAAAATATTATATAACATTAAAAATGATTCTATAATAAATTCAATGGAATATTTTTTTATTATCAGAAAAATTTATAATTTGGATTTTATTGAAAAGTGTAAAGTATATTTTTTTAACATATACATCATATATGGAATTATCATCTATCATAACCTCAAATTGATTTAAATATTTTTTATATGTTTTTTATTATTTATAAGAAAAAAAAGTTGAAAATATTTATTATAATAGAAATCTATTTTTCAAAACGAAATGTTCTTTTCCTCATAATAATTGGATAATATTATGTGTTTTATTTTTATTAATCAATATCCATGACCATTTATTATAACATTATTGGGTATATGATTATATCATCATTATTATTCCTTTGTGTGGTATATGATTATTTTGATCAATGATAGTTTTTAAATATAATTCATTTTTTCTATTTTTAGATAGTATCTTTCCACTTAAATATCCACCTTCATATTATCATTTGACATTAAATTCAACCTAAATAATCAAAAACTATCAGGGATATTCTTATTATAAAAACAATATCTAATTTATACATTCGGTTGCTTAAATTGAAATTTAGGTTTTTGTATGAAGAAATATTAATAAATATTTATCCATTAAAAAATTGAAAATTGATGTTTTTGTATATTAAATCATTAATTAAGTTGATCATTAAATATATAATGATATATTTGGACCGATAGTCAATAGTGGGTAACGATATTAAATATACCCTCAAGGAATTAGTAGGATTTAGGAGACATAAGTCTAAGATAGAATTAAATGGAATTTTTAACGTATTTGAAACAGTCTAGTGAAATTTAGTGATAGTATAGGTATCATGTTCCATAGACAAGATGTTATATAATTATGGATTTCCTTCAAGAAGAGTTCATTTTTAATGTCAATGGAAATTTCACTATGGTTGTATCATTGTTACCATTTTATTTTCAATCTATTGAATAATTTGAATGTTTTTTTAGTAACTTACATTCCAATATTTATATTTCACTATTCATTTAATTAAATATAATTTTAATACATTTATTACAATTCCATTTTGATTATTCTGTATTAAGTTATTTAAATTTAATGTGTTCTTGGTTAATTACCATTTCATGATTCTTAATATTATTGAAACATGATATATCCCACCATTCTGAACCATTAATGGTCATTTTATACCACTCTTATTTTTATTCTGTTCTTAGGAAACCATGATTTATTTTACAAAGGATATATAATAGAGGGAATGATGTTGTTATCAAAAAAATATATTGGTCTGAGTTTATTCAAATGAAATATGGGAATCATGTATGTATCTTGGTTACCAACACTACTAAATGGTCTTGAATATCGAGATTGATAAGAAAACATTCACATGAACTAAAAATTACAATTTTCATCAACGAATATTTTTATATTATTTGTATCAGATATGTTTATTTAATATCATCAGAAAAATCAATTGAATCATCTTCATCATCTCGTGGACTAGTCTAGGTAAAACTAGAAAAAATCATGACATTCCCTATGAGAACTATATATATATATATATTAATACATGGATAGTTATAAAATTACATTAAAGAATCATTCTTATACAGGACTTGTAAATATTGATATTGTATGACACAACTAGAATATGATCATAATCGCACTCTCCACTTAATTAAACAAAATAGAATTTTATCTTTTCATCAAATATAACAATTTAATAATTTATAATTCATTCCATATATTAATGAAATATCATTATAAAATTTCCAACTATATCATTTTATCATAGAGTCTTTTCCAAGAGTGTAACATGAAATGCACTTCCCTATCAATGACTATAATAAAGGGAATCCTATTAAATAAGTTAATTACATTAATATATTGATTTCCCATAACCTCAATGATTTTTGTCTAAAAATTGTGTAAAATGTGAAAACATTGTTCATACTAATCATCATGACCAATACTATATTACTACATCTACTGGTGCTCTAAAAAATAACCACAGTGTCTATATAAATATCATGCCACGTCTATGTAATGACTAAATATGTGGGATAGAAAATTTAATTTCTATGTTGCTCATCTCTAACATGGTGAAACATATAATATTGATATACAATTTAAATGATGTCTAATCTTAATCCTGGTCCCCAAAATCATGACCACAAATCATATAACTAGTTCATCATACATGGGTGAACATACAAATTTAAAATCCTTTCCCCCCCATAAAACTTTATTTATCTAATTAATATGTATAATTTAATGGGTTTAAAAATATTATATACCCTCGAATGAGAATTCCAAATTGTCGTTGGACTCCCCAAAATATTGAGATTAAATTATTACAAAAAACATCATGAATATTATTCTCATAAAGAACCATCTTTAAATGTGGTGTGGTTAATGGACCAAAACAATGTTAGACCTATTTTCCTATACTCCCAAATCCAAAAATGTAATTAGATCCATCATGTTAAACTCATCCCCTTATACATTCATATGGTGGGTTCAATTTTTCCTTCTCAAAACACCACAAATGGAATTCCGCATTCCAATGGATTGTATAATTTTGAAAAAAAAATATAGTTACTCCATCCAATTACTATGTTAGTGGTTCAATTCATTTCAAAATAATATATAACACAATTTTTTCCCATTAAATAGTTATCCATTTATCAAAAGGGTAATACCTCTAGAATGTAAGTGATTTTGTCACATATGAGAGTTTTAAACCATGTAGTAAATAATTATCCATGGGTTTACTATGATATATCGAATTATATTATTCCATATTATCGTACTATATATGAAACATACCCAAACATTCATTATGTTTAATTAAAGAAGAAATATCATTTATAGGATTATGGAATGATGATCGAAGATTATAAAGAAAAATTTAATATTATTTATAACCATATATATCCATTAATACAATAAAACTATCACAATTATATAGGTTACATGAAGAAATCATTTATAATAAATTTAAAAAACTACAGCATTTCATTATTAATTTACTTTTCATAGTGGGATCTAAAATATCATTTGATCTATTAAATCATCATGTGATAACATAAGGAACACATAATGAAATTATTTGAATAAAAATGATTATAATGAATAAAAATAATATGTATGAATAACATATGATACAATGGTATAACATGATATTTTAAAAGATAAGGAACATCAGTATTAACACTAAATAATATAGTAAATAACCTGATATCATAATTTCATGGATTCCTAGAAAATATTTTATCAACACAGGAACATAACATATACATGAGTCATGTATAACTACATATACAGTAACACATGGCAAGTAAAAATATATATTAGATTTGGAAGACTCCTATATCCAATACAGGATGTGTCCAGAGATTATAATGTTTCCAAATTTTTTGGAGTACTACCTGGGTACACCTATAATTACATTTTCATTAACTACATGGTCCAAAAATATTCAAATCATAAAACAAAACATAGTAATTACTAATTTAATGAAAATCGGTTTTATAATCATTCTCTATATCGTAATAAAATGTAATTTCATAATGACAAAAAAAGAGAAATGTTCATATGTATTGTGTTAAACTATTAAAGGAAGGGATAAAATGATTTATATATATATATAATAAACATTCATAAATAATTTTTTTATAAACACATATAATAAATGGTTATTATAGTTGATTAATATATTCATAAAAATATTACATGCATTATTCATGAAAATAAAATTTTAACATTAAATTACAATAAATGATGTCATCATTAATGGTAAATGATTTTGATATATCACATTAGTAACTTCTTGAGAAATGTAAATTTTCAATTTTGAAAAAATATATTTAAAATATAACACATTATAAGAATATTAAGGGATTTAAAGACACATAATTTGATAACAAAAATGTATTTTTTAAAACATTTAGTTTTTAAGATGATTGAAGAGTTCCATTCATTGGGGAATACCTAAAATACATGTATTCTATTAATATTTATTAAAAAAGTAAAAAAATTACTTATTTTGAAAAAAATAAGAATATTAATTTTTATATTTTGTAAAAAATATAAATAAGGTTAAATATGAATTTAAAAATAATTATTTAAAAATAATTATTTCATTTTTGAATTCATGGATATGATGAATTGGATTTTCAACAGAAGAGAGAAAGGAAGTTACAAATTCATTAAGATATTTTCTTAAAACATTTAATGAATCAATGGGATTAATATGATATAATAAAATTAAAATTTCTTTAATTAATAATAGTGAAGATATTATTTTATAAGGATGAAATAATTTCCAATAAAATAATTATTGTTTAAAATATCCTAATGAAAAATCAGATTGTATCATAAACAGCTACCCATATTGTATAATATGAATCACGAATTACAATGAATGAATGAGTATAAATTTGAAAAAATATTTCATTATTTATGTTGAATTAATGATATATAATGTAAAAATTAGTTATATGAACCATCTAATGTAAATTATGTTAATAAATGAACATGTTTCCCAAAAAAGGATTTGTGAGATGAATTCGTCACAATGTTATTATCAAAATAGTGAGAGTTAATAATGGGGGTTATTAGGTGTATATAATTAATATAAATAATTATCTATTTAAATTCAATATTAATCAATTGAAATACCCTTTAAAATAATTTTGATACATTATAATCAATGATGAATTGATATAACCTAATTAATTGAAATTGAGTTGATAAACACCTTTAATTTTCACTTCACATTAGTTATGCTCTATTTATAATAATATATAGTGGTATTACTCATTTTATTTACATTTTAATGATTAATATTTTTATATAACATCATTTTGGACCATTTTATACCATATTTGAAAACAGTTTGTAAAACAAATTCACTATCACTATTGTTTCAAATGTTTATTATATAGTTTTCCCCTTTTTATAACATCCTAGGATTTCCATATAAAGAGAATTGGTTATACTTCCATCATATACATAATTATATTAATATAAACAATATAATTTGGTAAATATATAAATATTTATAATCATTAGGAATAGTTGAATATGGGGAAGCCTTCACATCGATTTTTGGACTTGGTAGGACAAACATACACATGAGGGATGTTATATTTTCATTTACACATGATACGGTATGGAAGTGGACACTATATTAACTTTAGAAAAAAAATATCATAACTTATATATCACATAAATTAATTAAATAAATCCTTTTTTCATCACATTTAATTATTTAAATAAAAATGTATAACATCACATCATCAGTTGGTATTACATCAGGCATAAAAAAGGCATTATCGTATTCCCCAAATTGATGAAGTTAAGTTGTCGTATTTGGTATATTAAATAAAATAATTTAATTATATTCTAAGTATCATATATAAATAATAAATACATCATTAAATTTTATATTCATATTTGGAGTTGGAAACTTAATTACATCATTTTGTGAGGCGTTAGACCACCGGATAGACAATCATCATATTCGTTTTACTTTACATAGAGAATGATATGGTTGTAATAGAAGACATAAAAAATAAAATAACAGTATATGAAATACATTTATGATATTATTTCATCATGTAATAGTAATATATTATGATTCTCGAGAATGAATGAAAATAAATTGCTCGGTTAAGGACATTACTTCAACTTAACAAAATTCTTTATCGTTGAAAAAAATAACCCCCATTGATATTATTACTAAAAAACCTAGGAATATATTAAAATGTGATGGTATTATAGGTTTTATTTCATCGTATACATTTCCAAAAATAGTTTGTTATGTTTTTAATAGAAATTGGGGGGACCGTTTATAAGTGGGGGAGATGATGCACGTTGTATTTTTTTAAAAGAAATAACTACAACACTATTATTATCATTCCAAAATTATAAAAATTTATCATTTTAGATCATTTAATGAAGTTATGTGAAAATAATACCATAAATTATTAATTAAAAATTTTTTAGGTTATTTTTATAGACTATATTTTAAGTTTAACCCCCAATAAACAGGTTTGTACCAAAATCACAGTAAATATCATTTCGTTTTATTCATTACCCATTATGTCAAACAAATATGTTGATCATATTATATAGAAATTATTATTATTATTATTGAAAACAATGAATTATTCTGTTCAAAATATTTTCATATAACTGTAATATTTTTATTTAAACATAAAAACGTAAATATAACTATAAATTACCAAAGAATGAAAATGAAAAAGTTGTTATATTTTCTATCAAATTTAAATATAAAATTTAATGTAATAGTTTAATTGATATTAAGTGAAGTTTGATTCCAATATATATGAAAATTTATATGGGATTGAAAAATAAAAGAACCGATGAATTTTAGGTTTAAATTATCTTTATTTAAACTCTTAAGAAGAAATATAATTTACTAGATCAAAAACAAAAACAATTTAAAAATGAAACAAATGATTGAACTTGTCATGGATCTTATGGATATGATATGATATGATACAATAGGATGTTAAAAAATTGTATTTATATATTATAAAACTATTGAATTATAAAAAATTTAAATGATTCCCCCATAAAACCAATAGTATCATGTTTTAAATTATATAATGAATATATAATAGTTAAAACAATTATAATAGAAAATAATACGAATATTTTTATGAAATAAAATAATTCCATTTATATTAAAAAAATTATGCGAAACATTAACTGAATTACAATTTTTTAGCCTCAAATTGTTGAGTATCCTTTCTCTTAGAATAAAATTTCCATCTTACCACCACCCGGGTAATCCATCAATATGATGATCGACATGTCTATCTTCCAATACAAATAATAAATCAATTATGATATTAGGCATTACCTTTTTCTTTCAATACATGAAATACCTCAATACTATTATTGTAAATTCCATCTTTATATCCCTTGAATACCATAATCATTATCACTATTCTTGGTTTCACAGTGAAATAAAATCATTATTGAAATACAAGAACTAAGAACAACATATTCATCACTATCCTCTTTGAGGATTTATGCACAAATCAATATAGAGTTTAAACCATCTCTCTCTAGAAACAAAAAAGTCATGTATGTTTTATAACCCAAGTCACTCAATCTCAAAATTAAATGGACACCAATTTAAAAGAATCATGTCCAATTCTCATATTTGATTCCAATGGACATATTTCATGAAAAACAATTAAGTAATTTTTTGCTTAGCATTATATAGATGAAAAAATAGAATACATTGTATCAATTTTATTATTATATAAATAACTTTACAACATCATTTTTTCATAGAAAATAATAACTAACAATGTATGATATAATGATTAAATTGAATTATAATGTAAAACATGTATGTGGAATTGTAGTCAGACATTAGTACAATTAATTTTAGGATTATGATACATAACATGGTTACGATTCATATCAGGGATACAAAAAATAGCAAACATATTGTGCATATTGTGGTTACGAAGTGGAATATAATTACAATGTATAGCATGAATATCATACATTATTACTATGTATAACAAGAATGCGACGCATATCAGGATTAATATGTATATATTGGCTACGATGTAGGAAACGATTATGATGTATATCATGATTATGGTGTATAACATGGTTACGATGTATAGTATGACTACGATGGATATCATGATTATGATGAATAACATGGATATGAGGCATAATAAGGATATGATAAGAAACATGGATATGATTCTTAAAGATATTATGATGAGAAAATGGATGAAATGTTTAATATGATTATGGTGAGAAATATAGAAACGATTCTTAATATGATTATGATAAGAAATAACATATGTTATTATAATTACAAACAATATATGTGATTACGATGAGAAACAAAATGTGTTATTATGATGATAAACAACTTTTAAATTGTGATTTTTAAATCAATAAGATGAATGGGATAGTCGAAACAAAATTTTACTCAATAATATCTTCTTTTTTGGAATTCATAAAACAAAAAAAACAAAAAATTCTTTTCACCCCCTGAGTTTAGTAACACTATTGAATGTAATAGTGAATACGAATAATTACACCTATGGATAAAAAATCATAAAGGATGTTATTCATTATAAATTTACATGTCATATTACACCCTCAAAAAGGTGATCACCCCATTAATGTAATTTTGGAAAAATAATCTATATATAGTCATTTCTTCTTTTCTAAATTATTATTCTGCTTTGTTATTTTCAAAAAGAATAATTGAATGAATTATTTTTCTACAAGGAGTTATAGAAACAAAGAATGAAAAAATAGGAATTACATGGAAAATTTTATGTTTTTATAACATCAAGAGTTCAAAAAAAATATTCTTTCTCCTTTTATTCCAAGAGGATGAACACAAAGAGCTTCATCTTCTTGAACGATTTAAAATACTCCATTAATTTTTCAAGATCTTCGAACTTATCATTCAGCACTACATAATATTTTTCAATAATAATTTCTTGTTATTGGATCCTTTACTCATGAATCTGAGGAATTTTTTCTTGTTCTTTGAGCTATACATCTTGGGAATTTCAATCTTCAGTCATAATTTTAAATCATTTTCAAAGATAGCGACCCTATTTGAGAGAAAAAATATCATTACACCCATTATAAAATTTTTCATTAATATTTTCACTCTCTTCATAGGTTAATACTTTTGTGGTAATCATTCTTTGAAAGGCTTCTATTTTTTCATTCAAATCAGTGACCAATTTTTGGTAGACTAAATAGATATCATGTACATACTTATCCAATTAATCATGCATTTACACATGATACAGGAGATTATTGTTAATGTTGTATGGCCATTTAACAACTTTATTACAAGCATTACTTTTCCCATCATCACATTTATTGAATACATTGAAATAAACTTTATGATTCAAAAACAAATTCATTGGAGTCATGACAGAATCATTTATTTCATTATGAGTATTCAAAATTATATCTAGCCTGGCTTCAATTCATTGAATGAATAGTAATTTATTTTCCAATTTGTTGAAGGATTATTTAATATATTGAATTTCCTTCACTATGATCATCCTTTATGAATATATACCTTCATTGTATTCTATAAGTTCTCCAAAATGAGTTTTAGTTCTAACCAATGTAGCTGGAAAATACATATTCTTATAAAATTCTACTTCTTCTTCATTATCATAATTATAATGTCCTTCTTAGAAGTATTATTTTTTAGAAACACTTATATATGGTTATAGATTAAAAGATGGAATCTTAAAAGATTGAAATTATAACAATTCTTATGAATGAATTATATTGTTTGAAGAATCATTCTTTTCCACTTATTCTTATTCATTTTCATGTTATTAATTACATTTTTGTTCTCATTATTCTTAATTATCTTGATTGATATATTGTGTAGCCGATTATTCAGATGCTTGTATCTCTTTCTCATTCTCCACTAGAACCAGTTGAGTTTGAATAGGTGGTTCTATTATTACAATTCTAGTTCTCACATAGTCATCTATCTTATAAATACTATCTATATCAATAGAATTGTCCATTACCTTCTACATTATTTTTTTCTTTCTTCATCTTTTTTGGTATCTTAGATTTTTATTCCCCCAGTTAGGGCTTCAGAATATCCCAACTGAATTGATGATCACCTTATTTAATTTATTCCTTCTTCATCCTCTAATGTAATGACCCCTACATTCATTAATGGAAATTCCTCCTCATCTAATTAAATATATTATTATGGTTAAATAATATATGAACATTATTGGTTTTATGTTTCTAGAGTTTAAAATAACGTTATGAATTTTGACTGTTGTTAATATAGTCGTTGAACAGTTATCACATGAATATTATTAAAATCGGGATTTAGGATGTCCAATTTACTCAAACAACTGAGGTGATTGCCTTATATAGTAGACTAGACTCGTATGAAGCCAAGTTGTTAGAGCTCAAAAATGATGTGGCATCATTTGGCATCACTCTTGACTAATCCCTAGCAGATCGTTAACATGTTAAGGTTGATAGAAACCGACTATGGGAGAAGTGGAAGTTAATAGAGATTACCACTCAAGAAATGATATCCGAGCCACCTAAAGAGTTCTTCACCATTTCAGTCCTTACCCTTTGGTATTATGCGATTGTTATAAGGGTTATATAACAAGACTATAGAACATTTACTATTTACATTATTTTTGTATAAATAATGTGCGTTTATGTTATTATTGATACTTTGTAAATAGTTTTTAAAGAACAACTAGTATTTTTAGTTAATATTTAACTAAGAAACATATTTTTTTGAATTAATAGATTTTTTTATTAAATAATATTTAAAAAAAATTTCTTAAATAATATTTTTAATATAAATTATCATGTAATTTTATGAATGCAATTGTAATTTTTATTATGGTTTGAAAACAGTTTTTGTCAGAACCCATAAATTTTCGGTAAAAGTCAGATTTTCTTTTAACTATATAAATTCACATATTTATAAAATTATTAATATAAAATGAATATTATTTTTTTAATCAAGACATCGAAATTATCCAACATTAAATTTTTCATAATTTTTTGATAAAGTCAAATTTTTGGGTAAAAATCAAATACCATTTAGATATAAAATGTATTTAATGACATCATAATGGCCCAATGGTGATGTAAAAAAATTATATAAACATTATTTTTGGCCAATATATGTTTTAAAATTAAAATAATGTGATTTCTGGTAGGTTTGATTTATTTTACAATGCTTTAGTGGACCCTTCAATGTGTATAAAACATTTTCACTTTTTAATTTTTTTTCCTTTACAGTGTGTCTCTCCTCCACATAATCTACCATTATTTTGTAAGATTTTCGGCTATTGGCCATATAAAATATTGTATTAAACTTCCCATTAGAAAATAACATTGGAAAAAAATTTGGGCTCGATTGTGGTTTTGATTAGTTTAATGTGTGCTGTCCCAAACCTAAATAATAATCATTTTCCTCTTATTTCCTATATAAACCAACCCAATATCTCACTTCCTCTTCACTAAAATCCTTTGGAGATCGACCAACCCTTGCCCTCCTCTCTCCAGTATCCTTAAAATGTGCCACATGCTCCAATTATTTCACTCTCAAGCATCTCTCAAGCCTTTGGGTTCACACTTCCAAGTAAGGGATTTCTTCCTTTCTCATTTTTCGAAATTTGCATTATGTTTTTATTCCATTTTTTTCAATTAAAAATGTTGGTGTTTGTTTTTTAACCTTCCCCATATAACCCTCATTATGTTTGGATAATGTTATACCCCTTTCACTCTCATTAATTCCTCCCATGTACACCCATTTTCATGTTGAAATTCCGCGAGGGATTTCACTCTCCTCTTTTACATCGAATAAATTATATGGTATTATGCAAATAAATTGCATTACATTTGTTAGGAAATGTATCTATATGACCCCTTAACATTCCATTTCATGTAAATTTAATGAGACATCATTTTCTCTCACATCAACCATTTTTATGAAACCTTATGTCACGTTGTTACGCGACCGAAATTGCAATGTGTTTTTCCAAGCCATTATCAGTTGTGTAGTGAATACCATAAACATGTATATATTATTGGTATTTACCATTATTTACATATAAATATTGAATGTTACTTTAAATTATTTATTCCACATTACATAATCGTGTAATAACTACTCTAGTTTATTGATTACATGTTATATGATCCATGTGTCACACCTATGCCTGAAATGAAATGTTTATGAATAGTGTGCCCCGATTGGGCTCCAATGCACTGGGTAATGTATAGTATCATGATATGTCATGTGAAATTGGTTTATACTCATGATAAATCAAGTGAAATTAGGATTTACTCATGGTAGATGTTCAATGAGGGTTTACTCTTGCTCCATGTGCTATGAGCCATGGCTCATGTAAATTCCATGATAACTGTTTTTTCCACATTTTGATGTTATAATTATCCGAATTTATCATGAAATTATGTTAATGTTTATATTGTACTCTATTTATATTCTTATTATGTAACATTTATTTTATTCTTCATCTTATTCCTTGTTTTTTCCATTATAGGGCCTTATAGATCACCCTTTTTTAAGCCTATCCTCAAATTATCTCATGCAATGCTAAGTACGAGGAAATGTAGTGGTAATGTAAATTATATTTTCATTGAATATGTTGTGGGTTTTATGTTATAATATGTTATATAATGTTCCTAAGCCCCAAATACAGTATACCTCTTCATAATCTATTTTGAATCAAGTGATGATTTTATTAATAAATCGGTTTTAAGTGTGTAATAAAAAAGAAGGGTTATTATTGATGGTATCAGAGGATAGGTTTAGTAATTTTTTGGATTAATATTAAGAAAGCATATAGATGACTTAGATTCAAGACTATGTATAATAAATACATCCCTAATTTTTTGTGTATTGAGTATGTGTTTTATCAAGAAAATAAATCTATGTCTGGATACTAGCAGGTAGAGGCAGCTATGACACAGATGTACCTATGGGTGAAAACCCAGATAAGGAGTTTCAGGCATAACCCAGGGTATCATTGTACTTGACAACAGACCTTTTTTCACTCATGGTTTTGACACTCCCTATGGGGTATCCATTGGTAAATTCACAAGATTAATATGAACCATTTTATAGGAAATTAAAAAAATCCCCATACAAAATAGGTTTGAATGAAGATCATGGATAACATTGACAGAAGACTATAGATTCATAAGTTATGGAAATAAAATAAATTTATAATTTATCCCTTTTTGTCTTTGGATTCCCCTTAATCTGTTTAATATTTTAATGTACTCATCCCATGTCTATATCGGATAAGGTAAAACTAGAATCAAAACGTGAAAGTTAGGGTTATCGTTCATAGTTCTATGTATTCTTTTATATCTCGAATGTTTTGTAGAAGAATCACATCACCATAAAAATCATGGATGTGATGATGTTGGTGAGTATGGAAAATAGTGTAATAATTTCATCCCATCTATATAAACTCCTCCCCTATCATAATATATGATTTGGATTTCCCACCAAACCACATCATACTCCTTCTAGTGGAATTTGATGCAGTTATTGGCATGGATAGTTTTTCATTTTATATAGGCAACATAAGTTCCAGTGAGAGGGAAATAACCCTCCATGTGGAGAATAGAACCCAGATTATATACAAGTGAAAGGAGGAGGATTACAATTCATTTTCACCATCATCTCATGTGTGGACATTACTGTCCTATAAGCATGTGTATCTTGCTCAGATGATTGTGTCTAAGGAGACAACTATCCTTGAAAACATGCCTATTGTCAGGGAATTAGCTGATGTATTTGCTAAGAAATTTCCTAGTCTTCCTCCTAGAATAGATTTTGAATAATCAATTGATCTTATATTTGGGGTGTTTCCAATATCCAAGACCTTGTATAGAATATCTTTTGTGGAGCTTGAAAGCTGATGAAACTACTACAGGAGAATCTGGATAAATGGTTTATACACCCATGTGCTTCACCATGGGGTGCACCAGTCTTCTTCATCATGAATAAGGATTGGTCAATGTGCCTTTGCATAGATTATCATGAGCTTAACAAAATCGTGATAAAGAAAGGTATCCTCTCACAAGAATTGATGACTTGTTTGATCAACTATGTGGAGAACAATACTTCTCAAAGGTGGATTTTTGGTCACGATATTATCATATAAGGGTAAAGAAAGAAGATATCCCCAAGTCTACTTTTCGTACAAGATTCTGACACTATGAATTCGTATTAACGCCTTTTAGACTCAGTAATTCTCCATAAAATGTCATGGACTTGATGAATAGAATATTTAAAGATTACCTCGTCCAATTTTTTGGTAGCCTCTATAGATCATATTATAATATACTTCCAAACCATCATGGATGATGAGGAGTACCTAAGAACTATAATAGAGACCTTGTAGAAGTATAAGTACTATGAAAAGAACAACAAGTTCATGTTCGAGTAGAAGGAGGTCTCATTCTTGAGCCATATAATCAAAAGAAATTGGACATCTGTGGATCCCTCCAGGATAGATGAAAAAGAGGGATGGTTGAGGCCAACATTGGTAATGTATATCCGTAGATTCTTAGGTTTAGCTGGATATTATAGACAATTTGTCAAAAAATATCCATGATTGTCCATCCCGCTTACCAAGCTAACTTTTAGAGGAGTAATGTTTTCATATAGTGATGAATGCAAACAATGATTCAAGGAGTTCAAAAGGACGATTATCACTATTCCCATGCTCACTTCATCCAAAAGTGGAAAAATTGTTATGGTATTCAGTGATGATTCGAAGAAGGAAATATGTTGTGAGTTGATGATAATTGAAAATGTCATTACCTATGTTTCAAGGAAACTGAAATTTCATGAGAAGAATTACCCAACACATGGTCTGGAGTTGGTTGTGATGATCATCGCTTTAACAATTAGGTAGAATTTTAAATTTAGGGTGAATTTTGAAATATATATGGACCAAAAAATCATCAAGTATATATTCACACAGAAATAGTTTAACATGAACCAATGAAAATGGTTAGAGCTTATTAAATACTATGATTTCTCAATCCATTAATTCCTTTTGAAAGAGAACAATGTGGAATATGCTCTATGAAGAAAGGAATTGGTGATTATATAATTGATGATAATTGAGAAGGATAAAATCATCAAATATTTGATGAAGATGGAATTGGGAATCATAAACATGGGATCATCATCAATCCTTTCATAAATGATTGCCCAACCGTCTATTTTGGAAAAAATAAAGGATGCTATAAAGGATGATGTAGGAATTAAAAGGAAAGAGGAAGCTATCAGAAAATAGAAATCATCATAGTTCAATGTTAATGTTGAAGGAATTGTGAGTTTCGGTAAAAGGCTATGTGTCCCATCAAGTCCTAATCTGAAGAAGGGCCTTTTGGATAATGCACATAGGTCAAATTTTTTTATATACCCAGCTAACATAAAGATTTATTGAGTTCTATGAGAGCATTATTGGGGGGATAATATGAAGAAGGAGATTTCTGAGTATAAATCAGTGTGCCTAGTATGTCATAAATTGATGGTATAGAGGTATAAGTCTACGGGGATGATGCAACCATTGCCCATACTTGCATGGAAATGGGACAACATCACTATGGACATTGTCACATGTCTTTTGAAGTCATCTGAAGGCTGCAATTCAATCTGAGTTTTTGTTGATAATATTACATATTCGGCACACCTTATTGAAATTTGGGAGGATTTCTCATTAAATCAATAGGTACAGATATATATCCTGGAAGTGGTAAGGCTACATATAGTACCACTATCTATTGTTTCCGATCAAGATCCAAGATTCACCTATATGTTTTGGAAGTGTCATCAACATGCTATAGATACAGAATTGAATTTCAATACGGACGATCATTCTCAAATGGATGGCCAATATGAGAAAAATATATAGACACTGTAGGATATTTTAAGATCATCTTCAATAGACTTCAAAGAATGGTGGGACCAACATGTTCCATTGGTTGAATTCTCCTACAATAATTCTTTCCACTCAGGCATCCAAATGGAACCATATTAATCCCTTTTTGGAAAGAGGTGCATAACACCAGCATGTTGGGATGAAGTCAGTGAGCGTAAGCTATTAGTACCAAAAATGGTCGATGAAATGAAGGAGAAGGTGAAAAACATTCAGAAGCATATCAAGGCATCCCAGAGTTGACAAAATATTTATGCAGATAACAATTGACAAGACCTTGAGATTAATGTTAGAGACATGGTATTTCTATGCATATATCATTGGAATAATTGACGAGGTTTGGAATGAAAATGATGTTAAGTCTTAGGTACATCACTCCCTTTAAGATTATTGATAGTGTTGGTGTTGTAGCCTATCGACTAACACTTACACCTATTATAGCCAATGTACATGATGTCTTTCACGAATCCCTCTTAAGGAAGTAAATACCAGACCCTTCACATGTACTCTCTTTAGAGGTTGTACAGCTAGAGGATGACCTTTATTACGAGGAAAAACCAGTGAAGATCATAGATCCTAGAGAAAAAGTAATATAAAATAAGGTAATGCACCCCATCAAGTTATTTTGGCAAAACCACATGCTTGAAGAAGCAATATGGGAATCAGAGGAAATGATGAAGTAGAGTTACCCACATCTATTTTATTGTGGGAAATGGAAATTTCAATGTCAAAATTTATTAAGTGGGGGAAATATTAATGACCCTAACATTATTTAATGGAAATTATTCTTGGTCTAATTAAATTTCATATTATGGATACATAAAATGTGAACTTAATTGGTTTTATGTTTCAAAATTTTAAAATACTATAATGAATTATGATCATTTCTAATATAGTTGTTTAGTAGTGATCACATGATTAGTATAAATATTGTGCATTAAAAAATCCAATTTACTTAGACGAAGGAAGCGATGGCCTCATCCAATAGGCATTCCACATACAAAGCCCATTTGTAGGAGATCGAAAAGGAGGTCGCGTCACTGGGCTTCGCTCTTAACCAAGCCCATTCTGAGCATGTACGTCCGACCATGCAGATCACCACTATGGTGGACTGACCCTGGGGAGTCATCACTTGTAGGACCATAGATGGTTTAGGATATGACTGAGAAGGTGCATATCATCAAGGAGCTGATGAAGATTACACAGAGCAGAAATAAGTCCTATTCCGAAAGGAGACGAAGAGTAGTGGAGTTCGAGGATGGGGTCCACATCTTCCTACGAGTCTCACCTCGACGAGGTCAATGGAGATTTGGCCAGGGTGGAAAGTTATCTCAATGATTCATTGAACCCTTTCAAGGTCCACAGTAGGGTAGGTGAGGTGGCTTACCGCGTGGCCCTTCCACCTCAGTTGCAACGGGTGCACAACGTCTTCCACGTATCTCGCCTGAAGAGATATGTGAACGACCTGTACCACATCATCAACCACGGGGAGATGGATGTCAACTATGGGGCGACTTTCACAGAGGTTCTAGTGTATATTGAGGATCAAAAATAGAGGGTCCTATGTGGACGGTCGATTCTTCATGTGCGCATTTGATGGCAGCACGAGAACCTCCAGGAGAGCACATGGGAGTGGGAGACCCAGATGGATGCTCAGTAACCCCCTATTGTTTCCCTAGTGTATTTTGTAGAATTATGGGGATGGAAATACCTAAGATAGGGGCAATGTAACGAAATGAAAATTTCCTAGAAATATTTTTCGTAATTTCTTTGAATTTTACGAGTCCACTGTTTCTGACGATGCCTGATTCTAAGGCCCGATGTGCCCGGAATAAATTTCTAAAGATTTTTTCAGTTAAGTTCATTAAAGGTACATTCAGGGATTTCTATCTATTGAACTCATTCTCAGGATTAAACTCTGAGGACACCAATAAACTCACAGTGTCGGTATTCACTTAAGAATACATTTACCGCAGTTTTGTTTTGTACAGGTTGAATGTTAAATTTGGTGATTCATAATAAATTAAATAAAATTAATGTGTAACGCAATTTCATTTAGTTGTTAGTTTTTATCTCCAAAGGGAGGTTGGTGGTGGGGCCCACCCCAACATAACCTCTCATGAGAGGATAATTTTTGGTGGGGCACACAAACACCAATCCTCACAACTCAACTTGAAACCACCCTTTTAACTCTTAAAACACTCCACGTCCCCTCTTCTAATTTTAACTATCTCGCTTCTCTAATTATAGAATCCAATACTCTCCCAATTAATTTTCTAGCATGCAATTAATTAGTTGGCTCATCTATTTTTAAATAATTTGAATTCATTATGTGAGAATAATAATATGGGTTATATTATTATGTTTGGGTGGGCATAATGTTTTTGGTTGGGAGAATTGGTGGAACCTCAGTGTAATAAAAAGAGCCTTCCTCCAAGGAAGAACGTCGATTCCACCAAAGAACGACGACACCTCTTCTTTTACCTTCTACAACTGGAGAAAGAAAGTGAGGAGACACCCATGAATAATGCCATGTACATTCATCATGCTTTGCATCAAGGGATAATACGCCGCCGTCTCCAACGAAAACATCTTTCCCTCTTACTTTGACATAACGACGTTTGTCTTCCGCGATGCCCAACTTCTGCGACGCCATATTTCCAGACATTGACATGTACCTTTAATCAAGGTAGGTTGTTTTGAATAATTTTATGTGAATAAAATTATATCTCACTCTTGATGAATGCATAGGATTTTCTTTGGACATTGGATATTACCTAATGCAGAGCGCGCGGGCCGTACGAACACGGCCCGACGACCCTCTGTTGGTTCGTGATTATTTCGGGCAACGGAGAAAGGAAGCAGCAGCCGCGCACCGGCCGCGTAGTGGAAAATTGTGGGCTGTTGGGGCTGAAGAACCGGCCGGTCTGGGGAACGGCGGCACCCGCAGGTGCCATGCGGAGTAGGCACGGCCCGCATCTCTGGGCTTCTTGCTGGATTAACCGGCCGGCTATGACCAGTCAGGCAGGAGACCGCGGCGCCGCATGGGGCTGCGCTGCGAAGAAGACCACGCCCCGCACTGGGTTGGCCATTTCGGCGAGAAAACCGGTCGGCCACCTATCGGCCAGGCTGAAGGAACCGCACCACCCACATGTGTCACATGGGAGGAATAGTGGCCCGCACAGCGGGACGATCGTGATGGAAAAAATTGTTCATCTTCGGCCGGCCGAACATCAAAGAGGGGTGGCGCCGCTCGGCGCCATCGGGTGTGCAAAACTATCCCGCAACCACCGGCCGGGTCCGCAGGTGGGCGCGCCCCACCAGCCCCGGCCGATCCCCCAACCGGGTCGGACCTACCGGGCCAGGTCCCTAGGTGGGCCGCGCTCCACCGGGCGGGGCCGACCCCCAGCTAGGTTAGACCCACCGAACTAGGTGGGGATGAGTAGTAAGCCCACTACACATGATGGGTCGGGCCCGTTTCACTTAATCATAAATAACTTCTAGACCGCGCATCTGAACGACAGGCCGTCTACTGTACTGGGATACTCGCGAAGAGGAAGACATTTTTCAATACTCTATTTGAGTTTTGGACAACATTAGAAAATTTCCTTGTTTAGAACGAGCATAATTACAACAGAGCCCTTGGAATAGAAATGCTAATAACGCTCAGACCGGGCGTCCGATTGACTCGTTGTCTTCCACGTTGGGTTCTTTATGATGAGACAGAACTACGGGATACATAAAATAAAGACTATATGATATTTGATGTTTCGACACTTTGCTCGAGGATGGGACCCTCCCTGAATCGAGCTTGTTGTGTGTGTGAACCCTACAGTTGGCTGCAACTTCGACGACTAGTGTAATGGGGTTCTCTATGGGTTCAAAAACGATGACTATTGTACTGGGCTCCTCCATGGGTTCGACAGTGTTCAAAACTATTCTGGGATCCTCAATGGGTTCGACAGTGATGACTAATGTACTTGGATCCTCATTGGGTTTGACTCTGATGACTTCTGTTCCTATATCTTGTGTGGTTCTGACAGAGTGGTTGGTCTTGTATCCTGTGTGGGTTTGAAAGCTTAGCTGGTCCTGTATTGTGTGTGGGTTCGACAACTTAGATGAATAAGTGACTACATCTGAACATCTCTATCTCTATACAAGTGATGTATACCTATAAGAGCTGTGTATTGACATGAAATCATTATCATAGATGTGATTGACTTAACTTCCTCTATGGACTGGGTTGTGCCGGGCTCGAGAGTTGGAGCCGAACTGAGATTGATAACATAGGTATATGTATGGTAATATTCTTAAGTAGTGTTGTTTGATATTTTGTGATTGTTTCTTTCTTATATGGTATATACTTCATGGATTCTAGGAGACTTTTGGGGTTTTTGGGTCCCTACTGATTATCGTTATGCTCACCCCTGCATGGGCAATGCACGCACTTCATTGTGTTGGTTGCAGATGACAGACATCACTGATCGAGGCAGAGTGTTGTGGATATGGATGTTAACCGGAGGTGGACCACATGGCGGGACATACACGAAGTAGACGGACAGACCTCAGGTGCTGAGGAGGCCATTTGTATACAACATTTCGATGGGATTCCCTGAGGAAGACTTAGTAGTTTCTGTTTACATTTATGCAGTGGTACTTTACTGTTGGGCTTGTATTTCCGACACCTTTCCTTTCAGTACATAATTTTTATTTAGTTTTTTTTTGTTTATTTTCAGTTTTTGCCTCTACCTCTTGTGTTCAGACGTTGTCTGTGTTTCAGGTTAAAAAGGCAATGCCTTCCCTTTTTATCGGGATTACGCCTTTGGTGCTAGTCGACTGCCCCTGTCCTATGGAAAGCGGTCTTCGGGTAGTCATGTGACAAGCCCCGAGGACGGTTCGTGACATGATATATAATGGAATGTGGATAGATAAAATTAGAATATGTTTAATAATGAAAAATTTAGACAATGTCCAATATCTCATGATATATTCTATATTAATGTGATTTAAAATACATCATAAGGGTTTTAATAATTGCATTAATTTTTTAAGGAAACCTAGTATAATTTATAATGTAATTTGTTATCTTATTTTAATATATCACCACATTTTTGTTAATAATATATCATTATATTCATTATTTCTTTTTTCAATTTTCCTTGTACTCCCATTCATGTTTTTTCATTATGTTTTGTGTGATTTTGCATAAGATTCATATCCATATTCAACTGAATCATAATAATATTATGATTTTAATAATTATTCATTGAATACAATTTTACAATGATATATAAAGTCTTTATGTGTAAAAATAATCACATTGCTTTTCCAATATACATGGTCATATATACGCACCTGAACTGTCAGAAGGCCCTAATCTTTACTAATTTTTGAATTAACCTACTTTCAAGGGATGAGGGGGAACCCTTAGAAGTCCCATAGGTTTAGATATTACATGAAACATATGCGTATGATACATTACAGGACCCGAAGGTCTTAAGGAATTCCACCAGACTATATCTAAAAGCAACTACCCCATCTAGAATCTGCATAATGATGGTAGCTCTCTACCTATGCAAGGTCATCCAGCTAATATTCCCCAACTAGAATATGATGTTCTCGATGGCATAGTCATACCCTATAATTCTTCAAAATCCATTGGTTCATCTCTTTTGAGTGCACCTTCTCAAAATCCTATTATGGAGATACTCTATTTTTATAGATTCATTCTAGGGAAACATCACTGGTCATGTGGCCCGAAGTCCTTGAGGTGGTCCGATGGTCATAAAGGTGGCATGAAGGCCTTACTGACCCGAAATAATGGGAGTCTTGAAGGACATCATGACTCCAATCCCAAATTATTGGACCAAGGTGAATATTTATGGTTGCAATAATATCGAACGATACCTAATATATTGAATGTTATATTAGCACTCCAATACATGAATTATTTCTCCATTTTCTTTTGAAACTGTGTCTGTTGGATGCTCTTAGAGAGACCACACAAACTTGGTTGAGGCTCAATTACTGTCTTTTGTTCACACAATGGTCAACCTCATTCCCATTAAATGTGACATGATAATTAATTGACTGATATTGTAATTATATAGAATATATATCATTCTATATTGAATCATAAACATTATCTACACTAACTTATGTTTTGATTAATACTATAAAATGAATATCATCTCTTTGTGAGGTAGTAGTTTACATTACTCACTAATTATATTATCATATTTTTAAATTGAATGGAAAGGAATAGGGTGTATATATGATATAATAATTACATAATTAGGAATATAATATAAATATTATAAATATATATATATATATATATTTATTTATTTACAATTATATATAGTCATTAAATGTGTTGATGGAAAACTAGATGCATTGGTTCGAGAGGTAGTAGTCTTCTATACCATGATTGATGATTTCATTACATATTTAAAGGAGGAGGAGATGAATAAATATTAATATATCAAAATAATAAATTCATAGTCCATATTATATAATGTATTAATTATATAATATGTGATAAATAATAATTTAATATGGAATATGAAGATGGAAGATGATATAGATTCCATAATATAGTTTCCTTAATTTTGTGAAAACTCCTTTGGATATCTACTGAATGACTCTATTGATAGAATTTTGGTAGGGAAAATATCTCATGAATCTGTCTGATGATTTTGGAGATTTAGTTTTTTTAGGGTGTTTTATTGCTAATAGTCTAGATAGGTATGATGAATTGAAGGGATGGAGTGGATTTTAATATGTTGGGATGAAGAAAACACATTGAATTTTTAAAAATAAACTATTATATCCATGTTATTCAATGTAAATAAATTCTAAAATGTTTCATAATCAGACCATATAGCAGATATGGTTGGAATATGTTAACTAAAATAGGGTCTAAAATTTTTTAAATAATTTTAACACATATTTTATTACTATACCCCAACTAAACTTATTCTTACTATAACGGTAGTGATTAATTTGTATGGCTTTCACTAATCATTATTATCGATAATTTTGATTGAAACTTATCAATACTATTTTTTATTTTTGAAACCCATTTTAATCTTTTTTTGGGTTTTGTTATAGAATGTTTCTGTTGAAAATGTTTAATATTTTAAATGTTTCTTGGTTTTTTATGGAGATCACACAATTTCCCAAATCTATGTACCCTCGTATTAGAAACTGTGAAACCCCAAATAGTCGATTTTTTCATAGTTGACACGTGGTTTAAAAAATTATTCACCAACAATAGGAAAATCATGAAATACCATTAAAAGGAGTTCCCAGTTAAGGAGAAGTTTTTGTTTTAATATATTCCCCTTCCCTAAAAACTATTTTCAACAATTAATTAATTAAAAAATTATTATTTTTAGAAGATGAGTCCCTCATATTATGTTCTACATGGCCCTAAATATAAATATATCATTTTATTCTTACTTTCAGACTTTGAAGAGTGAATTTTTTCCCATCAACATCAATCATCATGTGAATGGATGAAAAAAATGATGTTCGAACTCATAAAGATAAGATCCTTCCCCCTTTTCACTTTCTCATGTTCTCTCCACATAAATACCTTGGTTTATATATATAAATGTAGTTAGGGGGTTTATTTACATCTGTTTTAGATGTTGAATAGTGGAATAATTCATAGATTATTGTTAGAGATGCTCTGTAACACCCCAATCATCCACAATACTCATCTTTTTTAAATAATTCAATAGTATGTGATGTACGCAACAAAAAGTTCAAGCACCCCACAAACTACAAAACTATCCCTTTAAAAAACAATTTATGAATATTATTGACCACATTTTTAATTTTTTATATATCTCATTTAATTTTATCATTCATATTTCGTGTTTTTTAGACATAATATAATGATATATTCAATTTTTTGGATAATAAAATTATTTTTCAAAAATGCATTTTTTTAGCATTTTAATGGAGAACCATTTTTTAATCCTATATTTTACACATAAATATTTTAAATTTTATGAAATTAAATTATTCATTATATGTGATACTTAAAAAAATAGTTTTGATAAATGTTTCGTACTTTTCTAATAAATTATTTTTTGAATGAGTAATGAAAATACTTCATTTTAATTCAAAATTTTCTTTTAATCTTATTTATTTATATAATATGATTTCCATTTTAATTGTTTTTAAATTATAATAGTTTTATATTTTAATGACTAAATAAAATTATGGTAATTTTATGTAATTTCACATTGAAATTGGACATATGCACATGTCAATCTTTTGACAGTTATTACTTATTAAAAACAAATTTTTTGGTTTGACAATGAGAATTAATTTTATATTATTTAATAAAACATCAGTTTTTTGAATTTTGAAAAATAGATTTCATATTAAGAATCAAGTGGTAAAAATTGTTTACATAGTTTAATTTTATATTTACACATTATGAATAGTATGTTCAGTAAATATTTTATTTACAATTGTATATGGGTATACGTTGTAAATATATTTTAAAAATAATATTATAATAACATTAAACTACACTAAAACATGTCCTAATATTATTTAATGAGATATAGACATCCATTGGCTTCCATTGGTTATTATTGGGATCCCATAGAGCAACATGTGTTTGAAAATGACATTTATTTACTTGAAATTTACGGTTAAGGAAAATATACAAAAACTAGTATATTTTACTTAATGAATTTTTATACGAGGTTATATAATTGATCTCTTCCAATATAAATGTTCATTAAAAATAGAATAATATATCATACATCATGGTATATTATTGATAATTTTTATATTTTAGATAAACATATTTATTTATGACAGAATTATGATGCAATGATTACCTAATTAATGAAAGTTTAAAATAACTAATGTTCTAAATATTAAAATAATATTTATTTTATCATTTTTATGAAATACATAATTTTTATGGATTCTATTTACATATTAAAGATTTTTTAATTCCTTTTATTTGAAATAATAAATTTTTTATGACTTAAAAAAATCAATTAAATAAATATTGTTAAAATTTATATAAATGAGTTTTAAACTAATACTATAATATTAAATGATATAATATTCCAACAAATCAATGATTCATCCAAAAGACATATAGAATGATATAAATGTCATTAGAAAATTTTATGTGGTTATTATGGCATTTTATAATAAATATATTAACCATTTAGTATAAAAAGACAAGAAGACATGGAAAATGTTAAACTATATACCTAAGAGTTAAATCTAAAAGATAATATTAATATGACAACATAAATATGTCTAAAATCTATTGGTTGACATGATTTGGAACCACAACCACCATATCATTTAAATAAATACAATTGGATATTTTAGAAACCAAAATTAATTATATAATAAATTAATATTTCCAGAATTTCCTAAAGTACCCCTCATCTATCTTATAAAACGTTACTTTACCTTCTCTTAAATTCAAACCTCCAATTCCATTTGGATCAGCCAAAAACTTCCCAAAACACTTAAAATCAATACTAAATCCAATACCCTCAACATACTGAGATGTTATTAAAAATATTTTCAAACCATAATCATTATTTTATCCACCATATGAATGAAAAAATTACTATACATACGAACGTATGCCTTACCATATCCACCTTTTTGTGTAGTTTCTTATTCACAAATTCAATATTTTAAAGGGTATATTAATGATTATAATTGATTTCAATATTAAATATATGATGTTATTGATTCTTTATATATAGTATACCATCCAATTAAATACTATTTTACCATTAATAGAATGATATTTTCTCTCTTTAGTACGTAAGGCTTACCGTCCGCAAGAAGCGATGGGATTCATTCTCCATATTAACCATCATAGAATGATTATAAAATACATATTACTTGTAATTATGAAATATATTACATAATAATCCTACTGGGAAGATATATATATATATGTACATATATGTCACTCACATACATCAATTGAATAAGATAAGAAAACAGAAACAACGTCCATGCGTATGTACGGCCTTCCGTCTCCATTAATGATGTATTCGATTTAATACATGTATCTATTATATATTTTCATATTATGAATATATCAGATATATGAATCATATTTTACATTCTATAAGAATGTAAATCGTTATCTATGTCACATGATCATGAATAAAAAGTCAAAACACGTAAGATAAACATAGCTTATATTACCTGAATAGGAGCATTAACATAGAATTATTAACAAATAGGTAATATCATGTAATAAATTAATCATATATGATATCATAAATTTTATTATGATTCTAATATAAGTTAATAATATGTTTAAAAACAATATATAGGATTTTTGGAGTCATATAGAGAGTATCTGACCTAAGGTAAGTGTTAATTTTTCAATCTCACTATTATCATAGATTGGTTATGTGTAAATTTTAGTAGGATATATTTACCATCCATGTTCATGTTTCAAAAAAAATTTAAAAAAATATATTTAATTTTTTTATGGAAGGGACTCTTTAACTAGATTAGAATTTTAAATGTTTTAATGATTTATTTTTATAAACATTTTTAATTAATTTCCATGTTTTTAAAATGATTTAAAGGATTTCTTAATATGGACCTGATTCATTTTAAATTTTATTTCCATTTGAATGTTTAATAGTATTAGGGGACACATTGATTCAAAAATAACATATAAATGACATATTTTATAAATGGTGTGATATTTAAATGATTTCAAGAAAAGTGTATTATCATCTCAATGAGTTTTATTGATCATTTCGACTCTGTCAACATCTATTAATGGATATAATTCACGATTGTGGTTTATTTATTATAATAAAATCATCCACATTTTATTAAATGAGGTATGATATGTTTTAATATGGATGTGCTATTTTTATACCATAGATGTTTTATGGTTAACAAATTGACATTTCAGATGCTAGTTTTTATATGAATGTTTATGTTGTCTTTATAAATTTTCATATGATGAATTAATTGGACTTACAAAGTGATTTATGGGGACCACAATATCCGCTACATGCATCTGTAGGAGTAATGAGACAAAATAATGTTTTACACAAGGCCATGATGGAATATTTGTTAATGGTCATGTCACAAGGCCTAGAATTGGTAGATATAATGTCCAGAATTATGAATACCCTCATTATGAAATTTGTTTTTACGTACAATTATTATGTTAGTATAATATCCATGAGAATGATTATTTATTAATAAATTACTTAGTTTTCCCATTTTATGATCATGTCTATAGTTTAATGGTTTGATGTTTTTATTATATATCATTCCTTAAATATTTATAGCTTCCACTAAATTATTAACCCTTATTGAGGATATGTGCTCACAACTTTCATATGTTTTATTTTACCTGGTTACCATGAAGTTTATTATGGTTGATATTCATGGTTAAGCTAGGGGAATAATTTTGTTGTCAAAGTATTATATATTTTTTATTTTATGTTAGAAATTTGAATTATATGTTATTGTATTTAATATATTATCAAAGACAGCTGAACTGATCAGTCTTTTGAGACTTGATTCATTATAGTAATGATAATGTATTGAAAAATTCATTATCCTTGGGTAATTGGGTTCTGCACGTTATAGTTGGAATCAGAGGAATTCGATCAAAAACCATGGAAATAGATTTAAAAAACAGATATTTGGGATCGTAACATAAGATAAAGATTGAGTATAAGTATAGAATAACACCCCATGAATTTTATTAATCTATGGATTATTTGGATATTCCAAGAATTACATCCCTATTTAGACACTACATATGGATGAAGTTCTAGAAAACATGTACAATGGGGTGAAAACTCTGACAAGGTGATCAAAGATTGACTTAGGGTAACCTGGTTCACGACAACCGGACTTACTTCACACCCTTTTTGACACTCCAGGGGGTTACGCTTAGGAAAATTCGTATTTTCTTTACAAAACATTATGAAATATTTATGAGTAAATATGTCCTCAATGAAACAATATTAATTATTATGGATTAGATATGTATAAATTTTTCAATTTATGGTTTTTATTTTATACTTTCGAATTATAAATTATGATTCATAACCTAATCTAGTGTATTCCATTTTGTATAAGTTCCTCATAGTGGAATAAATGGAAATTGTATCATTGCACATAATCCATGTATGGATTTACCTCTTCTGAAAGATAAAGATAGTAGAGTTGTTGGCACAACTGGTTATGAACATTATATAACCGTACTATGACAGTTTACTGTGGTTATGATTAATAATCTTGTAGGTTCTGGGTGCAATGGAAGCGTGTTGGTGGGTTGATCAACTTTTATTTTAGCATTAAACAACATTCAAATAGAGATCCGTCACAATATAAAACACCAGATCATTGGAATAGAATGAAAAATGAAAAATGGGGGGAGTCCTGGAACAATAGAGATAGGATCATAATTTGTTAGTTATAATTAATTTGAAAAATTCACAAGAATTACCTTGGTAGAATTCAATCTTCGTTGATGTCTCTGGTCACCATCTTTTGATATGTCATTGTGTCAAAGAATCCATGTGTAGGATTCATCTAGCGGTTATCCACAGGTGTGCCATGTATCTCTAGATGTCGCTGAGGGGATCTGTGGGTGCTAGCGTGGAATAACATTGTCTTGTGATGTCCGCCTTAAATCGCCTTGATCCGATGGAGAAGGATCTCTCTCGGTCTTGAGAGCTTTCATGGAGGAAGTGGTTCTTTCAGCCTTCAAATAATTGTCCGGAATATTTGTGCACAATGATTAGGGAAAATTATTGGGGTTGTGAGGATATTTATAATTAGGATTGTGGTTTTAGAGTTATGACAATAAATAAACGTGTTACACATTTTATTTATTTCATTGACTCTTATTGAAAACCCCCATGTCAAATTATTAATTTCTTGAAATGCACCCATGCTCATTAGATTAAATATCATTTAATAAAACAATATTATAGCCCAAAATACTGACTTGAAAAACTACACGGTGTGTAATCATTAACAAACGGTGTGTACTCTTTTCCCATAAAACTACATGTCATTTATATTTAACAAACACGATTTGTACTTTTATTTTCAATTTTTCATTATTTCCTCCAAAAAATTTATTAGTCCTTGAGTAATGGAAATTTATTTCTTAAATAAATATAACTACATTTCTCGCTAATAAATATATTATTTCTCTTACAATATATTCTCTCAAATAACTAGTTTTAAAATAAATACAAGCTGACATCCTTAAAAATTTATTAAACCACTGTAAATATTATATTTTTTTAATTTGTTAAACTAATATTTAACTGAGATACATGGGCACACTTATTGTGTGACCCTCTAGGTCTCTTTCTCGTGGGCATTAGGCTAGTTTTATTAAAGTCCAAGATTACTATCATGTAACAGGTCAAGGAAACCAAGAGAAAGAAGTTGACACCACATTGACGTTTCACTTCATATGAATGCTTATCGTGTAATATAATCACTTTGTCTCGGTATCTCTAATCAATCAGGTTGCATACTAGTTCTATCAACCCATGTTCTTGATTATTCGTTCTTTGACTTTCCAGAATTGAAATTTCCCATTCCTTACCAAGGCCATTAATTTACTTATGCTCTATCAATTCCATCCATGGGATTGATATATTTACATCCATTATGGAACAGAAGGGACAAATCCTTTACCACATTATCTATTAATGTGGTATTACTTGTGACACACCAAACGTATCCAACCTCGTTGCGAACAATGTTTCATCACAGTTATCTTTTATACATCTAAGTGAGAATGTTTTAATACCCATTAATAATAATTTCAAAGTCTAAGAACCAATACACACTTCTGCAGAGAGGAACATCCAATGAAACTATAAAATGCGGATTTCCTACTGGCAGGTCTCGTTCTCATATAATCCTTCTAAATATTACCATGGGAACGCACCATGATAAGCTGCCTCTTTGTTTTATGATTCTTCACTCCTAATGGCCTGTATTATTTGGGTCTCACAAATAACATCATCCAGACATAGAAAATATATTCAAGAAAAATTTTATGGCACATCCGGGTTCTCATCATAGAAGAGATCTTCTATGATCCATTATTGTAACAACTATCCTTTGGGCATTTCAAATTCATTTTCACGCAGAAGAACAATCCTAATGTGATAAGATGTTTATTAGATGAATTAAGTAAAAAGTAGTTAGTTATAGGCCACAAACTACAACAAACTCCCACATGGAATAGAGCCAACTTCTATCAAAATTTAAACCACTAGATCACACATGATATGCATGCTTATGATGAGATAGGGATTTAGTCATGGGGTCCACCACGTTATCTTCTATAGACACTCTGCTCACTACATCATCACCCCTTTGATAGAAATATTTCAAGAGGAGATAATCCCAGTGTATGTGGTTTGTCCGCTGATGTGACCTCGTTTATTTTGCAAGATCCACCACTGTAGTTTTATCATAATACAATATAATGTGATCTTAACTGCTAGGCACCACATCAAGCTATTGAACAATGTTATGAATCCAAACGGCTTCCATGGATGCATCAGAAGCCACAATATATTCGAATTCTTCTATAGAATCGGTGAAAACTAGCCTCTTTGAACTCTTCCAGCTCATATCTCCTCCATTGAGACAGAGAAAATATCCATACTGTGACTTCAGATCAATCTGATCTATCTGAAAACCTGCATCACCATACCCTAGGATGAAAAACTCCTCGTCTCCTCCGTACACCAGGATGATATCCTTAGTTCCTATCAGATACTTAAGGATATTCTTAACAATAGGCCAATGTTGTTCTCCTGAATCGGCTTGATATCTTCATACCATGATTAGTTCATAGGAAACATCAAGCCTGATACATAACATGGAAAACAATGATGAATCCTATAGTAGAAGCATATGGGAACTTACTCATTCTATCTTTATCTTACTGTGTATGAGGAAAAATTTTCCTTGAATGATATAGGCTATCTAGCACTAGAACCAATCCACTATTGGATTTTTCCATACTAAATATCGTTAGTATCTGGTAAATGTTTGTACTCTTAATTAGTCAATGCAGCCTCTTGGATCTATCACAAATGATCTTGATCACTAGAATGTAGGCTGCTTCAACCAAGTCCTTCATGGATAAACACTTGTTCAACTAGTTCTTAACTAATTGTAAGACTGTTACGTCATTTCCAATAATAATATGTCATCAAAATATACTACTAGAATAACAATCACATTCCCATTAAACCACTTATAAACACATTGCTCACATTCCTTCTTATTGAAACCAAATTCCTTTATGGATTCATCAAATCAAATGTTCCATGACTTGGATGCATGATTTGATCCATTAATGTATTTATACAACTTGAAAAACTCGATTGTTTTCACCTGGTTTGACGAAACATTCTATTTGTTTTATATAGACATCTTCATGAAGGTTCCCATAATGGAATGTTGTTTTGACATCCATCTTCCAAATTTCGTAGTCATTGTAAGATTCTATGGGAAGTATGATTCTTAAGGATTTAAACATGGAAATTGGTGATAAGGTTTCGTCATAATAAATTCCGTGACGATGTATGGATCCTTTACCTAATAGCCTTCTTTTATAGGTGCTATCTTGACCGTCTATGTCCATTTATCTCTTGAATACCAATTTTCATCCAATAGGCTTTAAATCAACTGGCTCATCAACCAGAACACAAACTTGGTTATGATACAAGAAATACTTCTTTGAATTCTTAGCTTCTAGCCATCTTGCAGCTTTTGAGATTTCTACTACTTTCATATATCAGAGAGGTTCATCATTGACCAGAAATAATGATTCAACATCCTCAGTGACTAGGAAGCCAAATCTCTTTGGTTTCCTTACCTCTCTGGAGCTCCTACGCAGTTCATCTGTTTCTAGAACATCTTCCTTGGGGACCTGCAGAACGTATTCCAATACCAAATCCTTTGTATCATGACCATCAACTCTATTGAAGTAAATCTTGGTCCAAGTATCCATCTTAAAAATGTGACCCTCTTATGAAATACGGCTTGTATGGAGAAAATCACTTTCTTATATGAAGGTTTATATTGGTAATATACATTCGTTTCCTTGGGATAACCTATAAAGATACACCTCATGCCCTGGGGTGCCAGTTTGTTGCCTAAGAAATCCTTAAGAGAAGCCTCTCATCCCCATACACATGTGTGCGAAAATCTGGGTTTCCATCCATTACATAACATGGAGGGAATTCCATTTGTCACCTTTATCGGTACTCAGTTTAATGTGTATGTTTCATTTTGTAAGGCATATCTCGAAAAGGATAATGGATGATCTACATTACTCATCATCGACCTCACCATGTCAAACAAGGTGAGGTTCCTCCTTTCATTAACGTAAATCCACTATGGTTAATAAGTTGGAGTTATCTACGATTTAATCCCAGAATCCCATATAATATCGATGAACTCTTGGTTCAGATATTCTCGACATCAAACCAATTGAAGTTTTTTTATCTTTTTCCCATGCTGATTATCTACATCATTCTTGTATTCTATAAATTTCTATAAGGATAATGACTTATACCTCATTAGGTAGACATATTTATATCTACTCAAATCATTAGTAAAATTAATGAAGTAAAAATATCCACCTCTATATTCTACTGGAAATGGTCTACACACATCCGTGTGTACCAATCCTAGAAGCTCTGTGGCCCTTTCACCCGGTGAACCAAAAGGTATCTTGGTCATTTTTCCTTGTAAACATGTGTGACATCAATTAAGTGGTTTTAGCTCAGTAGAGTCTAAATAACCGTCTTGGATGAGATTAGTCAAGCACTTCTTATTTACATGACTGAGATGGTGATTCCATAACTAGGTGATGTATGAGTCATTTGAGTTTGTTTTTTTATCAGTTTATAACACTTGGTTTTTTTAATTTGATACATACTAACCATTATTTAAAGGTGTCATACCATAACCTACGTTGTTCTTATAAAAAACAACCCTTATTTCCAGTCATGAAAATAAATCCATCCATATCCAAACAAGATATAGAAATTGTGTTCTTGGTAACACTAGTCACATAATAGCAGTTTTTAAAACCAAAATCAAGCCAGTTAGTAATGAGAGGTTGTAATCAGCAATAGCCAATACAACTAGCCTTGCTCCATTGGAAGCTCGAAGATCCACCTCTCCTCTTGAAATCATTCTAAATCCATATGCTTCCTGTATTTGAATACAGATGTGATCCTCTTCCAGTGGCCTTGATTTCCACCTAAAAAAAACGCCGCCCCAGGTTCCATTCCAAAACTCTGTATCATTCTCTTCATGGAGGGACAATGATCAGAGGATTTAGAACATTTATAAGTCTTTTTCCCCTTTGGATTGTCCTTCCTTTTATTATTCCCCATAAGGACTATCTGTTTGTCATGCAGCATGTCCTTATCTGCCTGGAAAATCAAGGTCAGAAGTTCTGATAGACTCTTCTCATTGTTGGTCATGTTGTAGTTGACAATAAAGCTAGAGAAGTTCTTGGGAAGTGATGATAGGATGTGATCTGTATGCAACTCATCTGGGAATTTAATCTCTATGATGTCAAGGAATTCAATGTAGCTAATAAGCTTGATTACAAGTGGTACAGCTGGCACAACCACTCTTATCTTAGTAGAAATCAATGCATTAGAGATCTCATGCCTCTCATATCTTGCCATCTCTTGGTAGAGATCCTTATGGGAAGACATCATGATATATGCGTCCATGTTTTCATGTTCCTTCATGAGCTCATTGGACATGCCTGATAGCATGAGACAATGAAAATAAGTGGCATCATCCATGTGTTTCATGTAGTGAGATAGTTCCTCATCACTATCCTCATTTCTAGGCACAACTGAAATAGGCTCTTCAAGAACATACAATTTCATTTCGTATCGAAGGATGACACGTAAACACCTCTACCACTCTTGAAAATTGGTGTCGGTGAGAAGGTTGTCCTTATCAGGTATGGTTCACAAGGATATGATTGAAATCATTTTTTGTCGTTTCTAAAAATTAAGATGAGCATAGGTTTAGTACATTATTAAAAAACTGAGACAAATAAATAAATTAATAACTATTGGTCTCCCACTATTTTATGAAAACCCAATAGGCCTCACCATTGATGTCAACATATTCTGTTGCCGGTATATTCTAGTTGCAAGGATCCATATTACCCTTCACATTAACCCAACTACAGTTAGTCAAGCATATTGAAGGGATTTCAGTAGGAATTCCAAATGAACACTGCATTAACTCACAACTCATTGTTCCGTTGAGTGGACTCACCAATCTTGAAATCATTTTATTTTGGATTTCCTCAACCTTTGACTCTAGGTCAAACCAAGTCCTACTATGGTAGTAAACCCTTGATTTTAACCAAGTTATGTCAACACAAAATCTTGAATTAGAGTTCCCCAATAATTTAATGCACCCCAACTATGGTTGGTCAAGAACTTTGAACCATGGATATATTCAAACCATGATTATGGAAGGCTATACCGACTTAATCGTTATTTTGAAGGATTTTATCCATATACATAAATTTCCATTTTATTATGTTTCATTACATGCTTGTTAATATTATGTGGGATATAATTATGTGATTTACCATGTCATGATAATATTTACACATATGTTGATCATAGTTTAGTTCCATATTGCATGCTTGTTTAATTCATTAATTGTGTGATCGTGGCAACACAACGACAATAAATAAACCTTGCAACTGATAGAAATAATATAAATGGCATGATCATGATCTTTTTTCTTTTGGATAGTTTTTCTAGTGGTTTATAAACTAACCAAAGACCTAGGGGAGAAACACCATGAACAATTTTGGTTCGGGTTTACAGCTTTCCACATGTATACCCTTGTATCTCCTTGAATTGGTTTCACTATGGCTCCTAACTTGAGCCGCCTCCACTAGATTTGGAGATCCATACATTACATATTCATTTATCTCACATGTAGGTGAGGGTTAAAATGAGTTTTTACATAAAATAATCCTTGGGTGCACATGCTCTATATATTAATGAGTAGAAGGCTCGCGGGCCGTCAAATTTAATATAAATAAATAAATTAAACGAATCCATTCATATAAAAAGGTAGTGGTCGAGGTCATGATCATCCATACATGAAAAAATATTTACACATAAATAAAACTGGCATTCAATTCTTTAATTGTTCTTGTTTAAGATAAATCACGCTCGAATCCATTAATTATCTTGAATTAATCAATCATTTTATCGTAAAACCTTTTTTAAATTTCCTTGAGATTCTAATCCATACTAATTTTAAATAAATTAAATTAATCACTGTACGTAAATTTTACCTTGTAGGCTACCCGGTGAGTTCTCGTTCATAATGGACATGTTTAATTAAACACATATATATAAAACACCTATCACGTGTTGTGCCTCATCATTAGTCATGCACCATGGTACAAATATCAAGGGTTTGTGTAATATAATAATAAATTTCAATAAATCTTTGTAATTTGTGTGAGTACATGCCGTGTAGTTTAGAATACATAGATTGTAATTTATTTCACCATCCATCCAAAGTACATGCCCAAGGAAATGTCGTATTATTATTCATCGAAAATATTTGGAGTACAATGTGTGTTCTTTTGGACACACGTCGTGTTGTATATGTGTTACATTGTTTCCCACATGGAAACCCATGTACGGGGTACACGGTCCAACCCTAACTACAATAGAATACACTTCGTGTTCAGTTAGACCACACTGCGTGTAATCTGGAAACTGTGTGCCACCTATTCCTGGTTAACACCCGGTGTCATAAATGACTTAGATAGGATCTTATACCCGGCCTAATTTTCCGGACCAGTCCAATACATGAACCTAGACTACACAGAGTGAACTTCCAAATACACACCTTGAATTCAATTATTGTACGACTAGTAATGATTGGATCCTCCAGATGAGATTCAATAATGTATTTTAATTAAAAATTAAATGAAATGGTCGTTTCTGTATGGTGAACGAGAAATGATAGAGGATGAACAAATCTCTATATTCATATTTAATGATTAATTAACATGAATTGAAACAACTAAATTATTAAATGTGTACGTCAACAATGAAATAAAAAATAATTATAATCAGAAATATGTCCCCTTGGATACCTGTTGTAGGTTCTGGGCACCATGGAAGCAAGTTGGTGGGTGGCCCAGCTTTTATTTTAGTGTTAATCAACGTTCAAACTGAGATCTGTCACGATATAAAATTCCATTTATTCATAACATAAATAAGAATGAAAAAAAGGAGGGAGTCCCAAAACCATAGATATAGGATCATCATATGTTGGTTATAATTAATTTCATTAATTTACAAGAATTGCCTTGGAGGAATTCTTTATTCGTTAATATCTCTAGTCACAATATTTTGATCTGTCATTCAATCATAGAATCCAAATGTAGGATTCCTCTAGCGGTGATCCACATGTGTGCCAGATATCTATGGATGTCACCGAAGGGATCTCCTGGTGCTAGCATGGATGAACCTTCACTTGCGATTTCCACCTTCGATTGCCTTGATCTGATGGAGGAGGATCTCTCTAGGTCTTGAGAGCGTTCTTCGAGGAATTAGTTCATTCTTCCATGAATGAATTCTCCAAATTTGTTGTGAACAATGATTGGTGAAAATTGTTGGGGTTTTGAGGATAATTATAATTGGGTTTGAGGTTATATAGTTATGACAATAAATAAAGGGGTTACACGTTTTATTTATTTCATTAACTCTTATTGAAAACTCCCATGTCAAATTATTAATTCCTTGACAAGAACCCACACTGATTATAATAAATATCATTTAATAAAACAGTATTATATCCTCAAAATATCGACTGGAAAAACTACATGGTGTGTAATCCTGAATAAATTGCTTCTACTCTTTTTCCAGAAAACTACATGGCATGTATATTTAATATACACAACATGTAATATTATTTTCCATTTTTTATTATTTCCTCCACCACATTTATTATACCTTGAGTAATGGATATTTATTTATTAATTAATTAATACAAATACATTACTCACTAATTAATATATTATTTCACCCATAATATATTCTCCTAAATAACTACTGTCAAAATAAATGAAATAAAAATTCTTAAATAATTATTCTACCACAGTTGGGAATAATATTTATTTAACTTTTCAAATTAATATTTAACGGAGATACATGGACACACTTTGGGTGTAACCCTCTTGGACTCCTTCTCATTTGCAATAGGAAGGCTTGTATAATGTCCATGATTACTGTCTAGAAATGGGTCAGGGCACCCAATAGAATGAAGTTGATGCCGCATTGATGATTCACCTCATATGAACACTTACCGTGTAATACAATTCATTTAACTCGATATATCTAATCATGTGGGTTGCATGATAGTACCATCAACCCATGTGCTCGATTTTCATTCTTTGACATTTCAGAATTGAACTTTCCCATTGTATACAATGGCCATGGATTTACTTAGGCTATATTAATTCCATAAAAAGTGCTGATATATCTACATCCATTATGGAACATAAGGGAATAATCCTTTCCCACATTATCTATTAATGCAGTATTACCCATGATGCACTAAGGTATCCAACCTAGTTGCGAATAGTTTCCCATCACATTTTCGTCTGTACATCTATATGAGCAAGTTGAAATACACCTTAATAATAATCTTAATGTCTAAAGACCGATAAACACATATGCATATAAGAACATCCAATGACAGTATGAAATATGGATTTAATAGTAGCGGATCTCATTCTCTTAATATCCTCCTGGATATTACCTAGGGCGCACACCATGAGAATGTGCCTCTATGATTTATGAGTCCACACCCCTAATGGCCTATATTATTTGTGTTCTTCAAATAACATCATCTGGCCATAGAACATATATTCATGAACGGTGTTATGGAACTTCCAAGTTCTCATCATAGATGGGATCCGATATAACCCTTTAATGAAACAACAATCCTTGGGACCTTATCACATGCATTTTCACTCAGAAGAACAATCCAAAAATTGATATGATGTTTATTTAATGAATGAAGTACATTGTACTTAGTTCTAGGCCACAAAATACAACTAAACTTACCTGTGTAAATAATCCTGATTCATAATGTGGAAGGGAAAATGTTATACTACTTGATGAGATAATATCATCCAACATTTATTGGGTCTACAAATCCTTTTCTATCTTAGAAGTGGATGTCTTACTTAGAGAAAGTATATCGTACCATGGGAGGTAATGAAATATAATCCGTTGTCATGGATGTTTATAATCTCTTAAGAGATGCAGATAAATGGTAGTCATTAATTCCAAACACAAAGGAGGATAAAGAAATGGGGAATATGTAATGGAGGGAGTTTAAAGAACATTTTCTAGAGAAATACATTCCTATTTAACATCGAGCTTATTTGTAAATAAAATTTTTGAGCCCAAGGCAAAAAAATGGTGAGAATGTTTCCAATTTTGAGGATAACATTATAAGGTTATCAAGGAATACTAAAAAGTAAATATGTATCCAATGATGTAATATTTATAGATTCATTGATTGGTTAAAACCATTCCAATTATCAGAATTGTTCTCACAAACATTCTCATCGTACAAATAATATACTCAAGTGCTATCAAGATAAAAAATTATATGTATTATGATATTAATGTAAATAAATATAATAAGATAATGTTGGAGAAGAAAATAGATGGAGTGAAAAAGGGAATGAAGGATTTTACATTCTGTGGAAATATGGGAAGAAACACCCTGGACCACCCTAGAACATGCCAAAATGGAATGGGAGTTTGTTACAAATGTGGAGATAAAGGTCACCAGGCTTGTGATAGTCAAGGAAATATTGAAGTCATGAAATGTTATAATTTTAAAGACCAGAGAAATTATGAAAATTATTGTACAATGAGTTTGGAAATATAGCATAGAAAAAGAAAATGAATCTACATTAATCATATATTGTTACTACAATCAAAGTGGAATAATTTACATATTTTTGTTTTTTGATTTATAAATTATATTCGGGTTATAATAAGAATGTTATATATATATATATATTGGTTTTACTATAGTACTTTTTAAATTATCAGTTTAATACTGTTAATGTTATCATATTTTCAATATGTGAGATCAATTTAAATTGTTTTGGGAATCAGATGTTACAATAGGTATTGGATATTTAGAGATCTTTTAGATAGTGTTTAGACAAAACTATTTTGGATAACAATAATAGTTTGAATGGATTCTAATGAATTTTTTATGTTATTGATTACGATCAATAAAATTTCATAAGATCATTTTAGAATTGATATAATAATATTGTTTTTGAAAAAGGACAACTTGCAGATCGAGCGATACCCACTCACATCTGACAATGCTTCGGGAATCGAACCCATATCCGAAGTGAGACAAGGATTAATCACATAAAACCAGACTACATGAAGTCCCCTATTATTATAAAATATTTTTACTCAATTCAATGGAATACTTTTATATTTGGACCCTTATATGATTGAGATAAGTAGAATATTTTTGTGTTTTAGCTTTTGAAGTGAAATATAATTTTGTGGTAGAGTATAAAACTCTTCATATGATTCCTTGTGTTCTTAGACTCTGAATTAAATTAATTCTACAACACTAGGTAATAGATCATAAAACCAAAAACCTTTTTTAGTACTTTCTTCGATGACGAATCGAATGGTCCTAAGATCATCACAGATTTATAGGTTTATAATTGTAAACATTCTCATAATAATATTCAATATCACTCTCCATTATAAAGTGATGGTTAGTTTTATCATCCATATCCATGTTTTCTTAAATGTAACCAAAGTTTGAGTTATTTTTTATAACCTTCAAAGGTACCATTATTTATTTTATAATAGAGGCCTCATTAATCAAGTTGACACTGTTGTATTTAAATTAAGCTATTTTGAAATTTCAAACACGTAGTTTTCAATATTGATATTAAATTTTGAGGACCCAATTTATTTTATGAGTGGATAATGTATCTCCCCAATCATCCACGATATTATTTTTTTAAATAATTCAACATTGTTTGTTGTACGCAACACCGAGTTCAATCCCAACAACACCTATCAAACTGGATTTTTAGAAAGATGTTATGAATAGTATTAACCAAATATTGAATTAAATATATATATAATATACATTAAACATTCATATTTTGTGTTTTTAGACATAATATAATGACAAATTTATTTTTTCCGATTAAATATTTATTTTTCGAAAAAGTAATATTTTCGGCCATTTATTAGAGAACCATTTTTTTAAATCCATTACCTGACAATTTATAATATTATATTTGAAGAATCTAAAATCATAATTACAATAAGGACATAAAATTTTTGTTTGGATAAATTTTTGGTACTTTTCTAAAAACTTTCATGTTTTAACGAATAATGAAAAAATACAGCATTTTAATTTAAAACTTCCTTTTAATCTATTTTATTTATATATTTTTTATAATCATTTAAATTGATATTAAAGTATAATTTGATTATGTTTTTATCACTTAATACATTTTTGGTCATTTAAAGTAATTTAACTTTTAAATTCTACATAATCATATGTCAATCTTCTTATAGTTATTATTTTATAAAAAACCTTTTTTTGGTTTGAAAAAGAGAATTAATTTTAAATTAACAACTACAACTTCCATGTTTTGAATATGGATAAATAAATTTTGTATTGGTAATTAGGTGGTAAAAATTGTGAATATAGCTACACTTTATTTTTAGATATTATGAATAGTAACATCAGTTAATAATTTACATTCCATGGTTAAAGGGTTAATATGGTAAATAAAGATAAAAATAATATTATAATAATAATAAACTACCATAAATAATGCCCCAATCATATTTTATTAGATAATTACTACTATGGGAATCCTTGGGATGATTTTTGGACCCCATGCTGGAACTTTTGTTTGAGAAATACATATAATTACATTTAAGTTAAATTTATGGAAAATATACCCTAAAAATGTATCTTTTAATAAAACAATTTTTATATGAAAATATATAATTGATATCTAAAATTATAAATAGATATTAAAAATATTAAATTATTTCCTAAAACATTATATTTTATTTATAATTTTTAGAATTTATATATATATTTATTAAGGACACAACTATGATGTAGTGATTACCTCCTTAATGGAAGATTCATATAAATGAATATATAAATATTAAAATAAAAGTAATTTGAAATTTTTTATGACATCAATGAATTTTCTAAAAACCCTTGACATTTTTTTGAAGAGATAATTCCATTTTTCGAAAGAATAATTTTTTATGACTTTATAAAACAAATCAATTACTAAATAGTGTAAAAACATACAAAAATGTGTTTTTAAAACAAATAATATATTATCATATGATATTTTATTCCAAAAAATCTATGATTTAGACAAAGGACATTGATAATGCTTTAGATGTCAATAAATAACAACTTTATGTTCTCTTGGATTTTTAAATTAACTATATTAACCATGTATTACAAAAATACAAGAGGACATGGTAATAGTTTTACTATTTTACTAAGAGTTAAATATAAAACATAAGGGTAATATGATGACATAAACATGTCTAAAATATAATGATTGAGGGTTTTTAGAAAAATATTTATCTTATCTATGAAATAAATCTATATTCTGATATTAGAAACTGAAAATATATTTATAATAAATTAATATATAAATCTTTTCTTAATGTACCCATCACCTCTCTTATAAAAGGGTACATCCCATTCTCATAAATTCACAATCCCAATACCATTTTTCTCTGCCAAACCATTACCGAAACTATTACAAAATTAACTAAATTCAACATAGAGGATGTACATGTATCATAATTCCAACTCATAGATCCCTTTTGTTGAAATAAAATAGAATCACCAAGAGAAGAGGTAATTATTTCATCACCTCATTCAATGTTTTTTAATTCATCCACCTCCTCTTTCATTATTGTTTCTATACTAAAATAATAACTCTAGTAACTTATACATACTGACATGTTGTTATAAATATGTTACAACCATATTAATTATTCTATACATCCTAATAATGGAAAAATCACCATGCGTGAATATGTATGGCTAACCATGTCCATGTTGTTGTATAGTTTATTATTCACCACTTCAGTATTTAGTTGGGTATAATAATGAGTATAATTTAGGTAACTAACATATATAAGATGTTTATTATTCTGTATATATAATATATGGTGAAATTACATAATATTTACAAAATCAATATATTGTTATTGTAGCGCATGCATACGTATGACATACCGTCTCCACGATACAATTATATTCATTCTCCACTTTTACCATCCCAAAATGATTATAAAAAAAATATTTTTCATAATTAACAAATATATGACATAATAAGTCTTTTATAATGATATATATATGTACATATATGTCACTCACGTACTTACATTCAATAAGATAAGAAAACAGAAACAATGTTCATGCGTATGTACGACATACAATCACCATGAACTCTGTACTATATTTTACACATATATCTACTATATATATTTATATTATGAATATATATGATATATAAATCATATTATACATTATTTATGTAATTAAATCATGATTTATGTAATATGATTAAGAATAACAACTCAAAAAACGTACAAAAAAACAATGAGATATTAGCCAAAATGATGCATTAACATTGAATTGTTAACACATGGGTAATATAAAATCATAAAATAATCCTATATTATATCATAAATATTTTTATGATTCTGATATGAGTTAATAATATGTTTAAAAAATTATATTGAAGTTTCACAGTCATACGGAGTGTATTAGAACTAAACATGGGCTTAATTTCTCAATCTCACTATTATCTGAGATTGGTTATTTGTAAGTTTTTACTCAGACATATTAATCATCCGTGACCATTTTTCTGAAATATGTTTTCACAATTAATATTTTAATTTATTATGTATGATAATATTTAAATACATCATCATTTTAATAGTTTTAAAGATTAATTTATAAAAAAAAAATAATTAATGTTAATGTTTGTAAATTTATTTTATGTATTTATTTATATAGACCTGATTGTTCTAAAAGTATAATTCCTTTCAAATGTTTCAAAGTGGTATTGAAAAATATTATTCAAAAACCTCTTTTAAATAACTTCCATTATAAATTGTGTGACATTTAAATGATTTCTTCAAAAGGGGTTTTTTCTCTCAAAAAATTATACATTTCATTTTCAACTATGACAATATCCTTTACTAAATATTAATCTTGATTGAAGTAGATTTATTATAATATAATCCTACATATTGTATTGGATGAGTTGTGATATGTTTGATTTTAGATGTGTTATTTTAAAACCATACATTGTTTATTGTTAATGTATTTACTTTTTATATGTTAGTTTTAATATGAATGATTATGTTATGATTCTTCCTTTTCATATTTGGAATTCATTTTTCATAGTAACTGATGGATGAGGTGCACTATAGCCCCTTGATGCATGGTAGATCTAATGAGGCAATCTACTATCTTAGAACAAGTCCTATATAGAGTATTTTTGAATGGTCTAGGAAAAATTCCTTGAAGTAGTATATATTATGTCCGGTATTATGGATTCCCTTGTTATGAAATTTGATATTACATGTGATTATTTGACTAGATAAATAACCATGTTCATGTTTATATGGTAATATTTTATTTATTTATTCCATATTATGTTCATGTTTATTGTTTAAAAGGATGATCTTTTTATTATACATAGTTCTTTAAAAGTATATTGCTTTCCCTGACTTATTTATCCTTACTAATCATATGATCTCACCACATTAATATTTTTTATTTACCAAGGAACCCATTATAGGTATTATAAATGATATTCAGGGTTAATCTAGTGGAATAATGGTGTTCTACAAGGATTTTATATGTTTTATTTTATGTTAAAATTTTAAATGTTATATTATTGTATTAAATCTAATTTACATGACTGATTAATAGATCATTTCTTCGGGACATGATTATTTGTAATAATGACAATTTATTAAAATAATGCCCCAACTCAGGGTAACTAGGGTCATAATATTATAGTTGGGATAAAAGAAATTTTAGTTATATCCTTGGAAATTGATTTTGAAAACATTGATTAGGATCATAAGCATAAGATAGACTTTGAAGATATGTATAGAAGAACACCATAGAATTTTGGTAAATTAGGGATTTATTGGATAATCTAGGAATTACATCCCTATCTAGACACAACATATGAACGTAATTCTAGAACAGATGTACCATTGGGTAAAAACACCGACAAGGTGTTTCGTGCTTGACTCAGGGTAACTTGGAGCACAACAACATGCCTTACTGCCCACCTGTGTTGGCATTCCCATGGGATATGGTTAGCATACTTCATATTTTCATTATAAACCATTTTGAAATAATTATACGTAAATATGACCTCAACAGAACTATATTTATGATTATGGATTAGAAATGTATTAAATTTTCAATTTATGTTTTGTATTTTACTAGATTGGATTTTTAATTATGATTCATAACCAAATTTATTATATTCCATTGTTTATAAATGATTCCTATTGGAAAAAATGTAAATCATATCAACTCGCGTAATATATGTAGATATTTTAATAATATACAAGATAATGATAGTGGAGATGGTGACACAACTATTACTGAATAGATTACAACCGTACTAAGAATGTTAAATCAGGTTATGAGTAATAACCTTACCCATATATTTCATCCTGATCCACAATTTAGATGATAAATTTTAGACCACTTAATGAGGCAACATACACCAACATTCAATGGTACTAAAAATACTTTTGAAGATAAGAAGTGGGTATGTTCCTTAGAGAAAATATTTTGTTATATGGGATGTAACGAAATGGAAATGGTTATCATTGTAGTTTATCATCTCTCCAGAGATAAGGATCCATGTTGGTCATTAATTAAAAACACTTGGATGATGAAGTAGTAGGAAATATATAATTTAGGGTGTTTAAATTACTTTTTTAGAGAAATACATTTCTCTTGAGTAATGAGATGATATGGAAAGCCAATTTTTGATGCTGAGGAAAAATGAGGATTAAAATGTTTCAAAATAGGAGGATAAAATCACAATGCTAGTAAAGCATTATACGTACTACATATGATACCTAATAAGAATGATTGATCAATTAATTGTGGTGTTAAAACAATTCCGCTGATGGTCATTGGTCTCAAAAATGTTATCACCGTACGAAGAAATAGACTCATGTGCGGTCAAGATAGAAATGAATTTTTATATGTCTTATGAAATTAAATAAAGAAGTATAATAATATAACAGTGGACAAAATTAAAGATAATGAGAAAAAGTTAATGAGGTATTTTACCTTATGTGATAATTATGGAAGAATCACAATGACACTTTCCAGAAAGAAATGATGTTTTGTTATAAATGTGTAGAAAAATGTCACGAGGCTCACGATTGTATCATAAATAAAGAATCCATGAAATGATATAATGTTAATGATATGGGACATTATGGAAATATTTTTTCAATGATTCAAGGAATAACATCATACAAAAAGTTAGATCATGGACAAGTATATGTTGATTCAACAGTCAAAGTGGAATAAATAATGTGTTTTTTTATTTGGATTCATGATTTATATTCTGGTTATAAGAATAATGTGATATATATAAGGATTTTACTGGAGTAATTTTTTTAAATATGTTTTTAATTTATTGAAGGTATACATATTTTCAGTATATAATAAAACGTTATGTTGTTTTAGGAATATGATGTTACAATAGATTTTGTAAATTTAGAGACCACTTAGAGAGAGTTTGGACACAAATATTTTTCATTACACTAAATGTTGGAATGGATTATGTTGAACTTTGGATATTATTGTTTAATGTTAAATCATTACATAATATTATTTTTTTGAATGTAATAACACTATTGTTTTAGAAAATGTACAACCTGAAGTTTGGGCGATATGCCCTCCCGTTAGACGAAGCTACAGGAATCAAACTCAAAACCAAAGTGAAAAAATGATTTTTTAGCTACCACTATCCTACAAGTGTTCCTTATTAATTATAAAATAGTTTTATTCATTTCAATATAATATGTTGAATTTTTTTTGTTTGTACATTTGAGATAAATAAATATTTATAAAATTATTTTTGATCAGAAATATTTGTTTGTGGTAGAGGATAAAAATCTAATATGATTTCTTTTGTTCTTAGTTTATTAATTAAGTTAATTATACAAATGTAGGTAAAGTTCCACAACAACAAAAATTCCAAGTTCTTTCTTTTGCGATTAATCAAATCTTCCATTAGATCACCATAGATTTATAGTTTTCATGTAGTTAAATTTGTCCAAATAATATTCTAAATCACTCTACATCAGAACATGATGGTTAGTTATCTCTTTCATATCTAGGATTTCCGACATGTAATCCTTGTTTTTTTAATTTTTTAAAACATTATTAGGTAACTATATTTATTTTAAAATAGACACCTCATTATTCCATTTTATGATGTGGGATTTAAAATATTTTAATTTGAAATTTCAAACTAATAATTGTCAATATTGAGATTAAATTTATAGGACTTAATTTATTTAAGTATGGTATAATTTATCACCCTAATCATCCATGGTAGGCTTCTTTTTTAAATAAATGAATAGCATGCGATGTATGCAACACCGAGTTCAACGACACAATAACCTTTCAAAATAGCCATATAAAATGTAGTTATGAATAATATAAATCGCATTTTTTATTTTATATATATCCCATATACTTTTAAAAATCATTTTTATGTGTTTTATAAACGTTATATAAGGGAAAATTCAATTTTTCAAAAAAATTTTTTTTAAAAAAAACTAATTTTTCATCTTTGTATTGGTGATCCATTTTTTAACACAATAGGTGACAAATTTTTATATTAAATGTTATGAAATTAAATTATTATTTATATTTTGGGCATATAAATTTATTTTGGATTAATATTGGGTACTTTTCTGATAACTTTAATTTTTCAATGAATATTGAAAAATACTGAATTTTAATTTAAAATATCTTTCAGTCATATTTATTTATATAGATATATTTTATTTTTAGTTGGGATTAATGTATAATAGATTTATATTTTTTTTAGTTAATCTAATATTGTTTGTTGGATGTAATTTCAATTTTATCTTGGAAAGATCCACATGTCAATCTTTTGACATTTATTACTTATAGAAAACCAAATTTTTGGTTTGAAAATAATAATTAATTTTAAATTGATTAATACAAATTCCATGTAATTATTTTGAAAAAAATTGATTGCATATTTGGAATCTTGTGTTTCATTTTTTTTAAATAGGTAAATGTTATATTTATGCATTATGAATTTTAACTTCATGAAATATTTTATTTACTGTGGATAAATGGAAAATATAGTAAATAAAGGTAAAAAATAATAGTATTTATCATTTTGGTTCCACATGAAGAATCAGGAATAAGTGTTACCCAGGATAAGAATTGGGTATCATAATCAAGTCATAGAATATAATAATAGGAGTATAAAAACGCTATGATTAAATAATTGATTCATACAACACGTGGACATTCATAATGAAAATTTCATTAAGATGCTTATATGTGATGAACACATTATTTTATGTTTTTTAAAAATAGTTTTTAAGAATCATTATTTTTTAGACTCATTATTGTGGTTTAGGGGAAGATTTTAAATATTCATTAAAATAAAATGGGAATAATTGTTTTTATAAAACATAAATGAAACCAATATAGTGTCTATTTATAAAATTATTTATTTTATTAAAATTTTTTTGAATTAAAATAAATTATGGAGTAAAATTTAATATTGGTTAGAAATTTGTATTTTTCATTTCATCAGGCATGTTTATCAGAAATAATTGATAAGGTATGCTTTTTAAAACATGAATGTCCACATAAAATAAATTAAAAAAAATATCCATGATTTTAGAACATTTATACATATTTTAGAATAATAATTCATAAATAAATTGGATTTACATTTGGATAAGGGGAGACAATGAGTAACAAGAAGGGAAAATTGAGGTTTGGAATATATCACTTAACTAATATCAAAAAGTTTTCCCCACATTGAGTAAATGTCATGAATAATGAAATTATATCATTTAAATATTTAATTATGAAAATTTTCAACATTTTTTGGATTTATTTTATTTTTATTAAGATCATTAATGGAATTTATTAATGAGTAATTTGATTCCTTTTGGTCATTTGAGTGTGTTTACATTCTTGGTTTTCATGAAATGATTACATGTATACATGTATTGAAAATCGTGTAAAAGGAAAGTATTTGTCTAGAATTGATACTATATATTTTTAGTGAACTTATAGGATAATATATGGACTTATATAATATTTTTATCAATAGAAGAGGATTATTCATTAGATATAATTTTAATGATAACCATTTAGATTATTTTGGTGTTTTTCCATAATCACATATTTATTTTGTTTCTTTAATAATTATTATGAATATATACTTTTACATGAACAATAATTTTGTTTTAATAATATAATATAAATTAGTTAGACCATAAAAATGGTTTAATAAAAAATTCTATATGTTTGTAATGGAAATTGTAAACTCATCATCCTTGAATGTTATAAATCAACCCATCAAGGACAATGATTTTATTTATTGAAAAAAGGGGAGGAATGATGTTATTATAGGTGGTAACATTAAAATATTAAAATTAATGTATATAGAATATAATGGAGTTATAATTTCACATGGATAAGGGGAGTTCCAGAGTTATAAATAAAATTAAATGAAAAATGAATAAATGGAAATGAAATAGGATTTTACCTCTTGAATTCCTTATTATTTTGATATTCTTTTAGGCACACGAACTTGTTCTTATAATTAAAAAAATGATCCAAGATGTGGAAGAGATACATATGAATAGTATTTGGTAGAATATTGTCATTATTAATGTCTTTTGAGGTGTTATTATATGAGGGGGTGAGGGTGTTGTTTATAGTGGATGAAATTGATATAATATTTGTCCATATATGGAGAATAATATTCCTTTATTACTCTGTTTGATTGTTAATCTGATGTCTTCAATATTTTATGATGGGTTTGTGAATAATCCCATCTCTGAGAGAACGTGTGAATTTTATCAATGAAGAATATTTATTTGAACCACAAAGAGAAAATATCATTGTGGACTTGAGATTATTTTATGTGATTTTGGGTACTATTCATTCTCTAAGACCATAAAATGTACCTGTTAAATTTTGTTCTCTAGTTATGAATGTTAATTGCGTGTTAATTTAGAATTTTTCTCTGGAATTACATCCCCCAAATCTATGAGTGTTTGAAGGCACTAATTACATTCAACTGGATAAAAATTTTATGATATAAATCAAAAAAATGGAGATAATTTAAACTCCGGATTAAATAAATGTGAGAATGTGACACCTTAAATTTAATGGAATCTAAAATGAGATTTTGGGACATGTGGTTGAGGAAATAGAATCATTATCCATTATAGTTATAGGAAATTAATGTTCATTTAACCAAGAAATTATATATAGTCGATGGTGTTGGCCAATGATATTGAGATTTTCAAACTTGAGTCGGATATGAAAATTGGGAAAGAATATGAAAAACATTTTTATGAGCATGTGTAGTTATTGCATTTGGGTGTCTCAAATGGAAAGGTTAGGACTCGATCTATCTTGATGGGATTTCAATGAATAACTTTCTCTTTTGTTTTCAATCTAAAGCTTCTATATTATACTAATGTTCTCGATAAAGAATTTATGGTTGAGATTTATATTTCTAGTAATCTTGTAATGGAAGGAATTTATTTCATTCCAATTGGAATTGAATGTTCCATTTAAAGGAGGAGGAAACATGATGATTATTTTATTTTTTATTGAATGTAGGTTTATTCGAACCCTAATTTTGTTCTATCCATATTCCATTTTATTTGATAACATTAAGGTAATCTATAGAATTGAAAATGTTTTTTTCACTAACCCCCCAAAGTTATGTTCCTCTTGGACATGTTTATGGATCATGAAAGTGTTATATCAAGTCTTTTCTACCCCATGTACTAGCACTAGATCCTTAATTCAATACAATTGCAGTGAAATTAGATAATTCACATTCCATGGAATTACAACCACTAGAACCTGGAAAAATGATTCTTCCCATAGTGTAAGTGTCTCTAGATGGAGAAGATACGAGTCCAATGACTATGAGAGATACCATTACTATTGATTTTTCATTTGTTATTTATTTATTCAAAACAGGTGTATATTATTTTTTTAATCTCAACACATATTATCCTTCAAATTAATCATCCTATGAAGTATTAATCTAATATGTTGGTTATATCAAGAAACCATGGAACAAATTGATAAAAGGTCCATAATAATCTGACTTCTGTTTTCTTGTTGTCAAATATCAATATTTCTTTGTTTTTTATTTTTCATGACATGAAACTACTTAATTTCTATTTCACTTTGGATTCACTCATTTCCAATAAATTGTATGCTAATTAATATCTTTTATGTGAATCATTCAATACACCTAATGGTGTCTTCCATGTCTTTAAATAGAATGGGATATCAGTTCGATTGAAGAAACACCTTATTATCTAGATTTTTGTAATATAATATAATTTTATTCATTGGTATGGAGAAATAATCTTTTAGAAGTGATATCAATTTAGGGGTTGTTGGGTTTCCCAAATAATTTCCTTATGAAATCTCTAATCCTCCACTAGTAAGGAACATAATATTTTTCTCTTTTTTTAGTGAATCATTCTCAACCATTATATATTAATTCAAACCAAATGGAAATTCATACAATTACCGAGTTCATGAATCCGTTTGATTTGATTCTATAGAAAGGATATGTACTCCGGACTGTGTAACCATGGGAGACACAAGTTATCGTTTCTATGAAAGATGGTTGAACACTTCTCATTTTTTTGATTTCCAAAAAATCAATAAATTCATGGAAATGAACTAAAATAAATATCCACATATTAATGAAATTTTTTCACAATTAATAGGTGATAGGAGGATCTCAATGATATATATTTGATATGGTTGTCATTATATATGAATTAATGTATTTGAAATTTTGAAAACCACCTTTCAGAGTACGTAAGTACAAAATGAGAACATTTTCCTTTGTTTTGGTATAACTAATTCTCCTATAGTATTCCCTTATTTGATGAAAATTATTATCTATGATTAATATGATAACATTATGGTAGTATTTTTCTATTACATCATTTATTATTTTATATCTCAGAGGTAATACATGCATCATCTAAGAGGAGTTCTGCAATAATTAGAAAATCCCGACATTTATGAAGATATTTTGAAATAGAATTTCCAGATTCGGGATGTTATATTAATGGGACACATTGTGATAGTTCGTGGTATTATATTTGATCCTTAATATGTGATGACTATTATGACATATGAAAAATCAAAAAAAATCTTTTCCATTCAGAGCATCATGAGTTTAGCTAGATATTATCTAATTATTTCAATGAAAATTAAAAACATATCTTCATTGATGACTAATATTACTCATAAGAGAGTAAATTTTTCTTTTGATGTATAAATGTATATTTTTCTATAATATTGAGACCACATTTTACTAATACACTAGTGTTAATTTTCCCAAAGGATGTTCGTAGATATCTTTTATTCCGTGATGAATGTAATTATACATTTGGATACATTATTATTCTGGGTGATCACATTGCTTATTATGGAACACTAGACCTTAAAAAAATGTGAATTCTTAGATGAAACATGAACAAGATCATCAAATTTTGATGATTTCTCTATAGATTTTTCGACAATACTATTTCATTAAATGGATTACCTTGTACTATGACCACAATTTATTTTTTAACATCTTCTATATAAAATATATTAATATATAACATTAGAGACATGTCACGAACCATCTCAGGTACCCTAGTAACCCAATAACTGAGCCGGCCCTGACATAGCCCGATGGGAATTCCAGATCCCCACAGGTGGCAACTAGAACCTGACATCGTACAACATACAAGTGGGAACGATTTTTCCACAAGAATGCAGAAGAAAGAGAAAAAAACAGTATGCATAACAAAATAAACTCCACTAGATGTGATGTACCAGAATAAAACATGGCATAAAATTCCAATTTAATACAAACCAAGTACTAAAAATGGGAAAACAACCCCGAGGTCCCTAAGGACATAACACACCATGTCAAAAGATCATCAACTGGATCCACCTCCATGATGTTCCCTCCCTTTTCTCGATCCTCGAAGATGGAAGTCTACAAACAACCAAAGGAAAAAGTAGGTTGTGAGCCTATGACCAGTAGGATACCACCAAGGATTCCATAATAGATTCCAAAAATAGATTATCCAAATAAAAATATTCAACTTTCAAATAAACTGGTTTGGAAATGAAAAAGAATATTTTAACAAAACATGATAAACATTTTCAAATGAGGGAAAAATTACATTAAGAAAGGCTTTACAAATGATGGAATATTTCTAAAATAATGGCTTAAGAAAAACATTTATATAAAACAGATTATTTAAATTCTGTAGGCATGTAAGGCAGTTCAAAAACATAGGCATAAATTTATATCTCAAATATAAATAAACAAGTGAGCAGCATGGTCATCTGGAAAAAGGTACAATAGTATTTACCAGTTATAGGATTCACCACTCTCTTTGTGATCTCAGAAAAATGTGTATACACACCTCCCTATAACACTTTCCAAAGGAGGGTTGTCACCTACCCATCGGGGATGTGACCTCCCGCAAGTATGTTTCAGAACGTTGTTGTAGTGAAGAGTGTGTTCAAATAACTCACTAACTACCTAAGGATTGTATGTACTCTTACAAGATGGGAGACCTATTTTAAGAATGCTTAAAATATGATTAATCCCTTTCTTCCATTTCAAAATTTCAATTTTCATTCCATTTAAAACCAAAACAGGTTTTATTCAAAACATGCATTTTTTCACAAGATAAAAACAACGACTTTCGATCAAATAATTATAAGCTGTTTTAATAAGTATGAAATCCATTAAAAAATTATATCATCTAACATTAAATTTCCACAATTAAATTCAACAATTTAATTGAAAAAATTTCCATCCAATCCACCATTTAAATTAAAAAATTTAAATCATCCAATTTCCATAAACACACCCAATTAAATGGAATTGGGGTTTTTTTTTCAAATTTCCATGCCGAACCCATTTCAAATATCTCAAATCACTGGAATAGAGTTTTTATCAATTTAATTGAAATAAAACTTGAGAAATTAAATTTCAATCAGAAATTGAAATAAATCAAGAGAATACAATGATAATCAATTTGGTAAGTTGAGACGGAACCACCTACCACGATGGTTTTGACTAAAACCCCAACAGTTGTGGACGCTCAAGAAAACCGGGTCTCTTCTTCAAGAACCTGCCATAGATCTCTTCACCTAGAATGATTATGACCAAATCTCATCAGACCTGGTACCACACACTTAGATCAACCCATAATGGGGGTAGATCTAAGAAAACGAGAGTAGAGGAGAAGTAGATCTAGGTAGATCTAGGAAACAAATCACGAACGATGAAGACTGATCACATACCTCAATAATCCGGATTTGATTCACCAAGTGGAGCCTTTGGATCACCTCCGGAATGATGGGAAAACCCTCTCTGTACTTAGGAGAAGACAATTCCCGAGTTAGGGCTTCTTAAGAGGAAAATCGAGGCACGTAGAGTCAAAACTGAGTGAGATCCACAATTTAAGGATATCATTTATGTGACCGGACGGTTTGGCTGCACGGTTTGACAAATTGTGTGCTAACCGTGCATGAGACACTGCCTTGGCCACCCTTCTCGCATGGCATGTCCTCACGGTTAGAAAAACCCTGCGCCGCATGTGGGGAAGTTTCATTCCATGTTTCCAGGCTGGTATGGTTTGGTCGCACGGTTTTCCAAACCTTGCAAAACCATGCACCACATACTGTCCTCGAGTTCTCCATTAAATATTCACCCAAACGCAACCCAAATCATTACTCCAAAACAGAGGTACTTAGAAACATCAAAAAGTACCTGAAAACCTAACATTATGTTACAACCTCCCCACCATTAAAGCATTCTGTCCCTAGAAAGCCTATGAAGAAACCTCCTCGTCAAAAGGAGGCGGCCACTAGTATCTCATTAGTGCCTCCCATTTCCACGTCTCATGAGAATATGAACCATGCTGTCAATGTATATGCACCAGAGGTATCATTCTACCACGAATTACCTAGGTCTCAGAATCAACAACCCAAACTGGTCATTCATTAACAGATAAATCTGGTTCAATCTCAAGATCACTCCAGCTCGCAACATGAGATGGATCCGAGAGATACTATCGTAGATGTGATACATGGAACACATTATGTATAGTCGTCAGATTTGGTGGTTGAGCTAAATGGTAAGCAACTTACCATACAAGACCAATAACCTCAAAAGGTCCCATGTAGCGAGGAGCAAGCTTCCCTTGACTCCCAAGCCATCGATGACCTAATCATGGTGAAACATTCAAGAACACATAATCCCCAACTATGAACTCTAATGGATTATGACAACAATCAGCATAATACATGTACCGACTCTATGCTATCAACATTATCAGATGAATGAAATGAATCATAGTTGTCGTCTCTTGGACCGAACTTGGTCCTACCAAAGTACTTTCACCAATCTCCGCCCAACATAAAAGAGATTTACAAGAACGGCCATAAAAAGCCTCAAAAGGATCCATTATGATCGTATATTGATAAATGTTATTATTAGAGAACTCAACTATCCCCATATGATCATTACAAGACCCACCAAAGAAAATAACACAAGCGCAGAGCATATCCTCAATGATATGAATTGCTCTTTCTATCTGGCCATCTGACTGTGGTTGGTAGGCCGTGCTCAAACGAATTGGAGATCCCAGTGCCTCTTGAATTCATCTCCAAAAGAGATAATTAAACTTAGGATCCTAATCAGGGAATATAGCAGATGGAACTCCGTGAAAACGAACAACCTCTTACACATATATATTTCAAAACTCCTCAACTTTGGTTGTATCATGAATCGGTAAAATGTGAGCCGACATGTTCATCATTTCCATCACATCACATATCGTGTTCTTCTTCCTCTTGGTTTGAGGTAACCCTACAACAATTTCCATCTAGATTCCATTCCACTTCCATGTAGGTACTGTAAGTGGTTGAAGCAAACCTGAAAGTTTCTGGTGCTCGACATTCACCTGTTGGCATGTATTGAAATGAGATACAAACTCAGCAATGTCTCGTCTCATACCCGACCACCAGAACTATCGTTGCATGTCATAGAACATCTTCGTGGATCCTTTTTGCATACCCCGATGAGATTTATGGGAATTACCCATCACATCCTTCTTATTAGCTAATGGCACAACGTAACAATTATAATAACACATAACACCCTCTTTAGAGAACAACCATAGAATGTGTCTCACCCCACCATAAAGAGAGTCCCTTATGATATGGAATTCATTATCATATTTTTTCTACTGAATAATTAACTCGAGGAGGGTAGAAGTCAACTGAACACTGGCTAAAGAAACATCATTCCCCTTCCACTGAACTCCAATATGCAACATAGCAAATAGAGCCACCAGACTCCACTCTTCTGAAGATTCCTTCACAGCCTATGATGGATGTTTCCTTCTTAATTCATCGGGAATGACATTCCCTTTCCCCGGGGTATAGGCAATGTCAAAGTCGAATGATTTTAGGTACTCCACCCAACGCCTTTGGCGAAAATTCAAATCTTTTTTAGAGAAGATATAACTGATGATCTTGTGGTTTGAATACACAATATTCCATTCTACATAATGTTTATGTCTCCAACACATAAGTGATTTCATTACAGCTGCATGTTCATGGTCATTGGTTGGATAATTCTTCTCATTAGGCTTATGCTGACGAGACCCATAGGCAACAACATGATTACCCTCAATGAGTACACATCCCAAACCTGAACCTGATGCATCACAGAAGACTACATAACCTATCCCAGGCTCAGGAAGAATTAACATTGGTGCATTAGTCAAAAGATTCTTTATGTCAAAAAAAGAAATATGAAATTTATCATTCTAGGAAAAATTCCCTCCTTTTAGAGTCAGAGAAGTCATTGGAGAACCTAACATTGAGTAGTCTTTACGAAACTGGAAATAATATCCTGCTAAGCCCAAGAAGCTCCGAATCATTAAAACATTTTGTGGTTGTTACCAAGTCATAACAGCCCTCACCTTCTCAGGATCAACAAATATTCCTTTTTCTGACACCACGTGTCCCATGAATTTCACTTCTCGAATCCATAAATCACACATTGAATGCATGGAATAAAGTCGGTGATTCCTTAAAAGACTCAGAACTGTTCTCAGATGATGTACATGTTCCTCCACAAACATGGAGTAGACAAGAATGTCATCCACAAAGACAACCACAAAAGTATCAATATACTCACAAAAAACCATGGTCATCAAATCTATGAAAATGGTAGAAGAATTTGTTAGGCTGAAGGTCATAACAAGTTACTCATAATGTCCATACCTAATCCGAAAAGCGGTCTTAAGAATGTCACATTCTTTTATCCTCAACTAATGGAAACCCGATTGAAGATCAAATTTTGAAAACCACTTTTCTCATTTCAATTGATCTACCAAATAATGTATTCGTTTTAATGGATATTTGTTCTTTATTGTAACTCAATTGAGCTTTCAATAATCAACACATAAGCGAATAGAACCATTAGCCTTCTTGGTGAAGAGAATTGGTGCTTCCCAAGGTGACACACTTGGGCGTATAAAACATTTCTCAAGAAGTTATTGTAATTGAGACTTCAATTCCATTAGTTCAGCTAGAGACATTCAGTAAAATGGAATAGAAACATGTTGAGTACCAGGCATTAAGTCAATAGAATAGTAAACCTCTTCTACTGATGGAAAACTAGTGAAGTCAGAAGGAATCATGTCCGGAAACTCAGAGACGACTGGAGGAAGATCACCACACATTGAATCTCTCAACAGATCAAATGCAAACACTGATATATATTTCCCTAACTATGGATAAGACGGTTCGGCTCTGCTTTTACTTGGGTCCCATTCTCTTTGAAAAACAAGAGGCACACCACTGGGTGTAGTAAGGTAGACCCGTCGAAGATAACAATCGATCCGGGCATTATTGGCAATGAGCCAATCCATCCCAAATTTGACATCAAGAGATTTCATTTAGGGAACCAGAAAACTCCAATAAAGCATGACATCTGATAGAGTGAAAACACAAGTAGAACTACGGAGACCCTTCTCTCTCATTACACCAAGGGGTGTAGTAATATCCATTGCACAAGTTAAAAGTTCCATAGGTTGATTAAGTATATTAACAAGATGGGTTGAAATAAAAGAGTGAGATGCACTAGTATCAAAAATACTTGTCACTAAAGAAGAAGATATAGTAATGGCACCTATCATAGTTGTCGGACCAGCATCATCTACCACTAGAGACTCTTCCTCTACGTGAAGAAGATTTGTTCCAGATGCCTGCGGCTGGAACACTTTTGCACGTGAAGAATTTGATTGCCCCGCAGTTTCTAGAGGTGCTGATGATCCTGTTCCACCAAGGGGAGTCGATAAGTGTTGGTAGAATCTCTATAAGTTCCCTAAACGTCTGTAGGAGCTACAAATCTTGGGTGCGTTAGTGAAAACCCTTTTTGAATGTTCTGAATTCCCACACTAATAGCAAGTCAAAGAAGCCCACCGTAGTGATACTGGAGGTGTTGGATGATTTTGCTGTCGAGAACTACAATGAGAAATGTAACGCTTATATTTTCCTTTAAAGGATCCCACACTCCCACTAGGTGGAAAAACGACTTCCTTCAACCATGACATTCCAAACAAGTCCATCTCATCCTTCATCACCATATCCGGCACATCAGCATAGGTGGCCAACTTCAGTAGGAAAACCTGAGAACTGATATCTGATCGAAGTCCCAACTCGAATAGACGATCCTTCATCCTATTATTAGATAAAATCTCAAGAGCATACTGTACTAGCTCAGAAAAACGATTTGAGTACACAGTCATGGTTTTTTTGGCCTGCTCAAGCGTGAAAAACTCCATATCCTTGGCCAACAACATTGATTCTGGATAGAACTAGTTAGTGAAAAGAACCCTAAAGTCTTTCCACTCTAGACCCTCATGTTTCCAAACCATCACCATTGTGTCCCAGTATCTCCTACTTGGTCCCTCCAGCACGAAGGTGGAACACATCACCTTGATTAAATCAGGTGTCTGCAATAACAAAAACAGATGTTCAATATTACTCAATCATTCTTTAGCATATTGGGTGTCATTAGAGCCATTGAAAACTAGTGGCTCCAGGCATAGGAATTCTTGAGAATGACTTCGGAGAATATCACTATGAGGATATGTTGCTGGGGACTGAACAGGTACTAGAGGTGGTTCATGTCCCAGAGAATGGACAATGAGAACAAGCACCTCAACCAGAATCGGATCAAAAATAAGACTCGCTAGCTGAGGTTCAATAACAACCTATTTTTTTGATCTGAGCTCCACGTCTTCTCGGAGGCATGATGCTACACAGTATAAAGAGACATATATTAACACCCAAACTCAGTAACAAGGAAAAATATTCTTAATATAAGTAATTAAAAAGATTTGGGTTTCACTCAACCCAAATCAAAATAGGCAAAATACTAGAACTAAACCACAAGTCATATTTCCCTAACAAACCCTGGTGAAATAAGGTTTATTGCGGTGAGAGCTAGCGAGGAACTCAATCACAACTACCTCCAAAGTCTCGACTATAATACTCAAATGTATATTGTCATCAAGGAAAGATGCTTAACTTCTCTCTGATACCACTTTGTCATGAACCATCCTGGGTACCAGGGTATCCCGATAACCGAGTCGGCCCTAATATAGCCCGAAGGGAGATCCCAATCCCCACGGGAAGGAGACTAGCACCAAGAATCATACAACATACAAGTGGGAACGATTTTTCCACAAGAATGTGGAAGTAATAGTAAAAGAAATAGTATTCATAACAAAAGAAACTCCACTAGGAGTGATGCAACAGAATAAAAAGGGGCATTAAATGCCATTGTACTACATTCCAAGTACTAGAAATGAGAAAAAAAACCCCTTGGTCCCTAAGGACACAGCACTCCAAGTCCAAATATCATCAAATGGATCCCCCCCCCCAATATGTTCCTTCCCTTTGATCGATCCTAAATGAACAAAGTATACAAACACATGAAGAAAAAAGTAGGGTGTGAGCCTAAACCTAGTAGGATACCACCAAGGCTTCCATAAAAGATGCCCAAATTATATTATCAAAAGAAAAACATTCAATTTTGAATTAAACATGTTTGGAAACTCAACAGAATATTTTAACAATAAATGATATACATTTTAAAATGATGGAAAAATTAGGTTATGAAAAGGCTTTACAAATTGTGAAATATTTCATAAAGAATTTCTTAGGAAAAACATTTATATAAAATAGTTTATATAAATTCGACAGGAATGTAAGGCAGTTGAAAAACATTGGCATACATTTATATCTCAAATATAAATAAACAAGCGAGAAAGATGGTCATCTGCCAAAAGGTATGATAGTATAAATCAGTTATAGGATTTATCACTCTCTATGTGAACTCAGAAAAATGTGTATACACATGTCCCTATGAAACTGGGCAAAGTAAACTCATCACCAACACATAGGGGATTGGAATCGCTGCCTATAAGTTTTAGAAAATTGTCATAGCGTAGAGTGTATCCAAATAATTCACTAACTACCTAAGGCTTTCATGCGCTCTTACACGATGGGAGAACTGTTTTAAGAATGCTTAAAATATGATCAATCCCATTCTTCCATTTCAAAAGTTCCAATTTCATTCAATTTAAAACCAAAACAAGTCTTTTTCAAAACATTCCTTTTTCATAAAATAAATCCAATGGGTTTATATCAACTCAATATAATCCATTTCAATAAGTTTGAAATCCATTCAAAACCAATTCCATCATTACAAATTTAATTTCCAAAATTAAATTAAACAATTTAATTGAAAACATTTCCAGTAAATCCACAATTTAAATTAAATAATTTAAATCGTCCAATTTCCATAAACACAACCAATTCAATGGAATTGGGGTTTTTTTTCCAAATTTCCATGCCAAAACCATTTCAAATATCTCAACAGACTGGAATCGAGTTTTTATCAATTTAATTGAAAAAAAATTGAGAAATTGAATTTAAATCAACAATTTAAATAAATCATGCAAATAAAATGACAATCAATTTGGTATGTTGAGACGGAACCACCTACCTCGATGATTTTGACGAAAACCACAACGGTCGAGAACGCTCAAGAAAACCAGGTCTCTTCTTCAAGAACTCACCTTTGATCTATTCTCCTCAATATATTAACACCAAATCTCATCAAACATGGTACCACACACTTAGATCTACCCATAATGGGAGTAGATCTATAAAAATGAGAGAAGAGGAGAAGTAGATCTAGGTAGATGTAAGAAACCAATCAATAATGATGAATAATGATCACATACCTCAAGAATCCAGCTTCGATTCAGTAATAGGTGCCATTGGATCGCCTTCAGAATGATGGGAGAACCATCTTTGACCTTAGGAGAAGACAATTCCTCAGTTATGGGCACTTATGATGAAAAATGAGGCACGTAGAGGCAAAATCGAGCGAGGTCCATAATTTAAGGACCTCATTTAAGTGACCGCACGGTTTGGCCGTGCGGTTTGACAAAACGTGCGCTAACCATGTGTGAGCCATTGCCTCAGCCACCCTTCTTTAAAGTCTTGGACACACGGTTAGGAAAACTGTGCGCTGTCCATGTGGAAGTTTATGTCCAGGTTTCAAGGCTGGCACGGTTTGGTCGCACGGTTTTTCAAACCGCGTGCAAACTGTGCACCACACACTGTCCTAAAGTTTTTCTTTAAAAGTTCACCAAAACACAACCCAAGTCTTTACTAAAAAACAGAGGTACTTAGAAACATAAAAATGTACATTAAAACGTAACGTTATGTTACAGATGGGTGGAATACATATATTCATTTGAATATTTCCTCTCTTATTCCTCACAGAAATCGAATTTTATATTAGATTCTCTGAGTAGGAAAATTTTTTCCCATGCTCTGAAAAAATATCTTGAATAGTATAAATGGATGGATCTTTTTTCACAGTTGCATGTTAGAGTCTCACAGTCTGGGGTCAATGTTTTCTTAGACAGAATTAAGCTTTACAAACCAATAGGTTTTATTCAGTCACATCTAGTTCGAACTCGGATGTGGGATGTGATCTTAATTAAATTTTTGGTTAGTTTAATACATGCATTGGGAATGATTATTATCATATATGTTTATGTATAGAGTTTGACCCAATTGGATTACATTATACCCATTTTCGATCCAACCAATTTTTTTGGATTTTTATATCTCAATGTGATAATTATTATTCCCTTTCATGGGGTTCCATCTATTATAGTCTATTTTTGACATCCTAGTTTCACCAATCCATTTTGGAGGGTCCATCAAGGAGAACTGGGATCTTAGTTTCATTTGTGTACAATATTCTATGAATAGTTCTATGGCCTCACATAAAGAGCATTGTATATTATTTTGGATAGGATTCAATAATATTTCCTTGAATATGGTTGTCCTTGGGATAATAATTTGGTTTTCTTTGAGCATATTTAAAATAATATATTCCATTTCTCGAACAGAATGGATCCTTTTGAGGCTTAGTGAGGCCTTCCTTGTATATTTTGGTTGTGTTGTTTGGAGATTGATGGATGTTATTTTCATTGATAGATAGTTTTTAAAGGGATGAAAATAAAGATTTTGTAGTTTCATTATAGCATTTTGGCGACATAGTGCAATTATAGTTGTTAAATAAAATATTGATAAGAAAATAGTTGAAATTTTAAATTTGTGACCAGATTTTATTCATTATTTCACATATATTGGGTGATCATAGACTCGGGAGGCAAGGAAACACACTCCTAATTTATGAGAAATTTTTTGGTTTTTGAGAAGTTGGAGAATATTTATAACAATTTATAACATCATACATAGTTTATATTGATTCATAACATGATTCTTATGTAATAAATGATAAACAATCTGTGTAATCTAACTCATGTTTTGAGCTATAGTGATCATGAGTTCGAACATAATTTACCTATGAATGAGAATCTAGTAAGGATTGTTGATATTGAAAATATATTTCATAAAGGGGGAAAAACCATTGGTTTGAGTTATACGACAACATGGATGTGATTATCATGTGTTGTGTGGGAGGGAGGGACTGATGAGAGAGTAGTGGCCACATATGTTTTGTTATTGAAGCATATTAATGAAATTTCTACAGATAGAATGATACTATGGTCGGTAGGTTGTTAAACTTTTTTACATTTTTTATGTATTATTAAAAACCACTTTTAACCATTCCCTTGATTTTTTTCTTTCATGGATGTTCTGGATAATGTTATAAATATTTATTCTATTTCTGTGTTGTGCACCATTTGCACATGATTTCTCAATACTGGGCTCCCTCTCAGTGGAAACTACGAAATCACAAACTGTAAGTGATTAAAAAATAGTGCATGATTATAAAAACCATTTAACCTCCTGTGATAAACCATGTATCCCAAATAAATATATAATATAGTATGTTCGCACATTTTTTGAAACCATGAATCCCTTCCTTGAAAACTATATCAATCTTTTAATTATTCAAAAATATTTTTGTCCAAACCAAGAATCCACCATTATATATACTGATGGTATTAACAAAAAAAATCCAATTTTCTTCTTTCTTTGATACTCTCAAGAGGTTATTTCTTACACTTTACACCCCATGAAATATGAATCAATTCTCGGTGAATTCAGTATAATTAATTCTTAGTTAGATTCCACATTTCTTTCTCATTCTCCCATTTGATCTGGTTTACTCAAACTGATTTTTAATGATATCCATGTGGTTATATGATATAATAAACAATATTTATAATCATTAATCATAATATTGATTCTATGATTCTGTATATCAATATTCTTCATTGGATTCTCTTTATTATGGATTTTTATTTTGATATCGAGTGATCCTGATGTAGGTGTTTCCATTATGATCGTTGATTTTGATTAATAATAAATTTCACGATTTAGATTTAGTTTCATGATTTCAATTAAATTAATTTAAATTATTTTTTTAAAACAAATTAAATTGAATTTGGGATTTGAAATTGAATTTGGATTTCAATTTTAAAAACACAAAATTCTCTAAAATTGTTGTTTTTTTCAAAATTGGATAGAAAATGATTAAATTAAATTTTCATAGTTAATTTTTGAATTTTAATTGTGAATTTTTTTTGATGAAATATATTTTAAATCGGTATTTGATAAAGAAATAGATTAAATGGGTTTCATATAATAATTGTGGTTTTACATTTTAAAAGTAATTATTTTATTAGAAACACTTGTATTGGTTTTGAATGAGAAATGTTCGTATTTGAATTGGAATAATTGGATGAATTATTTTTTAAATAATGTTAAGATAAATTTCCCAGCATTTATTCTATTTAGTGATCATTAATGCCTAGTTTGTTAGTGAGAATTTAGGTACCACACTCTATCACATTACAACTCTGAAAATGCATATGGATTATGTAACACCCTTGATGGGATTGTGATGAGTAATATTTTACCAATGTATCTGATATGTTTCTAAATATATTTCGATGATTAGAAATTGAGTTTGTTGGATTCAAAATTTTTGTATCTATTGTTCCATTGGGTAGATAAAAAGTTTTCTCATTATTACTATTTAAAATATATTCAATTTTTTTGTTGTAAATTGGTTTACATAATCATTATGAATTTATATAAATGTTTTAATATGAAATGATTATAATTTTTTTTTTAATTTATTTCCAAATTATATATATAAATATTGAATTTTTTGAAATATAATATGGAATTTTTTTATATTTATTTTTAATAGAATGCTTAATTTGTATAATTAAATGTTGGAAACGTATTATGGAATCCTTGGTTAGACCCTACATGGATTCTAGCTCACACCCTACATATACCTTCATGATTTTTTATATTATCTTCTTCCTAGTTCGATAAATGGTAGCGATCCACTTGGAGGTGGTAGTAGCTGTTGATCCTTGGGATTTGAGAGTTTTTTCTTAATGGGACTTGGTATTTATCTTGTTTATTTTTTATATATCGTGTTGTACATTGGGTAGTTCATAACTATTTTAATTCTTGTATAATATCCCTATAAAGTAAATATTATATGAATAATAGATTATATATAATTTTTAGAATTTATATGAATAATTATTACCCAAATTAATATAGTGTGATGTCATGTGCTAGTCACTAATATGTAGGGATTGGGAACGACATTCATGATAAGTCAATACTGGATCAGTTATCTGGTATCTAGGTTATCAAGGATGGTTGATAAATTTTTTTAACTCACTATTTAGTATACATTATTAGGATTCCAATTATGGACTGTTTTTTGACAAATTAAACTCACATATGTGATGTGATCGAATCAAAATTATGCACCTAGATCCATAAGAAAATGGGTTATCCTAAGAAAAACATCAAATTAATAATAAAATATCATAATTCCATATAAAATTGTTTAAAATGACAATCATTGGAATAATAATAATATAATTAAACTAATATTATTTTTAAAAAATATTTTTTAAAATATGGTTCAAATAAATTATGTAAACCAAAATTCATCTTTTAACAAATATCAATATTTTCACTATTCATTAAAAATGTATATTTTTATAAATATCCCGAATATATCACCTAAATATATTTATTAAAATATGATGTCATGGAAATAATTATTTGAAATAAATTTAATAAAAATAATAAATATTTATTTAAAATTTTATCCCAAAAGATCAACTAAACTTACTTTTAAAAAACATAGTTATATGAAAAATTGTTTTTCATTAAAATGAATTTTATTTTTAATTATAATATATAAATAACCATTTATTATGTTTAAACATTATATTTAACTAATTTCTTTTTCATATTTACACCATCCAACCTAATATTTGTTTTATTGTCGTCCCATGTTAAATTATAATACATTAATAGATTATTGTCATTCCTTTAAAATGAATGTTCTGTGCATCACAAGATATCTAAAATATTTAATTAGTTAACATTTAAAAATATAATTAATATTCAGGTTATTGAATTCAAATATATTCATGGGTTTTTCATGTAATATATGATATGAAACCCAATTTTCATTTATTAATATCTTCGGTGGTAACATTCAACCCCATAAGTATATTACTTCTATGTAGTTTATTGTTGATCTCAGAAATTTAGAGTTTGACATTAGAAAATATATTTTTTTACAAACCCTCATAATAATAATTTTAAATCATATTTCATCCTCATAATAGAGAAAGGGATGTAAAATTTTCATCCATAAAAACACATAACTATGATTCGAGTTATGAGAAACATTGTGGTAAGTAATGATATAGACATGAAAAAGAGTGTAAATTATTATATAGATTGACAGAGATCACTGATCAGAATAAATTGAATGATCTAGAATATTTTAAATACATAAAAATATTAAATATAGGGACATATAAAATATCATTTTATTCATTATATATGATTCAAATATGATAATGTTTTTAAGTCTATTTTTCATAAATTAGAGGCATACCTTTAACATCTTCACTATAACCATAATGTAATCTTATTTCCCTATAAATTCTTATAAAAAATCCCAATTTCATATTTCGGTCAATATTAGATCAACATCGACTTTTTTGGTAAAAATCCATCATGATGGTCATCATGTTCTTTTTCATTGATTGAATTTGCTGAAAATCAGATTGAAAATGAATGTGTTAATGATCCGGTGCATATTTTATTCAATTGTCTTGAATGGAAATAAATTAAATTTTATAAAAGATTTATAAATTTTATATAAAATTATGATAAAATGTTTTACATATTTTTTAATATATTCCAAATTTATCTAGTCTAAAAAATGGATGATGGATCATGTTTCATGAAAGGTTGATTTCCAGTTATGCCTTATAAAAATATATAAAAGGCATGAAATTCATAAAATTATGGAGTTTCATGATATTATTTTGTTAAATTTTTTAATAATAATGAAATAATTTATCATGAACAATGATTAATGGATAATAGAAATAAAATAATTTACACTATTATGATAACTTTTAGTAAGTGGAATAATTCCACAATGATTTACAAAAAAGGGGGTTTCATGAATATATTTAAAGAGTTTCATGAAAATTAATTAGAAATCTTGTAGGATTCTTTATTTGGAGGAAACATCTCTAAATATGTGGCAAACACCCACATTTGAGATAAAATAATCCATAATAAAAATCCAAAGGATTTGTATTAAATGTGGAATATTGAAATAGATTTTCCTGCAAGATATATTCATAATAATACTAGTTTTTTGAACGAAGGATATTTGAATTATTGTTCTAATATTCAACAATTCTACTAAATACTGATGATTTTTTTTAGTTTCAGGAATAGAATGGATTCATAATTGTATGAATTTTTTCATGGATGATTTTTTAGTTTCATGATTTTTGAGAAAGGGGTTTCTTGGAATTGAAAGATAATCAAATAATAAAGGACATCCATATAATTATATGGTAATGTGGTATTAATCACTTTTATTAATTTAAAAAAATTGAACTAAATGAGTTCTAAAAAATATTTATTCACATTATCAACCAAATAATATTATGATGGAGATGAAATAAAACATTTTTTGAGAGAGTAATGAGATTTCAAATTGGCATTTTTTTTAAACATTGAGGGGAATTGATTTTTCTCCAATCCAGTTATATCATACAGTGATTTTGTGTATTTATGAATATAATCACCTTGATTTTTTTTATCCTTGGATATATCACAGTTCATGTTAAAAAAGTAAAATCGTAGATTCTATAACATAAATTAATTTATTCCTAAACATTTTCATAGGAAAGGGAGAGCCTATCACCTTTTAATGAGTAAACAATATCTAAAGGGGTAGTACTATTAATGTTTCATACCATAATTTAACCACGTTAATGTTATTTATCCCATCTAATCTATTAATTTTTATACGAGGGAATGTATATCATCACAATTTCACTCATTGTGATTTTAATAGAGGTTTCTATCCTCAAAGGGATTATAATTTTCAATGGAATAAATTTTCTCATGTTGAGGAATTTAATGAAGAAATAAACAATTCATTTGAAAATTAAGTCTTTATATATGTGATGTATGTTATTTATAAAATATTATAAAATTGAGTTATATCTTAAGAAGACATAAGAGAATTAGGTTATGATAGGAAAATAATAATTTTTTTAGAGGATATTTATCTAAAAGAATCTACACAATTGTGAGTTCATATAATTCTATAAATTAAATTTTGGAAAATGATATTAAATATCTATTAATGTGATTCACTAGTCAGATATTTGAAATAAAATGTTCTATATAATAGATTTAAGGAAATCCTAAACCTCCCAATGGGGTCTATAGATTCATTATTTGATCTAGAGATAGTTTTGTGTATGAAATATATAGATTAAGGGTGATTATTTATGATATAATTTTTTTAATGGCCCCATGACATTAATTCAAACATAGATAAATATAAATATTTATATAGTGGAAAATAATGATCCATATTTGAATAAAATAATATATTTTTCCTAGTACTCATGTTTCATAACATATGAGAAATGATGTAAATGAGTCTACTAAAAAGTGGACATCAAGAAATATTATATTTAAGGCCTTAAAGAACCTAAATATTTTTTGATATCTTGGGATAATAAGGAAAGGAATTTGTCATGACATTAAATTCCACAAAATATATAAAAATTAATTGGAATGTTAAAGGGGAACTGTAAGAACCTGGACATTCTTTCCAGGAACGTTTTTCATTTTTCTAATGTTTTTGAAAATAGAGGAGTTTCTGGAAATTTTTTACGTATACACCTTGTACTTTATTAGTACACGTTGTGTACTTGATTATTGTAGGAGTCCGTGTGCTAGTTGTGTTCTAGCCACACACATGGTCGTGTGGAGTGACATGGATGCCACATAAGGCGGGGTAAGGAAATAGTAAGTACACATAGTGTACTCCCAAAGTACACATAGTGTAATTTCTTTTTTTTTCATTAAACGCACTGGGGTCGAGTCTGACGGGAAAAAACCAATCCTTTTATGTTTTATTCAATAGAGAGCTCTGATCATCCACAGATCATCGATGACCCCTTGATCCTCCATTTTTCCTCTTATTGAAGCACAATTGATTGCATTGGAATTGCCTCAGTGTGTTCTTTCTCATGCTTGAGCCTTGTTTTCCAATTCCTCTTCTTTTTCATGTTATCGTGGGTAGAACGTTTTGGACATTATCTTTGATCTACGACGTACCAAAGAAATTCAAGCTTTGTGGTTCAAATATATTGATCTCCCAACTCCATGCTACGTGGTTTGTGCCTTTCCATTCAATTTCTTTGAGTATTATGTGAAACTTCCACCAACATCCTTGAACGAGGTATTGCTTGTTTACAATTTTACCCCTGTTGTTTTCCAGCCATGCTTCATTGCCTTTTTAGAGTTAAATTGGATATTAATTGGGTTAATTTCTATGACATGGATTTCTTGCACATGACATGTTCTGTTTATGACTGTTTGTCCTATTTTACCATATTGTCCTTCAACCTGTTTTCCATGCCATGCTTAATATGTTTTAGACTAGTTATCCAAGTTGTTATGTAGTATTACATTGGCCATATATCATTACTATTCATTTTAATTAGACGGTTCTGTGAGATCCTAGTGCTATATACACTAAGAGGATAGACCAAGTGAGCATTAATAGGGAGTCTTTTGACTTTATAGACTATAAGTGGATAGACCGTGTGAGCTTCCACAGAGAGTCTTTGGACATTATATACTATAGGGGGATAGACTGAGTAAGCTTCCATAAAGAAACCTTGAGATTTATATACAATAACGGGATATAGTTTGTGTGCTTCCTCATAAAGTCTTTGTTTTTCATTGAATCACCTTGAACCATCCATGACTAAAGGAAGAATTGACCGAGTGAGCATCCTCAGAGTGTCTTTGTACCACCTGGGTCTGTAAGAGGAATTTAACGAGTGAGCTTCCTCACAGTGTCTCTTGACCATGGGTCTATAAGCAGAATTGACAATGTGTGCTTCCTCAGAGAGTCTCAGACTACCTTATAATAGAAGGGGAATTTATCGAGTGAGCTTCCTCAAAGGGTCTTATAATTTTTGTATAACCAAACTAGAGGGGTTAGGCTTAGTTCAAAACACATAGGGTGATTGGTAAATGTTAGGTAGGAACAGAGGGGATGACTGTGAGTACTTACTAAATGGTTACCTGTTTGTGTTTAGGTGCTTGTTAGCTGTTGCTTGATATTGGAACTGTGGATTTTTTACTACTGAGCATTTTCCAATTTACTGATTTCTGTACTTGTACCTTCCATATATTCACTGACTAATAGGCAAAGTTTATTGGGATATTTCGTACTGGGATTTACTCTCACACCTTGTTTGGGTCATGATTTTGGGCCCAAATAGATTATATTGATGTAGGTATAGATAAGGGAAATCACCCTTCTACTTGAGGTACGTGAATTGTTGTGGAGCTGGAGAGCATGGAACCAAGCTTAGGCTTGTGATGCTGAGGATCTGTTTATCGTTTTCCTAGTACATTGTTTTAGTACATTGTATTCTAGAATTGTGGTTTGTTTGGATATTTTAATATACATATGTATCATGCATAATTTATATATATGCTCAAGTTGTTTATTACTATTTAGTTTTCGCTGTTAACTGTTGTTGGATGTTTAATTCTTTCGCAATTGTCATATGGTGTTTACATCCAGTGTGTACACTACCAATGAGGGAATAGTTTCCCCACTATCACACCCAAGTCCCTCACTGCTAGTCTGCAGCCTCTGGCGTTTGGGGAAATGCACTTTAGTCCATGTGACCAACTGAGTACGAGGTTCCTCTAGGTGGAATCCGGAACCATGACGTCATAAACTGGAATCAAATTAAATCTTTTCTCCTGACGTAATGTTTGGAGCCTATATATTGGGATAGGACGAAATATATAATTGGAAATAAGTTGTGCCCGGGAGAAGGTAACCTGTGTACATGGAAAAAGCCAATCTACCACGTTTATTGTAGTTTCTTCATATTTTACAAGTTTTCGGTTGATCTTATTTTCTGGAATTGATGACTCAGATGTTTTGTGATATTTATATTGATATTATTGGGGTTCTATTTTGGTCTCACCCCGATGATATGGGGGTATGGATCCCATGAATCATATTGGCACTTGCTAGAAATCACTTTTCATGGAATTTTTCCAAGCCATTTTGGGTTCATTAGGGATCGCATGATGTTGTGAGAAATATTGGGTAGATATGCCTGCTATTGTGATAGATTCCTGATTGAATTCCTGAATTCAATATGTATTGCTTTGTGTATGGTCTTGTATAAATGAACACTCAATTTTGGTTCATGAGGTGTTATGGGCCATCATGAATCGGACTATGGTGGATCAATGACTTATTTTTCTCATATATGTCATTTATAAGATTCCATGATTTAATTTGAGGGGAGTATGGGCCCACACTGATCATAATTTGGCACCTCAATGCTCATTTTTTGTGTTTTCTGGGCTCTGTAGCAGTTTCTGATGATACTGTCTGAAAAAAAAACAAATACATAGCATGAAATTTACGAATACAGGAAGTGTAGTTTAAGACCATCTCACTGACTGTGTGGGAAGAGAAACATGGTTGTGAAAACCGTCAAGAACATGCCGTGTATGGTAAGTTCACGTCGTGTTATAGGGACCGTGTGTCTACCCGTGTGACTAACGACACAGATAAATGATACTTCTACTATACACACCATTTCCTAATTTCACACGTTGTGCAGTGTAACCTAGGTACCCGGTCATGTCACTAACAACACGGGTTTACGAAGTTCGTGTGGTACACCCCATTTTGGGAACAAACACGACATTAGTCTTGTTCTAGGAGAGCCATGGAGCCGGGTGTGTATCTAACAACACAGGTCATTAAAACATGATAAGTACACGCCGTATCTGAACCAAACACATCATGTTTTCTTAGGTTTAGAGTACCGTGTGGGTTAGCTGTGTAAGGATACTCAGGCAGAGGAATAGAGTTCAAGTACATGCCGTGTATGGGGACAACACGCCATGTGTTTGGGGTGTTACATCACCAGCTATGGAAGAATTACAAGGCCATGTGAATGACTTAAAAGTCACATCGTGTAGTAATTGTACACACCGTGTAGTCATGTTTTGATAAAACTGAATGTTTCTCTGTCTTGTTTAATTAATGTGATCTTATGTTTTAAGTAAATGATAATCATAATCTAAGGTGTTCATTTGACCATTCAGTATTATGCCACTGAGACGTCCTCTGGTTTCACTTGAGTTTCCAAATGGTGAGCAGACACCGAATATGGCTGATCAGGGTCTTCCAGTAGAACCTCTTATTACTCTAGACTTGGCACCAGCCGTTATACCTGACATAGAGCCAATTCTCAGTTCAAAGAGGAATTTTTGAGGATGATGCAGACCTTTTAGGGGGGATTACCTCATGCCCTGTCGATGGAGGAATTGACATGTGTTTTTAAGTAGCAACACCCTCCTATTTTCTCAGGGGATAGATGACCCCAAGCTGAAGAATCATGGATAGGGGCCACACTGACAATCTTCGAGCATCTTGAGATACCACCTGATAATACAGTGATTCTCTCTACCTATATGATTAGTGACTCCGCGAAGAGGTTGTGGGAGGATATCTCACAGTCCGGACGCCAGCAGAGTATGACTTGGGATGAGTTTCGGTTCACCTTCTACGATTGCTTCTACCCAGAGTCCTTAAGGGCCGATTGAGCCTTGGTGTTTAGGAGTCTAGAGCAGGGTACTGTATCTATTATTGATTACTCATCTTGTTTTACTGAGATGAAGTGTTTCATGCTGATTCCGGGAGGCGATGAGCTTTTCCTTGCAAATAAGTTTGAGGATGGTCTATGGAACGACATCCGGCCACAGGTGAACATCATTTGGTTGACTTCAATATCCTCTATCGTCTACCAAGCGCTGATCACTGAGTGCAATCTATGGGATTCTGGAGTAGTGAGCCAGGGTGGTTCGACATCCAGAGTTAGTGTTCCACCTATTGATAGTATAAAGTTCCACAGGGAGTCAACTTGAGGAAATTAGAATAAGAGGGATGTATATTCCGGAAGCCAGGTGGTATGATACCAATGAAAGTGGAGAGGGAATACTAGGCCTCAGTTCTAAAGATACCCAATGGAGTGCCAATGTTGCGGCATAATGGGCCATCTCCAAAATTTTTGTCAGATATTTTCACCATTAGCTGGTGGACAGAGTTCTTCAATGACCCCACGTTCAGGATAAAAATCACCAATTACTCACCAGTCTGAGAATTGGAGTTCTTACGGCTGTTTGGGTAGAGGTGGAGGTCGCAACCATGGTGGTCAGTCACCAGGCAACCAGTGATATCATAGTGGATTAGCTAAGAGTGGTTTGGTAGGGTAACATGGCCATGGAGCAATCTAGATCATTGTAGTGGAGTAGGCTCGTTAGAAGAAGGATCCCGAACCCTCTACAGTTCAAGTTACGATCATAGTCTCCTCATTTTTATAATCATCTCTTTTAAATATAGGGGCTTCCCATAGCTTTTTATCTGTCGTTGTTTTGGAGAGTCTTGGTCTTTGCATCTTTTCTTCTGCTGACATCTTTACACTAGGCAAAACGTTGGGGACTAGGATGGGTAGTGTACGTTAGTGCAATGAATTCCCTCTAACGGTTGGTGGGTGTCACATTCTTTGTGACCTCTATGTCCTAGAGATGACATGTTATGATGTCATTCTCAGTATGGACTGGTTAGTTCCATTCTGGGCATTCGTCAATTTCTATCACTGCAGGGTGTGTTTGATACCACCAGAGGGTGGATCTTTTCATTACAAGGGTGAGTGGGATGTCTTGGAGAGTAGAGTTGGTCCAGAGCATCTTGGGGAAGGAGGAGTCACATCCCAGATTTTTAGTCTATATATGGATGACTAGGGGACTTCACAGTTAGAATTTCCTCCATTGGTTGATCATTTCAGCGATGTGTTCCAGAGGAATTTTCAGGTTTGCCTCTAGAGCATGAGGTAGTCTTTTCTAATGATCTTATGGAAGGAGCAGCACCAGTGTCCATTCCACATTATAGGATGCCCACACCATAGTTGCAGGAGCTCAAGAAATAGTTGGAGGAGTTGTAGGCCAAGGGTTTCATCTGACCTAGTACATCTCTCTGGGGGTTGCCTGTTCTGTTTGCGAAAAAGGTAGACAGTACCCTTATACTTTTTGTGTATTATTTGAAGAAAAACCAATTTAAGGTCACGAACCGATATCCATTATCTAGGATTGATGATTGATTTTATCAGCTACGTGGATCCGGAGTGTTCTCAAAGATTGACTTGAGTTCGGATTATCATCAGTTGCACGTTAGTCCTTCTGATATTCCTCTCACAAAATTCTGTAGTAGGTATGGTCTATATGAGTATATGGTTATGCCGTTTGGTGTAACGAATGCTCCTGCAATCTTCATGGAACTGATGAACCGAGTGTTCCATCCATACTTTGATTCCTTCATGATGTTTTTCATAGATGATACCTTGGTGTACTCTCACAATCCACCCGACCATGCTCCCCATATTGAGATCGTTTTGAGTACACTGCTGGAGAATCAGTTATATGCTAATCTCTTGATGTGAAACTTTTGGATGGACCAGATTCACATCTTGGGTCATGTTATCTCAGAGACAAGAGTATCAGTATACCTAGAGAAAGTGAGGGAAGTATTTTCCTGAGAACAGCTGAATAACTTCATTGAGGTGCGGAAAGTTCATGGGCTGGTTGGATACTACATACGCTTTATTCAGGACATTTAACACATAGTAGAACCACTAACTGTTCTGAATTAGATCGGTGCGATTTTAGTATGGTCAGATTCTTGTGAGTCAGCCTTTCAGGAGATAAAAGATAGGTTGACTTCAACACCGATAATATTCTTGCCGGAGCCGAGAAAGAGCTATACTGTTTACTGTGATACATTAGGTATTGGACTGGGAGCTGTGTATATGAATGGAGATGGAGTCATTGTGTATGGGTCTCAGTAGTTGAGGCCACAGGAGAGGAACTACATGACACACGATATGGGGTTGGCAGCTATTGTTCATGCATTACGTTGATGGAGGCATTATATATTTGGAGAGAATTTGTGGTTTTCACTGACCAACAAAATCTCAAGTACATTTTTACTCCATTTGACTTGAATTTGAGGTGGAGAAGGTGGGTTTAGTACCTTCATTCCTTCAACTTTGAGTTTTCCTACACACTTTTGAAAGGTAATTTTTTGGCTGATGCACTGAGCAGGAGGACTCAGATACATGCAGCTAAGGAGGCCAGCAATGAGTGGAAGCTTAAAGACCTTTTCACTGAGAATCATTTAGAGGTGCACAATAGACATGGGGAGAAATTTTTATCATCTATAGCTGTTACCTCCACCACTCATGATCGAGTACGAATGAGGCAGATATCAGATTCGGAAGGCCTAGTCCAATGGGAATGCGTGTCAGGAGAGGACCTTTTTCCTGTATGGACCTTAGCTGAGGATGATATCTTGTATTTCTAGTGGCACGTATTGGTTCTAGTGCATATATGCGAGGAGATAATGTGGAAATTCCATTCCTCAGTTTAGGAAGTTCATCCTGGCATTACCAAGATGTATCATGATCTACACCATCAGTATTGGTTGCTAGAAACGAAGAGGGATGTTGCAAGGTTCTTCATGAGGTGTTCCACCTGTTAGCATGTGCAGGAAGAGAATCAGCGACCAGCGGGGCTTCTACAGCAGTTACACATTCCCAAGTGGAAGTGGAATGACGATGCGATGTATTTCGTGATAGGGTTCCCGAGGTCTCCTCGAGGGAATGACACAGTATTAGTTTTCATTGACATCCTCCCTAAGGATTCTCATTTCGTTCCGATCAAGGATACCTTCAGTGATGATGAGTTGGGATGAAGGTACATCCGAGAGACTGTACGTCTGCATGTTGTTCTGCGCACCATTGAATCAAACAGGTATGCACATTTTACTTCTCGGGTATGGCAGGGGCTTCAGAAGGATTTGTTTACACATGTACCTTGGAGTACAATATTCCATCTTCAGACATATGGCTAGTCCGAGCGGACAATCCATGTGCTTGAGGACATGCTCCGAGCATTAATTCTGGGTTTTGGAGGTTCTTGGGAGAAGAATATTCCTCTTGTGGAGTTTTCCTACAACAATAGAATTCAATCAACTATTCAGATGGCACCTAACGAGGCTTTGTACAGTAGGCCATGTCGATCACTGTTATGTTGGATGGAGGAAGTAGAGGCATCTATGATGGGACATCGTCTTGTCAAAGAGACCGCAGATCAGATAGAGTTGATTCGGATGAGGATGGCTACTGTGCAGTCTCGCCAGAAGCCTTATACTGATCAGCGGAAATGACCTGTGGAGTTTGAGGTCAAGGATTAGGTTTTCCTGTATATCGCATCGAGTTTGGGGCACAAAAGGATTAGGATATAGGGAAATCCTTTTATGAGGTACATCACACCATTTGAGGTGTTGGAGAGAGTTGGGCCAATTTCCTATCCATTGGAGTTACCTTATAGGTACCGGGAAATGAACGAAGTCTTCCATGTTTCTCAGCTCTGACATTATTTTCTAGACCCGTCTCATGTCTTTAAGCATGAGGGGGTTGAGCTAGAAGTGGATGTATCATTTGAGGAGCATCCTATACATATTTTTTATTTCATTTTTAAGGTTCTATATGGCCTATATGCCAATCTGGTACAAGCGATATGGCAGCACGGGTTGATGGATGACGAGATTGGGAGAGGGAGGCCGATGCATGATCACAGTGTCTAGATATTTTCAAGGATTCTTCTTCTACGCAGCATTAAGGAAATTCGTGGAAAAATTTCTTTATGGGGGGATGTTTGTAAGATCCCAGACATTCTTTCAAGGCATGTTTTTCTTTATTTCTTGAGTTTTTGAGAAAATAAGAGTTTCTGGAAGATTTTGAAGTACACATAGTTTACTTTATGAGTACACGCCTTGCACTTTATTGTCCCAGGAGGCCGTATGCAGGCCGTGTTCTGGCCACACACACGGTCATGTGGGGTGATGTGGAGGCCGCCTATAGTAGAGTACAGAAACAGTAAGTACATCTCATGTACTCCAAAAGTACTTGTACTTTACTTTCATTTTTTTCATTAAACGCACTAGGGCCGTGTCTGACAGACATAAAGCACTCCTTCTAGGTTTCATTCGTCTGAGATCCCCGAGACCTCTCAATATTCCATTCGTCCTCTGATTCAAGCATTGTTGATTGTGTTGGAATCGAATCGTTGATTTATCCATTCTTCTTGAGCCTTGTTTTCCAATTCCACTTCTTTTTCGAGTTATCGTGTGATGATCTTTTTGGATGTTTTCATAAATCTATGATGTTCGAAGGAGATTCAAGCTTCTTGGTTCACGTGTATTTATCTCCGAACCCCAAGGTAGGTGGTTTGTTCCTTTACATTCAATGTATTTTATTATTATGTGAAAATTAAACTAATAACCTTGAACGGGGTATTGCATATAACGACCCTTACTTTACATACATGGTTATTAATTTAAAATTGAAGCATACTTATTAAAACATATAACAAAACCAGGGAAGGACCATATAGGTATAGTGTCTTTAGAAACTGGGGAACATAAACAACTGGTTCATAAATCATCAACATTGTCTCCCATTTAATTCGCCATATCTATAGTCCCTTTTTGGAATTTCCTACTTAATATCCTTCTTCCTGACCTGTGGAAAAGAGAACATACAATAGGGTGAGCTCAAATGCTCAGTAAGGGTAAAAAATGAAATATCAATCACATCATATTCAAAAGAACATAACATTTTGGAAATCTTAACCTGCAATAGAAATCATAATTTCATAACATGGGATAAATCATTGAAGTGAAATGTAATCCCAATAATCATAACATAAAACATGAAGCTTTGTGGCATACACACATAATCATAGAGAATCATTTCTTAGTAGTCAAGACTCATATTCAAGACTATCTTAGCGGACAAAGTCCATTTCTGAACCGAGTTCCCTCCTCATTTCTGTCCTGTTTCACAGAACCAGATTAACCTTCCTTTCCAGCCATGTCTATCTCATGAAATATAAATCTTTACAAAATGCATTGGAGGGAGATATAGGTCCCAACCATCTCATAATGATATCATTCTTATGTTTTCCACAAAATCATACATCATACATCATAGCTTAACCCATGTAATAAAAATGGGATTCTTAAACATCATGACATCATAAAACAATTAATATAAGATAAAGGAATTAATAAAAATAATTCCATCACAACATAATCAAATCAATGTAATAATAGGGATTGAAACAGAACCCTATATTATCATAGATGGAAAATAATTTTGATAAAACACATGAACTCCACTCTTGAGGAAAATATCCTTTCTACTTCAAAAACATTTTCCTTTCATAAAATGTCATATAATTTTGAATTAAAAGAATTTGATTAAAAATAAACTTGAAAACATGAAAATGATGCTTCATGGAAATAATGTTTTAAAAATCCATTCATTCCGTATATGTTAAAAAAAATTCTTCTCGTACATATGTCGAAAAAGTCAAAAAGTACCACTTACGAAAAATGATAAATGTTTCCTTTCATATCATTTTCTAAAAACTAACTGAAGGGTATAATTGGATTTAAAAAATATTAGGATGATATAAATAATATTACATATTGAGGAAACATGGGTTTGGATGATAAGTATTCCCCAGTAAATACCAAAGAATAAACAATCTCGGATAAAAATTGAGATTGTGAGATTTTCCCTTACCTTAGGTCTGATTTTATTCATAAGTGTCCGAAAATCTTGTATAATGATTTAAAAAATGTCATTGACTTATTCTATAATCATACCTATTTTTATGATATCATATATGGTCACATTCGTAGCTTCTTATTAGTAATATTTCATTGTTACATGTTATTCGGGTGTTTATTGCTTTTTGTTTTATGCATGTTTTGTCGAATAAATTATTATTCTTCTATTTAGTTTATAGATACCTCATTTACAGAATGGTATTAAATATCATATTTATTCATTAAATTCATTTATATAATCATTATGCAATGAATATCATGTAGAATGAGTCACATCGCATCATGGAGATGGTATTCCGTACGTACTCATGAGCGATTATATTGTTCCCATGATTGTGGAATTATTTTGGAGTTTATCTATACTATTTAAAAATAAATATCACTTTACAATAATCATATATAGTTATTATTTACACCATTATACCCATCCAAGTAAGGTGGTGGTGGAAAATAGATTACACAACGGCGTAGAGAAGGTATTCCGTACGTACCCACGCGTGGTGATTTCTTTTTCCGTAGGATGAATTGATGGTGAAATAGGGTTGTTTCATACTTATAATAAAATATAAGTATATGAGTGATACTTATGTTATTACTTCGTAATGAAACAACTACATAAGGAGAATTGGAATAAGAAACAAAGTTGAAAGAATCGGTAACAGACATTACCTCTTCTTTGAAGCGCCTCTTTGAGACCTCCTTTTAGGGAACTAAAATTGGTCTTTGAAGAATACCAGAACCTCTAGGATGTTTCTAGGAAAGTGGAAAAGATATTTTGGTAGGTTTTGGCCGACATGGAAGGCTCAAAGTGGTGTGAGGAAGAGAGGGAAGGGGTTCCCTTTTATGAGGGAGGAGAGGGCCACCATAGGAAAAACTAAAAATATTATTTTATTATAAAGTCATATTCAGTTTTTAATAGCTCAAAAATGATTTATTTCAAAGTTAATATGGGGATGGGATGAACTAATCTCATCAAATAGAATTTATATAAGTTTAGGTATCTATTTTAACCATATCATTTAGATTTCACTTTAAGTTTGATAATTTAACTTCTACCATGTCTTCTTGTTTTCTTACACTATAAGGTTAATAAACTTACTATAACAAGCCAAAAGAACCCCAAGATGTTTATTATTAATATATATAACCTTATCTATGTTATTTGGCCAATCCTTATATTTTTAAGAATAAAATAACAATTAATAATATAATATTTGTTTTAAAAACTATTTTATGTCAATTTTGACACTATTTAGTAATTGATTTTTGTGGGAATCAAAATATAATGATTAGTTAGATAAAAGTTAATTAAATAAATACTAACATGTCATAATAACATTGAAAATTATTTTAATTCATAAAAAGTCTCAAAGTAAATTTATTTTTGTATTTATGACATCAATTATGTCAATATTTCATTAATAATATAATTACTTCATCATCATCGTGTCATAAATAAATTAAATAATTTAAAGTCTAAAAATTAAAAATAAAATACCATTATGTAGGAAATGTTTTTATATTTCTAATGAATAATTATAGTCTAATTTATCTTATGTATAAACCTATATTAAAACTGATTTAGTTATTAAACATTGATTTTAACTATTTTAACCATTCTTTATATTAATTAATATTAAATGTCCTAATCTAATCCAAGTGGGCCTAAATGGTCATATATTATTCATAAGGTTGTTTTTGGTCGAATTACTCTTATCAAATAGAATTAGGGCATGTGTTAGGGTACTAATATTATCATTTTTACCCTTAATTAACCAATTTACTTTTAACCGTGGTAAAAAAAAGTAAAATGTTATTATTCACCAAAATTTATTTTCATCTCATTAAACCAAGTTTTAGTCCTTGATATAATCCGTGTCACTTGGCTTTTCGAAATTCCACTCACAGAAGCGGTAAAATTATGTTTTATGTGAATTTGGAAATTCTCCTAGGAGGTGGGTAAAAGACGGTAAAAAGTTCAATAAATTTTTATATATATATATAATTATTATAAAATGATTCCAATTAATTGCATTGAACATATATAGGTATTAGGGATCAATTTTGACCTAAAATAAATTTAAATAAAATAAATAATTATTTAAATAAAAATACGGTTTTTAAATAGTTACCCAGTGTTTTCACTATTCATCTAAAATTGAATGTTTTCATAAAAATACCAAAATTTCAACCTAGGCTAATTTTGATATTCCGAATTCAAAAATGAAGTCTATTTTGAATAATAAAATTTATAAAATTTTAAAAAGTTGGTATTACTATTCATAACGGTTAGCATATCGTTGTTTAGTGAAACTAATTATTGCGTACGACACAAGCTATCGAGGAAGGTCATGATTGCATGTTAAGAAAGCCAATCTAGTGTTTTTTGTAATGAAATATTCCTTTGATGATGTATATAAAATAAAAACAAAATATTTCTCATAAAAGTCTCGGTTGTTACATTCTACCCCCCTTAAAATGAATTTCGCCCTCAAAATTCGTCACTTTGTAACAAACAGATGAGGATAACTATCCCTAATCATATACTCAAGATCCTATGTAGCTTCTTGTAATTGGTGGTTCCTCCATCAAACATTAACCCAGCTAGTTGTCTTGTTCCATAGGACTTTTTCAGATCGATCGAGAATCTCCGTCAACTGTTCTTCATAAGAAGGATCTTGCACCAGCGGTACAACTTCTGAGCTGAGTACATGGGAAGGATCAGGTATGTACTTTCTCAAGAGAGATACATGGAACACATCATGAACTTGAGAGAGATTCTGTGTAAGCGCCAATCGGTAAGCTACCTTCCCAACACAATCCAATATTTCGAAAGGACTGATATACATAGGGCTCATCTTTCCCTTCTTACCAAATATCATTACTCTCTTCCAAGGAGATATTTGTAAGAACGATTTATCACCCACTTCAAACTCTAGGTCTTTTCTTCAGTTATCAGCCTAACTTTTTAGTCGACTCTGAGCAGCTCTTATGTGTTGTTGAATAGATCTGACCTTTTCTGCCATCACATCAACATGATCTGGTCCTAATAGCTTTCTTTCCCCAACTTTATCCCAGGAAAATGGAGTCTTGCATTTATTTCCATAGAGAACTTCATAAGGAGCCATATGAATACTGGAGTGAAAGCTATTATTATATGAAAATTCAACCAAAGGCAGGTGTTGATCCCAACCACATTTGAAATCTATAGAGAAAGATCTCAAAATATCTTCTAGAGTTTAGAATTGTCCTCTCAGACTGACGATCTGTCTGAGGATGATAAGTATTGCTGAAACTCAACTCTGTATCCAGAGTATGCTGAAGACTTCGCCAGAACATTGAGGTAAACCTCGGATCCTGATTAGATATAATAGAAAGTGTTACTCCATGCAATCTTACCACTTCCTCTACATATATCCTGGAAATCTGATCTAGATAGATATCCTCTCTGATAGCAATGAAGTGTGCAGACATTGTAAGATGATCAACTATGACCCAGATAGCATTATTTCCATTGAATGTTTTAGGAAGTCCAGTGACAAAGTCCATAGTGATGTTTTCCCATTTCCATTCAGGTATGGGTAATGGATGTAACATCCCCTTAGACTTCTGTCTCTCACCTTAAACTTGCTAAAAACCCAAGCATCGAGAGACATATTCAGTAACATCTCTTTTCTTGACATCCCACCAGAAGTACTCTTTCGGGTCCCTATACATCTTCGTTCTTCCATGTTGAATAGAGAATGATGAACTATGAGCCTCATCCAACATCTCGTTCATTAATTCGGGGATGGGAGGAACACAAACCCGACTCCTGAACATTATTATCGCATCACAATCAAGGTTGAATTCATGAACATTTCTCACATTCTTTTGTAACTCTACATCTTCTTTCTCTTCCTCTTTAGTCATCACATGTATAGATGGTTGAACATTCATTTGAGAAATATACGATTTTCCACTTTCATTATAATTCTAAGATCCATCATTGGTAAATTCATCAATATTGGATCTTTTTTTATCCTCATAATGGATAAGCTAGCATGGTCTTGTCGACTTAATGCATCTGCCACCTTGTTTGTTTTCCCAGGGTGGTAATGAATTGAGTAGTCGTAATCCTTAATCAGCTCCAACCATCTTCATCGGTGAATATTCATCTCCTTTTGTGTGAATGTATACTTTAAAATTTTATGATCAGTATAAATATCACACCTTTCTCCATAAAGATAATGCCTCAATATCTTTTATGAAAATATTACCGCAGCTAACTCCAAATCATTAGTGGGGTAATTTTACTCATTGATTTTCAACTTTAATGAGGCATAATCTATCACCATATCATTTTTCATAATAACACACCCCATCACTTTCTTGGATGCATCACTGTAGATCAAAAACCTATCTCCACTACAAGGAAGTGTGAGTATAGGTGCACTGGATAACCTTCTTTTCAACTCCATGAAATTCTCTTCAAATTCCTCCGTCTAGACAAACATAACTCCTTTCCTAGTCAACTTGGTGAGTGGATTAGATAATTGTGAAAATTCATTCACAAAACATCGATAATATCCAGCCATACCAAGAAAACATTGCATCTCGGTTATTGTTGTTGGTCTCAACCATCTTTCGATAACTTCTATTTTTGTTGGATCCACATATATCCCCTCTTTTGAGATTATGTGACCAAAAAATGCATCTTTTTGAAGCCAAAATTCACACATGGTAAATTTGGCATAAATCTTCTCCTTTCTCAGGGTCTTCAATACAATTCTCAAGTGATCTTCATGTTCTTCCTTGCTCTTTGAATAGACAAGAATATCGTCTATAAAGACTACCACAAATTGATCAAGATAGTTTCTAAAGACTCTATTCATCAGATCCATGAATATAGCAGGGGAATTAGTATGACCAAATGGAATAACTATAAATTCATAGTGTCCATACCTTGTACAGAAAGTCCTCTTTGGTATATCCTCCATTTTGACCCTTAATTGATGATACCCGGAATGAAGATGAATCTTGGAAAAGTATTGAGATCCATTTAGTTGGTCAAATAAGTCATCAATGTGTGGGAGAGGATATTTGTTCTTGATTGTGATCTTGTTATGTTCTCGATAATCAATGCAGAGTCTCATTGATCCATATTTCTTCATAACAAAAAGAACAGGTGCTCCCCAAGGTGACGCACTAGGGCATATGAATCCCTTATAAAGATTCTCTTCGAGTTGCTTCTTCAATTCCTACAACTTAATTGGGGTCATTCTATAAGGTTTCAGTGAAAAAGGCAAAGCACCCAGTATGAGATCTATTGAAAACTCAACTTCATGATTTGGTGGAAGACCCGAAAATTCATCCAGAAAGAAATCGTCAAACTCCCATAATTGCGGCATTCAAATGCCCGATGACCTTCCTTTCCACATTTGAAACATTTACTTGTCCCTTTAAGACAACTACCTCCATGTTTCTTTCCACACTTTGAGCATAAGGGAAAACTCATCTTCTTTTCAGTGTGCTCTTTAGATTTTCCTTTGAATTCCATTTTCATCTTCTTATGAAACCCATATGACTAACGGGTTACTCCAATCATTATCTCAACCATGATAGAACATCGAATGATTTCCTCATAACCATTGAAGTCCCGTATGGCTAACGCCATTCAAAGAATTGGTTTTAAGCAACTAATTAATTGATCGATCTTACTCTCAGGTTGGATAATAACACAAGATGCGTACCATGCATGTCTTGTAAAATTTTCTTCATAGGTACCAAAAGATTCATCATCTTTTTTCATTAGTTCAAGAAACTCCTTCTCCATATTTGTTCGGAGAATACGAGGGAATTACTTATTGAAAATTAAGTTCTTGAACTCGTCCCATTCCATGTACTCAATTTCATCCCTTTGCCTGGTATTCTTGATAATATTCCACCAATGATCAGATTCACCTTCCAAAGGATACACTACTATGATGACTCTATCCTGTTCAGAACATTGAAGAACTGAAAATATCATTTCAGTATTACTGATCCATTGTTCAGCAAATAAGGAATCAGTAGACCTGCTGAATATATGTGGATGCTACCTCATAAAGGATTCAACATAATTTTTCTCCTTCCTTTTCACGTTTTGAAGTCCTGCAAGATTCATAGCTTGAGAATGTTGTGTGATCATGGCTACAAGATTTTTCATTCCAGCTCCCATAAAATTTGGTTGCTCAGGGGGGAAATCATTGCATTGCTCGTCACATTCCGCATTAACATAGTTCCTTCAGGTTCCATCCATTTACTAAAACTAAGAAGAATAGTTTCAGAAACACTAATTATAATAGGAAAACCACATAATCAAGAATAAAATTTCACACTTAAGGTCATATCATAGGTTTTTCATGGCCATTTTAAAAACACTAAAATCATTTTCTATGCTTAGACTTATCCATAGGGTTCTTACTAAGGCTTTCACATCCTAGTTTCCAAAGGTTGACTATACCTTTCCTCTGATACCAACTATAACGACCCATAATTTACATACATGGTTACTACATAAAAATTGAAGCATACTTATTTCAACATATAACAAAACCATGAAAGCACCGTATAGGTATAGTGTCTTTAGAAACTGGGGATCACAAAAAAACTGGTTCATAAATCATCTATGTTGTCTCCCATTTATTTCATCATATCTATAGTCCCTTTTAGGAATATCTTACTTAATATCCTTATTACTAACCAGGCGAAAAGAAAACATACAAAAGGGTGAGCTCAAATTCTCAGTAAGGGTAAACAAAAGAAATATCAATCACATCATATTCATAAGAACATAACATTTTTGAAATCATAACCAGTAAAAAGAAATCATAATTTCATAACATGGGACAAATCATAGAAGTGATATGTAATCCCAATAATCATAACGTAAAACATGAAACTTTGTGGAATACACACATAATCATAGATAATCATTTATAAGTAGTCATGACTCATAGCCAATACTATCTTAGTGGACAAAGTCCATTTCTGAACCGAGTTCACTCCTCGTTTCAGTCCTGTTTCACTGAACCAGATTAACCTGCCGTTACAGCTATGTCTATATAATGAGATATAAATCATTACCCAATTAATTGGAGGGAGATATAGGTCCCAGACATCTCATAATGATACCATTCTTATGTGTGCCACAAAATCATAAATCATACTTCATAGCTTAACCCATGTAATAAAAATGGGATTCTTAAACATCCTGACATCATAAAACAATTCATATAAGATAAAGGAATTCATAAAAATAATTTAATCACAACATAATCAAATCAATGTAATAATAGGGTTAGAAAAAGAACCCTATATGATCTTAAATGGAAAATAATTTTTATAAAACACTTGAACTCTAATCATGAGGAAAATATCCTTTCTACATCAAAAACATTTTCCTTTCTTAGCATGTCATATAATTTTGAACTAAAAGAAGTTGATTAAAAATAAACCTAAAAACGTGTAAATGAAGCATCATGGAAATAATGTTCTAAAAATCCATTCATGTTGTATAATATAAAAAAACATTATTCTCGTACTTATGTTGGAAAAGTCAAAAAGTACCTCGTACGAAAAACGAAAAAAGATTCCTTTAATATCTTTTACTAAAAACTTTCCGAAGGGTAAAATAGGATTTAAAATTTTTTTGGATGATATAAATAATATTACATATTGAGGAAACAAGTATGTGGACGATAAATATTCCCTAGTAAATTACTAAGAATAAACAATCTCGGATAAAAATTGAGATTGTGATATTTTCTCGTACCTTTGGTCCGATTTTTTTATTCGTAATTGTCCGAACCTTTTGTATAATGATTTAAAAAATGTCATTGACTTTTTCAAGAATCATACATATTTTTATAATATCATATATGGTCATATTCATAGCTTCTTATTAGTAATATTTGAATGTTACTTGTTATTCGGGTGTTTATTGCTTTTTGTTCCTAAGCGTGTTTTGTCGAATAAATTCTTATTCTTAATTTTAGCTTATAGATAACTCATTTCCATAATGGTATTAAATATCATATTTATTCATTCAATTAATTTATATAATCATTATGCAATGAATATCATGTAAAACGAGTCGCATCACATCGTGGAGACGATATTCCGTACATACGCACGAGCAATGATATCATTCCCATGATCATGGAATTATATTGGTGTGTATGTATAATATTTCAGAATCAATATCACGTCACAATATTCATATATAGTTATTATTTACACCATTATACCTATCAAAGTATGGTGGTGGTGGAAAATAGATTACACCACAACGTGGAGATGATATTCTGTACGTACACACGCGCGGTGATTTCATTTTCCGTAGGATGGATAGATGGTTAAATAGGTTTGCTTCAAACTTATAATAACATATCCGTATATGAGTGATACTGATGTTATTACTTCATAGTGAAACAACTAAAGAAGAAGAAGAAGTGGAAGAATAAATAAAGTTGAAAGAATCGGTAACGGGCATTACCTCCTCTTTGAAGCACCTCTTTGAGAACTCCTTTTTGGGCACTAAAATTGTTCTTTGAAGAAGACCAAGACCTCTAGGATGTTTCTATGGAAGTGTATAAGAGAATTTTTTAGGGTTTGGCCGAGCTTTAAGGCTCAATGTGTTGTGAGGAAGAGAGGGAGGAGGTTCCCTTTTATAAGGGAGGAGAGGGGCACCTTAGAAAAACTAAAAATATTATTTTATTATAATGTTATATTAGGTTGTTAATAGCTCCAAATTGATTTATTTATAATCTAAGGTGGGTATGGGTCTAAATACTCTCATAAAATAGATTTTAGGCAAGTTTAGGTTTCTATTTTATCCTTATCATTTAGATTTAACTTTAAGTTAGATAATTTCACTTTTACCGTGTCTTCTTGTTTTCTTACACTATATGGTTAATAAACATACAATAACAAGCCAAACGAACCCCATGTTGTTTATTATTAATATATATAAGCTTATCTAAGTCATTTGGTAGAAACTTATATTTTTAGGAATAAAATAACAATTAATAATATAATATTTGTTTAAAAACTATTTTATGTCAATTTTGTCACTCTTTGGAAATTGATTTTTCTGGAAATAAAAACAGAATTATTAGTTAGAAAAAAGTTAATTAAATCAATAATAACATGTCATTATAACATATAAAATTATTGGAATTCATAAAAAGTCTAAAATTACATTTTTTGGGTATTTATAACATCAATTATTTTAATATTTTATTAATAATATAATTACTGCATCATCATTGTGTCATAAATAAATTAAATTATTTAAAGTCGAAAAATTAAAAATAAATTACCATTATGTAGGAAATTATATTAAATTTCTAATGAATATTTATTTTCGAATTTATCTTATGTATAACCCTATATTAAAAATTATTTAGTTATTAAACCTTGATTTTAACTATGTTAACCCTTCTTTAAATAAATTAATATTAAATGTTCTAATTTAATCCAAGTGGTCCTAAATGGTCATATTTTATTCCTAAGGTTGTTTTTGGTCGAAATACACTTATCCAATATAATTAGGACTTGTCTTATGGTATCATGAAATCACAAGTAAATGAAGGTATATATTCTTCTACAATTTGACATTATGTTTATAAAAATTATCTTTCGAATAACTGAAAATTCATCAAAACACTAATATTTGCATGCATATATTATAACCCATTATATTGATTTAAACTATATTTCAATAAATAAATCTAGTCATTTAAAATATTAAATTATATAGTTGTATAATTGAAATTTGCTGTTCAAATGTTATCAAAAAAATAAATTCATAACCAGTTGAAATTTGGAATTTATTTCTTCATTTTTTAATATTTTATTTCACTAATTTTTATTTTTTTTGTAATTAAACATTTTACAGGACATAGAAGGCCTTAAATTAGGATCAATAAACAACATTTCACATCCAATAGTGTATTATGATCATGAAATCTATAAGAGGGACCACTTGAGTCAATGTAGAATGTGAAAATAATTATTCTCTAGTGGCTTCATAGAGGGTGGTGGTTAATCCCCCTATGAATAAAGGTTGCCAATGTCCAAACACATAATTCCATGTTATTGAAACACACAATATTGTAGGAGGACAGTCTTTCCCATTTCCCAATTCTAGATCTATGGAATGAGTCCTTTGATTATGATACCAATTCTATTTGCAGTTACAACTGAAACTTGATTCATATAAAATTGAAATCATACACCATTGTTTTTATATTGGATGTGGTCTTATGAATATTTCTCATAACCTTAATTTAATACAATAATTTCCCTACCATATCCTTGAACCAATTTCTGAAACAAACTATACTACCTATAACTTGATTTTCAACCATCAATACCATTGGCCACCCACTATAACTCACTGGGATTATCCCATGACGACACCTCAAATATCAGTTTCGATCCATATGCCTCATCGGAAGCAGATGAATGGAATTGATCATTTCAAATTCCCCAAACTCTAACCACAGAGGCCATTTGGAAGATTCCTCTTTCAAAATTGAGTTATAGAGTATTGGAGGTGATAAGGGGCCACATTTATCAACTACAATGCACACTCACCTCCATGATCATGATTAAACTACTTCCCTAATGATAAGACACAAATAATTGGATCCAAATATCCAATTCAGATCAACCAAAATTATCCAAGCTCTCAATGACACGTGTGTCACTATTGAGTTGATGGCGACTCATGATCCACCATTTATCTGATATTTACTTTTCTTCCAACATTTGAAAAAAAGTAACTCATGATCCACTATTGAGCCGACAATGACTTCTGGGCCACCATTGATCCGATAGTGACTTGTTATCCATCATTGTTACAATTCATCATCCAAAATTGAGCCAATAGATAATAACGATCTGACATTGATACCATGGTTACTCCCAAGCCACCACTGAGTGGTTTTAAAAACAAGCGAAATCCATCTCTTATCGCTACATCTAACAATAGAATATTCATATGAGACACATTTTTTTCATATTTAAAATGATCAAATATTCTTAGGGAATCAAGCACCATGATGATGATCTTGAATCATAAATAAATTGTGAAGGATGTATGAAATATAATGAAATCAATGACTACATCTAATCTCCACCATCGTGATCAAAATTTCTTTCACTATCATAACACATCGGTAGCCACCATTAAGCACCGGTAAATAATGGTATAGAGATATTGTCTAGTGTCACATGAAGTGACCACCAAGAATCATATGTGGACCTTGTTTTAACCTCCATGATTCTTATATCAACTGATTAGTATACTGTGTTGATTGGATGAGGATTGGTGAATACTGATGTAGAATGTGCCACATCATTGACCAACATGTTCCATTACCATCACTATTACTACCACATATAGTTATGCATCCTGATGTCCAGGAAAGTACCACACATCCCTTGAAGACACTACCCTCATGAAGCATATTACACAATATAATGTTCAACACATTAATTATTTGGATGAATCAATAAAATCATGATGATCTCAAGGGATTTTAAAAAAATTGATACATGGATAAATTGATAATCTGGGAGAGATTCAAGGACATTTTATAGTCCTTGATGCCTATTAAAGTAGGAGGTATACTATTTATGATTATAGGTTAGAACCAAAATGAGAGAAATAATTTTACAACTTCCATAAGTTTTTTTCAAAATAATAATTTATTTATTCTTTTATTATGCATTTTTCCTCGTCTACTGCCATTTTTTATTTTTTAATAGAGTGGATGGCAATTTCTATTTTTTACCAAATGGAAGGTGACTTGTTATAATGCTTCTATCATAGTTTTGTCAAATTATTTTATATATTGTGGTAAATTAAATAGTTTTTTATACATGTTTTCAAAGTTGTAAGGGGATACAATGATAAATTTTTAAAATTTAAAAATTATAATATTTATTTGATTGGGAAAATTATTCTCTCACATCATGGCATTCAATCAAACTAATTTTGTGATAATTTTTTTTGATGATATGTGTCTTTTGATTTACGAACATGTGGGGGATAAATAGTGTCCTAATCAGAGCACATGCATATTCAATTAATAATTTTTTATTTCCTATGTCATCTGAGTGAAATATAATTGATATTTAATGTTTAGGAAGTGAAACAGTCCATACAAAAAATGTGGTGGATTATTCTCACTATAAATCTATTTTAACGAGGTATTCACAAGATTAAATAATTAAAAATCCATTCCATAAACATAATAATAAATTAAAATATTTAGTCTAGAAAGGTCCATAATAGCTTTTCAAAAAGAGAGTTAAACCAAAAACCTATTTTACGTTACATTAAACTAATCTTCAATCATAAATTATCCTGGACGAGAGTTATTTAATTATTGTTCATTAATTTACATTTACATTCATGACATATTAATCCAGGAAAACACTTTTTGGAGAAGAAATTTTTAATTACAACTACTGCATCATTACTGTGAAATAATATGTTTTTCCACAAAACATGATCGGGTGGTGTCAAAACTTGTCTTCATTTTATGTGAGTATGTTATTAATCAAACCCATAACAATCATGTATATACCCTAAAATGAGGAAATAATAGATATTGACTTTGTTATAAAGATAAATTTTTTTGACTACTTAGGAATATTATCCTTGAAATCCATATAGAAAAATTCATGATATATTACTCATGTGGAATATAATGTGTCACTATGAGCCAATGGACATTGAAATTAGCACAAAATAGACACTAAGAGATAGTTCGGCCAATAAATTAACCATTCAGAATAATCAATTGACCATTAACATTTATAAAAATTATTTTTAATTTCAAATCATCATGATTCATTTTTTACCCATTTTTCAGGGCCTTATATGAGATAAGATGAAATTACACATCCAGTAGCTCACATATGCATTTTGAAGATTGAATAAATGAGCAGTTGTGGTAGAACAAGTCATGTGGGGTAATTCTCCTATTTAGGGGAGGGATCCTCTATTCAATTCATATATATCCTTCAAACTATTGAAAATCCAGAGTTTTTGAATTGGAAATAATTTTCCATCATTGGTCATTCCCATCCTCCAGATGCACCGAATAAAAGAATGAGATTTATCCCATCATATAAGACGATAAATAGAAAATTATTGAATATTAGTAATGAATCGAAATGTGTGTGCTAATTATACTCATAAATCTTGGGAAAATCTCAATTCATTTTAATCATCTTATAAGTGTTGATTGAAAATTAGACAAACCTCATGGAACATCATTCATATAGCCTCAATCGATAAATCACCCACAGAAGATAAGAAGCTAATTTTGATGACTAATCAATATTTAGAACATTTTGTAAGAAGTGGTAAGTTCACAAAATGTATATACGAGGTAAATGATTTTGAATCATCCCCATTGATTTAAACTAAACTAGAAAAATGGTTAGTACATTAATATATATGATAATAAATCAGGTAAAAAAGAATCATGCCCAACCTCCAATATATATTATATACTGATCGCCCCCTAAATTCACTAATAAATGTGTATTGGTTTGTGGTGTGTATTTTATTTTACAAATATTAAAACCAAAATAATATTCCTCAAAACCATACAAGCGGTAGTAACATAAAAAAATCTACACAAACCACATTAAAAAACACATATGGAAATCCTTCATCTAGATAACCACTACTGGAAAATGGAATGAAACAGAGATAAAGGAGTGTAATTATATAATAAAAGAATTTTAAAAAAATTAGACTCACATTGAAATACTATATAGAAACCCTAGAAAACTCCCAACTCAAAAAATCCCAAACCCAATAGAATGTTCATGTATAATCCTCAAAATGCGTGGGATGGTGATTAGGGTACCCAAACCTAGGAATGACCAATATTACCTAGATGAAGGTGTTTATAAGAATTATGAATATTTTTTATGGATTCTATAATAGATGCCCACTAAAATAACACATTAGGACATGAATATGCATGAAGATATCAAGATGTGATTTTTTATATAATGAACATATAATCTATTTTAAATATAGAAATGGGAGTATAAATATATCCTCCTTCGTCTATCATATTAATTAACATAATATAATATGATTTTGGAAGATATAATTCATAAATAAATCTTGGAGACATTATAATAGGATGAAATTATAATTAAAAGTTTGAATTTATAGGAAAAAATAAAAAATAACCAAATTACTCAATGAGATTATTACCAATATATAGTGGATTGATGGGAATGAAGGAATTAAATTATATAGTATTGATTCATCCAAGATCACACCACCATTACCCATAAATATGAATGACCTAGGAATATTCTCTATTCCGATCACCATTGGTAGTTTAAATTTTTTATGTCTTTTGTTATAGTTGTTTTTACATTAATATACTGTCTACCATTATCACTACTTATTTGAAAAGATTAAAACTGATTCATGTACGAGTGAATGTCTAAATAAATCATGAATCTAATATCTTACCAACAAAATATTTGTGGGATATGCTAGTTTTAGTGGAAGGATTGGTTATTCTATTATATTTATATATATTGATAGTGGATGAAGACAAAGGGTTAGGGAGTTCCCCCACATTTTTGGACGACCAATCATATATATGAAAAAAAATATTAATGTAAATGATGGAACCTGTAAAATAGATATAGGAGAAATTAAAGTGTACATTATTGTTTATGAATACAATAGGAACACATTAAACCATTAATCAATCTTCAAAATCAGACTTGATATAGGAATTTAGACAATGGATGAAATGTTAATTGTTATAATTCTTTTATCAATACAAGACTAAATTTCTACTACAAACACCATGGAACAAGTTAATACGCTAAAATAGGAAAATCTTTATCATGATGAATTAACATTGGAATTATTATATAATTGTATAACAGATAATGAAAAGATACCATTTAATAAGATAACTTATTCTATCAATGTAAGATATATCAATTCAATATCATAAATGGAACAACTCCCATTACTAAAATTAAACCTCTCCATTGTGACATAACATTTGTGTAAGTTATGGTTGGATAATAATTGACAGTGGTCATTGCTAAATATTTTTTCAAATACAAGGATAAAATTTTAATTGAATTATTGGGATGAAACATTCATGAAATTGGATGGAGACATGGATACATCCCTAGATTTCATCCCAAGATGTGTAACCAATGAATTTGAGAGGGGGATACTATAGAAATAATAAGAAACCCTATTGGTGACTTACCACACTGTTGTGTAAGTTGAATACAAAGTTATTGAAAAAAATATTTTGATCTGACATAACATTCCAAATTCGTAAAACTCAATGAGGAATCTGCATTAATGTTATTCCCAATAATATAAGTTGAAAATACTAAAAATGAGATTAATTAATTAATCCCTATGAGAGTCCAAAATAGTTGTAGTGGATGAATTTATAGTGCAAATCTAAATCATGTAACCCTAAAGAATCACGTCCAATATCATTTATAAAAACGATTATATTATGGTTATCATGAAGGACACATTACAAATTTTTGGATGTATCCCCTGTCTATTTTGTGGTACCTATTTTTTCTTAAAGACTAATCGAAGAAAAAATTCACTTACATTTTCATGAATATTTCGTACCCGGGAATGCATCATGGATTATGAATCGCTCCATGTACATTCTAGTAGTGTATGGTCATTATATATTCAAATAATATGGAGGACATGTCATGACCCATCCCCCGGGGCATGTACCATGACTCCCCCAAGCCCGCCTTCCACAGGCCAGGGGCTGGTGACTAGCAGTAAAGGCGTAAACCCGTAAACTGGGAAGAAATTGCCTTTATAACTGAAAAAAACACATCAGAGTACACAAATGGAAGAAAATAAATAAGTAAAACTGCATAAAAAGAAGTGCTGGAATGTAAAAGGGGCCTAAAATACATGCCCAACTGTAGTACAGGGAAACTAAAAGTAAAAATGAATAAATGTAAAGCATCTATTTGGTCAACCTCCGGTGTTCCAAGCTGAGAGGTGGGTACAGATGGCCTCCTCAGCACTCCCGTATGTCCATCTACTCTATGTACCATCACACCGAGTGGTCCACCTCTGGGTATAATCTAGAACTACTACTCTCTGCCTCAGTCAACGCTCCCCGTCGTCTGCAACCAACAAAATGAGGTGCAGGAATATCTCGTGCATGGGTGATTATAACCATCCTTAGTAGTGACCCTGAGACCCTCAAGGTCTCACAAACTCCGACAAGGATATGCCACAATGTTTGAAATCAACAAATAACCATTAATTAGTTATATTACCATACATATACCTATGTTATCTAGTAACCCATATCAATCATGAGGGAAACACAAAAGTCATTAACTCAGCTCAACCAGGATTTTATTTTAGGGGTATAATCAATTTTAACCCTTGGCGGCTAGATAATTCCATCTCTATCGAGTATAGTGGGCTTGACGCGTCACACTGAGGCTCTTCCCACTAACTTGGACTGCTGTGGTACTACTCCTATCGAGTATCGTGGGTCTGCAATTCTAACATAGAGGCGCTCCCCAACGTGTGATTACTGCGCTCACATATAGGCACTCCCCCTAGTATCCTTCTTTACTTTTCTTTAGTTGTACTTTCAGTTTCCTTTCACTGCATTTGGGATTGTATTTCCGGCCCCTTTTACATTCTAGCACTTCTTTTGTTTACAGTTTTACTTAGTATTTTTTTCCATTTGTGTACTCTGATGTGTTTGTATTTAGTTATATAAGCAATGCCTTACCATTTTATGGATTTATGCCTTTGGTGATAGTATCCATCCCCTGGTCTATAGAAGGCGGGCATGGGGTAGTCACGATTTGGGCCTCGGGGGACGGGTTGTGACATATTGTCATTTGAGGAGTCAGTTCTACATTAGAACATAGGACTCTAATCATTCATTTTTATGTAGAAATAATGTTAAGCGTACCTAGTGTGGTTTTCAGTTGAGGGAGTCCTGTGTTGGTGCGGAAGCTGATGTATCCATACACCAGGACCCTGGCTTTTGATTTCCCACTCAGTACACTAAAACACTGATTTCGTGTGTGTTGTAAATTTTTTTCATTGTGTAAAATAAACCTGGTTCACTCACCAGGTATAAATTTTGACCATGTCGCATCTGTTCAGGATGCCTCCATGTAGACTTCTAGTTAGAGTTCCGAGAGAGTACTCAACGATTGCCCACTGGGCAACGAGGCTCTGTTGCAAGGCCCACTTTCTATGTTGGCACCATTATGAGGTGTACCAGCAGCACCACCACTAGTTGGGAAGAAGATTCCACCATCTGCACTGGCGGACAGTGCACGCCTACTGATAGTGTTTCACGAGGTCCAACAGCAGAGGCCTCTGAGGTTACGAGGTGAGACAGATTCCCAGGAAGCAGAGGACTGGCTGGAAGCAATTGCCTGAGTTATCTGCCTAGTTGAGATAACCATAGAGATGACAGTGATCTTAGCTACTAGTGTTTTCCATTGAGAAACCATGAGTATGGTCCGCCTAGTGATGAGGCTTTAGTACGTGGACCGTTGCCCAAGATTGTACCTTCAGGTAGTGTGTCAGCTATATCATTGCATGTAGGTCAGCAGTTACAACCGGAGGTACCGGTAGATGACACATGTAAGCTTAGTGCCTTACATGTGTTTCATCATCAGATACCCCTTATTTTCTGAGGCGATCCTGAGTCACAGGCAGCTAAAGACTAGCCTGAGGAGGTTATTGAGAGTTCTCACGAGCTTGTACAGCTTCGTCAGGATGATGTGTCGGTAGGTAAGTATTTATCAAGGCATACTGATATTTCCGGGTACTTGATGAATACGGTATGATCAATGCTTCAGGGATCGAACATCTGAGAAAGGTGTTCTCAATGGTCATCCAATCTAGCACAATTTCTCTACGCATCCCTACTTATGTTATAATGAAAGGGAGTACCATTGCGGTTGAATGTTCTTTGGCTGAGCGGATACATCTAGTGAATGTTAGCAGTGGAAAAGCATGAAACTGGCACCAGCCTAAGAGACTTGAGTGTGTAAAATTTTTCAAGAAGAAGAAGTGTTAAGGACAGATGAATCTGCAGGGCAGCAGACATGGAAGCAGAGCAGCATGAGGTGGTTTACATTTCGACATGTTACAACCACCCACATTTGTAGTCCCCGCCAGGCTCAGGGAGTTAGAGGGATGGGGATGAGAGTAGTTTCCTGAAGTAATGGAGTGTGACCCAAGGTCTCTTGGATTGATTCGAGGTATGTTCTATGTCTACTAATAGCTGTTGTATCAATAGACATAGGTACCAATCATTTATTCCTTCCATGAATCTTGTCCCAGACCTACAGTTTCTAGTTAAACTGTTGAATTGACACTAATGTCTGAAGATACATTTGGGAGGAGGCTCAATAATCATGCGTACGGTGATGGTGTGATCTGACCCTTGAGATGAGAGTTTTGTTAGGAACCTCATGGTGGAAGCATTGAGGCCTTACGACGCAAGTTCGGGTATGGACTGGGAAACCACAGTTCTTAAACATATTAAATATATTTGGAATAATGGTTTTCGTTTATCTATAATGTTTGGATGAGGATTTCCTTAGTCGGCGAAAAAGGAAACCATGGAAGATCAGGTTAAACTAATGAAAAGGAGGGTGCAACTGATCACTCTTGAGTCGTCTAGCCTTAGCATTGTGGTAGCAAGAGTTTTGTGTTTTCAATTCCAAACAGAAGTGACAAAACATGGGGAAATATTTTTCAAAATATGTTTCAGATTACCCCCCCAAATAACGATGGACTTCTAATTTGGAAGGATACTATCGGAGGATTGTACCAAACATCTCCAGAGTTGCAGCACCACTATCAACCTTCACGAAGAATGGGAAACCCTTCGTGTGGTCTGTGAGATGCTAGCAGAGAATTCAAGAGTTGAGGTAGAGGCTTCCATAGGAAGGCGTAGGGTATGTAGTTTACTACGATGCATCATGTAATGGACATGTATGTCTCCTGATGTAGGAGAGAGTAGTGATCGTGTATGGTTCTCAGTTTCTTAGACTGCACGAGAAAAAATATGCTACCCATGACTTGGAGTTATTTGTAGTGGTCTTTGCCTTGAAGATGTGGAGAAACTCTCTAATGGATGAACATTTTACCATGTAACTTGATCACAATGGTCATAGTTATATCCTCTCCTAGAAGGGCCTGAACTTGAGACATCAACCTTGGATTGAGTTCCTCCAGGACTATGAATTCTAGATAGTCTATACTCTTAGGAAGGGGAAATTGGTTTCAGATGCATACAGAAGGAGAACTGGTATATAGCTACTAGGTGAGGTGACATAGTAGCTAGCTAATTTTTAGATATCCTTTGTGGATAGAGGTGGAGCATCCTTTCTATAGTCTCTTACAGTCACTCCCCCACTTCATCAGTGAGTCAAGGAGGCACAGCCTGGGAATGCTAACTGCGAGACACGACATGATCAAATATCCACAAGGCAGGCACCTGATATATTTTATGAAAGTGGTGAACATGTTATTATCTTCAGGGGACGTACTATGGTGACAGTGTCTCTTCAGGAGGATGTGTTGAAGGAGTTTCACACATCCCCTCTATAAGTACATCCAAGAGTGGAGAAGATGTACCATTACCATCGAAGAAAACATTGTTGGATAGGAATGACAAATGAATTAGCAGAGATTTTTCTCACGATGCCTCATTTTTTAGTAAGTGAAGGAGGAGCATCAGGTACCGACAGGCTTGATTCATCCCTTATAGATCCTAGAGTGGAAGTGGGATGGGATATCAGAGGACATTGTGACAGGACTTCCATGTATATATTGGGGTCACGACGCAATTTGGGTGATCGTTGACCAAATCACAAAGTCGGACCACTTCCTACCGACCAAGAGAAGGGTTCAGTAGAGGGAATGGGACGCCTCTATGTGCAAGAGATTGTGCAGCTACATGTAGTAACTTCTTCTATTGTCTCTGACTGTGATAGAGGGTTTACGTACTGGCTATGAAAAGGGGTGCATGAGGCTTTCGGGATACATCTCCGCTTAAGCAACGCCTTTATCCTCAGACATGTGGTTAGACTGAGAGGATAGTTTAGACCATCGAGGGAATGCTACGTGTATGTGTCCTCGACTTCAGTCACAGCTGGGATGATCACTTTCCATTGGTGGAGTTTTCATATATAAATAGCTATCACTCCACCATCGGTATGGCACCTTTTGAGGTCGTGTACGAGCGGCCTTACAGATCACCACTGTGCTGGGAAGACGCAGGGGAGTCAGCACTAGTGGAACCTGAGATGGTACAAGCTACTATAGAGAAGGTGAAGATAATCCAGAAGTGGATGAAGACTGCGCAGAGTCGGCTGAAGTCGTATGCAGACAGGAGACGGAGACCACTGGAGTTCGAGTATGGTGACCACGTCTTTCTACGAGTACCACCTAGACGAGGTCTATAGATATTTGGCCGAGGCAGTAATTTATCTCTGAGATTCATTGAAACTTTCTAGGTCCTCAGCAGAGTTGGTGAGGAGGTCTACCGCCTGGCTCTTCCACCCCAGTTGCACCCAGTGGATGACGTCTTCCACGTATGTTAGCAGATGAGATACGTGCATGAACCTACCCACATCATCGACCATGGAGAGCTTAATATCGATGAAATTGAGAATTTCATGGAGGTTCCATTGGATATTGAGGATCTAAAGGAGCATGTCTTTTGTGGATGGTTGATACCTCTGGTTCGCGTTGACTGGTAGCATGATAACCTTTGGGAGAGCACATGGGGAGCAGGATGCTCCGGTGTGTGCTCAGTACCCCCACTTGTTCCATTAGTTGTGAGTTGTAGCTTACGGGGACATAGAGCCCTGAGGTGGGGAGAATGTAAAGAACCGGAATTTCCATGTAGTTTTTTTAATTAAATGGGAATTTAACGAGTCTGAGAAATCTGATGGCATGTGATTCCGAGGCCCGGAGTTCCCGGAATGATCCATCATTGTTTTTGTTATGCTTAATTTAACGTGTGTAAGCAGTTTTTCTGAAAAATTGGAATAAATATTAAATGGCAACTCGGATCAAAAATATGCGGGCACCGTTGCACTTAGGACGACATGTTTACCTTTATCATAACTTATGATTAATCGGTGTGGGCCTCCTGTGAGGAAACCCAAAAATGGCATAATCTTAAATAAAATAATTAATTAAATTATCTTATTTTTTCAAATTATTATAAATATAAAATGGTAAGTCGGTTTAAAAATACGAGTCCATTGCTGAACTCATGAGTGTATGATTTCTTTATAAAGAAACTAACAATGGCCTGTACAGGAAACCAGAGAAAGTTAGTTTTTTGAAACAAATAAAATAATTATGTTAAAATTATTTTATTTTTAAATTCCTAACTTCCAAATGGTAAATTGGATTAAATATCAAATAGTATCATTGGGTTTGTTGGGGTGTGTTTCACCTAGGAAGATCCTAACCTCGAACGACACAAGTCGAATTTGATAGATAATAATTTTTACAACTTTTTTATCGGTAAGTTTTGAAAATGCACGAGCGGCATTTAGTTACTTTTGAACCGATGCTAGGAATAGAAATCCAAGGGCACCATTGAACTCGCACCACTGTTATTCTCTTTTGGAGACTATCCCCATGATAGCAGTTGGTCGAGAGTAGAAGTTAGATTTTGGGTTTTTATAAAAAAAATTAATAAAATAACGTGAGCTAACACTTTATTTCATTTTTAGACTCCATGTGGAAGTTGGGTGGTTAAAACCTCCTTAAGGGAGTTGGAGGTAGGGCCACCGCAGCTTAACCTCCCATGAGAGGTTATGGTGTTGGGGCCCACCCTGTCATGCCCTACCTAGCACACCAGCAGCCTTCCCGGCGTCTAGCCGGCCTGCCCGTGCCCAACACGCTCTGCCCGCGGCCATCTTGTGCCCCACACGGTCTGCCTGCTAGCCTTCCAGGCCGAGTCACATCATCCACACCCCTCGCGGAACTGGTTGAACCAACCTTGACCTTCGGGCTGAGCTAGCTACATGGCGACATCCGAGTCGAACCACCCTCACAGTCTGATGGGCCTGGCCTAGCAGAACAGACCAAACATAATGGGTTGACCCCCCCAAGGGGCTGGGTCAGACCCAGCGAGTCTGACCGGGTTGACCCAGACCAGGTTGGCCCAGACTGGGTCGGGCTGAGTCGGTCTGCTTTGGCCGGACTGGACCCGGACCCACTACTGACCCATTAACTTATTGGGCCATATCATGGTCCCCAAATGTCTGTTTGATGAACTGTCAGTGGCACTAGTATTCTTGGAGTGAAGATGTCCCATTGAGAATACCCCATAGGAGTTCGGGGTATCGTTGAGATACGGCCAGGTTGGATCGTACCTGAATCCAACCAGGCCCCCGGGACTAAGAGGCTAATATCTCACAGACGAGGTGTCAGATTGACGCGCTTTCAGTTTCTCTGAGACCTCGTCGACATGGCGTACCTTTGATAAACTTTTAAATGGGACTTCGTGACAGTTGGAGTATCGAACCGTAGATTTTTGTGAGGATCTTTTAGAGACGAGCAAGAATTTGTGCAAGAACCTAGTAGCTGGTTGAGACTTGGTGACTGCTAATTGATTCGACTCAGAGTGATTCGACTAGCCCAGTGTGGAGAACCTCTGTGTGAGAGTGGCAGAACCATAGTAGAGTGAACCTATATGTGATCACGGCGGACCCATGGTACTCAACACGTATAGTACCTCAACAGGCTACCAGGGGGAGTGCCTCTGTGTGAGCGCAGCATAACCATGGCAGGGAGCCCCTCTGTGTGAGCGTGGCAGACCCACAATACTCGATAAGTGAAGTACTTCAGCAGTCCAGGTTAGTGGGAAGTGCCTCTATGTGATGCGGTTGTCCCACTGTACTTGATAGAGAAGGAGTTATCTGACATCTGATGGTTCAGATTGATTCTACCCCTAGAATGAAATCCTGGTAGAGTTGAGTCATTGAATTTTGTGTTTTCATCATGATTGAGATGGGTTATTAGATAACTTAGGTATATGTATAGTCATATACACAATTAATGGTTATACATTGATTTCATACTTTTTGGTTTATCCTTGTTGGATTTTGTGAGACCTTGAAGGTATCGGGGTCCCTACTGAGTATTATTATACTCAACCCTGCATGGGCTATGCCCGCACCTTGTTTTGTTGGTTGAAGATGACAGACAGTGCGGACTGAGGTAGAGAGTAGAAGGACTAGTAAGTACCCAGAGGTGGACCACTCAGTGTGATGGTAAACGGAGGAGACGAAAGGACAAGAGTGCTGAATAGGCCATCTATACCCACCCTTCATGTAGGAACCCCAAAGGACGACCCAGTACCTACTTTACTTTTCTTCGTTTGAGCCTTCAGATTACTTTTCATACAATTGGTCTTGTATTTCCAGCCCCATTTACATTCTAGAACTTCTTTTCTATACAGTTTTACTTAGTGATTTTATTACAGTTGTGTACTCTAATGTGTTTTTTAGTTATAAAGGAAATTCCTTCATAGTTTAGTGATTTTTTCCTTTGGTGCTAGTCACCATCCCCTGGCCAATGGAAGATGGGATTGGGGTAGTCACGATACAGTCCTCAAGGGATGATTCGTGACATGACCAATTAAAGGTATTCATGGATGAAATTACTATCTCTGGAAACTCTACTGATCATTTTGAAGGAAACCTATAAATTTTTTTAAAACATAACAATAGAAAAATAGAGGTTTTTAAAATTAAGAATTTTCAAATTATAGTTGAAAATTGGATATTGTTGGGTTATATAAATCCATATATAGGAAATGTGGATGATATGTCTAATTTTTAGAAAATCTATTCTCCACCATATTCCACCATATTTAGAATTGTTAGATCATTTTTAGGATATTTGGTTTTTTTAACAGAATAATAAAGAACACTAGTAATATTTATCCTTCCCATTCAAGGATATGTTTATAAAATTGTATCTATATTTTAAATAATTATTTCAGGTGTAATTTTAGGAGGGGTGGGAGTAGTTGATTAAACCACCTATAAAAAAGTCCATAGACTTTGAGAAGTCATTTTAGATTCTTTTTGTTGAATCATACAAATAATTATAATTATTCATATCAAAATTTATTGTAGGAAAACCCGATATTAATAAAAATTCTTCAACAATATTGGATGAAACATAAAATAATTAAAACACTATGGTGTAATAATATTTTGAAATGGTATTTAGTTTCTTGTCATTTTTAACATATATAATGGTGGCTATTGTAATTTTATTTTCTAATAATATAACACTAACGTAATTTCTAAATATACTAATAAAATAACATGGATTGTTAGATAGATTATAATATACCATGAATTCATTATAGTTATTATGAATATGATGTGTGATGATGTCCATTAATAGATCACATTACATGAATCCATGACACTACTACAATAGGTAGACTAGAATTGAGCCTTCTTATTGACCAAATACATGGAGTGAAACACTACGCAGGGGAAGATGACGTACTAGGGAATGATGATTTAGTCAACTACATGACCACCTATTAGGTTTCATCTCTCTTTAAATATCATCAAAATAAAAATAAAATGCTATAACTAGATTGTGTATTTTGGAAGATCCTTTTTGTAGAAAAAATGCGATGATAAAATTATAAGGATGTTCTTATTGATAAGTGAAATAAAATGTAATCAATGTTTTTCCATAAAGTTACTTTTTCAAGATTTTTTGGACATTAATTTACTATCAGAAATTTGTTGGAATGTAGAATTTATTGGTAAAACATATTTTATGATGCACGTTAATTTTGTTTTAATAAAATGATTTGTTTCAATATTATTGAAATATTTTCAATAAACATGATATTAATCAAAATCAATCATTTTTTGAAATATTTTAAGTATTTATTATTGATTATATAGAACACATTCCCATGTATTTTGGGAATTCATTAAATTTTCAATTATTTTAGATTATATCTCTAAATGGATGGAATATAAGGCCAACATGAAAGATGAATCAAAATTATAATGTGAGATTTTCAAAAATAATATATTATATAGGATTGGAGTTCCATGGTGAATAATTACTAAAAAAGCACAATATATTTCAATATAAATATATATTCTATTCTAAAAATGTATGAGGATCACCAAAAGACATCTACACATTATTATTCTAAAAAATGGGTTGGTTAACCACCCCACCTATGAGATCAATAAAATTTTGGAGAAAATGGTTAAACAGAACTAAAATGAGTGGATTCAATGGTTAGAAGATACATTATTGTAACAATTGATATCTTATAATACAACAATTGTTAGGATCCCATATTTCATTATTTTTGGAAATAATTTTTATATAATTGTAGAAATAGAGAACCAAACTTATTTGGCCATAAAACATAGTATATTTTTTTGTGAGTTATGCGAATTATAAAATCATTAATGTTTAATTAATGGAGAAAATAAATGGAGAGGATTTCTAATACACTAGAATTTATAAGGATTGAACCAATTTAGGACATGGAAAAATAATCCATGAAAATATATATCATCCTTGAGACAATTTCAGAATATGTAATTCCATAATGACGTTAATTTTAGTAATACATCATTCCAGGTGGGATTTAACTTGTATATTTTTTTATTTTTTCGATGTAATTTTATTTATTAGACAATTAAAGGAAAAAAATTCACTATCAATGGAAAGAGGCTGAAAATGTTCTACCGAAAATATCCTCAATAACTATTGGAGGATATATAACTTATTCAAACAATATAAATATTTATTCTCATGAGTTTATATTAATCCAAAATCATTATAAAAAATATATTCTTGGAGAAAACCAATAATCTATTATTTTCTTGTGGATTTTGGATTTGTTTCCCCAATTAACATATTCCCCTGAGCATTAATGGAATGGTTCTTCCACTAGTATGAGTTTTTTAAAGGACCTCCATAAATTATGTCAATATGAAATCCCCTAAACATTCAATTATGAATAGAATACGATGCACAAGAACACCTATTTTATTCTATCATTTTTTAGTTTTCCAATTCAGGAATGTTTCCAAATTTTATATGAACAATAAATTTCATTAGCTATGGTAAACATGAAATCTCATGAACAAATGTGAAATTGTTATTTACATCACATAAAAAGGATAAATGAGTTTTGTGGGAATCATATGATTATATATTTTATATTTCAATGGTAATTATATTTAACGATTAAAATGAGGAAATTAATTCTTAAAATGAATCATTTATTTTAAAATCATGACACATGAATTGATTAAATTGGTTAATTCATGTATATAAAATTCCCCATAATTTTTTTACATCAAATTTCAAAAAAAATTAATTTATTTTTTATTACTTTTCATTATTTTATTTATTTTTCATAATCAAATTTCACAATCCTAAGAATATTTATAGACAAAGTCTATCTTATTTATTATTGACAATATATCTAGTGTGGTTATTAAGATATGTCCCCCACCATAACATATATTTAATCATTTCTAAATTAATAACTTTTCAAATATATATTTACATTTCCTAATAAAAAATAATATTTTTTATACAAAATTTATATGAATTGTTATTTAGACATCATTATCCATGACTTTCATTGATAGGAAGAATCCACATTTAAAAGGAATTTTTATCCATTTCTAACCTACTTTTATTTATTTTCATGATATTTATAATATAAAATGTTTGGATGAAGATAATCTTGGAGAAAGGGATGATTTACATTTTAATGAAGATGTATGGGGATGGAGCATTTGGAAATGATAAATGATCATTTGATTCATACTGTGTACACTCTATTTTTCCCATTTTGAAAAAATAAATTTTGAAAAATAACAAAAAGAACAAAAAATTTAAGAGATTGATATGTGATTTTGAAATCAAAATATCACCACTAAAAGGAAAATTATTTTTATATTATGTGTTGATGTGATATATTTGAGGTTAATTTTAATAAAAAATATTGAAAAAGAAAAACAAGTGATATAATAATTGAATAAAGCATAACTGTATAGAAAAAAATATGTTAGAGAAAAAATAAATAAGGATGCATTGATTTTTATATGACCTTACATTTTTTTTGGGGACTGTGGGAGTTAATAATACAAGATGGAACAAATTTCATTACACTTTTTTGTATAATGTCATAAATTTTACATTAATAGATAAATATCGTCTTTTATAATTATTTTTTAGACGTCACTCCTTAATAACCATTATAAATAGACTCATTACAAACATCATGTAAAGTCTTCATGGTTTAATGTTACTTTTTTCAACAGAATTTAGGGAAATAGGTTTTTCTAAAAGCCTTTGGATAAGGAGCATGGTCTTTTAATTTTTCATAACACTACATTAAATGTATCAATAGTGATGATTTAGAAATTTCTTAAGTTGAGGTAGATGAGGATATTTCCAGTTTGATAATGATATATTCGGGAAAATGATGGAATGAAAATTGATATTCCATCATTTTCAAATGGTAAGAATTAATATAATTGATTTTAATTATTCTTTAAAAATTGAGGTGTTAAATTGATATTTTTATGGAATTTTAATATTTGATTTTACATTAATGATTGAATTTTTAATTTTATTTATAATTTTTTCATTGGAAGAATTATTTCCCTATATAATCCTTTTATATATTTCAATCTTGATGAAAATCATGGTATAAATATGTGTATATCTGAAACAATGATATTTTCATGAATTTTTTATCTAATCTTTTGATTTTAAATGATTATCATACAATAAATTCAATATATTAAATGCTTTGATTAAATTTTTGTTAATTTAAAATGAAAAGTTAAAATGTTATAACAATAATATATACTAATCATGTTGAAATTATGAATTTATTTCGATTTTATTTAAAAATTATATTTTTCTATTTTAAAATTTTCAATATAAAAAATTGTCCATGTACTAGAAGGCCTTAAATTGTCCACTAGGATATCTTTAAATAGTCAGAAGATGATGGGTAAATTAGTGCCACTTATTGTCTCAAGGTTGTTTTAATCAATCATGAGTAAAGGTGTGTCAAATCATGGGCACACTAACCCATAATTATGTAGCACATGTGGTGGTGGGGGAGAGTCTAACGGGGTGATTAATCACATGGTTGTTGTAGCAGTACACTAACACCCATTTTCATGATTATTATATCAATTTATTACACAATCAAGAGATGCATGGTCTCAATATTTTACCAACTATCATAGGTTATGACCACATGTAATCACATTTAATCCTTATTCCAATATTCATGATGCTTATATAAACTCATACAACCACTGTGAAGGCCTGATACGGATGGTTAAATCCCACTACCGAACCTTCCATGTCCATAACCATGATTTTCCACTACCAATAATGATACATCATTGTGAAGTGACGCAACACCAAACCTAAAAATATATTCCTTATACCCTAATCTCAAAATAATAAACCCAAATCCTTAAAATCTATACCCTAACCTTGAAATCATAAACCTAATCCTTAAAACCTTACCAAAAATCATAAAACCTAGCCCAAAAACACTATATCTGAATCCATTGTATCTAGACCCTAAAACCCAAAAGATGACCCCTAAACCCCAAAGCATGTTCCGTATATCCCGATTTCATAATTATATACCCTAAAAATTAAAACCTAAACCCTACGCATGAAATCATAAACCTAAACCCTAAAACTGAACAAATAAAATCCTAAAACCTAGTCCCAAAACAGTATATCCCAAACACTAATACTAAAACTCTATAACCAAAAAGCAGATACGAAAACCTAAAAACAAATTACTAGTACCATAATATAAAAAATTAACCCTAAACCTTAAAACCTACATTCTAACCCTAAAATCATAATCCAAAACACTAAACCATTACCAAAACATCCTAAAACCATGCACTGAAACCCTATAACTGAAACACACCATGACAATATCTTGTAGGCCATGATGTGACCACCCTCATGTAAGTTATTCCAGGATGAAATATTCCACTCTTAAATGATTTTGGTGTTTAAAAATTTAAACAAGAAGGTATCAATTGGATTTTAAAAAAATTAGATACATGCATATCTTACTGATCTAGGGGAGATACTAAGAAGAAAAATGGTAGTTCTCAAAACCTTCAAAAGGATGGGCCACCCTACTGATGAACATATTCTTTCTCCCAATGGATTGATCACAAATTTCTACTCATGGACTCTTTTTTCATACATAATATTTTTTATACATTTATTATGACTTTTATTTATTGATCACTATTGTTTTCTTTCTTAATAGAGGGTTATGCCCTTACTTTGAATCGAATGGGAGGGATATATTGTAATTGGAATTTTTTATTATTATCAAATTATTTAATATATTTTTAATTATTAGAAGTTTTTTAATTTCTGATTTCATTATTTTAATGGGATATGATTTTAAATTAATCCAAATCTTATAACATTAAAATATCATTATTAAAAATATTATCCATCCTCTAATTTTAATTGTATCAAACTAATTGTGTGATCTAGTGACAAAATGTGAAAACCATACAAATTTCAAAACATTTTCATATGAAATAATGGGCCAATATGAGTTCATTAGGTACTCAATTCATGATTTGTAATTGCTTAGTTGATCTAGAGAATATACACTATTCAATTCACAATATTGAAGGAAAACATTCTAGGAATATAAATTTGGTGGATTAAATTCACTATTAATCAATTTTATTCATTCGATACAATGATTATTTTTATATAATTAGTTAATTAATCTAATTAATGAATAAAAATTTATTTCCAAATGACCATGATAACATTGCAAAATGGAAATAATTCCAAATAATTAGTATCATTTCCACACTATGATCATCAGAAACTATGTCCCATGCTACCAAATCATTTAACTATTATTTGTTAATTTACTTTTGCATCTGAAAAAAATTCATTAGAAATTATTATTTTGGAATTTAAAATTTATTTTTACAACTACTACATCCTTTGGGGAAAAAATATTTATTTTCCACAGCCCACAAAAAGGTTTGTTAGTAATTTATAATAACAAATCTACAATATAAATCCTAAATCCCAAAACAGAAATACATTAATCATTTTATTTAATAATAGTTCCTTCACTTCTCTATAGTACAAATATTAAATCAAATAACTCACTCTAATAATTCTTCGGATCCACACATTTAAGGAAAAAAAATATTAATGGATCTCAATTATGATTTACTTCTATTTCACTCATCATTTTTCCTTGAAAACTCATTTATTAATTCAACTTATTACAATACATAAAAAATTTATAATATTCTATTCTTACACTTTCCTTTGTATCTATAACAACATTTAGTAAATGACATATGTCAATCTTTCTTTCCACTGTGGTCTCTACTAGTCATGCTATTAGTGAAACCCATCATTATTTTTGTTGATATGATTTATATTTTATTGAATTATAATTTATAAATAATACTTTAGGATAATAGGAAGGATTTATTTTAGTCCACTATTCATCCCATTTGGTCTCTCATAGACAAAAAATTGTCCATCAGGTTCAATATTATCTTCACTCCTTTTGGTTGTATCCACTGAAATAAAAACAAAATATCAATGAGAAATCATCATTAAAAATAATGGGAAAAAATATGATCATTTTATAGATTTATATTTCAAATATATTATTTTAAATATAAGACACAAATAGATTATCAATGTTCATTAACTTTCATTATTTATTCAAATCCATCATAAATATTTTTAAATTAAATATGAATTATCAAAATATATCACCGTAGATTAAAACAAAATATGTAGTAAGGCCAAATATTTTTACCATTTTATCTACGATTCTTTCTTAAATTACATTTTTAGAGTTTCTAACCAATGATTCATCTATTTTTGAACAACATCCAATTTGTAGTATCTAGATAATTCTATAGTTATATGAAAAACAATATAATAATTAACATAGTAAATCATTACGTTCTACGTATATAATAATCCTCGATTTTTATCATTTTCTTATGTGCAAGACTATATTTATTCCTCTTTATTGTTCCCATGTTTTCTACTAAGATTTGATTCATACAATTAATAATGAACTATAACATTGTTCTTTATAATATCTATTTAAATTAATATATTGTCTTGGACAAAAGTCATCACATCCTGAAGGACATAATAGTTTATACCTCATAGTATAATTGATATGTACATGATTGATGAATTAAATTTTAAAACTAAAATATAAAAATCAATTATATAATTATTACCTGAATAATATACAGTCATATAAATAAAATTATACATCTGTGATTATTATGAAATTTATAAACATGGTTATTTTATTTACACTGGTATGATTTACATAATACAGAAGATATCATGAATGAATTAGAATAATCAATTATATTAATAACATGAGTAGATAAGTCAAAACAATTATGTCAAGGTAAATAAATGGATGTCATTTAATCTATAACATAACAATAACAATAAGATAATGCATAATTAATATGGAAGTCAAAAAAATGAACCCACATTCCATTCAATTAATAAATTGAGAATGAAATGAAATTCATTGATAATATTATTATTTAAATATCTTTTATCTTAATATATAAATTTTTTATGACGGAATAGATAAATTGTTTGTCATCATGATCTCAAAAATCATGATAAGTCTACTATCAATATAATTTAATATAGTTTTTATTATTAATGTGATGGTATACAACAAAAAACCATTTAATAAAGTGTCATAGAATGAATTGTCTCGAAGGAATACAGTTTCAATGTGGTGATAAATTTAACTAGTCACCCCCAAAAACACAATATTGAAAACATTGCTAATATATTTAAATTATATTTTAATTCATGAATAATTTTCCTTCTCATTAAATATCTGAATTGAGTAAAAAATATAGATATATCACTACTTATCAAAATAATAAAATAGCATTCAATATTGATCACCAAATTTATAAAAGTCATATGGATTATTATATAAATATATCAATGACAAAAAATATTGATATTTATTGGAAATTTGATGTCCAATGGTCATAGAAAATTCATGATTTAAAAAGAAAGATCATGACTACAAAAATAAATCAAGAAAGTGAACTTTAATACATTCATGGGAAATTAATCTTAAACCATACATATAGGGAATATTGATAGTATCAATACAACATATTAATATTTAATTATCTAGAAAATAAATGGGGTTTGTCATTGATTAATACAAATAACTCAAGAATATACTTAAAAACAATAATCTTATTAATTTGAAAATATTTTTATAATTAAATGTCAATAAATATTTAAATATATTTTTATTTCAAAAAAACTATATTAAATAAAAAATTTCTATAAAACAATAGACAATTATAACAATGGTATATTATACACTTGTTGAACATGTTAAATCAAACAATCCTTTCACATTTTTTTATAGAATCCCTATATTACTTCTTCGGAAAAATATAAGATAATTCAGTTAAAAAAATTTAAAATTAAATGATGGATAAAAAAATTCAGTAATATATTATTTTAAAATGATAAATTTTTTGGAAATAGTTTTATTATTAAATAGTTTTGAATGAAAAAGGATTTTTGAACAGTGAGTGAAATAATTTCATATTTATTTAATAATTTTTATCAAAAAATTTTGTTGCATTCATTGAAAAAATTTGATATTACATGAAAACAACATTAATAACCAAAGGAGATAAAATTTAATGCAGTATTATTATCAATGTATCAAATAATTTCATTTAATGTAAATTTAAGAATGATTGGTGCTGATAATAATGATATTGTAAATCATATATTATATAATTCAAAAATTTGTAGTGAGAAATAAAAAATTAATCCATTATGTGAATAAAATATCAATACACAAAAAAAGATGATATAGAACATAATAAATTCAAAATTTCACAAACAAATAATATTATAATATCATATAGAATTATAATGTATTATAACATAATAAAAAGAAATAGAGTAATATAATATTCACCACTTGTTTACTCGTAAGTAAAATAATAAAAAAATTATTGGAATTAAAACATGAATTACAATCAAATATACAGGATATATGATATTATATTTAAATGGGTAATTTCATTACAAATAAAATATAAATTTGTTTTAAAACATTATTATATTCCTTAGTGAATGGAAATTGATATGATATACAATACCTGAAGCTTCTATTTTTGTTAATAATGTATTTATCGTATGTATATTGGTATTATAAAATTTATTAATTAATAATGGAAAAATCTATATATTTTTATTGAAAAATATGATCTTATTAAAACATCTTTCTAAATTATTGTTAAAAATTACTCATTCAACTCATGATTTTAGTTGATAATTATGTTGTCTTATCATAAATATATTCTCATTAATATTTTGTTTACATTACATATGAAATAGGTGAATAATATAAAAATATAAAATAATGTTATTAATATCATATTAACTCATGAAATAATTTATTATAAACATTAATGAAGGTTTTATATGAATAAATGTATTGTATTGCTCTGTGGGCATGGTTGGCCATGTGTACACATGATCGACAATATTTTATATTAATTGAGAGAAAGGGTAAGAATGTGGATTGTATAATAATTTTAAAGAATAAATATAATTTCATATAAATTATATATTTTCACCAAATATATCCATATAAACATCAATGTAAAGCATAAGTAAAAAACAAATCACATTTCTTAGTGATGTAGCAGTCACTCACACAAACGAGTAACATTTCCATATTTTTTAATGGTATGGAATATAAGAATGTATACGTGATATTATAAAAACATAATTATATTAATATCATAGATAATATATATATATATATTAAATACTCCATTATATAAACTCAATTGGCAATTACACATCCCATTCAATAGAGGATGATATGGATAAATATTATTCGATAATCATAATCAAAATATAATATATGAAATTTAACATTGTTGAAATATTTTATGTGATAATAATTAATTTATTATGGATAAATATGAATGAAAAAATGGTCCTTGTTAATACAATTACCTTCTATTAATGAAACCTCCTTTGGATAACATATTAAGAAAACTATGGTTTGTATCTAATTAATAACAAATGTCTTATAATGATTATGAGGGTTTTTACATTATTTTTTGAGGTATATATAGATATTGAGTGCTAGAGAGGTGGGATGATTGGAAATGGGGAGTTTCCTTGAATATATGTCCTGGTGAGGACAAAAAAATGATTTTATTCATTAAATTATTTATATTAATGATTTTGACCAAAAAATTGATACAAAAAGGTTCATTGAAAAATTAAAGGATATAAGGTGTTTATATGGATATGCAATTAGTTTTGGATATTTTCTTGGTCATTTTTACATCTATATTTTATTTGAACTCCCTGAAAAACTATTTTTTCACACAAACCATGGTAATTTAAATTTAGAATTTAAAATATTTATTATTGTACAAAATATCAAAAAGATAATATATAATATTAGTTATTTTATCCATAAATATGGAATACATTTTTAAAAATCAAAATAACAAAATTATAATAATTCAATTAATAAATAAACACACACACACATTGAAAAATTATTATTCCAACGAATAAATTCATAATATTAAAAAACCTATATATCATGATTCCGAATTAAATTGATTAAAACTTCCAAGAATATATTAATAAATATATATGTGAACAAAATTTTCCTATATGACATTTATTAAAAATTCTTTCCTCACAAATAATTTAACGAAATGGAAATTGTTTTACAAAATTTGTATTTTCACTATTCATTGAAAAATTAACCATTTTGAGAAAATGTAAAAATAAACCTATGATAATATTGAAATGTTTACTTGAAAAAATAGTTTCTTTTTGAAAATAATTTTTTTAAAATTACTATAAATATTAAATTATGTGTGAAATTTATGACTAAACCAACTTTTAGAAGATAATATAATTTTTCAAAAAAACATATCATTCATTCAAAAAAAATTATTTTTATTTATAACCAATAGATAACCAGTGACAATATAAAAAACATATTTCCATATCAAATTTATTCATACTAATAATCTACAACATTATACCAATGTTATAATTGAAAATTATTAAATAATAATATTTTAATTGAGTATCATGTTTCATTTCAACATGATGTTTTGTTTATCAAATGCTTTTAGAGAAAATGAATTATTTAAAATTAAGTATATTTTACATACTATGAGGGATATTATATTTTTATCATAAAATAGATTTTCACATCATAAATTATATTTAAAAATCATTTAATCTTCTAAAATAACATGATGCCATATTTTTTATACATTTAATATTATTATAGTGTAGTGATATGATTCCATTATTCAAGATAATGAAAAAAATGTTTTAAAAAACATAAATCCCTGAAATATAATTTTCCATATATAAAAATAATTGTATAATTCATTTATGTATATAAAAACATAATATTTCTTATATCATAAGGGGATACCCATTAAACCAATGATTTTCAACATCACCCATTATATCATATAATTTTTCTATTTATTAAAAGGATTTCCATTCAAAAGATTTTATTTTAATATAATGGAAAATTAATTTTTATCTATTATTTATTATTTCATCCAAATAATATATGAGTTTTAAATCTTTACTTGGACCATACAATATGGCCATGATTTTTTCATAAGTATACTTAAATTATTTCAGAGTATAGAAGACATTTTCATCCATTTTACCAAGTTACGAGTCATTAATATTATTGAACCGATTTATAATAACTATATCATTGAAAAATATCATGATCTCATTTTTAGAGTTAAATTTTAATTGAATTATTTCTCCTTAGAATTTCATTATGAACAAAAAGAAATTTTTTTCTTGTTGAATTTTTTTTCCAATTGATATCAATAATTAAAATCCCAAAAATTAGATGAAGTCAATTAAATAATATTCATATATATGATCATTTTATATTTATCTTAAAATTACTTTAAAAAATATACATCACATTGGTAATTCTATATCCATTGATGATTTGATTTGATATCCATTTCAAATTATCTTTAGTGTTTATGAAAAAAACATTAATATTTCTAGTGGTATCCCCAAATGTTCCATCAATAGAAAAACACCATCATTTGAAATCTGGATACAAAAAAGGAGTATTTAATTTTCCAATTTCATCCATAATTTATCACAATAAGAGTGCCTTTATTCATAAATGATTATTATCATATTATTTTTTTATTCTATTTATTTCCAAATAGGACGGATGCATATCAATATTGAGAGATCTCATGAGATGTGAAATTTATTTATTATGGAAATATTTATATAGACACAATCACTATGAACAAAAAATACTCTATCTACTAAAATGATATAATATGGTAAATATTTGCAGTGTTTTGTGTGATGACCAATAATATTGAAATGATATTTATTTCTTGAATAGATATGTCTTATATTCTATTATATTGTATTATAAACATACATTCCTTTGAAAAAAATATAAAAAATTGTTTTTTAATAAAAATAAGTACATTAGAAAATGGATAAATAAATTAAAATTTAATAATATTACAATGAGAGATAAATAAATCAAAATAATTACAAAGGGAAAATATAGATCCCATTGATCTCCTTGAATCATGGCTTCAAAGAAAAAATGTGGAAAATATTTTAATATAAATAGACATCATTAAATAATAAATTATAAAATACCTTGGGAGGGTTGTATTGAATTTTATATAATGGACATTAGTGGTATTTTAAAGAGGTAATGTGTTCATTGGAATATAAACTGGACAATTATATTAAAAAACATACTATTGGAAATGTAAAATGACCATCTTTAATAAAAACCTAAATAATTGGAATAATAACATCATAATTTGAATATTAATTTGAACTAAAATCATAATGTATATAATATTTTTTTGATTAATTTAATAAATAATTAATTCTTAAAATTCATAAAATAAATATCCGAAATAAAAAATGAATAAAATTATAAACAATTTTTAACAAAATATATTTGAAAATATTTCCTATAAATAATGATTATTATATTAATATTTAAAAATAAAATTGATATAATTTTTTTTGGAACGTTACAGTTCTCTTTATAATTATATTTTTAAACATTTCTAAGGGTAATTTTTTTGGATAATTTCTAGAATGAGTTAATTTTTCAGTTAATATTAAATGTTATGTTTTTAAATCTAGTTTTTCCAAGGCTACATCATTCATCTTGTAATATTGACCAAATAAATTATATTATTTATCAATATGACAAAAAATAATAAAAAGATAAATATTTCATACAATTAAAATATCATTAATAAAAATAATTTTTTATAGTCTCAAATATAATTTCATCAATTAAAGTAAGATTGCGTAATTATTTTCCTGTATTATTTCAAAAAGACATTTTTATCTTGTTAAAAATTGTTCTAAATTCATAAAATATATTTATTAAATTAATAAATATTTTATAATTCTAAAAATAATACCATTAATTGTTTTTCCATGTATATTAAATTTCTATAATTAAATTATCTTTAAAATACCCCTCTCATCAAGTATAAAAAATCTACAACCCCTCCTTTAAAAAACCACCCAACTCTCAAATTTTAAAGCATATTTTTTTACAAATTTCCTCTCATAATCCACTTTTAAAAATTAGATATTTTTTTATCTATTGGTATCTCGGAAATAAATATGTAAAATAACATATAAGATATGTAACATCAATTAAAGAGTATGATTTTTCATTCAATTTTTTTCATTTTCTTATTCCCTTATTATATTTTCAATTAAATTCAATCCAAAATTAGTAAATATTATCTTCATATATTTTTAAAAATTATGAAAATTATTTGAAACTAATATAATATATATATTTACATTGTACTTATACATCATACTTCTCTCCCTATCAATCTTGATAATGTATTTTCAATGCCACGTTAACTACTATTGAGAATATTGGCCAATTATTTTCTTTACTACACCATTATAGATGACTGAAATAAATTATTTATTTTAATAATGTATTTTTATTAATTTATTTTTATTCTTTTTGAATTTACGATATAAATTATTAATTTAAAATAAATCATGATCCTAAAATAAAATAAATATTGGATATTTTTTGGAAAATATCAATTCAAAATTTGACATATTTGATGATGTAAAAGAATAAATATAATCTAATGATTAAATTTTTTGAATAATTACAACACTAAATAAAATTCAATTGAGATTCTATTATTTCATAATCATATGTCAATTATTCCCTTGGCATAGATGTAATGAAATAAATTTATATTTATTCCAAGAAATGTTTGTAACCCAAAATCTTTTTTTGGATTGTCACCACTATCATGTTTTTTCATTATAATGTTCATATATTTATTTATAAATTATTTCACTATAATTTCCCTTCCATTTTGGGAAATACATTTTTCTAAAAATGAAAATGTTTTCCTTTCCTGTTATAATGATTTATCAAAAACATATTGAAAAATCCCTTTGACTCTTATTTAGATATTTCTTATTCAATCAATAATTAATATGTTTTATGAAAAATATATAATTTACTATATTTATTTGGATACCACATTTGTTTTTCTTGAATGTATTACTAAAAAAATATTTTTGTATCCCAATAATTTCCAAGGGTTGTTTCATGATCTTGATTGTTCTTTGTTAAATGTAGTTGAAATGATTTTGATCATAAAATGATTTTATTAGTGGACACATAGTTATATAACAATAAAATGTATTGGTTAATCTGAAATATTAAATTATATTATGTTTATAATTCATGAAAATGATGCTATATAATCATACAATTATTGTATTATGAGTTATACACATAGTTGATGCCTAAAAATAATACTACCATTTTTCTAAAAATAGTGGTTTAATTTACCACATTGATATGATAATTAATTCTTTTGAATATTCCTTAACCCGTGTAATTTCTAATTGATTCACTAAATATTATTATTTTGATCCCATTCTAATTGTATGATGATGATTATTCCAACCAGTTTACTTTTAATTCAGTCTTTAAATTCCTTTTATTTTATCAATCCTCTTACATTGATTTTTGGGAAACACTTTTTAGACGTATTAACTCTTGTGATAGAATGTAATGAAGTAAACGTGAGATATTTTGAGTGGTTATATAATATTTATACTAATAATGATTATGTTTTATTATGTATATCTTGTTTTCAAACATATTTCCCCCATCATATGAAACAAATTCCTCCCATGAATGTATAATAAATATGTTTTTGTTAGAAAAATGATTAAATAATCATCTAATAAAAATATGTGTCTATATAATTGGAATAAGAGTAATAGTTTAGTTAATTTGGAAATATGGATTATATTGTTGTTAAATACCATAGGTATAACACCAATTATATGTAAAAATCATGAAATAATTACATGATAAAAACTTTGATAATATGGATCCCATGGAATGTGAATGTTGAAATTTTATTATATTAATAACAAATTATTCATACTTCATTAACTTATATATATATTTTTTTAAAAATCAACATTAGAATATAATTGGAATAATAGTAAACCATATTAATGGACCATGTGATAATAAATATATGATTTTATGAACAATATACCAAACGTGAAGAGATATTGGGTTCAAATCATAATGAAAATTATTGCCCAAAATTATCACGTTATGAATAATATGAATAATGTAATGGAAATTCTCAATTCACATAGTAAGGAAGAAAAATTATTTATATCTTTTATATGTAATTGACCAAAAGAATTTAGTTTATATTCTAATCCTTTAGTCGAGGAAGAGAGGTTTACCTCTATGATAGAAGGTTTTTTTCAAAAAAATAATTTATTGAATGATGATTTTACTCTGGATATCAATAATTTAGATGAAGAGTCTGATAACTGGTGGAAATTGATAAAAATTACCATGTCGAAGGATAAAATTGATTAAATGGAGTGGAGATAGATTAATAAGAGGTATCTTACCAATAACATACATCTCAATCTTAAAATTAAGATTCATTTAATCAACCAAGAGATGAAGGAAAATTATGGTGAATGTATAAGGACTTTTAGGAAACTATTCACAGTTATTTAAAGATAATCCTTAGTTATTCCATCAATAATTATTCAAAAATATCAGTATTATTAATTTTTCTAAAACTACATGTTAAAAAGGAATTATATATATGAGCCCTTTGTAATTAATAATTAGAAGTTCAATGTGATCTCAAAGTACTGATTTATTAAACATAACAATCTAATATAAGTGGAGAAATATTGAAAATAATGTAATTTCATGATGGTGGATCCAATGAAAAAGGATGAAATAAGATATAACCCCAACATTTCATAATTATTAAAATATAAATCACGGTAATCTCCTCATTGTTAAAGGGAAATTATTTATGTAGGATATATAAGGCTTGAAATCTAATGAATGTCATGAATAAATGAAGAATTTGTTCAATGTTATCGAGGAATGAAATGATCCTCCCATTACACTAACAATGGTATAATGAATCAACTCTATGGATATATAGAAATATACATGTTAATGAATTTATCTTTGGTACATCGAGGGTAATTGACATTAGTAACCACTAAAGAGAAAGGATAAAGGAAAAACATATTACATTACAACCACTAATGAGGAATGTAAAAATGAACTCATATAATATACAGTCTAATTAAAATATTAATAGATAAAGTTTAATTGTTATATGGATTTTTTTATTTCTTTATATCCTACATGTTTTATAGAAATTTTGAATAAAAACCCAAACACCATGGAATGGACAACCTGGAAAAAAATATTGATGTCATCAATATGACCCTATTATTGGAATATTTTCCTATTTTTCCGTTGGGATGAATCTTCTACTTATTCATATCATCTGAACCTTCTGTAATTTTACACTATACTGGACACTGGTTGGATATATTTATACGGATCCAACATCAATGGTTCAGTAATATAAATGTCATGGTTAATTTAGAACCATCTAATTATCATACAAAGTTTGAGTTAAGATCATCCATCTCCTTTTGAAAATCAATCATGTATGTTTGATTTAATAAATAGTTATGAAGAATGCCTATAATAAATTATTTAGTTGATGTAATGTATAAACCATGAAGATATGACAGCTAAATGGTAATATATTTAAGTATTTATTTAACATTTACACAACAACACATTAATACTAATATAGAGTTCTCAATATAGATTATACCTTAAGACAATCTAATTCCCCAAAACCCATATACGATAGAACGATTGAACTAAAGGGTTTAAATTAGTACGTACAATAGATTTTAATTGAAGGGTTCATACACACTGGTAAATCACATTGGGTTGTGTTAGTGATTTTTACAAAGAATCATCATGGATCATTAATATAGATCAATGATTATGGGGTTCTAAACATAATAACTATAACGAAAATGTATCCCATATATGGATTGATGACTTTTTCAACCATCTATGATTAGCCATTACATATCAGCAGTGGATCATTATTCTGAATATTATTTATTGAATGTTATGATATATTATATTAACAATAATATTTTTTAAATATTTTATTGGAACTATGACATTATAGTGACACGCTTAAATCGTACATTACCCACATAAATAAATATAGAATTGATAAATAGAGTCTATATAGGGTACCTTGGAATAAAATTGGTAGCATTTTTCAATTATATTGTGATTATCTCCAAGATATAGTATGACCATTTTGGATATCTAAATATTGTGTTTCCAATGATTATAAGTGATAAAAATCATTCTATATTAAGATTGTTTGAATTTTTAATTCAATATGGTATTATATCTGACCAAATTATCACATGAGTAAGATGTTTTATAGATCTTCAATGAAAAATGAATGAATGGAATTTCCCAAACTGTCATGTGTCAGAAAAAATTCATAGTTTTCTTAGTTAATACGGTACATGTGATGTTTTTTTAGAATAATTTTAGAATTATCCATCCCTATAAATATGTTAATTTTGAAAAGTGAAATGACTTTCAGTTTAAGAGAATTCATTTAGGATTGTACATGGTGCATGATTTTGATTTAGCATATGTTTTTGTCAACATGAATAATTGGAAAAACCCCCACTATGATGGGAATCGTGATATATATACAAATTATAAGATTTTAAATTGTATATTTACATAGATTTTTTTCAACATGAACCTTCTATTATTTATAGAGATGATCAAGAACAATGATTTATATATTAAATACTATATTTTAAAGATAAAAAAAATAATTAATGCAATTTAAAAAAATCCACCACTATATCAGTAATGTGGAATTAGAAAAAACCTATCATAATGCATAAACAAATGAAAAATATGTAAGTCAAGATTGAAGGAAATAAATCATACCATTCCCCTGTCATATCATATCTATATATTACAATGACGATGAAGGGGAAAATGGTATGATCTTGAGCATCAAAATAAGGTGAACGAAGTTAAGGATGAGACAGTTTGGGACATTGCTGTTGAGGAAAATCGGTCATTCAATTTGAAAATAGATATTGTTTCCCACATATCATAATATTATGAAATATATATTTTAATATAAACATGATATATCATTTTCTATCCATACATGAAGTAAAATATATATATTGTGATCATAAAGAGACCTATTTGGGGGTAAACATGAAGAAAGTGGTTGATTAGTAAATCTATGGGTCCTTTGAATTTCAGCATGTCAAAGTAGAGTGACAGATGCATTAGGTATGATTTGGTCCTTTCCTATAAAAGCATGGAATTTGGATAAAATAACCAATGATTTTTATGGTATCCCAAATACACCAAAAGGACACAATGTGATAAAGGTAATAATGTAATGACTGAAAAATAATTCCCACATCATAACTATTTGGGATGAATTATATAATTTAAAAATTAATAAAAATTTAATAAATGATTTTGTGAGACTGTATGGACACCATAGTTTAATCATATCATATCATGATACATAGTTTAATTGTATTATTATATAATTAATATACATTCTATAAACACTTAGTTGAATTTGATACATACTATCACCCCCTAATTGATGGCCAATCTGAATAAACTAATACGAAACTCATGTACATAGTGAGATCCTACCGTATGGAATTTTATTTGTGGATGGATCAAAATATCCCATTATATGAGATATTATACAACAACTAGATTCACTCAATTACTAAAATGCATCCATGTGAATCATTATAATATAATAAATGTAAAAATACAATGTTTTTCGACTAATGTAATTATTGGAATCTAAATTGACCCAATCACATGTGAGTGATGTTACAAATGGTTCAAGATATCAAAACTTATATGAATAATAGTTAGATTTAGAAGTAATTTTATGGTGTCAACACTTGATGTAACATTGATTTTGAATACTGATACATATTTTTCCATTTAATATCCCCATAGAAAAGAGTTATTTACTTTGGATCAAATGGAAATAATTTCCCGTGAAAAAATATACCATTTAAGATACTTAATATTATAAGATATGTTTTCTAACATATATGATAACAACAAAACATTTACTTGGTTCATGATGTGTCCTATTTAACTATACTATGAATTTACATATATAAAACCTCATTATAAATGAATTGAGAGGTGGTCAAAATGGTGTATAAGCACTCATATGAGGAGACATAGTTAGAGATCATTTATAAAAGATAAAATATTATATAGAACTATATAACATACATATTAAATATTATTGAAACCATAATTCTCAATTGGTGATGTGGGAAACATATGAAATAATTAATCAAAATTACCTTCATCCATAATAAAAAAAATTCTGAGATGAAATTTAATGAATAAAATTTAAAAATAGTGGAATAATGTAATGAAATGGTATTTTTTAATGATATTTATTTTCTAATTATATGTATAATACTTTTCATTATATTATATAATGTTATACACATACTACACATACCGAAACATAAAACACATGATTTATATTATTGAAAATCATTAAAATTTTTAATGAATATACCCATTTAAATTAATAACTAAATATGGGATAATTGAAACTAGAAAAAAAAACAATGGTAAAATATTTATCTCCTCAATTTCTGGGAATAATTTCTCTTATGAACAACATTATGGAAATCAATCGAAATTATTGTATAGGATTTGACATTATAAAAATAATACAGAACTATGGAAGAAATTATAGTGACTCTAGATTGAAAGAATGATTTGGTATTTATAAGAGGTAATATTACATTTGAAATAGTAATGTGATACATGGATTAATAACCTTCTCATTGGAATAGAAAAATGATGGTTGAAATTTGTAATTTGACCACTGAAAATAATAACATAACGGTTGCAATAGTAATTTAACTGAAAAATTCTAAAATATAATATAAATAATATATATCATGTGTATTTTTTGAAAATAAAAATAAAAATATTCTATAGAATAAATATCTGTATTAAAAACTAAAAGAAATATTTTGATCATTTTTAATAATATCTATCATAATATATATTTTAAAAATTATAATTTTTATATTAAAAATTTTAAAATCCATTTTTATAAAAATAGTTTGAAAAAATAAATTTAATTTTCTAATCATCATGTAAAAAATTACTTATCCTCATTTTTTTTCATATTTTAAGAAACAAATTATTTTTTTTAATATGAAAATTAATATTTTTCATAACATGGTTCTTTGAAATTACATGACTAATGATTTTATAAATAAATGATAATTTTTGATAATATATTCTCTACCAATGAAATTTTTGATAAGTTAAAAAATATATTAAATTCAAATTCTAAAATTAATTTTTTTTCCAATTTAATGAATCTAATGTATTTTGTTATTATAATATTTTTTAATTTTTCCACCAATATATTTTATTAATCTAGTAAATTTAGGATATAATTTTCTGAAAATTCTCAAAATCAATTATACAATTAATTTGTATTTCCAAATTTAAAATATAATATGATAAAATTATTACATCGGAAATTAATTTTTATTTAAAATTTTTACCTTTAAATGTCCCTGATCCTCATGTATAAATTTACAAACAATCTTCCCTTATAAAATGAGACCTCTAAAACCATAAAATGTAATTTTTCAACCCATGTACCCTTTATTAATCCTCATAGAATAATTTTATATTTTCTAACCACTCAAATATTATATGTAATGTTGTTTAGTGTTCTATAATATTAGAAAAAAAGATAATAGAGTATGTTTTTATCTAATTCAGTTTTAATTTACCTCTTCCCAATAACATTTTATCATTTTTATTCAAACCCAAATCAAGATATAATAATTTATTAATACTTCATAAATTATATTAATGATATTAAAAGAAAATAACTAATATATTTATGAATAAATAAAATATCATACTTCTCATCCTTCTTTACATAACAATGTGTTGTTAATCGCTGGTTAACCACCAATGGGGATGTTAAACATAATTTTCATACCACAACCCTTATGTTTGATAATAATATATTATTTATAATATATAAATCTAATAACCCCAACCCTAGTTAATTTGATATAATTAATTAAATTTTACATTGGATCTTGATACAAGAGAGAACATCCCAAAAAATAGAATTATTTGGTATTAATTGTTGACTAGATACATAAATGAATCAAATATTACATTTGAATACAAAAATTACAAAAAATCAAATAATATAATCATTTCCATTAAATTATCCTTTAATATAATTCATATTGTTATTATTATTATATTCCTTATAATAATGATCTCATATTCACAGAAAGAGTTATGTAATAAAAAAGCTATAATAAATCATAAATTATAATATATATATATATATATATGGAATGGTAAATAATTCAAATAATATTCCATTACAATAGGAATACTAACATGAAATGATAAGGCATAATAAATATTTCAAGGTATATATATCAAAATAATTTCATTAAATCAAAGATAATACAATCCTAAGTAGATAGGGAATAATTAATATGTAATGTTAAATAAATAAACACACATACCATTTTAATAAAAAGATTATAATAAATATATATTGATTAATCAATATAAATGTTCAATAAATAATAAAAAATTACAGTTATGGTCTGAAAACACTAGTGGGAACTCAATTAATTCAATCTTACAAATCCTCTTTATTAGAATGATAATGAATCTATGGGAATTATATTTATGGTACCCACACATTAATACATTTCAATATCATTCCTTGTATTTTGAAAAATCTAATTAATTCACGATAAATTTGTTTAATCAACAATTATTGGTTTGGAGTAAATAATACTGGTTTAATTGTATCTCCATGGATAATAAAATAAAATTAAATGTAGAACAACCTCTTTATAAAATATATATATCTTGTAAAATATATATATTGATGAACCATAATATATATATATAGAATAAAATCAAATTCAAATTATCACAATGAAGAGAATATTACATGGAAATGCAAATGTCTACAAATAATGAATCATGAATGCTAATTTATTTAATTTTTGTTACAAATTAATCACGAACTATCCGTAGAAAAAATTATAATGGAATAAATTCAACATATCCCAATAATAGAATATTTAAAACATTCACTTGTTGTCATTATGGAGAATAAATAAACTAAAAAGTTGTTTAAAAATATTATTTAAAAAAATATAACTTTCACATTGATATTATATTTTTAAAAAATTAAAATTTCAAAATAAATTTCAAAATTATTTTAATGTAATATAACTACAATAACAGTAAAATAATCATAATAATATTGAAATAACATGACTATAATTTACACAAAAGTAGTACATATAAAAAAATTATTCCCTTCACATTATCATTAAAATATTAACAGTCCCTAGTTGCAAAATGACATGAATATTCCATTCAAAACAGTTAATAAAAATGTAAATCATGGTTAAATTTTTCTTTAATTAATATTTTGTATAATTTTAATCCAATTAATTACAAAATTTTTTCCAGAAATGGTTTTGGTAGAAAAAAGGTATTTTGACATAATAGAGAAATGATAAAAAATATTAATAAAAAAAATTTATCAATAACATTATGTATCAGGTTGTTTAAATTTTTTTAAAATTATTAGAAAAAATCATGAATAAATTCAACAGAATAAACATAATGGGTTTATTGTCCATTTAAAAACACCATAAATGTTATTTCAATGATAAATAATCCCGATTAAATAAGTTTTTAAATAAGTCGTAATAATGCCTGAAAAATGTCATAATGAAAGGAAATTGAGATGAAGTCTCTTACCCCTCTCTTGGATTTTACTAAACATGCATTCATATATAGTATAATTATTATAATGATGTTATTAATTTATATCAATAATATTCTAATAATTATTATATTTTTTAATGAAACTCTAATTATATTTTACCACCCTTTTGATAATAATATATTATTAAATTCAATGTTTCGAGTGATTGTTTCCTTGTTTTCTCAGTCATGTTATTTCATTAAATTTATTATTTATTATTATATTATTTATATATAATAAATAATTATATAAAATATATAAATATCATATTTACATAGTAGATATAAATTTTGACCTATATATGAATGTTTCCTACGGAAAATGATTCTCATCTCTTCATGGAGATGGTAGGTCATACATATTAATATACAATGAAATAATTCTCTGAATTATTGAAAGGGAAAAGAAGTGTGTGATATAAAATATTTAAAAATAAAAATCTTCTTATATATATCACATATATTCATTATTTTTCCATTATTACATTATGTTTACGACAGAAGATAAAAAAATAACATCACATCATGAGGCGGTAGTCAGATGTTAAAATGAGTGACATTATAATAATTTAAGCAGCATGGAATGTATGAATGCACATGTGATATAATAACTACATAAGTATAAAATATACAAAATATATCATAAATTTATTAAATATGTAATTATATACAACAATGAAATAATATTATAGAAAATGAGATACAGTGGTTTGCAAGGTGATAGTATTTCATACACACAATCATTGATTTTCATTCCCATTTTATGGAAGATGAGTTTGATATATGTCACCAAATTAAAATAAAAAAAATATCATTATACTTAATACACATAGGAAATTATATTATAATTTTTTAATAATATCATAATGAAGTGTATGAATTAAAAAATAAAATCTCTTGATGGAGAATTTTACCACTTCATTGTAAAACAACATTAGTATTTAACCAAAAATCGTCCTAATATAGATTTTTAATCAATGAATGGTATTTATTATGATAATATGGTAATATATATGATAATTAGTCATTAAAATTCCAAAATAAATGTAATTTTTAGTTTTAGGAGGGGAGGATAGTTCTGCGTTTTTATATGTGGCGTAGTGGGAACAAATAGAATTTTTTCGCAGAATCATTTATAACCATATTTTAATCATTAAACTATCCTACAAAATAGGCCATTATATATAATATGATCTGAATAATTCACAATATGTCAATAAAAAGGTTTATATACAAGTTATTATTTCCATATAAACCTTTTTTTTCTATTTTTTCCTCCCCTGATAAATAATTAATTAGCATAATATTTATTATTAATTATAACAATTTTTACTATTAAAAATGGTAAAAAATAATTTCATGTTATTATATAATATAAAATATTATTATTTATTATTTAAAATATTATTTTGAAATTATTTATAATGTATTTTTAAATCCATGTTAAAATTTTACACATAGTTGTGATGAAAAATAAGGATTCAATGGGAAAATTATAATATATATATGTAATGTTTTTATGTTAATAAGAATAATAAATTTAAATATAATGCCCTAAAATAGATACATTTTATAGTAATTTATATTTTATGAAATTAAAATATTAAAATTTATTATAATTGTATGAATATTTTCATAAAAAATCTACTTATCAATAAGAATTCATATTTTCTTAATTCATTAAAAATTATACATCTTAGAAAAATATAAAATAACGTAACCTAACAAAATTTTAAATTTATGATATCAAAATAAAAGTTTATTTCATCAAATAAGATAAATATATATAATAAAAATTAATTCTTTTTTATGTGATAAATTAGTTATGAACAATCATTTTAGTAAAAATATTAGTTTTCCATTAAAAATTTATTTTCCATTAAAATGGTTTTTATTATTTTTAATAAATATGTAACTAATGAATTAAAATATATAGATGTAAGAAATATAATTTTTGTAATGTATTTTTTTAATTGATACCCATCAACATAACAAGTATGTTATAAATGTCATGTTTAAAAAAATATAAAATAGAACATTGTGTTTCTTTTAAAACAAGAATTGTATTCAAAACAAATTATTAAAAATATTGAATTTATTTAAAAATATATTTATTCTATAGTCTATGGATGTTTCACTATATTCAATGATAACTATTTTGTCTCTTAAATTCTATCATACATGATGTTTCACTTTTAAAATCGTGGGTTTTACCTTCTACCACACATAATCAAATTCCGTTATAGCAATTTTATCTTGGTGTCAGAAAGTACGTGTTTTTCTATTTTAAAATAACATTTTTATAAACTCACTTCATAAAAATACTAAATAAAACATCTTATTAATAATATATAAGGGAAGTACAAAAGTCATTTGTAATAACATATTACATGGATTCGAAATTGGGGGAAATTAGTATAACGGGAATGTATATTTTTGGACGAAATATATAAACAATTATAGAGACTGATAGAGATGATTAATACTAATAATGTTAGATACAAATATAAATATAAGGACCTCAAAACTATAATTATTTGTTTATATAAATGATCATTGATTTATCTAATATTATTTTAATCTGGTAGCATTGTATTAATGATCCTTTTCTTCACGTTGATGAATTTTTTTATTTTCTATGAATACAAGAATATATTAATATAATAAATATTTTATTTACAATTTCATCATTTTTGGATTACTTATTCACTTAGAACATCATTTAATACTCTAATAACTGAATATCCATTTAGGAAATTTTTTATTCCTAAGGGACTAAAATTCATTTTTATTGTTTCTTAATATCCATAAAATATTTACATTTTTTCATTATGTTATCTTAATATTTTCAAAAAACAATATAGTCAGCACATGTTATTGAATATAATAAATTAATAACAAAAACTCAATAGTATCACCATTTCATAATCTGTAATATTTAGTCAGTAAAACATGTATGTTAAAAATGAAATATTAATGAGAACATCATATAGGCTAATGGTTGGCATTAAACACTTATCACCCTTCTGTTATGTGTTCATCCGCAACGACATTAGCCTGATTCATAGGTTTGGGTCACGACATGAGAATTTTAAATTCTATGAAACCAATTACACATAATTCATTAAATATTACCAATTTGTAATTAACGATAATTATATTAACATCAATGATAAGATAAACGTAACGATTACTAATAAATTTAAACATCTTCTTAAAATTTTATTGTTATTATTACATAAAAATTATTTTCAATAAATTATAGACTAATACATTGTGTTGTATTATCACAAATATATTCAAAAAATATCAATAATCGTATAAGACACACATAACCTAAAACAATAAAATGGTTGATTAAGACATCAATCATGAGTCCAATCTTAAAATCATATGACAATGATGTTATCAATAAGTCTTAATTTAATGAATAAATATATTCTTCACAAATAAAATATAATCATTATATTTTTCATGAATCCTATAAATATAATAGAACTAATAAAAAATAAATTACACTTTAAATCATGATTCAAAATACATATGTACTTTTTGAAATAAATTTCAGCATAATCCCTTCCATGTTGTATCGGTTAACCATTAAAAGTGTGGATTGTTCAGATAACTCCCATGTTCATCACATTTATGAAAACAAAATATAAAATTAAATTTATGGTGATATTTATTTCCATAAATCATACTCTTCACATTTTCTTTTCTATTTAATTAAATCATCCTTTCTATTCCATGTATTTATCATTTTACCGCTACTTTCATATACCATCATTAGTGAATCATTCAATATTTATGAGAGGAAGTTAATTGGGCATTTTGTCCACTATGTTGTCGATCACTCAATGTCATAGTAAACTATATCCATCACTACTTTTCTGATTCTGATTGTTGGTTAATATACTGGGTTTTAATCATATTTTGGGATGATTGATCAAAGATAACCATGATATCATCTAATTATATCATTATTCAATATTTTCACATAGTTAACTAATTTTCATTCATATTCCATGATATTATTCTCTATTTAAGTATTATACATGTACTAAAACCAAAAATCCTACTGTCAGAATCAATAACCATAGTGGGAAAAACAGATAATCATTTGAAACATGTCTAACTCATAACTCTTTATATTCAATATAAGAAACCATAGGGTTATTATTGTTCATTAGTATTTCATCATCTAATCATATCAATCATAGTGTTTTATAAAAAAATATTAATTACTCCTTTATGTACTACATGATTGTCAAACTAGGTTTTCATTAATGACTATTGTCATGTACGTGGTAAAATGCAAGTAAATACTGAAAAAACATCCTCATAGTTATTACACATTAATATATTATTTTCATAACTACATACACATATAGTACCCAATTGGGGATTAATTTCTATGAAAAACCACATAATCGTATCAACAATAAATAGTATGATGTTCTTTTATACTCTTTCTAATATTTTTTCGTATAAAAATTATAAGATGATTTTATATATATTAATATACTACCAAATGTTTCTATAGTGGACAATTATTTTTATATATAGATATTACATCATTTTATATGAATATTCATTAAAATAAAAAAATGAGTATAAATCATATTGGTATAGTGAATTTGGATGTTAGACACAAAATATTTTTATTTCTAGAAAGATCTTCAAAATCACTAATAATAATTCTTTTACAGAGAACTATTATTAGAAATTCAATTAATAATATCATTCATCATAACCTAAGGAAATGAAAAAACCATAATGGGTGATTTCAGAATATTAGTAAGGGGAAACAAGGTAGATAACAACACATAATGAGCATAAGGGATTCATAAGAAGGAAATAACAACTTAAAACAACACTATGCATATCAAATAACAGAATCATGAGGAATTGAATATCTTTTATATGATCATATGAAATTAATCTTAATGAAATCATAGAATGTTTTTTAATAGATTAAGACATCAGTATAAGACATAGCATTTTGTTATACACATAATCACATTATATCATTTTAATACTGGTCAGGGATCCCTAAAAAACTATCGAAGTGGGTAGGGTTCACTCTGAAAACAATCAGAATAGTCATGGTTCGGTCTGATGGGAATTATTGAGTATAAATTAACTTTCAAAGCTACATTTATCCATCATTATAGTTATATAAATATCATGACATATAAATATTTACCAAATGAATAGGATGTGGAAATATGGCATACCCATCTTTGGTTATAATGTATCAACCATAATTGGTTATAAAATAACCCCCATCAATGGTTATGACATAACAAATATAATATAATGGAAACAATACATTTGTGTTCTAAAAGATAAATAATATTTCATTATATCACAACCCATAAAATAAATTATTTTATATTCATTCCATCATATCATAGAATATGGAAAATATATAAGATTCATATTCATTTTATAATTTCATCATTAAATAACATGATAAGAGAATATATTTTTATTTCATTTCCTTAAATTATACCCTATATAATATAAATATTTCTCATAATCAACTTACCATAATAAAAATAAATTACACATTTAAGGAATATTAATTATTTCCATGGATCATTAACCTGATAAGAAATATGTATCATTAAATGACGACGTTTTAGATGGAAAATATGTTTCAAAGATAACATGAGACTTTTTTTTAGAAAAAATAAATTTTCATAGAAAAAATATTTAAAAAAAATTAGAAATTTTGTATCTAATTTTTTATATAAACTTTTAAAATTATAATAGAATATAAAACATTTAAAACATTTCTTGGAGAAAATATTGTAACAAACCATGTATATAAAGAATATAACTTAAATATATTTCTTAAAATATCTAAATTAAATATTAATTTTACCTTAAAGTGGATGCTATGATTGATGGCATACCTAATACCCAACAACATGTTTCATTGAAAACTTAAGTTGCACACAACTTTGAGTTATTCTGAAAAATATTAATATAATATTATTATTTTAAATGGTAGTTAATGCATAGTTGTTGTATTCGCTGGAATGAACAAAAATACCATATTATGATTAACTATGTTTCCTAAATGTTTTTACATCTAACCAAGAAATTTTACAGGCTTAAAATAAAAAATATTCTGATTTTAAACATAACTACTCTAATATTCATTAAAAGGTCGATTTACCACCTTTGGATGGAGAAACCACATTAAATCTAATTTTGGATATTCTTATATCTTATATTTGAAAAAATAAAATTCTTCTTTAGTATCGCAGCATTAAAATTTAGTTTGGTTAAATATTTTGTATTTTTCTGATAAAATTCAATTTATAATGAATAGTGAAACGTACTGTATTTTAATTCAAAACAACATTTTAATATAATATATTAATAAGGATATATTATATTTTTATTATGTTTTAAAGTGTAATTGTATTATTTTTTTACCATTTAAATCAATATTTTTCATTGAATCTAATTTCATTTTTATATTTGAGATAAATAAGTTTCAATCTTTTGATAGTTATTATATCTTAAAAACACGATTTTTGATTTGACAAAGGCAATTAATTTAAAATTTAATCTTGAAACTTCTATGTTTTTAATTTGTACAAATCATTTCAAGATTTTGAATAAGTAGGCCCAAATTTTTTAAATAGGTTACTTTTATTTTTAGACAATATGAATATTTACTGCAGCAAAAAGTTTATTTACCATGGTTAAAAGGTAAATCTGGTAAATAATGGAAAAAAATATTTTTATAATAATATAGAATTATCGTAAAATGTATCCTAATCTAATTGGTTAATATAGTTCTGACCATGGGAATTTTTCGATCTATTTTTGAACCCCATATAGCTACTTGGGAGTGATAATGATATTTTATGTTAATTAATTTAAATTAATGAAAAAAATGATATAAACACATATATTTTAGTAAATCAATTTTTAAATTGTGTTATATAATTTATATCTTTGAATAAAAATATTATTTGGAATGCTAAAAATAATTACTACATCATGGTAATTTTTATAATTTTTAGAATCAGCTAAGTAAAAATATTTATGACATAATAATGATGCATTGTTTTCCTAATTAATGAATGATTTAAATAAATTTGATTATAATGGTTAAAAAATATCCAAAACTAGAACAATTATTATTGGATGATTTTATTTAGAACATTAGTCATCTTATATTCGACTATAATATGTTCTGGACCCTTACAAACCTAATATCAATATATAATAAAATAATATTTGTAATCATTTCTAAAGGGCCCTTCCTCCCCCTTATAGAAAGCCCTCAATTCTAACCCATTCTACACACATATAAAGCACCTTGTAATTTCCATACTATTCAAAATTAATCTCCATAAATACATATATTCCTCTTAGAATCCTTACCCTATGAAGAAGTCCATTCTAGTGAAACATTTGGTTCAAACCAAATGGAGATACCCAGTTTTTAGATAACGTCTTCTCTTAAGTTATTTTTATTTATTTTACCTTTACAACCCCATAAAATATTTTTATTCCTTTATTATATAACAGCACCAATATCTGAAATATACTAGGTTGTTTTAATGAGAGGTATTCTAACTACACTTACACACACCACCATCTAACGTTTAAAGATCAAACGGTATCAGTGGAAGACATACTACTGCTTCACTAAATGATGATTGTTCAAATATCTTCAACCGCCTATCATGGGGGACATTATGATGGAACTATATTTTTATATGTGATATATATTATATTTATATTTTCTTTTTTCTTCTATATTTTTCATTTATATCATACAATTATGGATTCTACAATTGGTAAATTCAACAATTTCATTTGATGAAACGCGAACTACCACCCCATCAAAGTGATATGACTCTATCATGACTTATGTGGAACATATAAAGGATTGAATTTATGAAATTAAATATGATATTATACTGGAATTATAATATACCTATTTATTATTAATTTATTATTTCACTAAATATGATATATAAATGGAATTATCATTCATGTCTACGTACGAATTACTGTCTCTGTGAACTGTGAATTTCATTTATTATCTTCAAATATTATGTACTATTATAAATACATATATATAGTGGATATATTGGATACATATTATATCTAAATAATTTATATTATTCTACAGATTAGGTAATTTCGACAACATGGATAATTTATAATTATAATAATTTCACTTTTAACTCATGTTTCAAACATCGGCAAAATGTCCGATATGAACTCAAATAATGAACTAATTGTTATAGAAAGGTATAATTTATATAGAAGTAATAATACACCTTAAAAAAGTTACTAATCAAGTATAAATTAACTTTATTTTATTATTCTGGAGATTAAATAATGATCGAGTCAAGTTGGACACGAGCTAAGGGGTTTCCTATCTCACTTTTAAATTCGTGAGATTTCGATTGTTCATAACATATTTGTTGCATTTTGTACTACCATTTGATATATATTATTATGATTATATAAATATTCATGGTATTATTTGATTCCTTTTGTGTTTATTATCTTTTGGTCATTCAACTCGATTGATTGGAACATGGTAAGGGGTTTTTGTATCTCAGTTTTAATTCAGTGTGATTTCCATTATTCCCCACTTATTTATTGAATTATGTACAACAGTTTTATATATATTATCATGATTCTAATTATTTTAATGGTATTATGGGTTTAATTTATTGGTTATTAACTTTGGGTCAAATGACATGATTGATTACAACATGGTATGTTTTTTTCATCACACTTTTATATTCCCGTGAGATGCATGTTATATTATCCAATGTTTCCTTTTGTGTGTTGTATATAATTACCATGCTTGTATTATTTGTGTAATATACTTAAATTTATGGGTATTTAAATCTTCATTTTATGATCCTTATCATGTAACCAAATCTGTAAGGGAACCATTCACCATCATCTTTTTAAAAGTATTTTTTATGTCATTTAATTTACGTATTCTTTTGTTTGGATATGTTATTATATATTCTTGTTGATATAAATTTTATGTAAAAGTGATGAGATTAGATTTTCTATATCATCAAATTATTTTATTAATTTTAAAGTGACGTTTTTAGGCTATTAAATTTCAATTAGGGATCTTCTTCACCCAATTTCAATTCTTTGGGTTAAACATATACATTGTGATTATGTTGTGCTATGAATATGTTTGAATAAACTCTATTTTAAACACATAATATCAAATTATATTGGGTATAATAATATTTTACACAAATAATTTTTTCATTGATATCTCTTTAATCTATGGATATAATCTTTATAAGGGATTTCGTCTCGATTTACATTTCATTTAGACTTCATTGGTGTTATGTGATAAATCACTATTATATGGTGTCTATACTACCCATTGGAAAATTATACCATGAATTCATATATTATCAGGATATTATAAATTTTTGATTAATTTTATTGCTCATTTTTTTGTAATCAAGTGTCTCTAATTTTGTTTATAACTCTTTATCTAGAATATCTTTTAAATTATTTATTCTTCTAAATATTTTTCATTAATGTACATGTTTTAAAAATTGTATTTATGATATATTTATATGAACATTAATGTTTCAAAATGTGAGTTCCATTAAAAGATTCAATTTCTTATTTGACACTGTGATTCCAAATATGACTTCATTAAATGTTTTAAATAGTTATTGAAAATTGTTTAATAAATAATTGATTATTTCAATATCTTCAAATAGTATATTTTGATAGAATTGTGGAAATGTTATCATTACATTTTTATTGTTTACTGTGTGATGACTACATTATGCTTCTTCATCATAGCTTACGAATACAGTTAGTTCAGTGATAAACATAGGGCAGGTGATCCAAAGATAGTTCTCTAATGAAATCATTAACGTGATGGAGGTAAACAATAATGTTTCTCCTAAGATATTTTGGGAGTATACTATGATGGGTATTCCAAACATGACTCCCTACGTAGCTGGGATAACTACAATGTATGTATGATATGGATGCCACATGTTACCAATATGATTTATGATTTCTATGTGTTATTCTTAAATCATATGATTTCATTATCTATGTAATTATAGAAATGTATGGTTTCATTGATTTGTATTTAATAACGGTTTAATGTTTTCTTTTCTTATTTTATAACCCCTACAAACCTTTTTATTATCATCCCATATTTAGAAATGATTTTCATAAGACATGAAGATGAATAGGGTCAAGGATGGGATCAGGGAAAATTCATGTTGTCTAAAACATGAAACTAAATGTGACTCTTTTTTTCAAGATTTTTCATTTTATTAATAAAATGGAAAATGCGTAGTAGTGTATACGTGTAATTTTCATGTTGATATGTAATAATTATGGATAAATTTTCTAAGACACTAAACCCAAAAAAATATCTTTAATGTTAATTATTCATTTAAATCAAGAATATGTAATGTTTTAAGGACATTCCCTTATAGTGGGTATTAAAGGTCGGTTTTTAAAATATTAGTGATTGTGTTTTTTTGATAAACACATAGTTATTCCCTATGTCTGTTATTTTAGTTGAATCTTTGTTTTATAATTTTTTTTGATAATTGAATGTTGGTTATAAATGGAAGGAAGGATCTCAAACAACATTCATATCTCTTCCTGATGACATTCTTTTAATAATTATTTCATAGCCATGTTCTGTTGATTGTCAATATTTTTCAAGCATACAACTCACTTTCATGCAATTGATTGAGATATCAAACAACTCCAATATTATTCGATATCAGCGTGGATCATGGGATGTCTTTAATCACATTTTATTTCCTAAATATTTTCATAATTTCATGAATGGTAAATATTATCAAGTATTTTTTTTATATTTTACAGTCTCACACGATTTTTATGCATATTATGGTTTTGAAAAAGGTGCAGAAGATGGAGACCTTTGTATAAACTATTTATATTTTCTTTTAAAATATAGTCTCTTTGAATATACTTATAGTATTTTAAAAATACCATTTCTTGATTGTTTCAGTTGAAACACAGTCTGACTATTTCTAAGAATCATTATTTATCATATGTTTTGAAATTAAATGTCATACAAGATTATTTTATGAAACAATTTTCTTGTGAACACCCATATGATCCATGTTGTACAAGGTGTATTTGGATGGAGGAGGAAAATTAATTTGTAGGATCTCTAAATTATTGTAGGAATGAATGAGCATTCTACCATTGTGAAAAAAATGATGATGAAACTATATAGACACAATGATCAAGGTATTATGTTCTATCAATTGGGAATAGTTTTATTTTATAATATGGAGGTGAAAAAAATAACAATATATAAGACATTTAGGTCCTAACGTATTGTGATTAAAATGAAAGGTATAATATAAACATTGAGTCTAAAACATGTAAGGGGTATTTTTGAGATTTATAAAAAGGGAAAAGTGTAATTTGGGTGATGACTAGTCGCAACCGGCAAGGCCACAAGCATCGAACCAACAATCAAATGATGACAAGGTTGCATCACCTACCACTGTCTAACACAAAGTCAATTATTAGTAGGACTTATTCTTTTATGATAAATATTTTTATGGATTAGGAATAAGTTTAGTTGGTATCTTATGTTTTATCAAATTGACATCCTTAGTATATGAAAATGATTTACTGATTATGTAATAAATGTTATATAGGAAGACATTATCGCTTTTTTATGCACTATATGCTTACGTAAAATAATTCTAGGGGATTAAATTTGTGGATTAATGGTTGAAATATTATTTAGGAACAATATATGTTTTTAATTTGGACATAATGTGATATGGGTTATTTATAGAAATTATTAATATATCATAGAGAATATGTGTTTATGTTAATTATAATTTAGTATGAGCCATTAAGAGTTGTCTATGTTTTTGGAGATAATTGTTAAGATTTATTTTTGGAGACTATGTGATTAAATCATTCTATGTTTTCAGTTTGAACAATTTTTTGGACTATTTTGATGAATTTTAAGGACAATTGTTTATTGAATTTTCATTCTCGAACTTTGGGTTCATTTTGTCAAATTAATGTGATTATGACTTGTATTTTTTTATAATGTATTATCATTTTTGGGGATTATCTTGTATTATACTAAACATTTAGGTTTTGGATAATTTCTAATGACAGGGGAAATATATAGTTCATCTTTTTAAGATTGTCTGATAATCTGGAAGTTGATTCTAGCGCTTTTAATGTGACCATGTCTATATGAATACTCATCTTTTGGAGAAAATATGATTTTGTGGTAGGAATTTATTAAAGGATGAATGTCTACATTACATGTAAGTATGGTGCCTTATTTTTTAAGTTAATGTCTTAAATAAATTCATGATCATTTTGAAAAGTAACATAAAAATTTGTTTATTAACTTTTTATAATAGGGAATCAAAGAAAATTTATCCCATCAATAGTTTGTGATTCTCTTATGATTAACATTCTCTAAATAATGTTTTTCAACACTCCGTCAAACCTTGATGGTTTATTTCACTTCAATATCCATGTTTTCTTAAATGGAATCCAATTACAGACAATCTCGGGTGGCCTTTTCTTCCTTTGGATTCTTTTGAGTTGATTTTTGTATTTACTCTTTTTCCGATGTGTATCATTCAATGATGATTCCCAGCCCAATTTTAATATTGTGAGGACACAATTCCCAAAACGTGGAAGGATATAACATCATATGTAAATAAATATTATAAATTTATTATATTCATTATAATTTGTGAACTAAATATTAATTTTCCAGTAAGGGGGGTGATATTTTTGATGGCATACCTGATATGCATCAACAGGTTTCATTTAAAACATACAATGCAAACAATGTTGAGTTATACAAAAAATATTTGAATAATATTATTATTTTAAATGTTAGATAACACATAGCCATCATATTCGATGAAATGAACAAAACTAACCATTTTATTATTAAATGTTTTTATTAAATGTTTTTTATTTATCTAATATAATTATGAGGCTAAAAATACGAAAGAATCATATTTTAAGCATTAATACTCTAATATTAATTAAAAGGTTTATTAACCACAGTTTGGTGGTGAAACCTCTTTAAATATAGTTTATTAACTTTTATATTTTTATTTTTTTAAATTCTTCTTTGGAGTTGGGACATAAATATTTACTTTGGGTAAATTTTTGGTATTTTTCTGATAAAATTCATTTTTAATAAATAATAAAAAATATTTTCTTTTAATTCAAAAATAGCTTTTAATATAATATATTTATAAAGTTATATTATATTTTTAATTTGCATCTAAGAGTAATTATATTATGTTTTTACTGTTTTATCATATATAGGTCATTGGATGTAATTTGACATTTAAATTGGACATAAATAAGTGTTAATATTTTGATAATTATTATTTCATAAAAACACGCTTTTTATTTTGATAGTGGGAATTAGTTTTTAATTAATTTATTCCCATTATATTTTTGGAATTTGTAAAAAATGATTTTATATTTTTAATGAAGAGGCTTAAATTGTTTAAATAGGTAAATTTTATGTTTGTTCTATATGAATATTTACTTAAGTAAATAATTTATTTACTACAGTTAAATGGTAACTCAGGTGAATAAGGGTAAAAAACTAGTATTATAATAATATAAAATTACCCTAACATGTGTTTAAATCCTATTTAATAATACATTTGCCACCATGAGAATCCTTGAGTTGATTTTCGGACCCCATGGAGCCACATGGGAGTGATAATGACACTTTATATTAATTAATTTAATGTAAAGACAAAAGTGACATAAACATATATTTTTTATTAAATCATTTTTTTACATGGGATTATGTCACACTCGCATCTTTTACATAATTTATTTTATCAATTATTCTTGAGCCTCGGGTGGTTATGGTTGAAGCCCGAGTTAAAATTTTTAATTCTTATCTTAAAATGTGTTTTTTGGCCTCGACTGCGTCCAGTGCACTGCGGTCGAAGTCGTGCGGCCTCGCTTGGGTCGTCACACAACTCTGCCTAGTCACTACATGACTTTCCGATGTTTGATTAACAAAATGAGATGAATTAAGATTGGTTTTAATAATAATAATTTTATTAATGTCACTTAAAATGTTATTATCATTATCTTGAATAATAATTTAAGTGAGTATCGTTTTTATTATCAGCAATTTATTAAGTAGATTATTGTATAGTTTACAATTTGTTTTATTATGTTATTATTATTATTGTTGTTGTTGTTGTTGTTGTTATATTTATAATTATAATTATAATTATAATTATGAGTGGGTTCGGTGTCACCGAATATACGGGAAATGCCTGGTTTTGAGATCCGTACGGTCTGGTCGGCTTTCAAATGTGTTGAAACATAGCGGGATACTGAAAAAGAAATAAATAATGCAACAGATATAAAATTGAAATAAGAAGTTTAGTAAACTATAAGAAATTTTTTTTAATGAAAAAAAAAATATTGTTTGGGGTTAATAAATACTATGGTTAATATTATGTGATATTATTGCAATTCGTATTATCATAGCACTTATTTCTTTTATCTATTTTATTGCTTATTTATTTATTATTATTACTATAGGTATTATTCTATTTCTATTTCTTTTTTTATTACTTTTTTTGTTTTCTTTTATTAATTTTTTTCTCTCCCTCCCCTCACTCTCTCCCGTCGGGCCCCTCCCCCATCTCCTTTCTGTTTTTTTATTCCTCTGGAAACCCTAGGCGCGACGCTCCTCCTCTCGCCGGACCGGCCTCCCCTTTCCCCCTTCGGTGGCGCTGCTCCCCCTCCCTCCTCACCTGCTGCCTTCCGCACACCGAGGCTGCACCTTCTCCCTCTTCACTTGCTACCTCCCCGGCTCCCCCCTGGCATCGCGTCGGTCCGCCGCACCCCAAGGCCAGCAGCCCCTCTTCTTCTCCGTCCAGTAGCCTCGCTGGTTCTGGTTCCCCCACTGGCGGCTTTCCCTCCTTCCGCGTGAGCGCTTCCTCTCCGTTTGAATTATTTTCTTTATTTTTTTCATCTGGAGTTAATGGTCGTTCAGTTGGAATAAGGTCCGAATTTAGGGTTCTAATTAGATTTTTATGGTTCCAATGCTTGATTTAGGGTCAATTTGTTGTTGCTTGTGGTGCGGTCGAGGTGAAATAGTGATTTCTCACATTCTGCGGAAGATTCGTGGTCAAAGGTAGGTGGTTCCATGTCTCTACATCTTTGAGATAATTTAGTTTGGTTGTTTAATTAATTTAATATCTTCTAGGATATAATTGAATAATGTGATCCATGTTTATAATTTTATGGCATGCTCGTCTGATGAGATTGGATTTCTGAAATAGTAGGCTCTTGTTGTTTATATGTGTGTTGTCATATAAATGATTGGTTGTTCTTTAAAAGCTGTGCGAAATGCATTTTAAAAAATTGTTTGACATGCATGAATCATGAAAATTTCACTTTCTTTAGAAATGATCATGTTTTCTTCATTTTGAACTTGTTGGGGTAAGTCCAAAAATTGTTTAATCAATTGTTTATATGGTTCAAATGTGGTTTTAGAATATTTGAGTGTGAAATATATTTTTAAATGGTCTTTTCACGTAAAAATATGTGTTGTTTTGGTGCAATGTTTTCAAGTTGGGTTATAGGTGATGTTTGGTTGGTGAAAACTTAGTTTTTATGGGTAATTGAGTTGTGTGTGTCTAATTGTGGGTTTTTAATGTTTAGCGAATCATTTTAATAGGTGCAGATGGTTTAGAAAATTGTGTAGTTTGGTGAAACTTGTTTTAATGAGAATTTATTAAGCAAGTGGTTTGAACGACTCCCTTCTTTGTAATTGGGTGTGTTTATTTGTGTCGGCCCTTGTTGTGTTATTAAAATAATGCTTCCTAAGTTGTGAAAATTGTTTATGTTCTTGTTTGAGTGTTTTTCCAAATGGGGTTTTTTGTGAAATGATTAGGTAACGATAAATATATTTTTTTAAAGGTATTATTGGCGTGCGTGAGTTTTTGAAATGTTGTTTGGGTGCGAAAATAGTGACTTGTTTGTAATGTCTGGTTTGGTATGTGATATGGGAAAAACAATATACCATGTGAATGTGAAACTTGATTGAGCCCAAGGGAAAACCCCGGGTACCCAGGTGGGAGTACTAGAACGAGTGTGCTAATGAGCCGGATGTGTATCGTCCCTGTCTCACTTAGCTAGATTGACGATTGCAACACTAACTAAACATGATATCTGAGGGTCATGGCCTTCTAAGCCACGTGTTCTGAGGGTCATGGCCTTCTAAGACACGTTTTCTGAGGGTCGTGGCCTTCTAACCCACGTTTCAACGAGACACAAGGTTCTAGGGTCCCACTCGAGCTAGATGAACCTTAGGGGATTTACCCATAGTGCACTACCATCTATGACATGGTTCCTTCCGTCGACATATAGAGGACCACCTGGGTGTGAGTATGTGTGTGTGTGTGTGTGAGTGTGTGTGTGTGTGTGTGAGTATGGGTGTGTGTGTGTGTGAGTATGTGTGTGTGTTCCCATGTTGAACTTTTCTCTTCCTCTTTAAAATTGTGTCTGTTAAATGAGTTCTTTTTAGTGTTTTTCTTTTAGCATTTAGCTTGTAAATGTTTTCTTTAAAAGAATATTTAAATTAAAATTTTCAATATACACATTAAATTGTCTTTTTGATGTTGTGGCATGGAACCATTTTATTGGGTGACGTCCTATTGGGCTTTTGGCTCACACCCTACAAACACCTTTGGGTGTATGTAGACTTTGTTTCATGTGTATTCCAGGTTGTGACTTCGTGTTCAGTGATGGTGGTTGGTCGTTCGAGGTCTTCTCGTGAATATTAACATTTGTGACGTGTGGATGTCGCACCTCTCATATTGCTTGGAGGTTTGAGTTTGAGTTGAGTTTCTTTTGTTGTCATTTTCTTTTTGACGATGGTTCATGTTGTAATCCTTTAATGTTGATTTTAGTTTAAGGGTATGTTTGGTGGTCAGTTCATAATTTTATTTTATTCAACTTATCAGAGGTTTTGTGTTTATTATTTCACGTAAATCATTCCCACGTGCTATTTTTGATACCCGGGCACTTGTGCCAGCCCGTGGGGATCGGGAACTCCCTTCGGGCCTTGCCGCGGACCGGACCGGGCGCCGGGTCGAATGGAGACCCGGCCTGGTTCGTGAAAAAATAGTATCAGAGGGCAAGGTTTTCTCTCTTGGGTCATATTATTTTGAGATAGAGTCAGTTTAGAGCAATGTTAAGGATGTCGGGACTTGATATCCTAACTACGAGTAAGGTGCCTTGCCAGCACAACTCGTGGCGGGACTCAAGTTACCAAAGTATGTTGATTTTTGTTTGAGTTTTTGGTCATTGCAATTAATCTTGTCCATGGGAAATGGAAAAGGGGTATGGTCAGTGGTCCTAGTGAGCTCACAGGGTCTGGCAAGCCATGTGGAGCAGGTGACGCTGTCCTAGAATACCCTCCGCGGCAGTGACATGACTGCGTATGGCCACCAACCATATGTTCCAATCACCTGCTGACACATGTTTTCTCTTGCGTCATTTCTTGTCTCTTTGTTTTGGATTCGTGAGAATTTGGTTTTGAAGTAAAAATGATTTTTGGTCTTGGAAAATGTTTTCAAATGAAGCGCTTTAAAAATGAAATGGTGTGTGAGGTTTGGAAGTGTGGGTTGGATGTTTTGGTTTTGAAAAAAAAAGGAAAAATAAATGGAATGCTTTGGTTTTTATCCTTGGTGCTCTTATGGGAAACCACATGCATGAGCGTATACAAAAAGGGAAATGGTTAATGGCACGGGCAGATGAGTGCCTAGATGGATACGAGGTGGATGTCAGTGTGGCACGAGAACATATATGTGTGAGGACCATGGGACACCATTGGTGTTTTTGTAACCCACTGGGTTTTCTTATTTTTCAAAATTTTTTGTTAAAGGGAAAAAATGGTGTTTTAGTAAACAGTGTTTGTGTGGCATGTCCTTGTGTTTAGGAAATGTTGGATGTGAGGCGTTTTGAGCCGAGGATCCTTTCTGAATGATTTGGGTCTCGAGTTTGAATTCTTATTTTAAAGTTGGTATGAAAGTGTGTGGTTAGTAAATTCTTTTGAAGAGTACATCGGGGAGACCTTGCAGTGGTTTCCCCGGCATGTTTTTTGTTTTCTTGTGTGGTATGTCTTGACCGTTGGACCAGTTTGATTTGGGTCCATGGTTTTCTTTCTTGACTAGTGTATGCCCCCCATAAAGCGTTAAAATGCAATTGAAATATGGCCACGAGCAATTCGTCATTGGTCAGACCTCCAGTTGATCAGAGTACTCTCTTTTTGAATTCTATAATTGAACCCACCTCTCCTTTTTACAACAAGTGGATCCTCCCGCACTGGGATGACAGATGCAAGGGGAGTTGAGTAGAGTAATGGTTTCTTTATGTTGTCTGAGTCGTCAGATATGAAATTTGACGTTGTTGTAGTTGAGGGTTCCCCTTGGAAATGAAAAAAGGAATTCTTGCGGGGAATGGTGAAGGCGGTTCAGAATTTTCAATGTCGACCAGTGTCTTGGAGGGCTTTGTAGTATCTACATCGGCTACAAGGGTCATGTTCGGTGACGTCTTGCAGCGGAAGGTCTCTTTGGTAGTCAACGGTGGTTTGGAAGTGGTAGAGGAGGCTCTAGTGGGAAAAAGGAGGAAGTGACCCTAAGTCGTTGGTGTGGTCTGTCATTCTGAATAACCATTGGTCTTGGTTTGTTTCGTTTAAGAAAAAGTTTGTGTTAGGCTACTAGTTGGCATACCCAGTCGTATGAGGCTGCTATGGTTGTTTGGAGGAATCACGTGTTGTTCAAGATGCGTTTTAAAGTCTTTCTCAACATAATGTTTCTATCAAAGACAATGATCATGCTCGGTGATGTTTTGTGGTGTCGTGTTCTCATTCAGCGCAACAAAGGGTGATGCACATACACCATTTTATCTCTTGTGTTGGTGAATGTTCCGCGTATGATCACTCAGATGCTGTAATGTGTCGTGTTTGTTGGTGTTGCCTCTGTTGCAGTGTGGTTTCATGTGACACCAAAAGGAGAAGCTCCATTCAGGAGTCTTCAATGCCTGACTGCGAGGCAGGAGATGCTTCAAATATCAGGGCTCTAGCCATAGGGCTCAGAGTGAAGCTGGCGCATGGTCAGGAACCTTGGGATTGTATAAACATCAATTTCATTTCTTTCATCGGTGTTGAAAGTGAAAGCATATTAAATTGTTTTCTATGGTTGTTCTACTCCGAACGAACCATCTGGTTGCATATGGTTTTCATGACCATGTGGAGGCGTGTTCGTCTCGATGCCTTAAAGTCTTGGGGGTTGCGTCCCACTGGATGCAATCACTTTTAGTGGTCCTTGAGAGTCTGTTCGGGAGAAATCAGTCCCAAATTTTTATAATGCTCATCCCCGGATGTGGATGTGTTGGTCAGGTCTTAGGTCATGGTTTTGACACCCGGGTGGTTAGGCCCCTCCCTCCCCGCCCCTCGTGGGGGGGGGGGTGTTTGGTCACCGTTGAGAAGTTTTCAAAGTTCTATACATTCCATTAGTTCTAATGGTGGGGAGTCCTCCTGGACCTCCCTATGTTGGTTTTATGGTCTCTCCTTGGGCATTGGTATGTTATTAATGGTGGGGAGACCCACATTGGGTCTCGTAGGAATGTCTCTAGAATGAACCAGTGCTAGTTTTTTCTTTAATGGTGGGGGGTCCACTCGAACCTCCCTCTGTTGGCCTTCTAGTCCTGTTTCGAGCGCAAGTAAGTTATTAATGGTGGGGAGCCCCTCGGGCCTCCCCATGTTGATCTTTTGCTTCTGTTTCTAAATACATCTTGGTAATAAGTGAACAGAGTGATCTATGGACGTGGTTTTTCATTCAATGGTGCTTGGGATGTTTTGGCTTGTGAAGTTAGATTCAGTGGGTGTGAGGGATTCCCTTCCTTGATCAGTTAACTGGAGGTGTTTTAGCTCTTTGCAGCGGGCGACACTCATCATAAATTCTTTATATGCGTTCTCGAGGTTGTCTTTTCAGTCACTTTCTCTAAGAACGATACTTTTTCCTCCTTTTGCTTGATTTTTGTGGGGATCCCCTTTGAACCATTATGAGGTGATGTTCTTACTTTGACTCTCAGCCTTAGTTGTGGCTTTCCGGGGATGGAAAGCTTTATGGTGGGGAGAATTGTCACACTCGAATCTTTTACATTATTTATTTTATCAATTTTTCTTGAGCCTCGGGTGGTTAGTGTTGAAGCCTAAGTTAAAATTTTTGAATTTTTATCTAAAAATGTGTGTTTTGGCCTCGACTGTGTCTAGTTCACTACGGTCAAAGTCGTGCAGCCACGCTTGGGTCGTCACACTACTCTGCCTGGTCACTACATGCCTTTCCGATTTTTGATTAACGAAATGAGATGAATTAAGAATTGTTTTAATAATAATAATTTTATTAATGTCACTTAAAATATTATTATCATTATCTTGAATAATAATTTAAGTGAGTATCGTTTTTATTATCAGCATTTTATTAAGTAGATTATTGTATATTTTACAATTTGTTTTGTTATGTTATTATTATTATTATTATTATTATTATTATTGTTATTATAATTATAATTATAATTATAATTATAATTATGAGTGGGTTATGCATCACCAGACGTACGGGCAAGGCCTGGTTTTGAGATCCGCACGGTCTGTCTAGCTTTCAAAAGTATTGAAACATAGCAAGATAATGAAAAATAAATAAATAATACAATAGAAATAAAATTGAAATAAGAAGTTTAGTAAACTATAAGAAATTGTTTTTAATGAAAAAAATATATTTTTTGGGATTAATAAATACTATGGTTAATATTATGTGATATTATTGCAATCCTTATTATCATACCACGTATTTATTTTATTTATGTTATTTCTTATTAATTTATTATTATTACTATAGGTATTATTCTATTTCGATGTCTTTTTTTACTTGTTTTGTTTTCTTTTATTATTTTTTTTCTCTCCATCCCCTCACTCTCTCTCGTCGGGCCCCTCCCCCATCTCCTTTCTGTTTTTTTCTTCTTCCCCTGGAAACCCTAGGCGCGACGCTCCTCCTCTCGCAGGACCGGCCTCCCCTTTCACCCTTCAGTGGCGCTACGCCCCCTCACTCCTCACCTGCTGCCTTCCCCTCACCCAGGCCGCACCCTCTCCCTCTTCGCCTGCTACCTCCCCGGCTCCCCCTGGCATCGCGTCGGTCCACCGCACCCCAAGGCCGGAAGCCCCTCTTCTTCTCCGACCAACAACATCGCTGGTTCCGGCTCCCCCACCAGCGGCTTTCCCTCCTTCCGCGTGAGCGGTTCCTCTTCAGTTGAGTTCTTTTCTTCATTTTTTTCATCTAGAGTTCATGGTCGTTCAGTTGGAATGAGGTCCGAATTTAGGGTTACAATTAAATTTTCATGGTTCCAATGCTTGATTTAGGGTCAATTTGTGGTTTCTTGTGGTGCCGTCGAGGTGCAATGGTGATTTTTCACATTCTGTGGAAGATTCTTGGTTAAAGGTAGGTGGTTCCATGTCTTTACATCATTGAGATAATTTAGTTTGGTTGTCTAATTAATTTAATATGGTCTAGGATTTAATTTCATAATGTGAACCATGTTTATAATGTTCTGGCATGCTCGTATGATGAGATTGGATTTCTGAAATAGTAGTCTCTTTTTGTTTATATGTGTGTTGTCATATAAATGATTGGTTGTTCTTTAAAATCTGTGTGAAATGCATTTTGAAAATTGGTTAACATGCATGCATCATGAAAATTTCACTTTCCTTAGAAATGATCATGTTTTCTTCATTTTGAACTTGTTGGGGTAAGTCCAAAAATTGTTTAATCAATTGTTTATATAGTGCAAATGTGGATTTAGAATATTTGAGTGCGAAATTTATTTTTAAATGGTCTTTGCACGTAAAAATATGTGTTTTTTTAGTGCAATGTTTTCAAGTTGGGTTCTAGGTGATGTTTGGTTGGTGAGAACTTAGTTTTTATGGGTAATTGAGTTGTGTATGTCTTAGTGTGGGTTTTTAATGTGTAGCGAATCATTTTAAGAGGTGCAGATGGTTCAGACAATGTGTAGTTTGGTGAAACTACTTTTAAGGACAATTTATTAAGCAAGTTGTTTGAATGACTCCTTTTTTTGTAATTGGGTGTGTTTATTTGGGTCGGCCCTTGTTCTATTATTAAAATAATTCTTCCTAAGTTGTGCAAATTGTTTATGTTCTTGTTTGAGTGTTTTTCCAAATGGAGTTTTTTGCGAAATGATTAGGTAACGACAAATATATTTTTTTGAAAGGTATTTTTGGCGTGTGTGAGTTATTGAAATGTTGTTTGGGTGTTAAAATAGTGACTTGTGTGTAATTTATGGTATGGTTTGTGATATGGGCAAAACAATATACCATGTGAATGTGAAACTTGATTGAGGACAAGGGAAAACCACGGGTACCTAGGTGGGTGGACTAGAACTAGTGCGCTAATGAGACGGATGGGTATCGTCCCTATCACACTTAGCTGGATTGATGATTGAAACACTAACTAAACATGATATCTGAGGGTCGTGGCCTTCTAAGCCACATGTTCTGAGGGTCGTGGCCTTCTAAGCCGCGTTTTCTGAGGGTCGTGGCCTTCTAAGCCACGTTTCACCGAGACGCGAGGTTCTAGGGTCCCACTCGAGTTAGATGAACCTTAGGGGATTTACCCATAGTGCTCTACCATCTATGACGTGGTGCCTTCCGTCGGCATATAGAGGACCACATGGGTGTGAGTATGTGTGTGTGTGTGTGTGAGTATGGGTGTGTGTGTGTGTGTGAGTATGTGAGTGTGTTCCCATGTTGAACTTTTCTCTTCCTCTTTAAAATCGTGTCTGTTAAATGAGTACTTTTTAGTGTTTTTTTAGCATTTAGCTTGTAAAGGATTTCTTTAAATGAATTTTGAAATTAAAATTTTGAATAAACACATTTAATTGTCTTTTTGATGTTGTGACAAGGAACCTTTTTATTGGGTGACGTCCTATTGGGATTTTGGCTCACACCCTACATACACCTTTGGGTGTATGTAGACTTTGTTTCTTCTGTATTCCAGGTTGTGACTTCATGCTCAGTGATGGTGGTTGGTCGTTCGTGGTCTTCATGTGAAGGTTAACGTTTGTGACGTGTGGATGTCACACCTCTCCTGTTTCTTGGAGGTTTGAGTTTGAGTTGAGTATCTTTAGTTGTCGTTTTATTTTGGACGTTGGTTCATGTTTTAATCCTTTAATGTTGATTTTATTTTAAGGGTATGTTTGGTGGTCAGTTCATAGTATTATTTTATTCAACTTATCAGAGGTTTTGAGTTTATTATTTTGGGTAAATCGTACCCACGTGCTAGTTTTGATACCCGGGAACTTGTGCCAGCCCGTGGGGATCGGGAACGCCCTTCGGGCCTTGCTGCGGACCGGACCGGGCACCGGGTCAGATGGCGACCCGGCCTGGTTCATGGCAGATTATATTAGTTATCTCTTAGACCTCAAAAATTCATTTTAAAAAAAGAAAATCTACATTAGGGTTTTTATTAAAACATTTATACACAAATAAATAAATATATTTATGACACAATATTGATGAAGTGTTTAGCTCATTAATGAATGATTTAAATAAATAAGATTATAAAGAATACATAAATATACAAATCCTATCGAATTATTATTGGATGATTTTATTTCAAATAGAATTCATCTTATTGCCACCTTTAATATTTTTTTGACCTTTAGAAACCTAAAATAATTATATATTAAAATAATATTTCCATTCATTCCTAAAGATCCCATCATCCACCCTTGTAAAAATCCCTCACTTTTAACCCATTCTTCACACATCTCAATCCCCTTTTATCGTAAAAACTCTACCTAATTACACTCCCAACGTCTCTCTCCTCCTTATATAAGCCTTCCCATAGGCCAAATTGAATTCATGTAAAAATTTTGGTTCAATCCAAATGGAGATACCAAATTTAAAAGCAATATCTTCTCGTAAATTATATTTTTAATTTTACATATACAACCCCCTAAACTCTTTTTATTACATTATTTTATAAAAACAACTATATAATAAATATACTAGTTTGTTTTTATAATATGTATTGGAATTACACATACACACACCTCCATTTAATGGTTAAAACACATAATGTTTCCATGGAAGGCTCACTAGTGCCTCAGGAAATGATGATTATTCAAATATCTCCAAACACTTTCCATTGTGTCCATTATGATGGGAATGTATTTATATGTGATATATATTATATTTATTTTATATATTTAATTCTGTATTTTTAATTTATATCATACCCTTATGGTTTCCATAATGGGTAAATATGATAATTTCATTTGAGAAAGTGCAGAGTAATGCCCCCTCAACGTGATATGGCTCATTCTTTCCATACATGGAGGGTATAATGTATGGGGTTAATTGAATTATAAATGATATTATACTGGAATTATATTATATCTATATATCATTTTGTTTTTTCCATTAAATATTAAATATAAATGAAAGTAGCGTGCTTGTGTACGTTCGACAACCGTCTCCATGAACTGCACATTTCATTTCTTATCTTCAAATGTTATGTACTCTTATGAATACATATATAAAATGAATATATGTGATATATATGATATATAAATCATGAATATAATTATTTTTATAATTCAATTTCGACCACACGGATAATTTATAATTATTATATGCTCATTTTTTACTCATGTTATGAACAACGACAAAATGTACAATATGAACTCAAATAATTATATAATTGTTAACGAAAGTAAATAATTGCTATTAAATTAACAATTAACATAAAATTGGTTCTTAAGAAAGTAAAAATTAACATAATTTTTTTTGAGGCAATTAAATAATGATCTAATCAAGTCATTCATGAGTTATGGGGTTTTTTATCTCACAATTTATTCCATGAGATTTCCGTTGTTCTCTATATATTTATAGCATTTTGTACTACCATTTCATAAAAATTATCATGATTATTGTTATATTCATGCTATTATGTGATTAGTTTGTTGTTTATAATCCTTGGGTCATATGACATGGTTGATTACAACGTGGTAAGAGGTGTCTTATCTCACTTTTAATTCGGTGAGATTTATATTGTTTAACACATATTTATTTATTTGTGTACTACCATTTGATATATATTTTCATAATTATATTTATATTAATTGTATTATATGATTAATTTGGTGTTTATTAACTTTTTTTAAAATTAATCAATTGATTACAACAAATTTAAGGGGTTTTAATATCCCTTTTTTATTTCCATGAGATTCATAAAATATTTGCAACTATTTCACTAAATATGGTGTATGTTATTCCCATGATTGTATTAAATATTTAATATAACTCGATTTATTTTTATTTACATATCCATTGTATGATCCTTGTTTCAGGGGGTGTATGTTTCATTCGTTACCATATCAGTAATAGAATCTTTCACCCTCCACATTTTAAAAGAATTATTTTTGTTATGTATTATAATTTACATATTCTTATGTTGGGATATGTTTTATATGTCTTTATTGTTATAAATATTATGTCCCAGTAATGAGATATCCTTTTCTCTATCGTATACTTATTTTTTGAATTTTAATTTGATGATGTTTGGCTATCAAATTTCTGTAAGATAGCTTCTTCACTCTATTTCAATTATTTGGGTTAAATGTCTACTTCCTGATAATGTCGTGCTATGAATATGTGTGAATAAAATCTGATAGTTTTATAAGTAATATCCATATATATTGGGTGTATTTATATTTTTTCACCCTATAATTATGTCATTGTTTTTTCTTTAATATAAATATACCACCTTTATAAGGGATTTCATCTCCATTTGCATAGCATTAAGACTTCATTGTTGTTATGCGCCAATTACCTTTTATATGGTGTATATATTTCAAATTTTAATGTTATAACATGCATATATGTATTCTCATGATATTATAATTTATCTATTAATTTCATTCCTCAATTGTTTTTATTCACGCGTCTCTCATTTTTTTAACTCTTTAACTAAATTATTATTTAAAATATTTATTCTCATAAATCATTTCATTAATTCCCTTGTTCTAAAATGGTTTTTATTATTTATTTATATGAACATTAATGTTTTTAAATGTTAATTACATTAAAATTTTCAATGTGTTAGGGGATATGTTGATTCCAAAAATCTCTACATTAAATTTTTTAATGCGATTTTGGAAATGGGTTAGTAAAGAAAGTATTATGTCAATAGCATGAAATAATATATTGTGATAGTAATGTGGTAATGTTATATTTCAATTTTGATTATTTTATGTGTTATAATATGTTATGGTTCTTCATAATTCATAACGATTACATGTGGTTCTGTGATCATCCTAGGGTAGGTGATCTTTAAGTAGCTATATAATGCATTGGGTAATGTGATAGAGGTAAATGTTAAGGTCTCCCCTAAGAGATTTAGGGTATATATTGTGATGGGTATTCCCAACATAACTCCCAATGTAGCTGTGATAAATACAATATATGTACGATATGTATTCCACATGTAAACTTAGAATTTATAATTTTTTGTGTTATTTATAAATCACATGATTTCATGATTTATGTTATGATTAAAATGTATGGATTCATTGATTTGTATTTAATGATGTGTTAATGTTTCCTTTGATTATTTTATGACCCATACTGAGCATTTTAGGCTCATCCCAGGTTTTGAAATGTTTTTCACAGCACATAATGATTAATAGGGTCAAGGATGGGATCACGGAAAATTCATCCTGTCTAAAACATGGATCTAGACATGACTCATTTTTTAATGAGTTTTAATTTTATGAAAAAATGGATACATAATTGTAGTGTCTACATGTAATTTTATTGTTATTATGTAATAGTTATGGACTAATTCTAAAATCTCTAAACTTGAATAGATCCTCAATGTTAATTATTAATTTAATTTAAGATTATGCAATGTTATAATGCCAGGTCCTTATAAATAATATTTATTCATACAAATTATTTTAGAAAAATTGAATATATATATATATATATTTTTAAAATAAACATGAAAACATATAATTATAATTTAATAGAAATTGAATGTTCTTGGTAGGTGGAAACTAAATTAATTCCACACATTTTGACCTAATATTCCTCTCATATTATAAATAAATACCAAATTGGAATTGTATTTAAAAAAATATGATTATATTAGAAATATTTTTTGAAATATAAATATTGTAATAAATGAAATCATAATTTTTTTTAAAAAAAATAAATGAATAAAACACATTTTACAATATCCGTGTTTTGAGGAAAAAGGTATTCAGACTGAAGAGTGAAATAAAGATAAATTTCCTTAAAAATATTCTTTGGAACACTTGTGTACATAATGTGAGAAAATTTAATGGAAATAGTTTTCTATCATGAAATAACATGGGTATAATAAAGTGGATGTCTTTTGAAATATATAGATCAAAATATCAATTTATTTGTAGAAAATCATAAATAATCTTGAAAAATGATGAGATTATAACATAAACATTCTATAATAATGGTAACCTTCAATCAAAATCAAAATAAAATAAATAAAATTAGATGAAATATTAAATACCATGAATATTAATTTAATAATCATATAAAATATCATATTTTAAATATATACTCAACACAAAGGAAACAGGTTTTGAATTTGGAATATGCCTCATGGAAGTCTATGTGAGAAGAGAAACCCTCAGGTTTGATGTAATTTTTATTTTCTGAAAACTAATATAATATATATATATATATATGGTTTTTATAAATCTATTATTAAATTAATGTAAAATTAATAATATCATATATATTTATAATATAATTTATAAAACTTTTTTAATTACTATTTCATTATTTTAATTGTTTTAATGGTCAATTGGCTTGTTTTATCTTCAGCATTTTCTGATGAAAAACCATGTTATTTTGGATATGAAATATATATATATATATTTTTTTTAATTTTTATAATGTTTTAATCATAATATTTACTCAATAGATAAATTTTTTGAACCATTTATTAGTTATTGACATGGAAAATTACTTGAAATGCTTCGTGCAGACAGCATGATGTACGTACGCAAAAGAAACCATACCATTACCTTAACTACTTTTTGTGTATTGGAATTTTTGATATAATAATTTTAAATTATAATAATAATCTCATATATATTACAGATATTAAATAATTTATGACTATTACATTTTATGAAATGATAAATAGATAAATTTATTATAATCCGTCGCAAATGTTATAGTCTATTGTACACATAGGCGATGTTATTATATAGGAAACATAATGGAACATTAAAAAGGTATCTGAGATATTTAAATTAAATTAATCTAGTAAAATATTAATTATAATATAATTTTCTTCAGTACATCTATAAATCTATTTTAGAACAGTGGAGATGGATGACATTTTATATTGGTTTGCGAGGTGGTTTTTTATTGAACAACGAATCGTTTATTTTATATCACATTTGATAAGTAGGAATAATGATAAATATTATGAAATATATATAATGATGACTAATACTATTTTAAATATATGGATTATTATAATGGATATTTTATTATATATTTATTGTTGGATAATGAATAAATAAAAACTGATATCATTATAAAGATAATAACCTTCTCTAAGAGAACTGTCCCTTAGACATAATTTTAATGACCATAATGTTTTTATTTTAGGAGGACTATAAAATATAAAAAATCTATAAAGTGGTTAGTGATGTATTATTTAGGGGTTATATGAGATATATGTAATTAGATATGTTAATAAATGAATGTTTGTGTATTCTTTTTAAAAATAGGGGATAAGAATCCACATGAAAAAAACATTAAATTTCCACATAGAAGGAAAAATAATATTTTAATTCAAATGAAAATAATTCCCATTAAAAATAAATTATATATATAGTATTATATGATTAAAAGGCTTCATAAAATAAATTTCTTGAATGTGCTGAGTCATTTTTTAACCCTTATAATTTTAGTTTAACCTACACGTATACTAACTTATACCTTAACTATATTTAAACATTATAATATTTTCACTATTAATTTAAAAAAAATATTCATAAAATATGGGAAAAAATATATTTTTTTAAGAGATATAATTTATAAATTTAAAAATTCAATTCATAGTTGTGGAAAACATTAAATTAAAATTAATCTTGTTGATATGATGACAAACTGGTATTCCATATAGAAATTTTTCAAAAGTTTAAGTTGTTTTTATATCTATATTAATTATTGATGTGATTTTAATGACTTAAATTATAGTAAAATTTATATAATTTACATTATATTAAATTTTAAATCAAAATAAAAAAAAATTATTATTTCAAATATATTAATAGAATTTTCAATTCCAAATAAAAACCTATATTTTTTATTATTCAATAAAAATTTCTGATTTTAGAAAATTATATAAAAATCACCCAATCATAATATTAAAGTTATTATATCGAATATTTATTTCATTTTATTAAAATAATTTTCCTAAAATAAAAAAATCATATTATTTTTGACATGATGTGACAAAAATAGTTTTAAAAAATAGTGTTTTTAAAAATAATATTAGAGGTGTTCACATCTATTTCGTAAAAACTCAAAACATAAATGTTATACATGTAATTGAATATAATAAATATATATATAACTCTAATAATTCATTCAAAAAAACTAATCATGCTATTTTTTCGATGTAAAACACATTTTTCACATAAAATTAAATTTGCATAATATGATATCATTTGTATTCAAATTATTTTTTTAAAATTATAATTATAATATCAGGATAGATTTATTTAAAAAAAATCTAAAAACCTTATTTTCATAATTTTTTAAATCCTATTCATAACCACCATTGCAATGGCTATGTTAAAATTATTATATTAAAAAGATAATATTTTAACAAAATGATACCTTAAATTTAATCATGGTGTTGGGTGTAAACCAAGATAAAATAAATGTTCTGTTCGAAACAAAATATAAAAAATATTAAATTTACATGAAATATTTATACCTCACAATAAACATTGGATATCACATTATAACCTTTTTAAATTAATTCCCCCATTAAATTTTTAATATTAGTACCAATATCTAAGAATACCTCATCCTCATTACATCTAAAGCTTCACATGTATGTTTTTCAAGCTAGTAATTTCACTATAAAAAATTGACAATGTGACTGGTTAGTTTTTATAAAACATTATATTTTAAATCTAATGTCCTTACTAGTTTTCCTCATAATAAAAACAATCTCCTAAAATTATAATCATTTAGTTACATACATGTGTCAGATAGGTTTTTTAATTCCTCTATATAGATAAATGGAAGACATCATAAACAGATATGAGTCTACTAGAAGCTCCAATTGATAGTATATTATCGTGATAAAATCTTAAATTTCAATGTAATTGACAATCAAATGTATTATATTTTCTTTTTATATCATAGGTAAACTTATATCCTTTCTTAGTTTGTCTCTAAACATCCACCTCATCTATTACTTTGAGAAATGATATTGAATTTTTTTCCTAAATAACTAATTGTTCATACAATATATAAAATGATGTTAATCCATTTCTACTACCTCTAGTTAAAAAAATTGGGAATAACTATTTACCAAGTATTTATAAATATTTCTATTGTAATTTTTTAAATTAGACCATAAAACCTATTCCAAAGATAAAATTTTGCAAATAAAAATTTGTTCTCCTTATAAACATTCAAAAACCGTAATTTTATAATAATTCATTAAATTTACCAAATTCAACTAATCATTAATACACTATATATCAATTAAAACATTAAATGATCACATAAAACATATTTGAATAACAATGTCAAATATTCTCATGAATCATGGTAATGACCAAAATTTCCATTAATCCTAAATGAAATCCTGATTGTTTCCTCAATCAATGAATATATCCAAATATAATTCAGTTTATTCCACTGAACCTATCATGTGGTAATCTCGATCAATGATAAAATATTCTACTATATCAATAAAAAATTAATGAATTATATGGTAATCAATATAGTCCAATTTTATTTATCCATATAAATCAAATCATTATTCTAGCCTATTTGTCTCAACATTATGAATATGTGAAGGGTTTCCATTTTATTGTTTTATTTTGCCCAGAAATACCACTTTTCAATTTATTAACATATCATGGTTATCATAATAATTCATCATATTATTTTAAATATATAATGAAAAACCTATAGTTAATTATCCTTAAATATTTAATGATTCATGATTTCTAATTCATTAACACATAAATAAAGATAAATAATTCTTAAAAAATTAACATGGATTCTTTAACTTATTCATTAATACCTATTTAAATTATTTTCATTTTCATTTTATATATGATCAACAACAACAAAAAATTACATCCACAATATTTATTACAAACATCACGTGATTTACACCAAGGAAACCAATTTGTATAATTCCAATAATTTGAAAATATAATAAAATTATCTATTTATAATAACACAGGGAGGCATATATTCCATTCCACTATATTAAAACAAATTTTCTTACTTTTTCAGTAATTTCATACTACATGCCATTCTTCTTCACTCATAGAACATTTTCTCGTGCATTTTAGATAGAAAAAAAATACATTATGTAATCCTAATGTTTTGTTTTTGGTGTGGTTGTGTTTTTGGACAAAGCTATCATACCACAAATGATTATGGTTGGTATTTTATAAAAATATGATTTTACGGTTTCCTGAAGAACATTGATGAAAGGTGGAAACCGATGAGTACCGCCTACCATAATTAATGGGAAACATTCCATGTTCTGAGAATGGTACACCTAGCATCAAAAATGGTATGTCGAGGTTATTTGCGGAACCAAAAACAGTTCGCGGCTGAGTAGCGGTGCGGTAGACAGAAGTTAGAAGAGGAAATTTTTTATGTAGTACCAATGAGGGTATGTGATGCACAAATGAAAATGGATGTTTGATGGATTGTGGTTCACAGTGGATGACAAATCAGTAAACGATGGGGTTTTGATCAATTATTTGGCAAATCTAGATTCGATGGATTATGTGGGCATCATTGCCTATATTAGAAATAATAATCCCATCGATTATTATAGAGATGGAAAATCATTAGAACATATTATTTATCCAGTATTTTGATAATATATGAAGGTGGTTCATGAGGAATAATCTTGTAATGACAAGAGTGGTTCATGCGAAAACATTTTTGTCAATGAATTTAAGAAGAATATTTTTTATGCATAACACTTGGTATGTAGAGGAGGAATCTATGTTATGGGATAGAGTGAATTCTGAAACCGGTACACATAGGGAGAGATCTTTAGACGTAAGGGATGGTGGTCTGTGAACAACAAACAATTCGTGGATAGAGGGTGATTTAAATCATAGGATCGTCGCAGCTGTACATGGATGTAGTACGCGATTGTGAGGGAAAAGGTAGTCCACATACAGAGGAGGATCACAGAAGATGCATCAACATGTATAAGAGGCACTTCACACACCAAACCGGATACTCAGTATACTGGAGAGACAAGGTGGTTCACAATTTACATAGGGAAGCATCCAAAAGATTCAATACAATTTGCGAAAGTATTTTCTGGTTCCTAATATTACTTGAGAAGGTGGAATTATTTTGTGGGAGAAATTTTAACTTCATCAGGGAATCTATCTATAGGTGAGGATGTATGAATTCATGAAAATCAAGGGACGTACATGTCCACAAACTGTGTTCGACCTACAAGTCGATAAACTGTGAGTGGATTCTATTCATAGAGCAGTGAGTGAAGGAAGAGGAATATGATGACATATTCTACCAGTAGTGAGCCATATAAAGAGTTTTAGAGATTTCCCATTGGGAATACAGTTAGTAGAACCTAAATAATGTAAAGGAAGAAAGCCTGGGTATATAAGATCTAGCCCGAACATTTTTCTCATTATTGGTAGTGAGCCTTTGTGAATCTGGTACATCAACACATTATCATTTTATACTCCATGAACATATCCTAGTGAGAGTGAACCATGTAAAAATCAATATGTCCTATTAAATATTTCATATTTTTTAATATATTACTATAGGAGGAACAAAGGATTTTATTTTTTTCTAATAAGGAATCATGATCCAAAAGGGAAAATGTTTTATTCAACCATACTATAATTCAACCTCCTCTCAGGGTATTCTACATAGTGGACCTAAAAATTTCATAAGTTACTATGACTAATTTTTTTTCCTTTCAAACACATAAGAACCAAAATCATCATTCCCATATATTCCCCACCTCTCAAGCTCTTGAGGAGCAATATACTTCTCTTCGTTGGTAATTTTTGTATTCAGATATGGTAAAAGATCTTAATCATATATAATGACAACTAATTTCACTCCATTAATAATAACATATCATATCTCATCATCATATTTTCTATCTCATTAATTGATAATGTTTTTTTGGCCCATGGTTATGACTAAAACAAAAAATTATCATTTGATTAAATATTATCTTTGTGGGAAGGCAAGTAAATATTCAAAATTATATATATTATTTAAAAATCAATAAAAATTATTTTAAACATATGAAACCCCAGATTTAGCATATATTATTAATTAAAGTTAATTTTTTAAATCTATAATTCTGTTTTATAATGTTTTTTTTAATTTCCTAATTTTATCACTCAATAGTGTCATACCAGTTGTGAAAAATGACCATTTCTGTGTATCAGGTCATGATTTATTCCCTATAAATTTTTAATTTTTAGAGTTATTACACATATTTAACTTTATTTTATACCAACTTCTAGATTTAGTACACAAAAATGGATTTAATTACATGGAAAACACATTCTCTATCCTTTACATATATTGCAGTACACGTTCCTATGTGTTTTCTCATCCTTATTTGTTTCATTTTGACATGACCTTATGCATATCTCTAACGTATACTAATTCTAGGTTCCAATGGTTAAATAACATAACCCCTAATTATACCATTTGTGAAATTTTATTTACATTGAATTTTATTTTATATTTTTTTATCAATTATCATTAAATTTCCAAAAATATATTGCTAATATTCATTAATTTATACCAAAATTGTATACCGGACAATTGTTTTTATTTAATGGTGGATCTTGAGAATATCCCATAAATATATTTCCTCATATTAATGTTCATATACATACCCTACATAAAAAAATTCATCAGGTCATGGGAAATATAAAAATATGAATTTGTGAAATCAATTGCTCAGCAAGGGGAACCAAGTGAGGTTTCAAAATATCACGAGCATAAGTGTATGAAAATATAATAATAACAATTGAAAAACATGAAATGTATCTCAAATAAAACATTCATGATTCATAGATTAAAATTTTCTGATTCATCATGTATATATTAGAATACAATCAAATAAAATAATTCATAAGAGTATAACAACAGCATAATACATAGAGTTTTTAAAAAAACGTAATAATATAATATCATTACCATACTAGACAAGGATAAAATTAATGGATATAATATTTTAATGAGTTCTCTCCAAAATCCACAACAGTTGTAAATGGTAACTTTTGACACCATTATAGTAGAAATATATCATTACTACACAAGGTTCACTACCCCATTTCAGACATTTATATCTCATGAGATAAAAATATTTACCCAATTAATTTGAGGGAGATACACATCCGCCAAATTAATTTTTATAATATAACCACTTTCATTGAATTTAATTTAATGAACAGTATATAAGGAAAATCATACTTATGTTTTTCATAATACACTAAAATATCAATTTTATCATAATCCATTAATGAAATGAGTTTTATAGAAATTTCATAATATAATAACATAATGAAAAGGAGAGAGGTCTTGTAATCATGCAATCATTTGATCATATAATATACCATTAAAAGAATTTGTTTTTATAAAAACATCCTTAAGTATTTACCCATGGAAGACAATAACATATCATTAACACCATGTTATCATTAACATAATCCATTCATGGAAAGAATAAAAATGTTATCAATGGATGATGTCCCTATTATGGGAATTGAAATATTAATATATTTCATCTTATATAGAATTTTTTTAAAATAAGTCTTGAAACAATTTTATAAGGAAATAAAATATCATTAAAAATATCTGAAATATATAATTTTAAAAATCCATTTAATTATAAATAAATTCAACAAAATGTAAATGAAACAAAAAAATTTTATAATCATTTCTTGATGGAAATATCATTTCCTATTAGGAAACTTTATTAAAAAAATTAAAAATTTGTAAAAAAATTTAATTGAATATAACCATGATTATTATAAAGGATTATTATAATAAAATAATGGTAATTATTGTGTTAAATTATATACAGGTAATATAGATTAAAATAAATATTCCATTTAAATATTCAGTAGATTCCAAAATAAGATTTTTTTTAAATTTTATGAACGTTGTCTTAGATAAAATCATGAAAATAGAAAAACAGGTAAAAATATCATTAATGATTCAATTATAATTGTTTAAAATTATTTTTTATATTATTATTTTAAAAAAATTGGTCTGTTGAAAACGATATCTAGAAAAATAGAGTAATAATTTTAGATTAACATAAAATAATTATATTTGAACACTTCAGTACATATATAGAGGATGATGAAGGGAAAAACATCACAAGTGAAACTATACATGAATGATGTGAATATGTATAATTAGATACATATCATATGTTCTCATCAATTTTAAGCAAAATCATGAACAATCCCAATAATCTAGGTGATTGTAACATAAAACATTAAACACTTTTATATATATAAATGTAATACCCATAAAATAAATGATATAAAATTAAACATTAAAAATCATGAAGATAAATGAATTCATGATACAACATATAATTTTCATTTTATAAACCAGACAATGGAAATATGTTTTTTATATGGAATATGACTCATGGATGAAAAAGTTAGAAAATAAACCCTTATTACTCTAGTTTATCTTCTATCATATTGCTTTGAACATCATATATTATAAATATTTTCTTATATTATATCTATTAAATAAAATTAATCAAATTTATAATATAATATATGATCATTTAAAAAACCCATTATATGTTATATAGTTATATTTCATAATTTTTATTGTTTCATGTATTAATTAGATTAATTTATCATGAACATTAATTACTGAATGATATGGGTAATGTGTAGATGTCATATATATCATCAAAAAATTATAATTATTTTCAAAATATTAAAATTTAATTAATATATAAATTTTTATAACCAATTAAGAATGTTGTATATGGAAAATTAATCACAAGTTTTGTGAAGGTAATATGTTGAATGTTCTCACAAGCGACAATATCATTCATGAAACATGTGTATGGGTAAGTAATAATAAGATATAATAATTTTCATGAACAAATATAATCTCATATATATTACATAAATAAAATAATTTTATCATTAGTATTTTTGTTTTAAATCATATGTAAAAAAAATATCAATTCACTTCAGATGGTGGTAGATCCTTGTTAACAATACCAACATTATCAAATTTGAAATGTGAATTAAAAATAAAAAATTCAAATGTGATAATAATATTATATAAATTGAATAATATAATTAATATCATGTAAATGATGAAAAAAAATCATTATATCAATCCAGTAATGGTCACGATGGAATCAAATCACATATTTTTGTGAGATGGTAGTTCTACGTACACACGATAGAAGATTTAATTTCATATTTTAAAAAAGATAATATGGAAAAGTATTTTTTAATACTCATATAAAAAAATCTTAGGATATATACTTTTTAATATATAATTTATTTTTTAATAAAAAATTGATAGTTTATAATTAATGTGAAAATGAAAGAGATTTGTAATGATAATTACATTATCTAAGAGATTACTCCTTTGAATCTCCTCATAAATACCCACCTATTTTTATTTTCTGAGGTAATTTATCTCTAGAACATGTGTATTGTTTTTTTATGATATTTTTTATCAGGTTATGTTAAAAATATATTCCTTGGGAGATGTTATTACGTAAAGGGTTTCAGTGGAATTTTATATGTTGTGGAATGGAACACATAAGGAATCTACATAGAAATTTCCTAAAATAATTCAATATAATAAAGTCACTCCATAAAAAATTAATAAATTTTAAAATAGATTCTAAAATTGTATTGGATATAACTAAATATTCCTTTACAATGGAAATTATAAATGTTTTTGGTCATTTTAAACCCATTTTTTATTTGTCCACAAACAGATAAAATTATATTACTTTAACCACAATAAATAATTTTAACATTTTTAAATATGCATTATGGTAAAAAAAATTGTTGAAATTATTAAATAATATAATGTTATCAGATTAGAAACATAAATTCTATTTCTCTAAATTCATTTCATAGATGTTGAAAATAATTATTTAAAAAATGATAAAAAGTGATGAGAATTTATGTTTTAAAAGTGAAAATGTTGAAATGGTTAAAAGGTTTTTATATGAAAAATAATTATTAAAATAATTTCAATGATCTAAATTGGATTAATATATATTCATTTGAAAATATTTTATTGTTAAATCTACACTTAATTGTATTGATGTTATTAAATTCCTTAAATGATATGACAATCCATAAATAAAACCAGAATTTTTTAATGTTCCTCGCAAATTTTATCATATTAGAAAATAATTAAAAATCACAAATAATTTTATTTATGATTATAGATATTATTTTTTCTATAAAATTACTATTTTTATATTTTAGAAAAATAACATTTAATTAACTATGCAAATCGAGATAAAAAATCATCTTAGAAAAATAAATTTATTTATCATAAAAATTTAATTTATAATTATATATTGTATATAAGACCCATAAAATAGATATTTAATATTTTAATTTAATATAATATATATATATATTGATATATGAATTTATAAAGGTTATTTTTTTAATTAATTTATGTAAACACAATGGTTTGCCAAAAAATAATCAATCAAAAAATGGATTCATTTATATTCAAAAGGTTATTATATTCATTTATAGTAAAGAAGAATCAAAATAATTAATTACATAATATTTTTAAAAGAATATATTAATAGTTATAGTTAATCATATTCATAACCACTATTCCAACAGAAATTTGAAAAATATTATACTAAGTAATTATATTTTATTATTATTTTATGTTAATATTAAATTTATTGTTTCATGTTGCACAAATAAATTCTCGATGTTTCATGAAAAAAAATATCAAAAATATTTAATTCCTTTTAAAAAAACATACTTCCACAAAATCCAGAGTTTTTACAGTTTGTACTATACATTCACTTATAGAAATTGTAAAGAAATTAACTTTGATTTCTAAAAGATAGTGTGTACATTATAAATTGGCATATTATATGAATCACATCCTGATGGGATAAAAAGTTAAATAATCATGGTAAAATAGATTGATACATCAATCATGAAATAAATTTGAATACAAAAATTATGAAATTATTATTTTCAATGAATATCATTATTCCTTATATAATATCCCTCTATATATATCATTATAATCTTCCACGATTTTTATAAAATGAATAAATTAATTGGGTTTCTAGATACTTAATAAGAGTATTTTAATGAATATGTTAACATGAATCAGTGAGAATAAAAAATATGGATAGATATATAACTGATCACACATGAAATTGAAACTCAATGATTATCATTAGTAGATAAGTATTAATAAATATAATGTGGTATATATCTAAAAAATGAAATTTTTAATATCATTAATAGGTTGATTAGATAAGAAATAATCAATATTATATTTCAAATAACAGAACAAAAATTCTATTTAAATAATTGTAATATCTTGAATAGATTTAGCTTTATAAAGAAGGAAATATAAATAAAGGAAAAGAAAAGTTGTTCAATTAATTGAAGGATAATGAAAAGAATCTTGAGATAATATAAATTATATAATATCAGGGAAAATAATAAGTGAATTCATAATAATTAAATTGATTAATAATTGGATTTTATGACCTCATGCATCGTGATACCTCTACTATCAAGACCATTCAAAAGAGTGAATAAATGTAGAGGTCAAAACGAATTTAATTATAGAATAATTATTCTATTCATGATAAAACTAATGCATTAGAAGCCATATAATTATAATATCTACCTATCATTACCTATTTAAATCATTTCACATATATCAAATAATCAATTTTATTTATTAACAGTTCCCTTTTTTCAGTAAATGCATATATTAAATATATGATATGTATTTAAAATTATGTCCACATATTATCAAATAATCATGAATTTTGAACATCGTATTTATAATTTACTTATAGTTTATGTGAAAAATATGTATTATATATATTATATAAATATTTAGGGGTATATTGGATGTCTAATTATCACATTAATGTGAATATTTCAAGGGAAAGATAATAACTAAAAAAATCCAAGAAACATAATATAACAAAATTCCACGGTTAAAATTATCATAAAAAATCTACATAAATAATATTTATCATGTAAAAAACATATCCATAGTACATTATATGTAAAATAATGTGTAGTTGTCACTGAAAAATTGTAATACCATAAAAATAACATTAAATTCATTCTTGTTTAACAACAAAAGTTTCAATGGAAAATGATATTTTTTAAGACTAAATGTTCAAAAAATATATTACAGATAATTTGTTTGAAAATAAATACTAAAAAATATAAACTATTGATTAAAAAATACAGTTTTCATGATGGTATAAAACTTTATACATTTCATACATATTAAATGTGATTCCTTTGACATTTTCCAAAAAACAAAAACATGATTATATTGAAAATGTAATTAAAAATACAATAAAATAATTTTTTAAAAGAGGAAAATCATTAATAATTTCATTCTAAATTCATATAGAGTGTGTCAAAATAATTTTCAAACATATTTTTAGAAAACATATTTTTAGTAAAAATTATTTTCTTCCAAATCTATAAGTGATGAAATATTTTATTGATGATGTATTCTACATCCATTTTTTAAATAATTATTTCAAAAATTTAAATTTTAATTGAGAAAATATTGAATAAATAAATGAGATTAAAATTAAATTGGATTATTATATAATGATCAGATAACTTTCATCAATGAAAATTCATTAAAAAATAATCATTATTATAATTATATTTTGAAATAAACACATAGAATGATCATATGATAATGTGGGATTTATTCAATGAGTTTATTTTTTTTATAAAATTTCAATCCAAATAAAACAAGTTTTTATGACCCATATTATAATAAAAAATTACAAATATATTATTATAATATCAAATAAAATGATAATGTAATATATTCCATTGCCATGAAATAGAATTACTAAATTATTTTCCACATTTTAACTTTTATATCAAATTAACATATATAAAATAATTAGAATTTCAAGACACAATACCATGAATATGTAGTTAATAATTATAATATATATCCTATTGAGTCAATATATAAAACATATAATAAAAAATAGTAGAATTACATTTATATATTATTAAATAATGGGAAATAGAGATGAAGTATCTTAAATCACGCTTTTCATTTGTTTTACATGATTTAGCCAAGAGTATAATGGTTTTGATAATGATATTAATTTATTCAAGAACCATATTCATAAAATTATATTTATTAATATAATAGATATCACATTGAATTTAGAATCTTATAATTAAACAATATATACTAAATAATGAAAATAGGATTTATAAATGTTTATACAATAATTCATTTATACCAAATTAATTATCAATGAACATTAATAATAAATCCATTATTCCATTATTATGTTTATTAAATCGCGGTGGTACATATTATTGATATATAAGTATATACAGAAATCCATTATGATTAGAAGATTAATTATAAAAAACTAGTATTACCATCTTAGAATAGAGTTGTGAATTTGTCACATCGAAATTTATTTTCTTGTCTATATTGTATCCATTGATGGAATATCATATATAATTTTAATGAAAATTGTAAGAAAAAAATGAACTACATTGTTGAATATAATTGATATATATCCTTTCTTTGATTTATTTTACAACTATCAATGGTATGTAAATAAATTTAATGTTGAAACTCGTTATATTGATATCCCATAATGTGATTTAACACATATATTCAATAGAATTTTGAAATATTATTTGAATAGATAAAGAGGATATTTTTAAATTTTCAAATATCGACATTATCATCACTAACTGAATGGTTGTAATATTGAAAGAATTATATATGTACGGATCATATTATTTACTTTTTTAGAATGAACTATTTTTCCATTTAAATCAGGGAAACATAGGATCCATGAAAATAATTTTCAAACATAAGATCATTAGTTCGTAGCTGTATTATTTTATAAGTTTATATATAGTAAAAATTGATGTATTTATTGATAGGAAATATAAACAAAATTGAATATATATATATATATATTTGAAATTAATAAATGCAATGAAAATATATACGTTAGATTTATTTATTGACTATGTTTTTATGATAAACTATAAACCTAGGATGAAAACTATGGTACTTGATGCATTAAGTTGCAGGAACCATGGAATTCTATTTATTATGAGAATGACCAATGTTCATGTATTTAATGATTTTTTAAATTTGAATATGAGAATTTTTAGTAAAAGGGAAACATCGTTCCTTTTTAAATAAAATTATCAGTAATATTTATTGAAAATGTTACATACTTTCTGACAAGATGATAACGATTTATAAAATATATTAAATCCATTAATGATAAAATAACTACATACAACATATGTAATGATGGTTGGTAGATGTTAGGCATGATTTTATCTGTTTCATTTGTACCAGAGCTATAATGGTATCCATTAGATGATTGACATAGATAAAATTTCACATTATACCATAGTAGAAATAATATTAGATGTATTTAATAATATTTTTCTATTGGGATGGTATGATGTGAGATATTGTGGAATATATGTATATATGATAAGTGTTCAATGAGGTTAAATATAAAAATAATAATTATAATGGATTATAGAAATATATTATTACACCAAAAATAATTTGAATAGTGTTATAGTGCATGTTTTCAATAGATATATAAAAACACAAAAGAAGAAGGATTCTATATGGGTAAATATTGATCCCCTTTCAAACTCTAATACTTTTTAAGTAGTAAATAATGACTTACATATGAAGCATCTTTCATGGATCTTCAATATTAGTTTTTTATGGAATCATGGTCTTCTTGTATAAAATTTATTTCATAATGACCATTGGATCATAGTGATTTTTGAGGTGTTTTGAGGTCTCTCTCAATACTAAGATACATTTAAGAACCATATTTCAATTATAATGTGATTGGAACACAAAATGACCTATTAAAACACTAGAATACTTGTTTATATATTTCTCACATGACTTTCATGGTATGTGGATTTACTATATACCTCTAGAAGAGTTTACATAAAATAATATCATTTATTCAAGAATCATGTGGAACCATACATCGAATTGTCTAGGAAGTGTTATCATAAAACACTATCTTGGGATGTTGTTTATGAAATAAGAATCGTAGCACTATAACATATTTCTGATAAAAAATTTAAGATAAATTATATTGAAAATAATTTCATTGAAGCCCATGTTTGAAAATATGTATATGTTAATAAAAACAAACGGATATATAATGTAATGTGGAAATCATGTTATCATGGAGGTTGATTTAATAACAAGAGGAAAATGTTTCATTTTAATTTTGTATTTTTTATCCCTATTCAATGAGCCTATATAATTTTTATATATATTTTTATTTTGATGTTTCTGATTGGATAACACACCACATCAATCTATAATACATGATGTGTGCCCTGTATATTTTTTAAGGAATTATATGTTTGTTAAAACACATGTACTCACCTTTAGGGGAATATAATAGAATCCTATCATATATTATAATGTTAAAACATTCCAAATTTATGATATCTTGGGGAATTAATTTCAAAATCAAACTACTATGTATGTGAAACATATTTAGGGAGTCGAAAAACTAAAGGAGGGGACATGAGATTTTGAGGATAACACGAGAATTGATTTCAAATATATTTTGAATAAATAAGAAATATATAAAATTATAAGATTAAATTACTCAAGGGTAGGAAGATAGTAATACCCTAGATCATCTTCTATTAGTTAAATACTACATCCATAGACTCATGTCCAATTACCATCCTCTTATTTTAACATTATAATAGAAATAAATAAAGATTGTATTTTTAAAAAAAATTAAAGAATTTAGAAATTTAATTTGATAAAATTTATACAATTTTTTATTTTATAAGGATCAATTTATGTTATGTTTAAATTTTGGGTTTTTCGAAATATCTCATTATTTGGTGAATATGGAAAATTGTGATGTTTTTGTAAAACAACCATTTCTATTAAATTTATCATTTAATTTTGAGGTAGAATAATATTTTATATTTATTTTCAACATAAAATTATATAAATAATTGAAATTAATAATAATTAATTCCATGGAAATAATTATTATATTTTAATTTTTTTATCTTCATTTTATTATTAAAATCACACCATTCTAAAGATATAATTTTCATTTAATTTTTTACTCACATTCAAAATTAATTTCATCCACATGTTTAAAATGAATATTTGAAAATTTATCATCATATTTTGAAAAATGATTTTAAAATTTTCTAATGAATTTCATTTTAAATTTATTCATAATGAAATGTTAAATTAATAAAACATTTATCACTATTTTAATTGTGTAAATGCATTAATTATTATAAAAACATCATTATAATGTCAATCAAATATTAAATAAATTTTTATTGGATGTGGTATTTTCATCCTGTAGTAGGTTATATTTGAAATTTATTTATTTTACATAAAAAATAGATCTTTCATAAATTATATTCATATAAAAATGAGAATAATTTCTTTTTTTCCAATACACTCACATATAAATGTGAACCTACTATCATCACTTATTCATACCACATCATCAAATTAGGTTTCAAAATTCAGTCAACACTCCCGCCACACCAAAACCCAAATCAAATTCCCTTCCCACATAATAATAATACATTTATCACTGATATTATAGCTGATAAGTCTTATGGAGTAAGTGAAATGTGGTTTTAAAAAAAGAGCATTAAACCTTAACCAATTTATTTAATAATTATTTATTCTTCTAAATCCATTAAACATATAATAACCATAATGTTTTAACTAAAGCAGTATCTTATTTATCCTTATTTTAAAGACCTAGATTTTACATGAAACATTTTTTTTAATTATATGGAATTATTATGAGTATAGAAAAAATTTGAGGTGCATTATTCCAATTCCCAATGTGTCCAGAATGAATTTTTGTTCTTTTTTTGTAATGTTCTATAAATGTGAAAGCATCATTTATTATATTTTGAACATGTGCTTCGATTAAAAATACCAGGGTTGCGTTGAATCCGAATTTCCATGATTTATTTAAGGGAGACATCACATAGAACACAATAGTTCTAGATAAAAACGTATATTTTAGACTTTTTAAAATAATAATAAAATAAATTTTTTATTTTTGTATTTTTTTTCTTTTCATCCTGTTGGACAAGAAGTGGCTGGATAATAATAGCATGTCAAGCCATTAAATGGCTTCACACTTCAAATCTTATGTAACAGGATCGTCTGTATTTAGGAAGGTTCTTATCAAATGAACCCTCCTAAATGTCATGATCATTAGTCACCATCTTCCTATCTTATTTATATGGATCTTGGGAAGGGGTATCAAAACTGCTTCACCGAGCAACGAATTTCTGATAGAGTGTTGAAACACCCACATTTGAAGAAGGAAATAGTTCCAAAAGGTGGTGACATGGGCAACCGAATGAAAAATACCAACATTTATTCAAGCACAGAGGTTTTCCGCAATCATGAGGTAGGGATTTATTTTTATCAATTCCAATTGATTGTTGAATCCAACCATATTGCTATCAATTTTACGTGAATAGTGCAGGCCAATTGAAGAATGATTAGAACCTCTGCCATTGTTGTAATTTTTGTGCATTTAGCACAAACATTATACTCATATTGGGTACGATCCCGGATGGCAGATGATGGTGGCAGCGAGCACCAGACGACCATGATTGAGGTGGGGTGAAGCCGTGTGTTTAGAAATGGTGCGCCTCCGGAGGAGCCATGAGGTGGCATGCAGCATGTCTCGCGAGTGACCTGGAAGACCCAAAGGGTTCTTCCACTTTTCCTTCTAAACATGGAACCCACATGTGCCAGCTCGGATGTCCCCATAAAAGCGACCCATACATTCTTGCAGGCTGAGCTCTACAGAAGGCCATGATGTGCTCCGCCACAGGCCGGGCCACGAAAGCCCATTGGGCCACACATCTACATGCTGATCTACATGATCCCAGTAGGTCTCTCCCTAGCGGACTGGGCTACGGTCCCCTGCAGTTCGGGATGGACCACGGCCCAGTGGGCATAGTGCACCATGGCCCAGCCCCATCAAGTCAGAGTCGGACCGGGCAAGTCCTCTTAAAAGATCCATAACATGATATTCTTACATTCTTTTGACAAAACATATATGGATTTGGGACCCTTAGAGTGTGACTATCATTATGGTATACTTCAAAACCGTTTTGGAAAATGTTGGATTACTGCCAGGTTGGATCGATCCTGAATCATAATGGCCCCTTAGAACTAAAGCGCTTATTAGTCACAGACCGAGCATTTGATTGGCACACCTTTTATCATGTTGGATCCCTTACGACATGTAGATCCATTGGGTAACTAATTTGGGAAGCATAGTGGTGGAATGGATACACTTGATTTCTCTAGGGGAAGATTCTATAATGCTCGAGAACACCATGTGTGAGGAATGATTTGGCTGGCTATAACATTAAGAAAGAACACTGATCCTATCTGGGTCAACATCAATAGATCCTGTGTGGATTAGCATTTATCAGATCCTTTGTGGGTCAGTGCATAGTGACCCAATGTGGGCCAGTCCATACCGATCCTTTGTGGGTCAGATCCTGTGTGGGTCAGCATGGGTAATTACCTATCCATACTGTATTGGTCAGCAACTATTTCTCTTAACAGAATAAGATGATCTAGATTACGAATAAAAATATATACTTTTGTACTTAAGATATACCTTATTCTGAGATTTGTATTTTACCAATGGGATTTTATCCTTATGATGTTACCTATGTGGTACATTTACCTTCATGGTGTTAACCTTTTATTTATACCAATGTGGTACTTCTACCTTCGCGGTGTTACCTGTGTGGTACTTCTACCTTTGTGGTGTTTTCTTCATGGTGTTTTCTTTTTGGTGTTGTATTTTTCGTACATAAATCATTATGGTGTTACCTATGTGGTTATTTTACCTTAGTGGTGTTACCTTTGTGGTGTTCTTCCCTCTTGTATGAGATGAGTAAATCTGGATAACATTGGTATATGTATGGACATATACCAATGTAGAGTCGATGTCTATAAATTCTTTCTTGACATGTGGTCCTGGTTTGTGGTAATTTTTTGTGGAAATCTAGGAGACCTTTAGTGGTACTAGGGTCTCTACTGAGTATTGTTTTACTCACCCCTGCATGGGCTTCATCTGCACCTTTGTGTTTCATCTGCAGACGACGGTCTACATTGATCAAGATAGAGATATATAGGAATGGATGTTGCTTAGAGGTGGACCATTTGGACTGAATGATGTAGGGACTAATGATTGTGAGCTATACATACCATTCAGGTAGGATCCTCAGTGGAAAATCATGGATCTGTGATTGTACATTTAGTTGTATTTGTACTTTTCAGTTGTACTTATACTTTTTAGATGGACACGTATTTACCCCCTTTATATTCAATAAACTTTTTTATACAATATTTTACTTCATGTTTTCTTATTATTTTGTTCTTGGTTTGTGGGATTTTATATGATTAAATGAAATGGAATCCCATTTATGGATACAACATTCTGGTGCTAGTCTCTAGCCCCTGGCCAATGGAAGGCAGTTTTGGGGTAGTCACAGCATGGGCCCTAGGGGAAGGGTCGTGGTAGCGTGGTATCATAGGAGTCAGTTCTACAGAAGTACATGGAAATTGATCATTTTTATTTGGAAATATAGTTATGTTTTATGAGTCTGGTTTTCGGTATGTGGAATCTAGTTTTGGTGCGGTGGCCAACATATCCATACACCATGACCCTGAATTCTGATTTATGACTCTGTTCATGGAAATGATGATTGCGTCGGTTTTCAAAAAGATTTTATTGTGATTTATTTTAGTCAGCTCACAAGGTAAAAATTATTGATCGTGTCACACCTATTTTTTTAGGATGCCACCAAGTAGACAACCAAACAGGATTTTAAAGAGATTACACAATGAAGGCCCGTCGTGTTATGAGGCCTCGTTGAATGGCCCTCTTAGGTCATTATAACCTTAGGGTGGTGTACCAGAAACACCACTACCCATTGGGAAATCATTACATCCAGCCCCACCAGTAGATGGTGCATGCCAACTGAGTGTGTTTCACTTGTTTCAATAGTAGTGCCCTCCAAGGTTAAGAGGTGAGATGGACCCACAAGCAGCTGAGTGCTAGATAGAGGTTGTGTCCAGAGATTTTCTCTTAGTTTGGACACTAGCTGATATGATGTTGATCCAACCTGACAATATATTCTAGTGAGTAGTTGAGAGATGGTGTATGCTGACAATCCATACAAATGATGGGGTTACCCTCACCTTTTAAAACATTGAGGGAATTTTCAGGGCAGAGTTCATCCCAAAAACACTACTTTCAGTGCATATACAGGATCTGATGCACATACAGTTGGGCCACATGACTATGGCCCAGTACTCAGTGAGGTTCACATATCTCTCACTCAACTCCATGAGCATGTTACAAGTCCCTTTCAACATGGATCACACCATTGATCATGTATATAATAGGATATTAGAGCATCGATGATATTGATGGGCATTCTGACACAGGCTAGGGTGTTAGAGAGAGCACTTTTGGTGGAGAGCATGCTGACTGAGTAGGCAATGACTAGGATAGCCATCACCGAACATCATGTAGCAGAGTCATCTACAAAAGAAATTAGATGTATGCCACATGGGCCTATGTTGGATAGATCTTCTAGTGAACAAAATTAGGATACATGGATTGTGGTGTTAGCATCATAGGATAGAGGAAGACAGATTTAGAGAAGGTGGTGCTACTCACGCGGTGGGTAGTGTCACATGGACCACAACTTCATAACCCGACATATGGATGAAAAGTATATGGTAGAGGGACCACTAAGGTAGAGGTAGATTTTTGATCGAGTAGATCCGTAGGTAGTAGGCAGACGTGGAAAATGATCTAGCCATGCAATAGGCGGTGGGCAGCGGTTTGAGGTTCTTCCACCACCACATCTAGGTGGTACATCCCGACCGCATTGAGGAGGTGGACATGGACAAGATTAGCCCCAGGAAGCTAAGGCCTGTGACCAGAGTGCTCTAGATATTATTAGAGGAATGATCTGTGTCTACTCCACATTAGATTCAGAACTTATAGACACAGGTTCTAGCCACTATTTTATCTCCATGACCCTTGTTCAGAGCTCGAAGATTCCAGTGGAGCCATTGTCTCTATACATACACCTATATAATCTTATGGGAGGGGATTCGAAGATTACTCACTATTTCCAATAATTTAAGATTAAGTTAACTGGTGAGAGAATCAGTTGTGATCTTCTAGTAGCATCTTCAAGGCCTTATGATGTCCTCATGAGTATGGACTGGTTTTGCACAGTTCGTGCCCAGATTGATTGTATTAGGTTCCACGTGTTGTGTGTCCATGAGGATGAGGCCAAATTATCCTTCACCTATGAGATGGGATCCTTTTTACTACAGGATGGATATACCTAGGGTTGGGTTCAGTCGATCACACATCAGTTGGCAGGCCTTACCCTCGGAGCAGTAGATGATGAGAGTTTGAGCTATCTTGTTGTGGTGGACCAAAATGACGATGTATTTCATGATGATGTTCTAGGACGAAATCAACACATAGAGGTAGAATTTTACATTTCCCTATTCCCCAAGATGGAACAGATATCCACACAAGCTTATCAGATGGCTCCTGAAAAGCTTCTTGAGTTACGGGTATAGTTGTTGAACATGGAGAAGACTGGGGTTTATATGGCCTTGTGTTTCTCCATGACCCTCACATATTTTTGTTAGAAAATAATTATAATGAGGGTTTGAGACTCTTTTTGGACTATCATCACCGGAACAAGGTGACCGTGAAGATCAAGTATCAACTTTCGAGAATTGATGATATTTTTAATCAGCTAAAGGGAGCTCTTTGGTTTTGGAAGATAGACCATAGAGCAGGATATCATCAACATTGGTTACAAGATGAGGATATACAGAAGGAGATTTTTAGATATTGGTGTGGCCACTATGTGTTCATGGTAATACCATTCAACATGACCAATTCCCCAGAACTTTTCATGGGACTCATGAATGGGATCTTTCAAAAATACTATGATCACGTTGTGGTGGTCTTCATCAAAGAAATCTCGAAATAATCATCAATGGAGGAGGATCATTTCTATCACCTGCATATATTTCTGGATACACTCTGAGAGAACTAGCTTTATTATAAGCTCTTGATGTTCAAGTTATGTATAAGAGAGGTCCAATTTTGGTGTCATGTTATCATAGAAGATGGAGTTTCAGTGGATCTGGAAAAGATAGAGGTTGTTCTTTCTTGGGATCCAACTAAGAGTGTGACTGAGGAGTCGAGTTTCTTGGGGATTGCTGGATACTACCGGATATCCATGCATGACTTTTCCTATTTTTCATAACCATTGTCTTCTTTGACAAATAAGGGACATCCCTTCTTATGGACAGAGATATTCCAGAAGTGGATTAAAAATATGAGGGGGAGAATGATGTGTGCCCCCATCATGAGGCTTCTAGAAGAGGTCGTTGGGTTTGTATTCTACTACCATGCATCAGGGACCAAACATGGATGTGTCCTGATGTATGAGTTACCATTTATCATTTATGGTTCACAATTTATGAAAAAACATAAATATAAATACTCTACCCATGACAAGGAGTTAGCAGCAGTGGTCTTCACGTTGATGATGTGGTGACATTACATGACTATAGAACGTTTTATAGTCTACTCTGATCCCAAAAGTCTTAGGTATATCTTCTCTCAGAAGGACCTGAACCTGAGATAGCAGTGATAGAAAGATTTTCTCAAGGAATATGACTTTGAGATAGTGAATAATCCTGGGATGGGGAACATGGTAGTTGATTCACTCGGTAGGAGGTCTAGAATATAGTTGTGGAGTGAAGAAACAGAGCAGTTAGAGGCGATACAGATAACTTTTGGGGATAGAGATTTTTAATCTTACCTCCAGTATATAAGTGTCACTCCCCCAGTTCATTAGCTATTTTGGGAGTCACGACATGGGGATAATGACTACGATGATCAACATGATCAGATATCATCATTGGTTTCAAATTTATGATTTTCTTAAGATGGGTAGCATGTCATCCTCTTTAAGGGATATACCATGGTTAGGGTGGAACATCAAGGGGAGGTGTTGAGGGACATCCATACATACCCATTGGCGGTACTTACTGGTTTGGTGAAGATGTACCAGGACCTCTAGAATCATCATTGTTTTCCCAGGATGACAAAGGTTGTGGCAGAGATTGTTTCATGATACCTCACTTGTTAGCCAGCGAAGGATGAGCATCATGTTTCAATAGGCTTAGGAAAACCACTAGAGGTACCAATGTGAAAGTGGTATGGAATCTCCATGTACTTGCTGTTAGGTCTTAAACATAATCCCAGGGGACATGATTCCATCTGGATGATCATTGACTGACACACCATGTTATCCCACATCCTACCTATTTGAGAGTAGGGATCAGAAGAGGGCTGGAGAAACCTCTACATACAAGAGACTATGTGACTCCATGGAATTCCATCGATGATTTTCTATATCTATCACACAAGTTTTACCTCCTGGGTATGGAAGGGATTAAAGGATGTTTCTAGGGCTCGGCTACATTTGAGCACTACCTTTCATCCACAAAATGATGGTTAGACAGAGTGTACCATTCATACTCAGGAAGACATGCTCTGTGGATGCGTCCATGATTTTGGCTGTAGTTGAGAAGACAACATTCCCTTATAAGTTTCTGGACAAAAACACATATATCACCCCACCATCGGTATGGATCCATTTTAGGCCATATACAGTCGACTTCTAGATCACCTCTATGATGGACAGTCCCAAGGGAGTTAGAACTTATGGTTCAAGAGTTGGTACAAGCTACCACTAAGAAGGGGAAGATAATTCAAGAGTCGAATATGATTGTAGAGATAATACATAAGTATTATGAAGACATGAGGGTGAGACCATTAGTGTTCTAGGAGGGAGACCATGTATTCATATGGGTCTCACCTTGATGAGGTTTACGAAAATTTGGATGAGGTAGCAAGTTATCACCAAAGTTAATCTGACCATTTTTGAAACTTTAGAGGATATGTTAGTTGACATACCACTGGGAACATCCAACACAGTTGGAGAGGGTGTAAAAAAGATTCCACGTATCCATATAATGAGATCCACGCATGACCAATCTCACATCATCAACCACAATGATCTGGTCTTCAATGATGGGGTGTTGTTTAAAATGGTTCTAGTAGAGATTGAGGATTGACATGAGCGTGTCATTAGTCGGCCTTCTATACATCTGGTACGTGTTTTATGGTAGCACGGGAACCTCTAGGAGAGCACAAGGGATAGGGAGGCTCAGATACACGATCAATACCCCCCATTTATTTTCTTAGTCTATGTTGTGGCTTTCAAGGATGAAAGGCCATAATATGGGGAGAATGTAAAGACTCGTATTTTTAATTTAATTTTTTTATCTATATAGAAATATTACAAATCATCAAAAAATGAAGGTGCATGATTTTGCGGCCCAGTGTCACTAGAACTAAATTTTTATCATTTATAGGGTATGTTTAGAAAATGCGCATGTGGCATTTTCTAAATTTTGAAACGGTGCTCGGATTAAAAGTTTGAAGGAATTGTCAAATCTGCAGTACCAAGATTCACTTAAGGGAGACATTACATTGACCAAAGTAGGTTTGGATTAAAAGTTAGATTTTGGAATTTTTAAAAGAATAATAAAATAACATTGTTATTTTATTTATTTATTTCCTTTCCTCCAATGGAACAAAATCAGTGTGGGACCAGGTGTGGTAAGAAATTAAATGGATTTACACTTCAAATCCTATGTAACAACATTGTTTCAATTTTAGAAGGTTCCTATTAAATGAACCATCATATAACCCATGAAAGTTTGTCACACTCCACCGCTTCTATTTAAATGGATCTTCGAGATAGGTATCAGCACTGCCTCACCAAGTGACGAAGTGCTGAATGATTGCCACAACGCCCACAATGGAGGATGGAGCCGGTTACAGTAGGAGGTGATGAGCTCCACTGAACAACGAACACAAAAAATTCCACTAGCACAAAGGCTTTCCAGCAATCTAGAGGTGGGGAATTTTTTTATAATTATAATTGATTGTTGAATCATATCCTCTTACAATAAATCTAATTAGGAGGGTGTGTGATAAATGATAATGGTCTGAAACCTCCACCCTTGTTGTAATTTTGGTGTGTTCTTCGCAAAAATTATGTTTGGGTTGGGAGAGATCTCAGACGGTAAATGATGGCAGCAGTTGGCCTTGGCCAGCCATGAAGGAGGCAGCGCGCCATCACGTGCTATAGAAGGAGGCCATGGAAGTATCCCATGATGGTTAGTAGAGAGGATGGCCCCACCGGGCCATAGAGGTGACGCGGTTCGCCATCGCGCCACACTGGCCTAGAAGGGTCACCGTTTTTTTGGTGTGGTGCGGTCAATCAGGGTAGTGAGAAACATTCGAACATTGGTAAAGGAAGAAAATCAGAACGACATGCAGCCGAAGGAGACACTGATCGGATGTGGCGACAACGAGACCCACAATGCGTCCTGTAGGTGACATGGCAGCACCAAAAGGTGTGGCTGCCTCATATTCCAAATGGGTAACCCCCCCCCATTCCAGCTCAGTTTACTCCCCAATAGTGGTCCACACATGCCATCGGGCCGTGATCCACCGTCGGCCAGCCTGCACGAGCCCCACGGGCCAAGACGAGCCCCACAGTGGGTCAGTCTAGACCGTGGCCTAGAATGCCAATTCTACCATGGCCGAGCTCATTCAGGCCAGTCCTGGATAGGTCAGTTCGGCAAAAACTAGGTTAGGTTAGCCTGAACTAAGTTGGGTCGGGACTGACGAGAACCAGATCCGCTTAATGGTCCATAACCTGAAATGTGTGCGTCCATTGGACGAATAGTCTATGTCGTTGGGAACCTTTTAGAAATATGTCCCATTCGATATACTCCACTCTATTTTTGATAAAATTGGACTATGAACAGGTTGGATCGAACGAGAATCCAATTGGGCCCTCAGACTTAAATGGATTTTAAATCATAGACTGGGCATCCGGTTGACGTGTCGTATGTCGTGTTGGAACACTTATGACATGTTGGTCCTTTGTGTTGCACCATTATTGAGCTTAGTGGTAGTCTAGGTGTTCCTGGTATCTAAAGGGGTAGATTCTATGGATCTCGAGTGCACAAAGTGTGAGGAATCCGGTGGAAGTTTATAACATGAAAAAAGAACATCGATCCTATATGTGTCAGCATCTAAAAATCTTTTGTGGGTCAATATCAATCAGAACTTAGGTGGGTCCGCACTAAGTGCTCCTATGTGATTCATCTCATATCGATCCTATGGGGGTAAGATACTGTATAGGTCAGTAGGGGTTATTACCTATCGACCTTGTCTGGGTCGGCAACAATGCCTCTTAACAGAATAAAAAGATCTATCTTATGACTAATCATATGTACTTATCTACATAAGATATACCAAATTGTGAGATGATTTAATTACCTTCATGATGTTATCTTCATGTTGTTACTTGTGTGGTACTTTTACATTCATGATGTTATCTTTGTGTTGTTACCTATGTGGTACTTCAACCTTCGTGGTGTTATCTGTGTGGTACTTGTACCTTCATGGTGTTACATATGTGGTACTACTACTTTCGTGGTGGATTCCTCATGGTGTTATCATTGTGTTATTGCATGTGTGGTACATCTATCTTCGAGGGGTTACCTATGTGGCCCTTCTACCTACGTGGTGTTACCATTGTGGTATTCATCCCTCCTGTATGATATAAGTATATCATGATAACCTAGGCATATATATGTGTTTATACCTATGTAGATTTGTTGTATATCACTTTTTGATTTGTGTTGTGGTCTTCCATTGTTGTATTTTCCTTTTTGGAACTTTGGGAGATCTTAAGTGGAGTTGGGGTCCTACTTAGACTTGTTATACTCACCCTTTCACAGGTTTCCCCTGTATTTTAGTGTGTCTTGTGCAGACAACACAAATTATTGATTATGTCTTTGGGAGCCCGACTAGATGGTATAATAGGTGGACCATTTGGAATGACGTGACACATGGACTACTGATCATCAGAAATAACAACCCTTCAGGTTAGATCCTTGGTGGACGATCAAGGAGTAGTTTTGTACATTCAGTTGTATTTTATCATTTAAGTTGTACTGGTAATTTCTTAGATGTGCTTCTATTACATCCCCTTTACATTCAGTACACAACCTATTAAAACAATTTATATTGTCATTTCATCATGTTCTATTCTTGGATTGTGAGATTATACAGGTTTAAAGGCAATGTCTTCTCGATTATGGATATGCCTTTCTGGTGCTAGTTGTCATTTCATGGCCCATGGAAGGTGAACATGGGGTTGGCACAACACGGGGTCCAGGGGAGAGGTCATGACACATATATTTTATTATGTTATTGTACATATATACATAATCTCTTTTTTTCATCCCATGTGAAATTATATCATTTTTCTTGCATACGTGATTTTTACATCCCCCACAAAGTGTTGATTTTTGTATATACTGAATAATATATATATATATATATATTCAATTTTTTGTTAAATAAGTTATACTTAAAATATTTATTTTTGAATAATTTTATGAAATCATATACCATATTACCCATTTATCTGTTATAAAATGATAATGTCGCTCTTGCGTATGGTTATACTACGACTTCCAAAAAGAAATGTCATTAATATTTCATTTCAAAATTTCATGGATGGTAATAATAAATTATTTATTTAATTAATATGTTATTTTTTTTATTTTACCATTATTTTTTGAAATAAATCATTTATGAAATTTATTTCATTATCACCAAATAGAAAAATGAAAATGTTGTTCATGCGAAAATAGAGACTATCGATTCTATGAAAAAATGTATTTTTCTTTTCTTGTATTTTTCTAATGGTTGGTTATAAAATTATATTTAATTTATAAATATTATAATTATATATTAAATAAACTCTTTTGTTGGATCAACTCATGAACATGGAATACAGACTTTAATCTCTGAAAAAAACATATTTTGTTAAAAAATCTATGAAAACAAAAATAACAAATATTTATATTAATTTTTTTAATAGTATAAAAATGTTATTAATAGATTATATAAACATATATAATTTTTTATCTAATATATAATTTTAATTAATTTAAATTTATTATATTTGTTTCTAGGACACATCTGAAAAATAAATAATCAAATGTAAGGATTAATTTAAATATAGAATTATAATTTGGTATTGTTTGTTATTAAGTTTTATTTGTGTCAGTTATATTTATTTGACTCAATAAACACATATATTTTATATTCTTATAGTTATGTCTAGGGTTATTTATTCACATTTTAAATATATATTGTAATAAAAACAAAATAATTATTTTTTATAGCAAACAAGGGAATAGTTATTTTTTGAATGAGATTATATTTCAACCACACCCAAATTAATTATTTTAAATAATGTGTAATCATTTGAAAAATTAAATATAATTTCATTCTATAATTTATCTTCTAATTAATATTTATTAAATTGTCTAAATGGAATATTTTTAACGTCTATCATACATGTTATTATTTCGTTTTTATAAAAATCGGCATTGAATTTTTTTGTGTTTAATTATTTTGGAAGTCCCTTATTAGGTGAAATATTATTCTATAATGTAATGTAGTATAAATATTTATATTAATAGTGTTATAATTTAAATAAAATAATTTGGATATTCTCATGTTGTATTTTCATGTAACACATGTAAAACTAATCACATGCATTAGTGATGTCTTCATTGTCCACATGCATGGCCATCCATACCACATTTTTCAATAATTTTGGGTTTAACTCTTGGATGTCCAACAAATGGAATGATTCATTACCTAATACCTATATACGTATCATGTGAAATGTTACCTCTTTCACTTAGTGTCTTATATTTTCCTATAAATATGACCCTTGGGCTTCTAATTTCATAATATTGAAAGACATACACAATGAGCAAATCTCTTCACTCCCTACTCTCATCCCCAAGTATCCAAACCCTTAGGTAGATGTCTATTCGAACTAATTAATATGTAATTAAAAAATTGATCTATGCAATAGAGTCCCATAATGTTAAAAACCATCATCGAATAAGATGATGATGAACTTCCCCCTTCATCAAAATGTCCTATGTTGAAGGTCCACTACTTAAGTGAAAATATATTTCATATCCTTCCAAGGAAATATAGGGATACCCATAATCAGAAATACAAAGACTTCCAATTTTTGGTTTATTTTATATTCCCATATCAATAAGTGAACTCGGTTACACCAGTGTGTGACTTGGTAATGGCATATTCCATTTTAACAAATTGTTACTTGGGTGAGGTAATCCTTCTTCTACATTATTATCAATTGGGAAAATAAAACCAATCATACAATGAACCAAATAGGAAATATAATCATTCACCCATCATAGAATTAACTGGGATAGGTAGTGCCAATTATGAAATGTAATACATGGGATAATCTCCCTCTAGGACTCAATTATATATCATAAAAAATACTATATGGCCCTCATTTACCCAAGCCTTTTATTATATAATTTCATCTCCAAGGCCACCTCCCAGACCAACATTTCTATGTTGTTGAAATATGGGACCATTATTGTCTCCAATTTTTCATTCATTCCCATGATTAAATAAACATATGAATTTAACCTCAATATTATATAATGAATGTGTAACGTTAATACTAATTATGTCTCATGATAATGAGTATCTCAGTCTTAGATGTCATGAATGCAGTTTAGGTAGTTGAATCCATTTTCTATGATTTACGGTAAATTTAAATATAACCATGATATATAGATCCTGATGTGTAAGACTAATGTGTTGTTTATAAATTCATTTAATAATAGAATAACTAAGTCCCATTATTCATCAAAACTACCACATCAGAGACTCATGATTTTCCACCATCAAATGGTGATGAAAGATATAGAACGGGAATACCTAATTCTGTATGCCCCCATCATTTCATGAATGATATACGATTCCTACTACATTCCCTATATCTTCCCTCACTCACAATAGGATATGGATAAAAGTGCAATTGGACATAGATTCAGCTGTATGACACTCCCACAAATTATTTTGGGATGTGTTTGTCTTCCATTGTCTATGGTACTCACAAAATCCATGTCACACATGGTCTTAGAGGTAAATGGATGTCATGAAAGTATTATGACCATGAATATCGAAATAGATTAACACTTCATCTATATACCTATTACATTCTAAATGAAGTTACATTTTATTGCTATATTCATTGGAAATTTGGGAACTCATCATGTGGTTGACACCCAATAATAGCAATACACTATTAAATTGAATAGTATATACATTGTAACATTTCCATAAATGGTACAGTGTGTCCCATTAATTATCTCCAAACTATGTGGTGTCTAATTCCATTCACAATGATATGTAGAAATAACTCTAATGGGATTTATCCCAAAATAAAATATCCAACTACATCTTATGATTGAAATAAAATTGATGTTCCAAACAATGAATTTTTCAGTTTGGATTATTTAAAATATGTTTTTATCACTTAATAAACATGATGATATGGTGAAACATGGATACATACATACATACATATATATATATATATCAATATAGAACCTCTGATACACAAAGGTTGTTCCATTATATTATAAATGATGACATATACATATTGTTACCCATGATTCCATACATAGTTGCTTTTAGATGTGAACAGAGACTAAAATTATATTAGGTTAGTAAACTATATGTAGATAATACATTAATGTATTAATGATCTCATGATTTGAAAATATATCCCCTTATGTGTTTAATGAGCTTGACCACCCATCCCTTCATCCAATGGGAGTTTTTAATAGTCAATGAAAAAAATTCATGGTGATCACATGCCTTTGGAATGAATCTCCATATTATTAACATGGTATCCCTTCAATATTTATGCTTCCATGAGAATAACCTATAAGAAAGAAATGCCGAAGGTGGATGAAAAAAATTATAACTGACATGAATCATTTATTAAAAAAATTGATTTTTTATTATCATGACAAGACAACTAATGTCATATTCACATGAAAAAAAATTATCCAATCATGATTATTTCATTGTAAACAATATGTATGTCCATATCTAATTATGATGTTACTTTAATGAGTTCTATTATTTTACCAAACTCATGAAATTTTACTAGAACTACTACCAACATTAATGGAATACTACCAATAAAATCAAAATTATGTGTTTTTAGCTGCATAAAGATAGTTCCTTCTTATGTATGTGAACATTGTCTCCGAAACATATTCATCAGTTCGATATATATAATTCACATATGAAATAGTACTTCCATAATTATACTATATTCCAATTCATGTATGTACATAAATACCTCATGTACATTAATACTAAGAAAAAATCCTTCCAAAATTGGATTTGAGTAAAGGAAAAAGTATCTCACATAAATTTTTAAAACCATCTTCATAGAATCTCCATTGAGAATGAAAACATGTTCCTCCCTTATCTAAGAGAGGAATATCCTGATGTGACAAATGGAATCTTATCCTTGGTATAATATTTTAACGGAATTGATCTTTCCACCATCATCACCAGATGGCATCAAATAATATTCATAATGAGGAATCCACCCTGAGGGTCCAATAATAGGGTACTAGGGCTCTTTTCCTCAGGTCAGCCCACTAAGGGAGTGATGAAATCAACCAATAATTGTAATAAAAATCTACTACCACCATGAAATCACTCAAATATTATGAAGAAATATTTTAGAAGTAATATATCATCGCACTCACCCATCAGGACGACTATAAAACACTATGAAATCTTGACGATGATTAACGGAATATCCCGATAACAAACACATTGGTCCCATGATTTTCCACAACACATGAAATCTTCATGGATATTCTAAAAGAAAAGTTATGTCAATATCATTCATATATCCATTATCCAAAAACATATTTTCTATATATTCATGTTCTATTTATAAACGTCACAACAAAAATCCTAGCCATAATGAAGGTGAAGGTTTCTATTACATGCCATATTCTACACACCCTCTAGGATATAGTGATATAAATGATATTATTCAAAGTGAAGGAATAGAACCTATTCCTAATAATTCAGTTATCTCATTAACATAAGATAAGGGAGACACAAGAGAGGATACATAGTAATTATCTCATTGAAGAGGATCATCAAACAAATCTTGTGATAAATAAACAAAATTGATTAGGAACATTTATCGATTAAAAATATAGAATATATGATTATTTTAATGAAACTAAATGGTAAGAAGATATTTATACCAAAAACCTTGAAAACTAAAGGTATATTCTAGTTGTATAGTAAGATTCACTCAGGAATGATATTATATTTAAAGTCACTTTCTAAAACATGTGACTCTGATTTCCCAATATAGTACATCTAAAAATAAATATCAAAATAGGTAATAAAAACATATGTGAAATCCAAAACCCTTTTATACATGATTTACTTGTTAATTGTGATATGAAACATTATTCAATGGTGGCCAATTAACCTATTTAATTGTCATTAACTCAATGATGTAACAATTGAAGTTTAGAAAGTCATTCTCATAACTTCATAAGAAGTTACTATGTGGGTCCATCCCAAAACATCTTCACTCATTATATCATTTTTGTACACACTATAAACTATCAGTATACATTATCTTGATGAGTTTCATTGGAACTCGTATTAGGATATGATGATAAATAGAAATGAATGGAATACCCTTAATATTTTATGCCATAAAGTCCTGCCATTTTAATATTCCAAAGGTCCCCCTCATGTAGCCTTAAATAATTCTATAAAAGTATTAAAATCTATCATTTTGATAACTGAGAATGTCCAAAAAACATTATACAATAGATTCCATATTATGATTATACCCACTATGTAAAATTGTCTATATGTTCTCAAATTATGAGGAGCATAGATAGAAAGGGATGTTCATACCTGATCCACTCTCATTTTTAGGTGAAATTATTTATCAGTTACAAGACAATCAACAGAAATGATCATTTTCCAGCACACAAATGGTTTGTTTTTATTCAAAAAAATAGGGTATATTGTAGAAGATCCCACATTTTACCAAAAAGATGCTCTAACACACCATGTTTTAACAAAATATGTGGAATAATTTCCCCCAAAAAATTAAGAGAACATCGTACCTATAGAAAAAAATGATAATGATATTATATCAGACATAATTTATTCTTTTTACACTCCTTCATTTTTAATTATAGATAATTTATCTTAATAATATGTTGTTGAAATTATTCTAAATATATATAAAAAATTTCACTTTTAAAAAATAAATATTTCTATATAATGTATATATGGATCACATTACGGTAATAAAAGTTTATATTTTTTAAAATGGATTCACTACTTCATCAACATGTTATCCAACATAAATTTGAATATCATCCTGAGATACTGCAAGATTTTTATCACCATTCATTGGATATGTTGTACTAATTGATCATTTAATCCTCCTCGGATATCAATATGAAGGACATTCGAGTGCACAAAACATAGAATTTCTATTCTCTCTCTAGTGAAAAAATCCTATCATAAGTGGATTCATGAATTGTAGTTTATATGATATGACAATCCAATGTGGGATCAACTAGTATTAAATAGACTTATCAATAGGATTAAATTTTAACTGAATCATATTTGTATCTGGATAATATATACAAGTCTTTGTAAATTAATTTGAAAGAGGAATTTGAAATTTTTTTAAAGAAAATTAATATATTTTAATCGAAATATGTTGAAATAGTTCCTTCATCAGATGAATGTAACTCTTATGAAGAACATACATTTCAACCAGAAAAAAATCAGAAAAAATCCTCAATATCAAAAGGACTAAACAATGCATACAACAACAATAATGAATGATCAACCATAGAACATAGTGATGGGGGAATTTTTAGTTTAACAAACTCATTCATATCCATTAAAATGGGTTTTTAATTTCATAATAATGGATATGATGAAACATAATAAAAATGTTCTGTGTGAATTATTATTCATAAATCATCCCTCATAGAGGTCAGTCTACAACAAAATAGGGGTTCTATCAATAACTAGGTAATTGTAGTGTTCATCATGTACAGAACTACAAATATCAGGGAAAATTTATCATAAAAATTTATCATGGGACTCTCTATGGGTAACCCTTAACATGTCAACCTCCATAGAATTTCCACATTAATAGTTGATTCATTAAAATTGGCAAAACTCAAAGTCGTCCACTAAGGGAATAAAACCTATTATAGTTTGTGGTTTCACATATTGATTTTCTCATGGGAAATGATCATGATATTTTCCAAAAAGAGGTTTTACATTGGTTATTAATTAGGAATCTATAAATTTCATTAACATTGGCTATATGAATTCTAAAAAATTTAAATACAATTCAAGAAAATGTTTTTGGGATGTTTCATTTTAAAACATCGACCACAATAAAATGGTTGAGGTTGGTTTTTCAAGAATACAAATTGATTTAAAACAATGAGTACTCTTGTAGATTCCGCACTACATCACCCATAGTTTTATTCTTCTACATGAAATGGTATTGTTATAATTAAATCCATCCATATTCATGATTAATTTTCACCAAATATTATTGATGAACTATTCACAAAGTATTTGAATTTTATGAAGGAGTTCCAGAGGCCTAATTTCAAATTATTCAATGGAAATATCCACACAATCTCTGTTCATTACGAACATCCTTGGCGTAAACTCTCATATGACGTCCTACCAAAAGAGGATCTCATCATGAAAACAATAGTAGGTCTGGAACATCCAATTAACATAGGGACTAGACAACCAATTTTTTTGTCTCAATGAATGAAGGGTATCTAGATTTCCTTCTATTATGTATCCACCCTTCCCTATTTCATGTTGATTATCATTAGCCAAACGAAACATGTTTCAAATATAATTTCTCGTACAAAATCCAGATTAAACCTTTATGATTCATCCATTTTTTGAGATCAATTTCAACTATACAAACCCCTATATATTGTAATCATATTGAGAAATTTACATCTTTTATTGGATTCTAGAGAAGGAATACACATAATTGTGCTTATAGAGTGGAATATCTTCCCGAATGTGTAATGAAACTATTCTACCACTAAGAATTAGGATTCATACATTTTTAAAATTAAATTTATTCAGAGTTCCCGAAGGACTTTTTTTTTATTTTGGGTCTCACTATGGTCACATAAAGGCTACCATTGAGTAGAAATATGTATATAAACCCATATTCTATATAACAACCGTGGAAGAAAAAAATTCCCTTATACTAGTCTAAAATCCCCACTAATCGATTGATTAAATGATGATTATTGGAAGTTACAATATAAATATAAGTAAATTTCTTAATGGAATTTGATCCTCAACCACCATATAAAATATCATAGGGATAATTATGTATCCAATGTTTTCATCACTTGATAGAAGGGTTTGACATATTTTTTAACCATTTAGATCACTCATGATGATTTTTTATCCCTTTGAAATGAAACTGTTATTCATGAGATTAAAAAATCACTCATCATTGTGAAGTATAAATGTAGAATACCGGATCATTAAACATTTTATAATGTTTTGAAAGAATCAATTATGAAATCCAAATCCATGTCTCAGACAACCTATAAATATAATGAAGTAGAATGCGTGAAGTGGTAATTGTGATCCTCAAACTTGTAAATACTCATACCTAGATCAAACACAAAACCCATCACAATATCATATGGAACCACCTCCAAAACAAAGACAATATAAAAAAAATTATTAGAATGAAAAACTAGAATATAGAATAAATAAATTGTTTGAATTGAAGAAAATCATTAATCACTTTTATTATTATTGAGTTCTTGCCTTCTTTATAATAACAATGGAAAATAATTATTAAAATATGTAGATCTTAAGAGGGAAGATCATATTGTACGTGATGAATACTAATATTATTTAACCATTCATTATATTTTGGTTCATATCATATAAGATATATTTTTTAAAATAAATTCTTCAATTTATGGTTTATTATTGGAAGGTAAAATTATGAAAACAACAAACTCATGATTCAAGTGTTTCAACATCCTTTATAGAGGATTACAGTGAATGGTATGTGAATTCATGTAAGGTCACATTATAGTAAAACATTTTAATGAAATAAATGATCAGTTGGACACATTCCATCCTCATTGTATATTTGAATAAAAAATTATCCCCCTTGTATCCCCCACCTTTGATTGATAACACCCATTAGTAATGTTTTCCTCAAGAATCTGTTATTTAATAAAATTGTGCAATTCGAAGTACACAAATTAGAAGCAAGAAGATGGAATTAATATGATGCCAAATTTAGTCTTGAATATTTTTATCATGATGCCTTCATCCTCAACAGTAGTAGCACCTCACCATAAAATGGAATTATCATCAGTTGATTAGTGAATCAATGGTTCATTTAACATAATTTCTCTCATTGAAACATTTATATATGATGATCATAGTTTAAGACCAGAGTAATACAATCATGATTTTGGAATCATAGTCTAAGGAAAATGTATCTAGGTAATCATTGGAATAGATATTCTTAGAAGAACTCTATATTCTACCCACATCCATAGAAGTCATATTTAATCTATATAAACTCTTGGGGGATCACCTTAGTTGGACATAAAAGTTCATAAATTTTCATTGAAACCTCATTTTGTTAGATGTTCCTAAATGTTATATTTTTTTTGGATGGGTTAGAGGGAATTCTATAGGCAAATAAACCTCTATGAGTTAGTAGGGCAAGTGAACCGAACACACTGAGGACAAGAGTTCCCTTGAAATAAATCTTTTTATTAAACTCACCAATGTCATGCATATGAACACCTAAATCATTGTATAGGAATTATCCTCTCACTATGAAGCATAAAAAATTGGATATAATGAATGACATCTTGATGTAATTAACATTGGTGTCAACCCAACTATTAATCCTCAATTTTTTCAATATATTTATTATACTCCAAAAAGCCTACGTAGAGGCCTTTCAAATCCCATAATGTTCAACGATGAAATCAAAACTCGGGATTTTTGTAATGAATATATAATTTTTAATAATACCTTATAGTTATTACCTTTAATGAGATGTGCAATGATGCTATAATAAGTATGAATAAATGTTTTTTTGTGTCATTCATGCTAAATAATGTTAATTCCTAATGACATTTCATTGAAAGTGTGTCTAAATTTTCTCCATTATAGTCCAAACACTTAATCGATTTTGATATGATGAGTAATACATGTCCCCTTATACTGATAAATATTAATGTTATGAAAACAGAGAAGATATGATCCTTGTCAGAATCACGAAGTGGAATCAATTCATGGAACATTTATATTACTCTAAGTTCATCTATTTTCCATGTGATACCTTATTTTCATGTATGGAAATAAATAACTTCTACAATAATTGATTTTCCCTTCATTAGATAAAAAATGTATCAAACACAATATTAATGGATATATCATAATGTTTCATGTTGAGTAAGTTTTATTTATCGTTTCAAATATGAATATAGAGGGAAAATATTTTTCATGATGGAGGGTAAACTAACTATGATAGAATATGATGCTCTTGTTACATCCACAAATGGTCTCAAAATGACAATAGGTGACTAAATTCAAAAATGTGGTGTTGAATTTTTATTTATAGTAAAATAAATTGGATTTAATAATTCATATATTGGTATGCTAAAATATTATTTGATGACATCACTTGTATCAACTATGAAAAACCACATTGAAGAAGTTTATTCAATCTATAGGGATTTCTCCCCGAGTGAATGTGCAATCATTACCCCTATAGTTATAAAAAAATCCATGTATTCTTTTAGATAAAAAATGTAACTCATCTACTAGAGGTGAGAATGATGACACCTAACATAATGAAAAATTCTGCCTTAATAACAAACTCCTATTAAATTTGAGGAGGTTGATAAAAGGAATTACAATAGAAATAAGAAGTTTGTCCCAAGGATTCCGCTATAGTAATATAGGAATGTTTTTCTACCGTAATCTACAATAACTAGAAAATATATTAGGTATTAAGGAAAACATTCCACCTATACTTATTCTCAGGTATGAAATTTTGAAAAAAAAATATTATTTATATAGAACCACTATGAATATTTCACATAGAACTACATAAAAATATTAGTCCTTGATCATGATGATGAAACCCACCATAGGTGGAATCTATAATAACACAACATATTTATGTCAGTATCTAGAAGAATTCATCCAACTCAGGTTGTAATATAAAATTTTGATCTTGACAATTACATAGAGGAAAACAATATTTTTTAAATCTAATACCTAATATTCGTCACTTTAATTTTCATGGACAAAAAATAACTTGAATATAAGTGATATAATCTCCTTCAGATACCTCAAAAATAAATTTTCAATATACGAATTCCCGGAAAAAATTATAGAAAATGTGATTGATAAAAAGTCAACATATCAAGGTTTATCGATTATGGATGGACATTTAGGATTTTACAAAATTTATATGGACTATAACAATAAAAAATAAACATTTCATCAGTTATTCTAAGGGGCGTATTAATATAGGTGGATACCTTTTAGTTTTATGAAATTTAGTTCCACATACCAACGTTCTAGGAAACAAATCTCAAAATCATTTATGGGAAGGTCTATTTAATTCGTTATTGATGATTAATTACATAAATATTGGTATAAATCAAATCATCTTGTTGATCATGAAATCATTTTCAAAATGCTTCAACAAAATTGATTGAAAATGAATCAATTGGATTGTTTTTTCGGTGCCACATTCTGAAATATTCATCTCATCATGGTATAATACCATGAAATAATATTTTATCCTATGTAGAATGAGACTTGAATTAATACTTCTTCTCGTAGGAATTTAAATTATATTAGAGGACTACAAGGATTCCTTACCCTAATTCAACAATTCATTGAGTATCATATGTAAAAATATTTACTATTCAATAAGATTTAAAAATGGAGTGTCCTTGTATTGGATAAAATAATTTGAGGTTTATTGGATTAAACTCATGAAATATATTAAAATTACGCTAGTATTAATTCCTACAATTGATGGAATTTCACTCACACTATACATTATAGCCTTATAATGATGAATGTCTGCTATACCTATCTTGTAGAATAAGTTTGGAAATGTGAAAAGCCTTCATATTTAGACTCAATATTTAATATTTAGAAATGATACCTCATAGTAATCATTATAGTTTAGAAACTGAGAGAGAAACAAAAATCCCATTTCATCCACATAGAATTCTATAATGACCCAGTCGAGTGTATCCTGAATTTTTCAATACTGAATTAGAATTTGGTGTGGTTGGTGGGCATATTTTTGGCATTTGGACATTAGGGTTGTTTTTTAGAAGGCTATGAAATGGTTGAATTATTATGAATACTATTATATCATAATTATTCATAATGAATTAATTTCAATACAAAATTTCTAGGAGAAAAGGTCCTCTATATCAAATTCTACTACTAAAACAATGAAATATTCTTCAATGGTTCCTTCAGAAGTCAATTGGTAGATGAATGGATGACCTAAATAACAAAAAAGTTGTATTCGAATTATTCTAATATCTCTATAAAATTCTTCATTTCCTTATTCCATCTTATTTATATTATTTATCAATAAAAGGACATGTAAAATACAACCCCCTCGATATAGTGATATGACTAGATTTTATAAATAACGTTGTATCTCGTAATGGTCATATGTGATTATAAATTTGTAATCAAGTCGATCAATGATGATTATGCTATTATAAAAAAATAAAATATACAAATATTAAATTTTGTTTAATAATTGATTTATTAAATCCCAAAAGATTATATATAAACCCATGCACCATGGTTTTCTAATACCCAATAAAAAATTTTAATATTGAGGCAACTATTTTGAAAAATCCACAGTAGGAAAAAACATTCATCCATATTAGGAAATAATTTGTGGTATAATAATAGAATATTGAAGTCCTATAAGAGATCATAAAGGTAAATTAAATCATTATAATTGATTAATATATAATTTTTTGACGATACCCTTACTTAAATACCTCAAAATCCGAGCTTTTCCATCAGATATAGCCATAAATGTAAAAATATGATTTTTAGAATTCAATTTTACTCTTTCTAAAAGCATAAATCAATATATAGTCTTATATAAATTAAAATTTGTTTTTGACCTCCTAATATTCAATGATGTATTTGATATTGATTCTTTATACGTGTTTAATATAATAGAACATGTGGTTCCCATTTGATGGGGAGAAATATTTCTCATCAACTCTATGGACATTTGTATTTTAGCCATAGATTATGTAGAATTTAACTTATCATAACAAATGTATCCGCTTCAAATCAATACTTTACTAAATAATCCATAAAATCCTCTAGTTATTTAAAACATCAAAATAGACATATATAATTTCCATATGTGTATTGATTTTTTAGGTCTATAACCTACCACAAAATCTAAAAAATTATATTACAATAATACTGCTATAAAATCTTTTCAAAATGCATTATGTTATTTCCCCCCTCGCCGGCTCCTTTTCATGTGATAAAATCCTCCCTCTGTCATCTCAAATCTTTTCCATCTCAGTGAGGGGTGTCCATCAGCATATTTTTTGTTATTCAAATCAGCCATTTGGATCCTCCCCCTCCTGATTTCCATTTCCAAAATCCTACGGTTCACTTTTTAGTTGGTTTCCTTGTTTCTTCAGTTCTAAGGATATACAAGGGAATCCTCTAGACTCTTTGGACCGTATTCCAGCATCTAACAACAAAGGCGAGGGAGATGAGTTTATTTTCCATTTTCCGTCTTGTTTTGGGTAAGGTTATTTAATCATGGTATTGTTTTACATCATTTAATTAAGGGTAAGATAATTTTTATGAGTCCCTGGTACCTAGTTAGAGGTGTGTTGGTCCTTACTGCTTTGATTTTCTTTACCTATTTTTTTATTTGCAATTTTTTTTATATTAATTCTAGGCACATGCATGAGTATATATATATATATATAAGGTGTCCTCACGTGAAATTGAGGATGATTTATGGACTAGTTGCCACCAAGTATATTATAGTACCTTAGATTTAAAATGGTTCTACCCCATTATAGGGTCCCAAATCCCTATGACATTATTTATGAATTATAGCTTCATTGAATAAATTAATATTGTTAGTTTCATTGAATATGTTATGTCTATGCATGACACTTTTTATGTAATAAAATGTGGTTACCAACATGTGATAAATGAGGACATGAACATGTGTTGATTTTAAACATGTTTTGATAATTTTGTTAAAGTTATATGATTAAACAGTTATAGGATTTAAATTGGAATAATAGGTAATGGGGAAATTAATTGTAGATTTAATTATCATTTATGAGTTGGAATAATAATTGTAGCTATTACCGATTGTTGAGAATATTAAATATCAGAAATTTTTGGAATATAAATTGATAACTATTAATAATTAATTAATGGATCACTTATTACTTGATAAATGGAAAATGGTTAACTAATTGATGATTGGTTAAAGAGATAATATTTAATTAATTAATTGTTAAATTAATTAATTTTAATGCAATAAATTAAGATTGTCAATTAATAGTTTGTTACAACTAGTTTCCAGGGGTACCATTTGATGCATGTCTGATTTTCTTCTATTATGTTGTCTTGGATGGAGTTGTTTTACGTTATGAGATGCTGTGTGAGATGGTTTCTAAATATATGGGCTTTGTTATGCAAGTTTTGTGATGACTATGATGTTCATGTAAATTGTTAAAGTCCTGGATGAATCAATATTTGAGTGGATGGGTTCAGAATTGTTAAAAATTTGGATAATTAAATGTTGAGATAACTATCTATTTGGCTTACTATAAATAATTAATATTTAATTAAATTTTAAATATTTATATTTTGAATGGGTAATTTATGGTTGAATTTTTACGGGTGATTTATGTAGTTAATTGGTTGTTGAATTAATTAATGGATTGAATTAGTTAATTTATGATGTAATTAATGGATAGTTGTGGGGTGTTAGAAATGGAATTCTTCACAAATGATAAATATATATGTGTTTCTGATAAACTGGTAGTGAGACAGGGAATGATGCTCCAAATACTCATGGGGTTCTAGACATGGTGTTCTATAACCAGCATGCAAGAAAATGTTCTTTTATGGGACAGGGACGAATGCTCCAAATACCCATGGGTTGTGAGACAAATTCTGACCCTCCAAATACTCACGAGGGAGCTAGACATGCTGTTCTACACCATTAAATTGACAATAGAATACAATTTCAATTGGTCGTACAAAAATGAATTAACAGTTTATAAAAAGCATTGTGACATAATGAGTTGAAAATTTAATATGAGAAAAGGTTCAGACTTATTAATATATTGGATGATTCACTATTAGTGGACGGACGCAGTAGCAGATCACTATTTTAGTGGACAGCCTTGGAAATAGTATATGAAAGATTTAATTGAATAGTTTGTATCATGTTATCCATGCCAAAGAACAAGTTTGAATTCAGTCTTTACATGTATTTCATAGAGGGTATTTAGAGACATCTGTTGTGAGTGACATATACAGGGGATGACAAGCATAGGTAGAATCTCAAGAATTTCATAATGTTATGGTATTTGAATAATTGATAAATGAAAATAATTATATAATTGTTGTTGAAAATTCATGACAAATGTATTACAAAGGATCATACACCAGCTGAGGGTTGATGTAGGTAATTAGATATATAGTTATATTGTACATCTTATTTTATTTATACAATCCTTCACATGGTTTAACTTATTTATCAAATGTGTGGATTTGGGGTAGACACTATTGGTCCCGAAATACTATGATTTTTATCTCACAACCTACATGGGCTTCCATTTCCCTGGGGTACCCGAGTAGATTCTATTTGGTTGCACGATTGTGTTGTTTTTGTTTACATGGGAGATAGGTGAATAGGACCAAGTGAAAGATCGGGATGCTTTAGGAGACCACCCTTAGGGCATTGATTCATTTTTTATTTCTATATTATAATATAATGTATTTTTTTGTTCACTATTTTCATTTTTGTATCACTAGGAATTCATACAAGCATCTATTTTATAATTTTCGTTGGCCATTTTTTTTGTACAAAATATATAAAATATACATTCGAATTCATTACCATTTATTATATTGTTTTTGTAATTTATTTCCATTGTATATTATTTAATTCTGATATGATGTTATAGTCTCTCCACTGACTATCTATAGACCAATGATGCTAGTCAGTAGCCTCTAGAATATGGAGATACGCGCTTGAGATCATGTGGCAGCCGGTCCGACAACCGGTTTAGAGGTGACAAGGGTTGGGATGTTACATATTATAATTCTATAATAAATTTATTATAAAATAATATTTCAAGACATTCATATAGTTCCCCTACACACTCTTGTAAAAGAAAAAATCATCTACCCACATACTCACACCCCTTGAGCCCTTTGGCTCATCCTAAGTGTGATAAAATAATCAATAAACATATCTATCTTCCTCTTATATGGATTACCTTTTGAAGAAAGAAATTCAAGAAATCCTTTTTTTTAATAAAAAATATAGTTACCTGATAGAAAGGTAATGTATTTTCTATTTCACCTTTCATTTGTTTTCCCTCTCAAACCCCCAAAACTATAATTTTTAAATTATTTTATATCAAAACTAGTATAATAAACATTCTACTATGATTTTATGGTAGATTTTCTACCTACACATACACAAAGTTCAATATAATGTATATAGAACATAATAATTCTGTGTACGGTGAACTTCTACCTCAAGAAACGATTATTGTTCAATTTTCTCCAACAACCTATCATGGTGTCCATTATGATGTAACTTTTTTCATATGATATATATTATATTTATATGGTAACTATTCTATGGTAATTTTTATTTACAACATACCATAATTCATTCCATATTGTCTAAATATGATACTTTCATTCCATACATGGAATGTATAAATTAATGTGTTAATGAAATTATATAACTTATATAACAAATATATTATAATGTGGTTATTTTTCATTCATTTAGTATGAAAATAATAAATGTAGTGTTCATGCGTACGTACATCATACTGTCACCATGAATGGTCAATTTCATTTCATATATCCAAATGATATGGAATTATATATATATATGGTATATATATATTATTTAAATAATTTTAAATATTTTGGAGATGATGGAATTTTTAGAACAATGGATATTTACGTAAAATGTAAATTGTTGACTAAAATACTGAATATCAACAAAATGACCAATATAAAGCAAAATAATTATTTAATTTTTATAACATGGTAATAGGTGATATATAAAAAAATTTAATGAATTTATCATGAAAATATAAATTAACCTCTGTTTATTAATCCGAAACATAATGACTATACGTGAGGAGTTTAACTCCCGGTAAGGGAAATCTACACTAAATCGCGTTTCATTTAGTTAAATATCAATGTCATTGGTTTATTTTCCAAAAATATTTTTTGATCAATTTTGATTGTATTAAATTAAATATACAATTATATTGGGTGTAATTATCTATGTAAAACATAATTATTTCACCATTTTTTCCTTAATCAAATTATACGATCATTTTAATGTTGATCATTTGAATCTTCATTCGTTGAAGAACATATTTATTTATAAATTAAATTCATTTATACGGTATATAATAGGTACAAATTTTAATTTTAATTTCATTTAATGTTTTTCAAAAGTTATCTCATTATATATTGATTTTTACTAAACTACATATTGAATGAATCTTTTTAAAAAAATTAGTGACAATGACCTTTCCACCACATCGAACATTATTTGATATTTGGATTCCTCTAAAAGTGGTAGTGTCTTTAAATTTAAATTAATAATTATATAATATTTTAGGTATTTTTGGTGTTGAAGATAGATTTTATAAAGGATTGATTATTTCAATATCACAGAATGATCTATTGTGATTGCATTTTAGAAATGTTATTTTTTCCATTATGAATTTTTATATGTTATAATTATGTTATGGTTATTGGGATTTGTTTATGTATACTAGTGGTTTTTTGATAATTATAGTGGAGGTGAACCTATAAAATCTATCCAATACATTGGGTACCGTGATGGTAGTAAATCTTATGGTTTCTCCTAATATATTTTAGGAATATACTGTGATGGGTTTTCCAATCCTAACATTGCATGTTACTCCTTAAATAGATATGAAAAATAAATTGTAATTATGTTATGAATTCTACAAGTAACCTTTATGATTTATAATTTATATAATTTTTTGATAAATACAATGATTTTAGTATTTAAGTTAATGAGAATATATTTTAATAGAGAAAAGTATGATTTCATTAGTTTATATGTATTCATGGACAAAAATTTTCATTCCATATTTATATCTCTTACTATGATTTTTATTATCATACCATTTTTTCAAAAATATCATAGTATATATGGATGGGTAATCGAATGTAATAATTGGAGGATATTATAATCATGAAAATAAGTATTTTTTTATTAGAGTAGTCTTTTTTTGTGATAAAAATTGATAGTGAGTGGAAGAGTCAACATTGTAAATTTTTTTCAGTAGTTATTTAATAGTTATTTAATAATTCTATAAAACTATAAACCCGAAAATATGTTCATTATGAATTTTATGAATTAACTCAATATTATTTAACTTCTATGGTCGGGGAAATATAGTAGGTATTAGAGGATGTTTTAGACATATTTGGATATTTGGATGTTTTATTAAGGGTTAGGGATATCATATGGGGTTAAAGATATCATCATGTGTTTACAATTATAATGTAGATCACATGTTCAATGTCTTAGAAACCCCTTAAGAGGCTTTATTATCTGAATGTTTAATGTTTCTAATGATATTTATGGAGACATTCTCAAAAGAGGAAAATATAGGATATTAATTTTTTGGATGTTAAATATAATGTATGAGATAACCAATGATGTTAAAATATGAATTGGTTATTTTTGAGGATTTTAAATCATTTTGTGGAATATTAAAATATTATAATGATTTTTTAAAGGACAACACACAGACTATGTAACAACCAATCACGTAGGACAAAGCTGTGTGAATAAAACCCACAACTGAAGTGCGACTTGGATTTACCACCAACCATTGGCCTACGTGAAGTCCCTTGTTAGTATAAATTATTATTTTTAGTTAAATTATTTTATTGATTATTAATAAGTACGTTTTTGGAACTTCTATTATATCAAATTGATAATGATTGTGTTGGAAAATGATTTTGGTGATTAAGTGATAAATGGTATTTTAGAAGATATTCACATCGTTGGGAACACTGTATATATATGTAAAATGGAATACTATGGGATTTCATTTATGGACTTGTGATTGAATTTTATTTTTGAATATTCTATGTTTTTATTGTGTAAATATAGAAATTTGGGTTATTTTTTGAAATGATTAACCTATCTTGGAGAATATGTGATTCCGTTAATTAGTTTTATATATTAGACATTAAGATAATAAAAAGATGATTTGAGATAAATGTTATGATTTATCATTGAAGAATGTGTGACCAAATCGATATTGTTATTTGGCATAAATATTTGATGGACTATTTGGAGTAATTTTAAGGATAGTTATTCATTGAATGGTATATGAAAATCATGAGTATCAATGAAATATTTTAGTGGTTAATATAGTTTTTCTAATATATTGGTTCATTAATTTGGGGAATTATATTAACATGTATAAACTATTTTAGTTTTTGTTAATTCAAATAGATATGAAAAATAGATAGTGAATCCTTTTTGGATGATATGAGTTTTAATTAGTATATTATATTGTTTCCTACAAGAATAAATCATCTAAAATTATCATCGATTAGTTGTAAAGATCAGTTTGTGGTGGAAATTGAATAAATGATAAAGAAATACTACTAAAAGAAGTATGAAATCATATGAACTTACACTAGGATGTAAATTAATTATTCAAATTTATGAAAATAATATAAAAACAAAATGGTTTTCTCTTAACCATTCCTAAGAGAAAATCCAATATTTTTTATCCCATCACATGTTTTTAGTTTTATTATTTTTAACTATCCCATGATCAGGTTTTTTATCACTCTCCCTCAAAACAAGATTCTTTTTTATCTTCAATATCCATGTTTTCCGACATGGAACTATAGTTTTTGTTATATCGAGTGACCTTTGTTATTCACATTCTATCATTAATAGTGAATGTTTTTTAACCATTTTTCTAATGTGGGATTATAATAAATATATTTTTAAGATTCAATCCTCATTTACCGAACAAAAATTTAAATTTTGAGGATGCAATTTCCAAAATGGGGGAGGAATTTAAAATCCTGAGTTTTTAAAATGAGAAATTATGTTTGATATCGTACATAATACACCACATTAAACATAAGAATTATTATGTTACCTAATAACCAAGATATTCAAATGGTGTTAATGAATAATATTAAATAATTAATTAAAATATTGATTACACATGAATTTAATTAATTCATTTGAGAACAATTATTTATAAATCAAAATTAAACCCATTTGAAATAAAAGAAAATGTTTTTCTGATAAACTCTTTAAATGTTGTTATGTGATATTATAAAATAATAATATCTCTATATATATATTATTAATGAAATATAAATGTATTATATTCAATTATATTATTTAAATTCATCTTATATGATTTATTGATATTACATAAGAACAAATTCAATTTTCAGAAATAATGAATGTTTTTCTAATAAAGCATTTTTACCACGCTTTGATGGAAAAGCCATATTAAATATATATTTTGACGCTTTTATAAGATATTTTTTTACAAAATAAACATATTATTTGGAAATGGAAAGTCAAAATTTACTTTGATTGAATTTTTGTTATTTTACAGATAATATTCATTTATTTATGAATAGTGAAAAATACTGCATTTCAATTTAAAATGGTTTTTAATATAATTTATTTATATATCAGGGTTATCCATTTAATTGGTTTTAAATTATAATTATATTATTTGTTTATCATTAAATCAAATTTTGGTCATTGTAATTAATTTCACATTGAAATTAGATATAAATGCACAACAATCTTTTGATGCTTTTTCGTTTTTAAAAAACTATTTTCTTATTTTGACAAAGAGATTTTATTATGAATTAATAACTGAAACATCATTGTTTTGATTTTTCAAAAATAGATTCCATATTTTTTATCACAATTTAATTGTTGTGTTAATAGCTACATTCTATTTTTAGTCATTATGAATAGTAACATTAATAATTATATTTATTTACCATGGTTAAATGGTAAATTTGGATAATCAAGGTTAAAATAACACTATAATATGATAAAACTTCCCCATAATGTATCCTTTTATTATTTTATGAGTAATGGGCATCCAAAACAATCCTTAGTCCTAAATTCGGGAATTTGGTAGCCTCATGGGGTGTGATAATGGCATGTTATTATTATTTATATAAAGTAAACAGAAATATAACATAATCACGTATCTTCTCAATAAAACCATTTTAATGTGGGATTATATAATTGAGATATTTTAATATTGATTATCATTAGAAATTTTAAAATTATCCTAATTCATGGTATTTGATTTATAATTTTGAGACACTATATAAATAATTTTATCTATGATTTAATGATGATGAAATGAATAAATTATTAATGAAATATTTAAATAAATTATATTATAAATATTAAAATAAATTTAATTAGAAAAATTTAATGCCATCCACGATTTTTTTTGATTATTATGAATTTTTATATTTGATTAAATATATTATTTTCTAATGAAAATGGTTATTATGACTCTAACAAAAATCAATTACTAAATAGTGTCAAAGTTGAGATAATGATGTTTTTAAAACAAATAATATTGTTTTAAATGATATAATAGTCATAAAAATAATATTTCCATCTAATAAATTTTTTTAATTCTAAAATTTTAATTAATAATCCACTTGAGAATCTCATTAAATTTTTTTATAAAATATATTAACCATATACTTAAATAATACAAGAATACCTAGTAAGAGTTAATTTTTTAAACAAATGGTTAATGCTAAAGGAGATGTTAAATTTGTGACCTAAACATGCCTAAAACATATATGATGAGATTATTAATACTCATATTCATCTTATCCTAGAAATATAATACATTGGAACTAATATAAAATGATATTAATAATACTAATATTAATACACATATTCTTCTTATCATATTATAATGTATTTGAAATAAGCCTAACTGATGAAAAAAAATTGAATAAGATTTTTAAAACCAAAATCATAATTATGACTATTTCTAGTGCACATGGATCCAATAGTATGACATTAACACTTTTATTCTTTTTTAATCAATGAAATAAGAATTTGGTAACACTAGTTTTTACCAACTATAATATAATTAATATGTTGTTATATAGGGGATATGTAAAAATATGAATATGAATATTAAATATTAAATATGTATCCACATATTTTTAGTTTATTTATAATTTTCATCGACAAAAAAATTATACTAAATTGTGAAAATATTTGATGTCGTAATTGATTAATTATTGGATAAATCAAATAAATGATATTAAACAAATTAAAATTAAATACAATTTGATATAATTAATCACATAAATGAATTTAATAAATAAATTTGGAATTATATATATGACTAAATATACTTATTTTCTGGATATTATGTTTTTATGATATGTTCAAGAAGTCATATAATTAGTAGTGGAAAAATATACATTAATGATACTATAAAATAACTAATATTTTATTAAATGATAAAAAAATTATTAAAAATTTGATTTAAAAATAATCTAGATATGTATTAAAATTTTCTAAATTAATCATTTTTTGTTCTTTTTACATGTAATTGTTGTTATATTAAAACTTAAATCGTAAAATAAATTATATCACTATATAAGATTGAAGGATTAGAAACAAAAAGATAACAACTAAAAAATTTTCACAGATTATATAATATTCATAATATGAATGGGATTAAATCCAAAATAATCATATATTATAAATAAATAAGATTTTATAAATTTTTATTATAAATGTAATTTATATTAATTTAATATTTTAAATAATTCTAAATTATCCACTCCCCACCATTATAAATGGGAACCAATTATTCTCATATTAATACTCATGAAAACCATTTTAGATCAGCCAATATTTTCACGACCCCCCATTAAATAATCCCTCCCCTCATTTAAGAGTCCGTATATAAGCTATAATTCCATCATTTGTAGTGTGGTTGTGTGAATCAAATATTATTGCCTGAAAAAGAGATAATGTTTTAATCATATATTTATATTTCAATTATTAATCAACTAAATTAAATATAATCAATACATAACGAAATAATACATCATGTATATAAAAAATCATTAATTTTTTATATTAAAACTATCTCCTAAATCCATTTGAACTTCTATAAAATGAGAAAATAATTAATCTCTTATTGGCATGTGGGAACTATCTCCTCGATGAACTGGGTTAATTAATTTTTTTGAAATTCACAGAAGATTGGTTATAAAGATAGGTTTTATATTAATATATTATATTAAATAAATATTTATCATTATAAATGAATAATATATAATTTTTGTTAATTCCACTCTATGGGAATAAAAATGATAACACCATTCATGCGTACGTGTGAACTATCACATCCACGAATTGATGGGAATCTTTTTTCATCACTACGTAACATTAATCATATATATATAAGTATATTTCAATTACTAATATAATAATTATTATATTATGATAATTCTATAAATATAAAATAACAATTACTTTATTTCTTCATTGATCATTGAAAAATGGAAATGATACTAATGAATAAATATGGATTACCATCTCTATGATTGTAATGTTGATCATTTTTCTTACCTACATGTAATAAAAGTATTTTGAATTATAATTAATATATATAAATTATTATTATGTCATTAAAAATATTTTATTTTAGGAAATAAATACTACTTTTACTATTGATATCTTACCAAAGTCATTTTGGAATCCTGATCTGAATATCGAAAAAATAAATGATATGAAAATAAATAATTATGTAATATTTGTAACATGGTAGTATGTTATATAAAAGGATAAATAAACATGAAAAATGTTATATGGAAGATAAATAATTAACATAATTAAATTATTTTAAAAGATAATTATTTTACATAATGAGTCAGACTCGAGGCCAGTGATTTCATCTCAATATCAATTCATTGAGGCATTTCATTATAGTATTCCACATTATTCATTCATAAGGTTTATATTATTCAACTATGACATTTCATATCCATAATTTATGTATAATAAAGATGCTAATTTTTTTTCTAAATTTATTCTCTCTTGGAGATTGTGATTTAAATGTTTAATGTGGTATGGGACCCTATGGATGTTTAAATATTTAATTATCAACCCTTTTACCCCTTATAATTATTTGTAATTTTAATTTTAATAATTATTGATATATATATAAAATGACTGTAATATAAATTTTAGGAATACTGGGAATTTCATTCAATGGCTTCAAAAAATTACATTTTTCATATTTGTATATGAAAAATATTGTAGAATTAAAAAAAATGTTTTATTAATATCATATTCAGAAACTATGAAATTTTAACCACTGTGGCCATTATTTTATTTTTCATATTCCATTATATGATTTCATGTTTCCTAATATAAAAAACATCTCTACAATTTTGGATGATTTTTTAATTGAGAATAGGTTTTCAATGAAATGAATATTTTGTTATTAAATATAGTTTATTAATGATAATGGTGTTTTGGTATTGAAAAAGGGTTCTTAAAATAAACTTTTTTCTTATATAAAATTGGATTTCTTATGGGATTGAATGATTTTTTCATTGTGATTTAGTATGATAGAGTCTTATCAATGATTTTGTTAATGAGTACTATATTAAATAGGTGATCATGATATGTTATATACATGGGGTGTTCAGGATAGTTTTAGGTAAGCCCATTATATAATTACATGGGATAACCCAAATAAATCCCGAAAATACTATCATTGCATAAAATGGGGTGGCCTATAATGAATTTTGTACTAAAGTATTATCTAAATAGTAATTCATACTTTCAAATATTATAAATGAAATGGGGTTTTAGGGTTTTAAGTGTACGATGATCTAAGTAACCTAAATGGGTTTTAATTAAATTTTATGTGTTTTAATGATATTATTTTAGAAAAAATATGTTTTTTTCTAGTAAAAATTTTTTATTTAATATTCTCAATATAGATTGAATAAAAATTTATTGTTATATGGTGTTTCATATTTTAACTAAATTAATAACTTCCATTCATTTTATATCACGTATAAAGCTTTTGTTCTCACTCTATGTTTTAAAAATATTATCTATAGGATTTATGGGGGAACATATTCAAGGATGATATCAAGGGAATAATTGTTATAATATTTCATAAAGTGTAACCATGTTTAATTCTAAATAATTTAATAATTTTAAAAAAATGGATACAAAGTGTATTTGTCTACTTTTATTATACTGTTTAACTTAGTAAGAGTCTGTCATAATTCTCTAAAATTATAAACCGATAATAACCATGAATTTAAATTCTATTTCAAAACATGTAAAATAAATTATGTTTACCTTTTATTCCTTACAATAGTTCTTCAATCACATATAGATTCTTTAGAAATATTTTCATATCATTTTTTGTTTTGTTTTTTGGATTTTTTCCATTTTCTGAATATTTTTCTCTAAAAATTCAATACTAATTTTGAAATGGGTATCCTAATAATTATGATAATATATTATATATAATTAATGTACATATAATTTTTATAATTAATAAGTTAATTAATGATTTTTATGAAAATATTTAATTGAAAATAAATATATTTTGAGAAAATAATTTGCTGAATGATGAAAAAAAATATTAATATTTTGAATGGAATTTATAACGTTATATCCATCTTGAATGTCCGAATCAGAATATTTTATTTCCGAAATTTCCAAAATTATGCTGGAGTAATGTTTTGGTATTTTATTATCAATCCTATATATTTCATACATTTTTTATCATATCATAAATAATTGAACCAATGAAATTATTAAATCATAATATTGATAATTAAATAAATAAATTTAACCAGTAATAGTGGATCTAGTGCATTAAATAAAAAATAAATTACAATCTAATTATAATGATCACTAAATACAATAGAGGTATTATAAAATACTATAAAAAATGGTTATATAAAAATGAAATAAATTTTGATTATTTTGTACTTAGTATTTTACCTATATTCAAAAACGTTACATATAGTCAATAAAATGAAGAGTATTCCATTTGAAAATATTAATGTGAATCTTATAATATAGAATAATATGTGTTGCAAATAAACCATAGATTTATAATAGAACACTAATGTTTTTTACTACATTCATTATAAGACCCTTATTACATCAATGAGATTCTTAATTGAATAAAAAACACATATCTATAGGAAAGAATCCATATGATGATTCTCGTATAATAAATTATTCCTCCACTTTTAAAATAATGATTAATATCATATATTTTATTTTATTTTATTTGATCATACATGATATATAATTTGTGAATACTTCTATTGTCACATATAAATCAAATATTAGCTACTTATAAATATAGGCTAGCTCAGATATGTTCATCTCATCGTAATGTATTCTGACACAGCTTAATGTGAATCATTGTTTGAATTTAATTGAACTACCACAATCTATTTAACTAGTCTTACATATAACTATATACAATATTATTTTTACAATCTAATCCGTAAATATATTCCGAAAATTCAATATTCTAATAGAAACCTAACAATATGAAATTTGAAAGAACAACAATATTGATTTCATGAGAAATTTTTCCTATATTATTATTCATACCCCAATCAATTAAATGAAAACATTAGTTGGAACTAATCAAAAATTTCAATATGAATTTTTTATAATATATAACATGAAAATAATGATTTTAAAGAAATATAAATTTAGGAATTTCATATTAATGTTATTTGAGATAAAATAGGTTAACCATTCGATATATTAAATTTCATCTAATTATTATGGAAAGGGATATTCAAAATATTGTCATCCATGACTAGAATTTATGTAGTTATCCAGTGTCACCTATACAAAAATAAATATAAAATATTTTCTATAGTCTAATTTTATTAAAATAAAAATGTATAATGAAATTCACATTTAGTTTCACATTGACTGAATTAAATGATTAATTATTTATGATAAATAAATTTTTTTCTCATTTGGAATCATTAATAATTTTGGTTAATGTTATATTATGGTTAAATACGAAATAAGTTCTTAAATTTTTTGATAAAGGTTATTTTTTATGAAATTGAAATATAAATCTATAGAGGGGGAAAATAAAAAAATCATATATTATTAGAATATTAAATTGATATATATACAGTAATGTCTAATCCATATTTAAGATTTATGTTGTTGGGATATAATCTATTAGACCATTAAATAATAAATTGTCTATTTGAACATATATAGTGAGGAACAAAAAATTAAATTATGTAATAAAACTTTTTATAGTTCTTAATCTCTATTTAATTTTTAATTTCTAATAAAAATTATAATGAAATTAAAATTAATATAATCATGAATTTAGAGATATATTTTATTGTAAATTAATTTACTATTTATTAAATATTTTTTAAAATATATATATTTCACTACCCAGGGGTATGAAATTACATCATTGAAACAAAATTGATTATTATAATTAGTAAATAGGGATATTTAAGCATAAATTTTGTAACATGGAATCTTTTTTCATTAAAAAAATTAAATGAAACTAAAAATGGTTATTTCATAAATTTGAATAGTTTATGGATGTATTTAACTAATAAAATCAACTATGTAATTTTATTCACAATAACAGTGGAAAAATTTCATAATAACAATATGATTACAACCAATATAAAATAATGTATTCTCTTTGGACAATCTGGTGTTCCACTAAACAAATACATCCTATTATGGGGAGTCTGAGGCGTAGCTTCACATAATTCTTTCCATTTAATTATTTTTATGAAATATCGTTAATTTATAGATTTTAGAAAATATGATTGATATATTGATTAATAATATTGGATGAATATAAATCGTATTCATCATGTTAATTTTTTATACCTCAAAACTGTACTAGAAAAAAAAATTGACACTCACTTTTCCTCCTATTTGTGAAATATATATATGAAAATAATTGATGTTGAAATAATATTTCTTTTAAATTATATTATTTTCATAAAATGAAATTACGATCTCCAATATAAATTTAAAATTAAATATCATTTTATGAGATTAGTGAAACGATTCATGAATATTTATACTAATGGGGAGTGTAGTTGGATCGAATGGTTGTATCTTGATAATATTTTTTACACTATCAAATATTCGGTGAATCATTTGATTTAAAAGATACTCATGGAATAAGTACAGAAAAATAAATAAAACCATTCTATTAAATTGTAAAATAGGTTATACTATTGATACACATAAAATGATAAATGTAATTGACATTTATGGAATTGTTGAAGAATATATAGAATTCAAAATTATGATTGCAGCTTCTTGGGGAATAAAATTTCCATGAATATTACTATATAAAAAATTTATTAAATATGTAAAGGTGTTGAAAACTTATTAAATTCAAATAACTTACTTGAATCATGAGTGAAGATGATAACAAAAAATTGAGCGTTGTTGATATATATTCCATAATATAAAGTAATTGGGAGGATGTAAAAAACTATTATTCTAATATTGTGATGTAATTGGTATGATCAGTTTTCTCAACTTTGATAGGGGGATCGATTAGTGAAGGGTATTATTTAATATTTATTATCATACGAAATACACCTATGTAACATGTTATAGTATGATCCCCTTAAAATATTATTATCATTTCTGTATATGATGATGCATAAAATAAATGGTTATGGAACACGTCATTTGTAATAAGTTTGAATCCAATGAATAATCTAAATCATGTTTGATCTTATATTGTATCTCTATCAATATATTATCTTCATTGTAAGGACATGTGAATCCCAATTACAATAATTCATTGGGAATCATACACAGATGTCGAGAGTTTCACCCAACTTCATATCATCATTCTATAGTGATAGAATATTAATAGTATATGTATAATATTAAAAAAAAATTTTTCTATCCTAATAAAATATAATAATATTCTCATATTAACCAAAAATATAAGGAAGAAATAATTGGGCACTATTGGTTACATAATTATACTACATAAAATAAATATACTCAAATCCAATATCCTAAGAACATATGATTCTTTATATTCTTGTCATTTAGTATCCATACTTGGATTCACAATCTTCTTCATCTCAATTTAACTAATAATAGAAATGATCTCTTCAATATACACAAATACTATATAAGTATTTCCTAATTCATTCATTTTTATAATCAACTCATGTGTTCATTTTTTTAACTACCAAATTCATGAGATATAATAAAATATTTATGCACTAGCCTCACCTTTTTAATTCATAATATAATCATGAATAAATTTCATTTGTAATATTAAATTAAATTATTTTCATCATCCCCAAATTCATTTGTATTAAAATATTATTTTTCATTCTCCCTGTAATGTAGAATCATCTTACATCAGTCTTAAATCTCATCATTTGACTTCAAGACTCATTAATTTTTGTTCTTAATTTGAATATTTTTAATCCCATATTTATATATGTAGAAAATTATAATAGATAGTTAAAATGGAATGGTGAATATTTTATCTATATAAATCAATTTAGTTATGATGCTAAAAAATACTATATGGCTTAATTCTACAATGTGGGAATCCACAACCTTAATAAAAAACTGAAATGATCCATTCCATATATGAAATCACATATGGGATTCATGAAAATATTATCATAACCAATGAAATTAATCTTTTACTATTTTCCCTTTACATAGTCAACTATGTGTTACATTCAATTTAGTGGTCTTGGAAAATTTTAGACATTTATCTAATTCAATATGAACCTTTACCCGACTTCTATTTTTTCTCAAAAAAACCATTAAGAAATAATAAATATTTATTTATGATATATAAATCATAAAAACATTATAAAAACCCTTTTTAATTTAATGATCCTCGTGATTCATTTCATAGAAATATAAAAAACCAAACTCATCATCATAATTTCCTCAAATCTGGAAAAAACACCATATTGTTATTCAATCACCACTATTTTGTTTATTGAAATAACACACTAATATACAATGATTTAGTATCCAAAGCATAAAATATTATCCAATATCATTGACACATATCAGGACAACCCACTAACTGATAATGGAGTGTTTTTGACATATTTACATCCCATTATGAACAGAATATTTGTACCATGTGGCTCTAATGAATATATTTCTTCTCAAACTAATATTTTTTTAATAACATAAATCCCCCCATCATCATTTAATTATATATATTTTTCAAACATTATCTAAAGGATTTTGGGAGATATCAATGGTAAAAATTCTCATGTGGGAAGGGAACAGTGAATAAAAAATTTCATCCTTATATCTAGTAAGATCTCAGATTGAACAAATTTTGAAAAAAAATATATAAGATTCACTGATCAACCAATATAAAAACGGTTTTTTTAACCTTAATCACCCTAATCACTGATTAAATTATATATAATTTATATATGATAATATCAATAATATTGAACTATATTTTTAAAAATCCAATATCACTTTTAATGTAAGCATGAATATTCAATCATCTCTAATATTCAACTCTCTAATCTTCTGCATGATCCTACATCCACAAACACAATTTAACAACATGGCTAATGACCACATACTCTAATTTAGTAGTTATCAGTTTCACTGAAATGTACATCTTATAATACCTATTAACACAACCATCACAATTAATGAACAATCGATGTTATATAGATCTATGATCTGTATATTAAGCCTCTCAATATTATTTTTAGCAACAAATAGAGTGTATATCTAAAATAAATATATGGATATATCTATAATTCATTTTTCCATTCATATAATAATGGATTATATTATTTTCATTCAATTTTGTATTCTTCAATAGACATTGATATATATTACATATATTCACCTCATTGGAAATGTATTTTCTGGACATTGTGAGTTACAATAATATTCTAGTTATATTTCTTTAACTATTCAGATCAACTGTGATACCCTTTAATCATTAACAAGCATTTTACCAGTAAATATAAGGCCAGAAACAATATTTGAATCATATATTGCAATACTTATCAACATTTATTTGTCACAATATTCTTATTAAATAAATAAATTATTTGAGTATAAATCAATATATAAAAAAATAGAAAAGAATATTTTTTCAAATATAGACATATAAAAATTAATTTTCCCTCCTTTATGATTATTTGATATATAAATACAATTTATTGGAAGAAAAACTAGTCAATCCCCACTGAAAAAATGTTTTCTTTTGTTTTGGAAGCATTTGTTCATTAATATTTTCCTATCAACTCTTCCCTTCGTTAGACACTTTTCTCTAAAAAATCCATCATTTTTACAATATTATTTTCATAGAGGAAATTTTATTCAGTTCATTTTATTCAACTATTTAAAACATGTTATTATATCATTTTAAATAATAGAAAATTCGATTTGTTCCAAAAATACACTATCTTCCAGAAATCTATTTAAAAAATCATACATTATATCCATTTAATATATGATGTAATGTAACTATTATGAGTTTCCACAACCATGAAAATTAATATTTTAATAACATTAAGAGACCAAATAATGTTTATATTCTAATAATATTACTTCCATTTGATAATATCCATTGTAAATAATTTTTATTTTATTTCATTTCACTTTACCTTCCTCAGTCATTTTTTACAAAATATACATTTGTTTTCAAATCATGCATTTATTTTTTGGTCTAAGACCATATTTGTAGAGACACAAAGCTTGATGTACATGGAAATTACATTACTTTTGGGGAATACTTAATACAGAACAAAAACAGACACCAAATGACAGTAATAGTTTACTGTCTTTGGATACTCGGAACATATTCTTCTAATCTTGGTGAAAGATCATCCACATATCACATAAATATATTCCCTTTTTTTATCTAAAAATTTTCTTTATATCATGGGGAAAAGAAAACATATAAACGGTGAGTTCAAATTCTCATTAAGGGTAATCATGTAATGAAATAATACAAACCATAGACATTTGAACTTAAAAACATGAAAATAATGTTTAAATATCAAATTCTTGAGCAATGACATAAAACATAGCAGTACGTAAGGCATAAATCATAATGGAACATCAATAATGATAAAATTGAATGGGAATAAAACATATCATTGTGGAATCCATTAATCACATGATATGATTTCCATAGTAGCCAAGGCATTAATGCCAAGACCATCTTAGTTGACAAAGTCCCTTTCTGAATTGAGTTCACTCCTCATTCCAGTCCTGTATCACTAAACCGGATTAAGTTACCGTTCCAGCCACGTCTATCAAATGAGATATAAATATTACCCCATGTATTTATGTGAGATATAGGTCTCACCCATCTCATAATGAAATCATTCTTAAATGTTCCATAACAAAAACATAAATCATTCATCATAACCAAAATAATAAAATTGGTTTCATAAACATCATCACATCATAACATAATCCATATAAAAAAATAGATATCATTTCATTATAAGAAAATTGAAACCATGTAAATCATAGATACATTATAAATTAAACATACAAATATGAAATAATATCATCTTAGTTGGAAAATGGTTATGATAAAACACTTGAAATTAAATTATTGAGGAAAATATCCTTTCTTCTTCAAAATCAATTTTATTTTCACAAAAAGACATGCAATTTTAAAACAATAGGATTTTATTGAAAATAGTTATGAAATCATGTAAAGTAAGATTCATGAATATAAGTCTCTATGAAACCGTAAAAATCCATTCATGCCGTATAAGTTAAAAAAACATTATCCTCATACTTTTGTCGGAAAAGTCAAGAAGTTCTTCGTATGGTAAAAAAAAGAAAGATTCCATCTATATGATGTGGTAAATGTAAAAAAGGGTAAAATTGACTTTAAACATATATGGAAGAAAATTAAACATTTTATGAAAAAAATTAGAGAACATGTGGACATGGATGATAAACATAACCCCAGTAAATATTTACGAATAAATAATCTCTGATAAGAATGAGAATGGAATAATAATTCCTTACCTTAGGTCTGATATGCTTCGTAGGTATCCAAACCTACTGTATAATGATTTAAATAATTCCATTGACTTATTACAGAATCTATTCATTGTTGTTATATCATATATGGTTCACATATGACTTTATAGTACCCGTTCCTTTGTAAATTCCAAGTCAAAGCATCATTTTGGGTAAAATCGTTTTATTTATCGTACATGTTTGGACTTGTTATTCTTGATATTATTATTACTTATATCCTAATTAATTACTTCCAGAATGTAAATCATTATTAATATAGCATATATATTCAATATATATATATAATAGATAGATGAATGAAATTAAATACACCGTTCATGGAGACGGTATGTCGTACGTACGCATGAATGCTGTTATCCATTATTTATTGAGTTGAATGGAAGTAAGTAGATGAAATATTAAAATATATATACATAAAAAATAGCATAATTATGTCATATATTTCATTAATATTCATCATATATACTTTATAATCATTCATGAATGGTTAACATGGAGAATGAATCTCATCGCATCGTGGAGACGGTAATCTGTACGTTCGCACGACCGATGACTTCATTCCCATATTTATTGAATGTAATTTGAGTGGATGATGTAATAACTTAAAATAATTTTTATTTTATAATAATCATATATATTTATTCTTAACACCATTATACCATCCAAGAAATGTGGTGGTGGAAAAATAGTTTACACCACTGCGTGGAGATGGTATTCCGTACTTATGAAAGCGCGGTGATTTAATTTTCCTTAGGATGGATAGAAGGTGAAATGAGGTTTTTTAATATTTATAATAACATATAATCATATAAGTAATAATGATTTTCTTACTTTATAATGAAACAACTAATGATGAAGAGTTGAAGAAGAAAGAAACTTGAAAGAATCGTTAGAAGAGATTAACTCTTCTTCGACGCACCACCTTTAAACATTTTCTTATGGCACTAGAGTTGGTATTTTAAGAAGACCAGAACCACAATGATATAAATACTGAGGTGGAGACAAGGAATTGGAAGGGGCTGTCCGAGCTTCAAGGCTCAAAAGGGCGTGAAGAGAAGAGGGAAGGGGTGCCCTTTTTATAAGGGAGGAGAGTGGCACCTTTGAAAAAACAAAAAATGTTATTTTATAATAACGTCATATTCAGTTTATAAAAGATCCAAATTTATTTATTTAAAATATAATGTGGGGATGGGTCGAAATACTCTAAACCAATATGTTTTAGACAAGTTTAGGTTACTATTATATCCTTATCATTTAGATTTATCTCTATTGTAAATAATTTAACTTTCGCTGTCTCTTTTTGTTTTCCTACACTATATAGTTATTAAAGATACTATAACAAGCCAAAAGAACCCCAAGTGGTTCATTATTAATATATATATCCTAATGTAAGTCATTTGGCTGAACCATATATTTTTATGAAAAAATTAACAATTAATAATATAATATTGTTTTAAAAAACTATTGAAGTCAATTTTGACACTATTTGGTACTTGATTTTTGTGAAAATCATAATATCATATTAGTTCTAAAAAATATAATTAAATTAATAATAAAACGTCATATTAACATATGAAATTATTTTAATTTATAAAAAGCCTCAAATTACATTTATTTGGGTATTTATAACATCTATTATGTTAATATTTCATTAATAACGTAATTACTGCGTCATCATTGTGTCATAAATAAATTAAATTATTTAATGTTTAAAATTTATAAATAAAATACTATTACATAGGAAATATTTGTATCTTTCTAATGAATAATTATAGTCGAATTTATATTATTTATAACATTATATTAAAAATGTTTTAGTTAATAATCTTTGATTTTAACTATTTTAGGTATTTTGCAAATAAAATAACAATAAGTTTCCTAATCTAATCCAAGTGGACCTAAAGGGTAATATGTTATTCCTAAGTTTTTTTTCTTTGAATTTCACTTATCCAAAAGAATTATATCATGTGTTTGGGATATAATAATATCATCTTTACCCTTAATTAGACTATTTACTTTTTACTGTGGTAAATAAAAGTAAAAAGTTACTATTCACCAAAAAATATTTTTATCTTATTGAACCACATTTTATTTATTGATATTAACTATGACTCTCAAATTTTTGAAATACCAATAATAGAAGCGATAAAATTATTTTTTATGTAAATATTCAAATTCTCCTAGGAGGTGGATAAAAGACGATTAAAAGTTCAATAAATTTTTATATATCTAAAATTATTATTTAATGACTCAAATGAATTACATTAAACTTATATAGGAATTAAGTATCAATTTTTTCCTAAAGTAAATATAAATAAAATAAACAATTATTTAAATAAAATTTCCATTTTTAAATACTTACCTAGTGTTTTAACTATTCATCACAAATTGAAAGTTTTGAGATAAATACAAAAAATTCACCATAGGCTAATTTAGATATTCAGAATCCAAAAATGAAGTCCATTTTGATAAATAAAATTTCTAAATTTCCAAAAAGTGGGTATTAATATTCATAACGACTAGTTCATAATAATATATTATAATAATATATTGTTTAGTGAAACTCGGTATTGCATACTATACACGCAATCGAGGAAGATCTGGATTATGTGTCATGCAAGACAAGTCAGGTATGCGTGTAGTGAATGCTGTATTTGGTGCTGCTTATAACACAAGGAATCAATGAAATTAAAAAGATTAATTCTCATAAAATCTCGGAATGATACATTCTACCCCCCTTAAAATGAATTTCACCCTCGAAATTCTTCCAGGTTATAAATTGATTACTACTTGAAAGAATATTTCACAGAAACCCACATCGTAAAAAGGAATACCAAAACTGAACTTTAAAAACAAAATTCTGAAACATAACGGTTACCCTAATTATCTATCCATTCGGTTTCCATATAGGAGAACATTGGTGAAAATATGGATATTGAAGAAAAATCTGACCATCGTGTTCTCATTGAGAGTGGTAGAGAACATGGAAATGAAAAAGCAAACAATCACAAAGCCATAAATTTTTTATGATCTATGGTACCATCTAATTCATCAGATATAAGGACACTTGGACAACATTTTTATGGTTTTCAAGATCATTTTCCTAAAGTTGAAAATTTTGAAATTTAAAGAAATACATAGTTTATTTCGGTATAATCTAACCGTTGTTCATGCCTTGAACAATTTCCACTTCATATCTTAAAGAAATGATGTTGAATTTTTCATTTATGAATTGTTAGCAGATCATGTGATATAGTGATGGTTCATTCCATATGTCTCAAAAAAAAGGTTACCAAATGTTTTCAAATATACATAAGTCCATCTATAGTGAGGTTAAACGTATATGATTCCAAAATATGGAATAATACTTCATATATAATACATCTTAATATAATGAAACAAGTTTCTACTAACCAAGGACTTCCTGTAGGCCAGTGGTAGGTGATAAAAGGCAGTCACACTTTGGTTGTGGGTTCGATTCCCACAGCCTTGTCTAACATGACAGGTTGTCACCTTTCCTGCAGGTTGTGCATTTTCTAAACATTAATTATTATAACATTCCATAAATAATGTCAAAAAAAATTATATCCTTAAGAAATGCTATCTGATGTCTAACATAATTCATTCCAAAATTTAGGCTTATCCAAAATAATTCTGTCTGAGCTCATAGTATAAAGAAAACAATTACTAGAAATTACATTTTCCGAACATGTTAATACAATCACTTATCCCACTTATATCATATGATATATCTTTTCGGTAACATTCCAAACATGTGAATACCTTAATCATGTATTCTCTTGAACTATAGTGAATACATCAATGCTGTCACAAGGTAACTCTTTCCATATACAAAAATCCCAAAAATTATATATACTCAAACCATGATATCACTTTTTCCTTATTTTAGTCATGAGATCATTAATACTATAAAACATTTAATTATATCATTTTCCCTTCCTTATGCTCATATTAGGTTCTTTCCAAAAATATTTGAATAAACTTTCATGGATACTGGTACCATTCAATATATACTTTTAAAATTCAAGTAAAGGCAACAGTGTAACAATCATTAGATTTTTCATTATTCCATACTACCATACATTATTCTCGATAAACATACAATCATTACACTACCTTCTTAAACCACTGAATGAGCTTCATCATTTTTTCCATCGTATATATCATTTGTAATCTCTTCATCATGATCCATATAAATTCTATCAATATGACCATGCTGATTCAATTTATGAGTTTTTCCCTTAGGGCATTTGTTAGCATAATGCACATAAATTCCACATTTAAAACACTTAACCATTGTTGATGTCTTTGCAATACCATTATCCTTGTCCATGGTGTTAAATGGACCTTTTCATTTACAATTACTAGTTTTTTTTCGTTATATTCCACACCCAAAGCATCTTCCAGTTCCTTTTTAACATTCTCCCTGATATCTATTCCCACATGATTCACATGTGGAAAATTGAACTTTGGTTCCTCTATGATCATCCTCAAACTCCTTATTTTTCTTATTAACTGAGATGGGAAACATACTAAAGTTGAGATTGTTGATCATAATATTAGATTTATGATTAGTAATAATAACGATATGTGGACTTCCAGATCCAATTTCATTTGGTTTCTCATGAAGAATTTCATTCCATTTTCCATCATATACTCAATTATCATGAAACATCCTATTTCAAGACATTTTCTAAAACCCAAAAAGAATAGTGTGAGAGGCCAAAATCATAATAAAGGTGGAGTAACTTCAATATCAAACATCTTAGGTTTAATTATAATATCTTTACTATAATTCTAGGACTATAACTTATACTTATACCTGATCGTAGAGACATCCCTAGACATACCTTAGAAATATCTCTAGGGATTTCACTAATGTTTTCGCATCCTAGTTTACATTGGTTAACTAAACATTTCCTCTAATACCAAATATAGAGACCCAAAGCTTGATGTACGTTTACATTACATTACTTTTTTGAAATACTTAATATATAACAAAAACAGACACCAAAGGACCATAATAGTTTAGTGTCTTTAAAAACTCGAAACATAATCTTCTAATCTTGGTGAAAGATCTTCAACATATCCCATAAATATCTTCCTTATTTTACCTAAATACATTCTTTATATCCTAGTGAAATGAAAACTTATAAAGGGTGAGATCAAATGCTCAGTAAGGGTAATCATGTAAAAACAATAATACAAACCATACAAATTTGAACTTAAAAACCTGAACATAATGTTTATACATCAAATTCTTGAGGATTGACATAAAACATGGAAGTACGTAAGGCGTAGATCATAATGGAACATCAATAATGATAAATTAGAATTTGAATAAAACATGTAATTTTGAAAACCATTAAGCAAATGATATGCTTTCCATAGTAGCCGAGACATTGCTGCCAATACCATCTTAGTTGACAAAGTCTCTTTTTAAATCTAATTCACTCCCCGTTCCAGCCCTGTATCACTGAACCAGATTAACATAACATTCCAGTCATGCCTATCTCATTAGATATAAATCCTTACCAAATTCATTGGAGGGAGATATTGGTCCCACCCATCTCATAATGAAATCAGTCTAACATTTTTCACAACATAAACACAGATCATTCATCATAACCCAAAGCATATAATGGGTTTCATAAAAATCACCCCATCATCAAATAATCCCTGTAAAAAATTTCGATATCATTTCATCATAAAAATAGTGAAACCATGTAAATAATAGAGGCATTATACATGAAACATAAACATATAAAATATTGTCATCTTAAATGGAAAATGGTTCTGATAAAACACTAGAAATGAAATTCTTTCGGAAAATATACTTTCTTCGTAAAAATCAAATTTCATTTCACAAAATGCCATAAAATTTTAAAAGAAAAGGATTTTATTGAAAATAGACCTGAAATCTTGTAGAGTACGCTTCATGAAAATAAGGATTTATGAAACCGTAAAAATGCATTCATGTCGTAGATGTTAAAATAAACATTTTCCTCATACATTTGTCAGAAAAGTCAAAAAGTACTTTGTATGGTAAAAAAAGAAAGATTCATTCTATAAGATGTGGTAAAAGTAATAAAAAAATGGTACAAATGAATTTAAACATACATGGACGAAAAGTAAAATTTTTATTAAAACATTTTGATAACATGTGGACATGGATGATAAACATAACCCCAGTAAAAACTTACGAATAAACAATCTCGGATAAGAATGAGATTGGAATAATTATCCCTTACCTTAGGTCTGCTATGATTCATACATATCTGAACCTCCTGTATATTGATTTAAATAATGACATTGACTTATTACAGAATCATATTCATTGTTATGATATAATATATGGGTCACTTATGATTTTATATTACCCAGTCATTTGTAAATTTCATGTCAAAGCAGCATTTTGGGTAAAATAGTTTTATTTATCGTACGTGTTTGGACTTCTTGTCAATGAAATTATTATTACTTTTATCATGATTTACTTACATAAATAATGTAAATAATTATTTATATATCATATATATTCATTATATATATATAATAGATATATGAATGAAATGAAATACACCGTTCATGGAGACAGTTGGACGTACCTACGCATGAAAGCTGTTTTTCTTTATTTATTAACATAAATTGAAGTAAGTAGATGAAATATATACATATATATACATTAATACAAAAGCATAATTATGTCATATATTTCATTATTATTCATTATATATACATTATAATCATTCTTGAATGGTTAACAGGGAGAATGAATCTCATCGCGTCGTGGAGACTGTAATCCGTACGTACGCACGAGTGATGAAATAATTCCCATATTTATTGAATGGGATTGGAGTTGATGATATAATACCTTATAATCAGGATTATGTTATAATAATAATATATAGTTATTCTTTACAACATTATACCAATCCAATTAAGGTGGTGGTGGAAAAACAGTTTACACCACGACGTGGAGATGGTATTCCGTACGTTGGTAGGCGCGGTGATTTCGTCTTCCGTAGGATGGATATAAGGTAAAATGGGGTTGTTTCATATTTATAATGACATATTCGTATATAATTAATACTGATGTTATTAATTTATAGTGAAACAAATAATGAATAAGAAGTTGAAGAAGAAATAAACTTGAACGAATCATTAGATGAGATTACCTCTTCTTCGACGCACCTCCTTTAAACTTCTTCTTAGGGGACTAGAGTTGGACTTTTGAGAAGAACATAACCTCTATGATATAATTAGAGAGGTGGATAAGATTAATTGGTAGGTTTTGGCCCAGCATCAAGGCTCTAAAGGGTGGTAAGAGAAGATGGAAGCGGTGCCCTTTTTTATGGGAGGAGAGGGGCACCTTTGGAAAAACTTAAAATATTATTTTATAATAATGTAATAGTCGGTTTATAATATATCCAAATTGATTAATTTCGAATATAATTTGGTTATGGGTCGAAATCCTCTCAACCAATTGGTTTGAGACAAGTTTAGATTACTATTTTATACTTATAATTTAGATTTAACTCTATGTTAAATAATTTTACTTTTAGCGTGTCTTTTTGTTTTCTTACACTATATGGTTAATAAACATACTATAACAAGTCAAAAAAACCCCAAGTAGTTCATTATTAATATATATATCCTTATATAAGTCATTTGGATGATTCTTATATTTTTATGAATAAATTAACAATTAATAATATAATATTTGTTTTATAAACTATTTTATGTCAAATTTGACACTATTTGGTACTTGATTTTTGTGAATACCATAACAACATGATTATTTTGAAAACACTTAATTAAATCAAAATTCACATGTCATATTAACCAATAATATTAGTTTAATTCATTACAAGTCTCAAATTACATTTATTTTGGTATTTATAACATCAATTATGTTAATATTTCATTAATAAGGTAATTACTACATCATAATTGTGACATAAATATATTAAATTATTTAATTCCTAAAAATTATAAAAAAATAACATTTTGAAGGAAATCATTTTATCTTTACAATGAATATTTATAGTCGATTTTATTTTATCAATAAACCTATATTTACAATGTTGTAGTTATTAAACTTTGATTTTAACAATTTTAACTCTTCTTTAAATAAAATAATAATAAGTGTCCTAATCTAATACAAGTAGACCTAAAGGGTAATATTATATTCATAAGGTTTTTTTGGTAGAGATGCACTTATCCAATAGAATTATTCCTTTTTTAGGATAAAAATAATATCATATTTACCCTTAATTACCCTATTTACGTTTTACCGTTGTAAGTAAAAGTAAAAAGTAACTATTCACCCAAAATTATTTTTATCTTATAGAACAACATTTTACTACTTGATATTAACCATGTCTCTCGGATTTTCGAAAATACACTCACTGAAGTGGTAAAATTATGTTTTAGGTAAATTTTCAAATTCTCCTAGGAGGTGAGTAAAAGATGGTGAAAAGTTCAATAAAATTTTTATATATCTAAAATTATTATAAAATGACTCAAATTAATTACATTGAACTTATATAGGTATTATGTATCAATTTGGACCTCAAATAAATTAAAATAAAATAATTATTTATTTAAATAAAAATTCAGTTTTTAAATAGTAACCAAGTGTTTTAACTATTCATCAAAAATTAAATGTTTCCAAAAAAATAAAAAAATTCACCCGAGGCTAATTTAGATATTCTGAATCCAAAAATGAAGCCCATTTTGAAAAATGAAATATATAAAATTTCAAAAATTAAGTATTAATATTCATAACATCTAGTTTATAACAATATATTATAATTATATATTCTTTAGTGAAACTCGGTATTGCGTACTATACACACTATCGATGAAGTTCTTGATTGCAGGTAATGCAATCCAAGTCAGGGATGCGTGTAGTGAGAGCTCTATTTGGTGTTGTGTATAACAGAATAAATCTATGAAATTAAAATTAATTATTCTCATAAAATCTCGGATTCTTACAATATTACCATGTAATGTTATTATCAATTGTATTTAGTATATAATTTATATATTCCACCCAGTCATCATGTTCCATAGACTCAGTCACATTTCAAGGTTGTACACATGATGTGAGCAATATTTTTTCCAAATTGTAGACACCATGTCATCTAAACTATTATAATCATGTTTTCAACTATATTTTCAGATTCTCTATGAATATTTAACCAATTAAAATAATTTATACAACCCCTATGACCTTCTTAATAAACACTATATCATTATAATTTGTATCCAATATATATTGTGTATGACTACTATAAAAATTTCAACTATCATAGGTGATATATTATAAATGATTTCTCATTGAAAATAAAAATCTAATTTTATTTTCAAACATTTGATATATATATTATCATATGTTTTATCATTTTAACACTCAATTACTTTGTGCAATATTATTTTATAACATCATTATGAATTATAACATGATAAATACCTCCTAATAACTATATATTCATCCTTTTAATTAAACATTTATAGCCTCTATCCATTGATACTTATATAAAAATGACTTAAATATGAATTGAATTATTTTAATGTATCATACTATTGGTACAAAATCTCACAAGGTGAATTATTATTCGTTATTTTCAAAAAACATCTATATTAAAAATGAACTATTTCACACACTACATCTCTCCAAAAGTTTTTTTAACATTATTATAAGAACGTTTTCATTTGTGTGTTTCCACAATTATATTATTATATGAATAAAAAATACTTATATTGTGGTGTATAAGTAGCATTATATTTAATTTTTATTTCATGATTTATAAGAAAAAATAATTGAATAACATATAAATTATTTCCCACAATTGTATATGTGTTTCATAATAAACATTATTATATCCTTTTCTACCTACCCTCTATACATTTGAAAATATTGTCTACCTTTGACATGTTCCTGGGGAAAAGAACATTTTCCATTTTAATAATTTATTCTATAAATTTAGTGAAATGATAATAACCTAGATTTGATTTCAATTTCTTCTCTAATAATAATATATGTAATCTATTTCCAATGTATGTGTGTATGTAATATACACAATTTTTGAGTCTTTTATATTATTATTCCCAAATAATGGGGTCCAAAAATTCCATCATAGTCTTTGTTCATCACGAGTAATTATCTTACCACATAATGTTTCAAAACAGTTCATTGTCCCCTTTTTTCAATGATTATAATTCTTTTTTTTTCATATCTTGTTCCCATATATAATTTTGAAGTAATAATAATTAGACAGATCCCCAATCGTGATTAAATTTGTGTTTTCCCTAAAACTTGATAAATAATTCATACATCACTTCTGAATTTGATGAATCATGGGTTTTACATCAAGTATACCTCATTACTATTATCATAAAGTACATCAAAACAAAGTATATGATATTTTATCTATCAAACATAAGGAATGTAATCATATTTTACATTATCATTCTCAATTTTAGTTGTGTTAATACATTTGATTTTTAATTTAGATTCAATAAAAAAATTACTCCACCTTTTTCATGTCTTTAGATGTTCTTTAAATTCTTACCATCACCATTCATATGGAAGGAAGACCCACTATCAAAAATCTAGGACTTTGACATCACCTATTCATCGAAATACACTTCTTACAATCATGTATTTTATTCTTTGTTCCCATGACCTGAATTTCATTTTTCATTGAGAGGGAACTTAATTGGAAATATTTTCTCGCATTTCTCAACTCTATGTCCATTTTTGTCACACATTCCATAAATACCATCATGAAAATAAATCTTTTTATTCAACATGTTACCCTTCTACATCTCTACAGGCTTTATTCAAATATATATATACGTCTCATTATAATTTATACCATGGATTCTATATTTCATTATTTTAATAACACGATATATAAATGTTTTTTTTATTTTTCACATTCCATAACACCATAAATAACACTAAAATAAAAAATACGTTCAAAAAAAACTTTATATAAATTAAGTATGAATCCTTACTTTTCCATGCCATGAAATATTTGGGTCTTATTTTTTAATAGTCTGATAATTTATTTTAGTTATGATCTTGGTTTTTTGATCATTTCTCAGTGTTTGGATGTTTTGGGAATGGTTTTTATCATCCTTTTTTTATATGAACATTAAATCACCTAATTAATGAATATTTACAAATATGTTTCAAAATATTATATAAAATTTAACTTATGTTTTACCCTTATTCAAGGCATAGTTGTTTGTTAAGTGTAAGGGACATTCTACATTCATGTATGATGTTTAATTTTAGTTTTATATGGGTAAATCCCTAATTTAAATAGTCCTGTAAGGTTATGAAGTAATTAAAATAGGTTGTGTAATTATATAACCTATATATAATTTGTACGGAAGATTCTATGTAAGGGTATGCTCTCATATATGATCAAAAAACAAAAATTTAATATATTCCATGTATGTGTAATAAATATGATGTATATGTGTATATAGTAATCTCCAAACACTAAATAATGGTTACCTAGGTAACCCATAAATGATATCCCATATGTTTCATAAAATTTATCTATGTTTTAAAAAACATAAGTATGGTTATAAAACCTTTCACATAAGGTAAATTAAATAAGTTAATGGTATTGTACTGGTTCATAAGGAACATTGTAATGGTAAATATGATTGTATAAGGATCATGTATGGGTAATATATAATTTGGTAAGTGTAATCGATATATGTGTAATGGTAATCATAAATATAGTATACTGCCTAAGAGTAAACTCATGGTTCCCATGATTTGTATGGTTAACCATCTACCCATATGTTACACATAAGGGCCTTTTAAGGGTAGAAGCATGTTTCCCACTAAAAATACTCTTTTAGGAAAAAATATTATAAATTGGTTTTGTTCCTTTTCACCTTTATTACCTATACTTCCATTTATCTACTGTTAATAGATGAAAATTATTGGAATCAAATTATTATGACAAGTTAATTATTGTAACAAAAAATATAAAAAGTAATTAAAAATATATTTTTATTGTACAATTAAGTATCAAAATTAATATACATTTTAATTTGTTTCTTTTATAACTAAAAAGCATAACATAACCTATTTTTATTTTTTTAATAAGTAATAAATATACCCCATATTTTAGGAATATTTAATTGATATGTTTATTGGGAAAATAACTTATTTTTATACACAGAAAAAAAAGATGAAAAATATATTATTTCCTGATCGAATAATTTAATATTCATCAATGATTTTAATATATTAATCCATTAAACACATAGATGGTTTATTTTCTATATATTAGTGTCAACTAATTAAATTCTATGAGTTTGAAACTAATTCGTTAGACTAGATTTAGTAATTACATGGTTTACAATGTCAGATTATGTATTTTAACTATAAAAAACAATTTTTTCACGATCATTTATTTTTGTTATTATTGGACAATATTATGGAAATAATTCATAGGATACCAGGATTTTGTTGTCATAAATTTTTTCTGGTATCATTTTAGATGATTTATTATTTCATGTGAATGTAATTTCAAAACAAAATCTCAACGTGTTGAAAAATGATTTAATGGGGCTCCCAATTAAATATATATTATGATAAAACATTTTTTTGGATAAAATAAAAAAATATAATATTTTATCTAAAATGTATACTAAAAAATAAATGTGATAATACATTACTTCAAAAAATATTTTATTATTATGATGAATATTTTCAATGAATTTAAATGTAAATACATTACATGTGGAAATTATTTTTAGATAAAAATAGATTTTCAAACTATATATTTGGTGAAACATTTATTATGAAGTTTTTAATAACATTTTTAGTATTTTTTCCTTTATTTCACGAAATAAAATATCATTGTTGGACATGGGAACCATTAAAGTGGACATATATGATATTATTTGTGAAAAAACGAATGGGGATTTTAAATATGTTCTCATGAAGATGTGGAAGGAAATTTGTACATAGATACTGATATACTATTTATAAGTCATGGTATTGTCAAGATTATTTTAGTATAAATATTCCATTTTTTTCTAACTTGATTGATCCCATAATCATGAACCGATTGTTCATTCAGGAATAATGGTATCAATTATCTATCAATCTTTATATCACCAATATTTTAAATTATTGGTTGTGTTTTTATTGTTTCCTATAATTTATCAATTATAAATAAATTCACAAAATAATAGACTTGAATAAATAATGTTTACAAAATAATGGAAATTTTATAAAATTTTATTCAATTTTAAATAGATTTGTAAATAGTTTATTTTTTAAAACATGATCTAATATATTCTTTTTGTAACACATAAAATATAATCATTAGTGGATTCTTATCGAGGACTAATCTTACCCCCTTATTTTACTATTGGATTTTTTTCATTCATGTTTTGAAGGACTCGGGAAAAGGTATGAACAGATTTTTGTTCTTCCTCTCCCCTCCAATGTTATTCCATTCATCTAGAGATATATTGGTGGTTAAACAAGGTCTCATAGAGGAATGGATTTATTTTTATAGTATTTTTTAGTTATTTACTTTTTATTTCAATTCATATCTTGGGTTAGTGAGCTCTTCTTACACTTTTTTCATTATATGTTTTCCTATATTTATTTCTACTTGACATTACAATAGATCTCTAGCTGATATCAAAATGTCGATTATCCATGTAGGGTTTTGATTCAAATAAACACAAGATTTTTTATATAGAAATTTATTGAAAATAATTAAAAATCCATATGTTTTTTGACACAAATCATGAATATCCTTGGATTGTTTCTATATATTAATTATTTATATAATATTTTGGGTAGTAAGTATTGAAGTGATTCTAGGAAATTCACTTCCATGTCTAAACATGATTGGTTGGGGATGTTCGTATAATTTTTATCCCAGGTTTTTCATTTTTTTATTATACAATTTAAATAGGTTATTAATATTATAAAAACAAAACACTTTGTCATCATGCATAATGTTCCACTCACTGATTCATTTATTTCATTAAATTATTATTATTTTAATTTTAATTATTATTTATTTTTATTATTTATTAGAATTATCTTATTCTAAATAGATATATTTATTTTACATAATTAGATAATATATCAAAAAAGTGGTCATTTAAATACAAGAGGTGAAGTTTCACGTCATGATCCACATGATAATCCTCTAGTAGATCCTTTGGTGGTAGGAGACATCATCTGTATTAATCAAAATACAAGTCTGTGAGTTGACAGAAACCATGGATATAATGTACATCATAATTCTAATTATTTGTAGAAGAATCCTATTTTTTATATTTTAACAAAAGAACCCAACAATATGATGAGTGGATTACTCATATTAAATGGATCATTCTCTTTTTGAAAAAATAATTATTCTCTAGGGTTTTTTTTCAACATGCATACTTGATTGAATTGTTAGAGGAACATCAAAATCGATTGGGATCTAATATTATATTAAGATCTTACATAAAAAACATTAAATAAATTTTATAAAAATATATATCCTAAAATATTATGATTTGTAAATTACATGGAATATATCATATTATTAAATCTATAGAATTAATTTGGTGGGTATTTGACCCATTTTATCAAATTAATTTTGTGAGATCTAGAGTGAGTAAATAATGAAAACCATAATTCAAAGAGGTTCAAGATGAGTTTGATGGTCAATATTTCATTAATGAAGATTCTATTTTTTATTAAGAAAAAGTTATGTTTTTCGTATAATAATCTATATATATGGTTAACATACCCTGGACAGTATAAGGAACCCATGATGAGACATATTGATAGAATGAAAATTGAAGTGTGAATAATTTTCTCCCAATATTCTTCTGAGTCCATCTTTAGGATAGTATAATATATTTTTATACTCTATTAGGAGTATGTTCTATATAAATACTATCTTTATTTAAGAACCCACGACATATCATAATTCCGGATAAACTAAACATCATATAAATATTTGTGAAAATTTATTCTAAGGAAGTAACCCTTAATAAACACCTACGAAGGGATAATAGGATCTATCAAATAAATCAATGGTTGGTTGATCTTTAGAATATTTGAATGGTAATACTAGTACAATGATGAAATATCATGGTGGATATCATGTAGTACATATTAATACATGAGATATTCAATTATAGGAATCTTATTTACTATTATATAGTTTTACAATAAAACATATCATTTCATCATCAATGATAATAGATATATTTGAAATAGGATAAACTCGCTCATTTCTATCATCAATGTTGATTTATGTGTTGGGATGGGATTAAAATCTTTCCATTCATTTTTTAATTTTCCAAAACTTTCAATTGGATGTGTAAATTGGGTTTTAACTATTCTACCTATCTATAGCTGATGATAGAAAATGAATTTGTTAGTGATTTTATATTTATTATCCACAATATCATCAATCAAATTATTATTTTGGAATATATTATCATAATTTGAGGCCCACATTTTCAATCATCATATTCATTTTTAGATTCTTTCTCGATGTTCGGTTTCTAATATAATTCTAGATGTGAGAGATTTTAGATTGGTTATATAATGGAATGTTATTAATTATAATATAATTATCACAATGTAAGATATCATATATTTTCCATGTTAATATTTATAAGAATTTGGGAAAACCTTTTCCTGATGAGGTGAGTTCATATCTTCTTCCATTTAATGAAGAATTATTTTTTTATAACCTCATAGTGAAATCGGTATTACTATTTTTTAGATCCCAATATGATTCCCTTTTCTGTTTCGTCATTATGTATTTCCCCTTTTGAATTATTGGAAAATTTGGTACAAAAAATAGTTTGTTATGTAATGGGAATTAATAATCCTATAGTTTCACCATGGGAATATTATATTTTCATAACATATTTGGATGAAAAGCCAATTAGTAATTATATTAAATAATATAAATATAAAAACGGGATTATAAATAAAAAATCTCGGTTGGTAAGATTGATGATCTATTCATAAAATTTTTTAGCCATATTTTATATCTTGATAGATCAATGGATGTGGAATAATTAGTTGATATTCTGATAAGAGGATGTATTGAAGAGGGCATCTCTGTATAAGTATTTAGATTCTATATTTCAATTTATTCCATTAATTCACACAATGTGTGTCATCCTAGGTATTTATAAAATAATAATTATTCATACCTATAAATATTTATGAATAATTTATTAATTTTATGATAAATGAGATTTTTTGTCTGATATCTTACTCGATACATTCAAAGGCTTTCTCCAAAAACATATGTTGCAAAAAAAATTGAGTTATACTACAAAATAATACAATAATATTTTTATATGGGTATTTAAAGCCTAATTTTTTAATTCGATGTAATGAAAAGAACTAAATTAAATAGTATTACATGTGTTTGTTAAATATTTTTTCATTTATCTAATAAATTCTAGTGAATTAAAATTAGAATAAATCTAATTTTAAATAGAAAATATTTTAATATTTTTTGAAGGACATTTTACAAACATCTGATGGAGAACACTTTTTAAATATAAATTATTCACATTTATATGATCTATATTAAAATATTATATACTTATTTAGAAAAATGTAATCAAAATTTACTATTTCTGAAAATTATGTATTTTCCTGATAAAATCAATATTTTAATGAATAGTGAAAATAGTACAATTTATTTCACACTGAAAATTTAATCAAATTTATTTATTTTGATATATTTTAAATTTAATTGGATTATTGTTTTTATTCCAATGTTGTCCATTTTATGTAATTTTACAAATATGTTGGACATGAACACGTGTCAATCATTGGATAGATTTTATTTTCTAAAGACATGTTTTCTTGTTTTGACAATGAGAATTAATTTCAAATTAATTACCATAGTTTCTGTATATTTAATTTTGAAAATTTAATTCCATATTTGATTCATATTGTACAAATTTTTTAAAATGGTTCATTTCATTTTTAGACATTTTGAATAACAACTTGAGTTGTTATTTTTATTTAGCAGAGTTAAAGGCCAAATTTGGTAAATAAAGGGTAAAAGTTATATTATAATAACATAAAACAAACCAATAAAATGTAATATTCATATTTTATTAGTCATTGGAGACAAAAAAATCCTTAGGATAAACATATGGCCATTTGGGAGCCACATGGGTGTAAAAATGACATGTTATAATAAATAATTTACTATAAAGAGAAATATAACACAAAAATATATTTATTTAACTAAATAAATTTTATGTTGGGGATATATAGTTGATGTATTTTACTATAAATTATAATTATAAATTTATAAATATTTACAACTTCATTTAATTTCATTTATAATGTTTAAGAATTAATTTAATTTATTTATTTATGGCATAATGATGATGTAGAGATTACCTTAAAAGGGATTGAGTCAAATAAATGATATTATAAAAATTAAAATAAATGTAATTTGAACATTTGGATGGCATAAAATATGTACTTTTATGATATTTATATGTTAGGGATGATTTAATTCCTTTGTTTTGAATGAATTAAGTTGTTATGACTTAAAAAATCAATTACTAAATATTCCCAAAATTGTGATAATTGAGTTTTTAAAAAAAGTACTATTTTATGAAATTATAAAATAGTCCTAAAAATCTATTATTAGGGATAGTAACATATATAATGTTGAAAATTTCATTAATTATCCACTTTTGGTTCTATTATTATTTTATAGTAACTATATTACACTTATACAGTGAAAATACAAGAAGACGTGGTATGAATTAATGTTTTCAACTAAGGGAAAAAACTGAAATATATGGTAATTGTTTTGACCAAAACAAGTATAAAACATTTGTAGAGTATTTATACCAATATTAATCTTATCTTACAAATAGATCACATTATATTGATTAGATTTAGAAAATCAATTTATAATAAAATTATATTTCAGGACATTCATAAAGGCCACCTCGCACATATTGAAGTCTACCACCTCTACCGACACACTCACACATCACAACCCAATTGGATCATCCATAGTCTGATCAAATAATCTACCATATTATTTCCATATAATTTATAATCCTTAACTTGGTCATAAATAAATACAAGAAAACCATTTGTCTCAAAACAGAAGGAGTTACCATATTTAGAGGCAATCTCTTCTGTCAAGCTCCTTCCTGTTATTTTCCCACTACACATCGTATACTTTTATTATTTATGATTAAATTGAAATACTAGTATCCTTAATATAATATTATTTTTTATAATAAATATTATATCTACATATACAAACACCTCCATCATATAGATAAGAACATATTGTTTTTGTGTACAGAAAACTAGAACCTCAGGAAATGATGATTGTTTAATTATCCCCTACAACCTTTCGCATTTTCCATAATTATGTAATCATATTTCAAATAGGATATATTATATATATATATATATTCATTTCCTCTATTCTTTTGTTATTTTTATTTAGAACAGACCATTATTCTTTCCATATTTCGTATATACGAAAATTTAATTTGAGGAAGTGTGAACTACTGCAAACTAAAATTGATATGACATATTCATTCCATACATAGAATATATAACGAATGGATTTAGCGAACTTATGTGACTTATATAACATATATAACATATATATTATACTATAATTACAATATTCCTATGTATAATTTATTATTTTCTTTAATATGAAAATGAAATGAAAGTAGCATCGATGCCTACGTAAACACCACTGTCTACATGAATGGTGCATTTCATTTCATATATAAAATTATTAGGAAAATAAAAAATACATATATAAATGATATCAATGAAATTTAAATCAGTAATAATATTCTATATGAGGTGTACATATGAATACATGGAAAAAAGTTATCCAAAAAACTTCATTTTCAACTAATGTGCCGAATATCAACAAAACATCTGATATGAACTTGAATTATTATGTAATTTTTATAACATCATAATAAGTGATAAAAAATGAATAATAAAATTTAAATTTTTTAATGAAATTATAAATTATCCTTTGTTAATTATTCTTTACCATTATGATTGTATGTGACTAGTCGATCTCAAGGTAATGAAAATCATAACTCAATCTCACCGCCTTCAGTAAAATATACATGTCATTGTTTTTGCTTTTCCAGATATATGTGTGAATGATATCCGATTGGTCCAAAATTAATATCCAGTTATATTACATATATATTTAATTTTCATAAATAATTATGTAATCTATTTATCATTAATCTAATTATATGATTTTTTATGGGATTTCATCTCAATCTCCCATAAATGAGGAATATCTTGTTTACAAGCACATTTATTACCATGTAATGTGTATATACATCTATTTTCACTATTTGTATAATTAATTTATATATTATCATGATATTTAATGTTTCTTTATTTATAACTTAATTATTTCTATTTAATTCTATCAAATTTTTTAATTGATTCCAAAATTAATCATCATTTTAAATTTTTTAATTATTTATAATTTTACAACATTCTATTTCATGTCCTAGTTTTCAAAATGTTTTTTATGAATTAATTATATTAATTCCATTGTTTAAAATTTAAATTAATTTCAAAAGTTTCAAAGTGGTATGGGACACTTTGATTTAATATTCTTATTATTAAGTTGTTTAAATAGTTTTGGAAATGGGTTTAATATATATATATATATATCCTAAAATGATCTGTTTTAGTTGAAGTGTATAAATGTTATTTTTATTTTATGGTTTTTAATGTGTTATTACTATTAAATATTACATAATAATTGGATTGGTGGTTATATGATAAACCATGATAGTTGGTTACCAGATAAACAAAAACAATGGTGGTTATGTGACAAACAAAGGACTGTTGGTTACCTTATAACCATTAATGCATTGGGTATTGATGTCGGTTGTATGGATATTACATTTAGTGATATGTGTTTATGTCCATGGTATGGTTATTCCATTTCTTTATTTTTGTGCCCCACATTACTTTTATATGATTTATATTGATTTCTATGGGAATTATGGTAATCTTTTGGTTACCAAAGTGTTACCTGTGAGATTATATTCAGTGATGTTTACTTACTAATTCATAACGGTGAAAACTATTACTTTATGATAATTTATTTATGGTTTCATGTTATACTAATAGTAAATGAATTCATTCCTTATGTATCCCTTACACTGCTTGTTTATTCACATCCCATGTTTATAATAGTTTTTCATAGGATTTAATGAATAATAGAGTCAAAATGGGATCATGGAAAAGTCATTTTATTTAAACACGAAATGATACCTTATTTATTTTGAAGGAAATTTTGATTTTGGAAAACATTGAAACTTAGTATAAGTTTCTAAATGTAATATCTATGTTTTTATGTTTATTTAATTACCCTAATTCTCTAAAAATTTTAACCTAAAATAATCCTCTAACTAAATTAATGTTATTTGATTATTTATCTCAATATTAAGAAATGTTTAAGGTAAGGGCCTTATAGTTTATATCATAGGTTGGTTTAGATAAAATTAAAGGATATAATTTTATTAAATAATAAGTGAAATGTTTAATATAACCACAATTTTTGGAATAGAATAATGATACATATTTATTTTCGATAAATTTACTAAATTTTAGATAACTGTAATTAGTATATCATGCAGTTTATCATCAAAAAATTATAGTATATGATGGTTTTATTGATATAATCACACTAAAAATTTATAGATTTAGTAAAAGGATATATATAACAGGAACAAAATTTACAATGGATGTTAATAAATCTATGTTGTTTTTCAAAATGAGAAACCAAATGAAATGGTATCTGTAATGAAAACTCTTGTTGTTATTCTAAACCACCTATCTTGAGTAAAGATAGACCACATGATCTTTGGTGGTTTTTCTAAGTCATAAAATATTTTATAAAAGAATAACTATGTAGTTTCATGTGATAATCATATTTATAAATATATTCAACATCATATGTATCAAGGATGTGGAAAAAACAACTAGAAAAATGTTTCAAATGGATGAGAAGATGTTATAGTTGGGGAAATGAGGGTAAGAAAACATATATGGAAGAAGGAAGCATTCATTTCCCTCTATGAAAGATAAAGATGTTCTTTATGAGGGATCAATTAAATGTTTTAAAACTTGTTTTCAAGGTTATTATGAAAATAGTCTTCATACAAAGAAGGTTTGAGAATTGGATCACTAGGACCATACAAATATATGTTTACCAATACTGAATGTTATTCTATTTGAATATGAGGAAACTAAATATGAAATATGAATGGCAGGAATTAATTGTTAGCTCATGTTTTGACATTATTGAATCTTAATAAATTATGAATTATTTTCTATGTAGGAAATAAGTATTAAATAAATAGATATATAAACGTGGATATAGATCACGAAGAATGTTTGATGAGTAATATTTCAATTTTTCTGGAATTTAATAGTTATGTTTTATCTACAGATGATGATATGAATAAATGTCTCAGATATGGGATTAATTGGAAGACATCTATTATATGTAACCCTTATGTTTTTTAGGAAAAAATTAGGAATAATTTTCTTCTCATTTTTGTATATAGTTATATATAACTATTAGGTTTTATGCCATCCTTTAATTTGAGGAAATTACTAGTTATAGATTTTTGAGATAAAAAATGAATGGAATGAGATAAAAATGAAGTTAAATTATCTTATGTTTATTTTTATTATTTTATCTCGTGATGGAAATGTTAAATGAAATGAATAGTTTTAGAAAAAGTTCATCCTCGAGGATGGTTAACAACCCATCAATATGACAAGGTTCCGGGAATCGAACCCCAACTGAAGGGAGACAAGGGTGCATCACCTACCACTGGCCAATGTGATGTCCCTTGTTAGTAAGACATTATATCATTAGTGATTTTAATTTATATATTACGAATAATTTGATTCTAGGAACATATTGATACACATAGTATTGGAAATTGATTTCTTGATTATGTGATAAATGTTATTTTGGAAGGCATTAACTCTCTTTGGAGTACTATATGCATAAAGAAAATAGAATAATATGGGATTTCATTTGTGGAGTAATGGTTAAATTTTATTTTGGAACAATCCATAATTTTTTGTGGAAAAATTGAGATTTGGGTTTTTTGTAGAAATGATTATCCTATCATGGAGATAATGTTATTTGGTTAATTACGTTTTTCTATGAGACATTAAGATTTGTTGATCTTATTTGGAGATAAATGTATACATTTCTCTTGGAAAAATATGTGTTAAAATCCTTATGAGTTTTGGGTTTCCATATTAGTTTGATTATTTTTAGGAATTTTATAGACTTTGATTTGATGATCCATTATAACTTGTTATTACTATATCATTTTGGAGATTAAAAGTATTCATTCTCCTTATAAATGATGATTATTTTTGGCTGATTATTTGATCTTTCACAAACCATTTTGCTTTTGATTAATTTCTAATGATAGGGGAAATATATAGTTCATCATTTATGGATTATCTGCTTCACTATATATTTCTTCTTGTAAATCATGTGCAACCACAACATATTGAATGCTCATCATTTGGAGAAAAGATGATTGTGTGGTAGAAATTTATTAAAGGATGAAACACTACATTTCATGAATAGATGTTTATTATGTTCTTATTATATGTAATAAAATAATTCTGCAACATTATTAAAAGTATCATAAAATAAAAAATATTCCCTTTAATTTTCTTATTATGAAATCTGTGAACATTTAACCAATCACATGTTTGTGGTTTTCAGGTTGTTAACTTTCTACAGATCATGTTTTATATCACTCTACATAAGAACAAGGTAGTAAGATTTTCATTTATATCCATGATTTCATAAAATAAATCCTATTATGTATTATCTCAAGTGAACATTGTAAATTTTTTCATTCATTTATAGTGGGATATTTATTTACTCTTTTTGAAATGTGGTATTTTCAAGGAAATTATCGAAACAAATTTTAAAATTTCTATGACACAATTTCCAAATGGGGGAAATGCTGTAATATACAGAGTTTTTATAGAATACTAATTTCTGTTACATATTAATATTTTTGAAGAAGATATTAAATTTACATTAATGGGGATGGTTTTTCATATAGTATTCAAGACCAGTATCAACGGGTTTTCTTAGAAATCATACATTGCACACAATATTGAGTTATACAGAAAAATAATTCAATAATAATATTTTTATAGTATTTAATGCCTATTTGTTGTATTGGTGAGAATGAACATAAATAACTAAAATCAAATTAAAAATATTTTATTTTTTATAGTTAGGTAATTAATTTTAAAGAATTAAAATGAGTATGAAAACAATTTTAAGAAAAAAATATACTAATATTTTTATAAGAATGTTTCACACCCTATTGTTCATGAACCCTTTTTGTATGTTTTTGGTTCTCAGATTTATATATTCTATGTGACAAAATAAACATCTTCTTTAGAATAGTGACACAATATTTTAATTTTTTTTTTGAAATTTTGGTATTTTTTGATAAAATCCATATTTTAAATAATAATGAAAAATACAACATTTTTTTTTAAAATCACCATTATCATTAATTATATTTATATAGAGATATTTTAATGTTAATCGGTGTTAATGTTGAATTTGATTATTTTTTTATAATGTAATCCAATTTAGTCATTGGAAGTAATTTCACATTTAAATTGGGGATAAACACATGTCACTATTTTGAGTGTTTTTTACTTATTAAAAATTCATTTTATTATTTTTGACCACAAGAAATAAGATTAAATTAATAAAAAAAATTATATGTTATGAAATTGAAAAAAATAATTCCATATTTTGAATCATATGGTCCATATTATGTAAACAAGTATCTTTTATTTTTGGAAATTATTAATAGTAACTTTATTAATGATTTTTATTTACTAAAATTAATGTTTAAATTTGGTAAATGAGGTTATATATATCATTATAATAAAACAAAACTTCCATAAAACATGTCCCAATCATATTGTAAGAGTAATGGGAGACCAAATATAAGGCCCCAGCCTTAAAACTTACTTAATCTTGATTTATTAAAAGATTACACGTTGAGGATCTTTTCGGGTTTAGATTTTTAGAGAATTAGATCATAAAACTTGCATTACATTCCACATATAAACAAAGTGGTTACATAAAGATAGTTTTCTTAATTCCCATAAATGGAAACATATTTAAAATAATAATGGATTCTTTCTTGACACTTCCTTGACACTATCATCATATCATTTACCATTCCCTTGACCTGTGAAAAACATTTCAAAAAAACTTGGGATGATCATAAAAAGCTCAGTAAAGGATATAAAAATATGGAAAGGAAACATGGGTACATATATACATAAGGATGAGATCATACATTACCCATAAAACATAAGCACTTTAACATACCTCATCAAATCATGAATAAATCATATAAATCATAAGACATAAAGGTTACTTGAGGCATTCATAACATTCTTACGTAGGGAGTAACCCTCTTGGTTACGTTTGGAATACCTGTCATAGTATATTCCCAAAATCTCTTCGGAGAAACCTTAACATTTCACTCCTTCGCGTTTCAAAATGCATTGGAGAGCTATATCGGGCTCACCCGCCCTTAGTTTATCACGGAACCACCCGTTTTCATAATAATACCCAAGAACCTCAACATAATCATATCACATAAAACATGCATAAAGGAAACATAACATTTCCACATTACAATCAAAAGATATCAATACAACACATTGATATAAAAACATCATGACAACCATTTTCAATACAAAAATAAAAGAAAAGTAAAACATGGTATTTATTTTTCTTTTAAAATAAAGGTATGGCTTGATGAGGAAGCCAAAACTCAAATAACGGTCACGAAGGTGGAGAAGTCGTTGTCGCCGGATACGTATGACAAAAACATTCCTTTTTGTCGTTTAGTAAATGCTTCGTATAAAAAATATTCCTTTTGAATAAACGTAAAATTCAAAGGGGTTTATACACCGTATAAAAGAAAGTTGTGTATAAAATAAAATATGCCTCAATGAAAGGAGATTGAGACGAAGTCCCATACAAGGATATTTTTTAAATAAAATAGATCTATTCTGTTTATTCAAGATAATTACATATAAAGAATGTAGAAAATCAAGATAGGACATAATAATATCATGACATAATTTGAAAGTAGGAGATTAACCCAAAGAATGGAAATTGGGTTAAGAAGTTCCCTTACCTCGTATCTGACTAGACCCGACCATTCTTTAATCTATAGAATAATAAACTTTAGTTAATCTATACTTGCTTAAGAAACTTTTTCAAGGTCATTATTCTTTTTATACCATGTTATGAACATAATGTAATCATTTAAGTTAATAATGTTCATTTTGTCTGTATTTGGTTCTTAAGTCAAAAATAGACTTCATACACTTACATGTTGTTAATTTGGTCAAAGGTTCATTATATCCATAATGATATTAAGGATTTGAATAACATATATATCATATATATTCAGCATATACATGTATTTATAATATTACATCACATTTAGAGGTAAGAAATGAAATGCACCGTTCATGGAGACGGTAAGCCATACGTACGCATGAACACTACTTCCATTTCTATTTCATATTTTCTGAAATGGAATAATAATTATATAATAGTATATTATAATTCCAGTATAATAACATATATAATATCATTATCTTTATCCTTTACACATCCCACATATGGTATTAACGAATCAAATCACTTTCAGGGGCGGTTGTCCGCACTTCCTAAAATGAAGATATCGTGTTTACCCATAAGGGATACAATAATGGTATTCCATAAATGAAAAATACAGAAGCTTAAGGAAATAATAAACATATTATATATCATATATAAAAATAGTGACATCATATTGGCCACCTTTTAAGGTGTTAAATTAGTATTGAACAATCATCGTTTCGGGAGGCAGAATTTCGCCATCCACGGAAATCGTATGTTCTTTAACCATTTGATGTACTTGTTTGAGAGTGTAGCTCGAATAAATCTTATAACACCATCCTATAATATTTAAGATACGGGTGTTGTTACAAAATAAGTAAATAAAAAGAGTTTAGGGGGTTGGAGAAGCAAAATAAAACAAATGAACAAGAGAGAATCAATTACCTTTAAAAGTGTAACTCCTTTTGATTTGAGCATAAAGGCTTCCTTTGAAAGGATTTTTCCCAAAGGTAATCCTATAGGATGAGGAGAGGTATGTGGAGAGAGTAAATGGGAAGGGGATGGCCGAGCCAAAGGCTTTAGGAGTGTGTGAAATGAGGTAGAGGTGGGGGCCTTTTATAAGAGCAGAGGAGGGGCACTTTTGGAAATCATGAAACTATTATTTTATTTTCAAAAGTGTTTCGAATTTCTAAGGTCCCATATTGATATATTTCTAAGATAAGATGATAAGTCTTCGAAATATTCCCATCCAATAGATTTTGGACATGTTAGGTCTTATATATTACATTATCTTTCCATTTTATTTTAATCGTTAAATAATGAGGTCATCGCTGCATCATCATGATGTCATTAATATTTTAATTTATTTAATGTCTAAAAATTATAAAAAAATTAATATGATGTAGGAATTATTTTTAGCTTTCTAATCAATATTTATATACAAAAATATGATTAGTATAACCCCTTCTAAAAGTTTTTTTAGTAAAATAATTTATGTTAGTGTCAATTTCACCTTTATTTAAAAAAATGCATTAAAGTCATTATCTCACCCAAGTGGCTCCATGGGGTCCCCTAAATCGACCCATGGGTTGTCTTGGTCGGCCATGACTCATACAATAGGGGTAGGACAAGTGTCATGGTGTTTTCACATTTTTATAATATCATTTTTACCTTAAATTACACTAATTACCTCTAATCGCGATTAATGAAAAAAAGTTACTATTGACCAAAAAATTATTTTCATCCCATTGAACCAAATATTACATACTAATGACAACCATGTATGTCGGATTTTCGAAATTCAATACACATTAGTGGTAAACTTTCATTTAACTGAAAAATCAGTTTGCTTGATTAACACTTAGTGGTTTCACTATTCATAAAAAAATGAAGTGTTTTAGAAAATTACCAAAAATTCACCCTAATCTATATTTGATATTCCAAATTCAAAAATGAAGTCTATTTTACAAAATTAAAAACATATAAGTCATATTAATTAATTTAATAATTAATTCCCACTGTCAGAGAAAATAGCGTGTTTTTATAAAACAATAAGTATCCAAAGATTGACACCCGTTTAAGCCCAATTTCAATGTGAAATTGATTCCAATGACCACCATTGGATTAAATGGTAAAAATATATTCTAATTTCACTTCAAAACCAATTCAAATGATAATCTAATCTTATAAATAAATTATATTAAAAAGCAGTTTTGATGTAAAATGCAGTATTTTTCACTATTCATTAAAAAATGAACATTGTCAGAAAAATACCAAAAATTCACACAAAGTAAATTTTGATTTCCCGATAATAATGAATAAGTTTATTTTGACAAACATAGTTTATAAAATTTTTAAAAGATAGATTTAAAAATGGTTTTCCATCAAAAGGCAGTAAAACAGTCTTTTAAAAATATTAGTGTATTCCTTGCCTAAGATTGGATGTATTTTCATTTTAAGCCTCTAAAACACTATCTAATTAATTAATAGACATAGATAAAAATATCAATTATTCATTACTTACTTGGGATGTTACATCCTTCCCCCCTTTAGAAAATTGCGTCCCCGCAATTTATTTACTTATCAAATAAATGGGGGTACTTATCCCTCATTGCATTTTCAGATTCCCATGTTGCCTCTTCCATCATGTGGTTTTTCCACAAAATATTTTCCTGGTGAATCACCTTATTTCGTAACACTTTCTCCCTATAGTCATGAATCTAGACCGGTTGTTCCCCATAAGATAGGTTCTCTTCCAGCTGAACTACCTGTGGACTCAAAAAATGAGATGGATCTGGAATATACTTTCTCTACATCGAAACACGAAAAACATTGTGTACCTGAGATAAACTCGGAGGTAAAGACACTCAGTATGCAACTGATCCAACTCTCTCCATAATTTCGTATGGTCCAATAAACCTTGGACTCAACTTTCCTTTCTTACCAAATCGCATAACACTTTTCCATGGAGAAACTTTGAGAAAAACATGATCACCTACCTCAAAAGATAGATCCTTCATCCGGTTATCCGCATAACTCTTCTTCCTGCTCTGAGCTGTTCTCATGTGCTTCTGAATCTGCTGAACTTTTTTTGCCATATCTTCTACCAATTCTAGTCCCATCAACTTCCTTTCACCCACTTCATCCCAAAAAGCTGGAGTTCGACACCGTTTTCCATATAATGCCTCAAATGGAGCCATCTGTATGCTGGAATGAAAATTATTATTATATGAAAATTCATCCAAAGAAATATGTTGGTCCCAACTTCCCTGATAATCCATAGAACAAGCTCATAGAATGTCCTCTACGGTCTGAATTGTTCATTCTGACTGCCCATCTGATTGAGGATGAAAAGCTGTACTAAAATTTAATTCAGTACCCAACGACTTCTGAAGGCCTTTCCAAAAGTTAGAAGTGAACCTGGGATCACGATCCGATACAATGGAGAGAGGAACTCAATGTAACCTGACTATCTCTTTAAGATACAAAGGGAAAGTTGATCATGAGAGAAAGTATCTCGTATAGCCAGGAAATGAGCACACTTGGTCAAGCGATCAACAATAACCCAGATTCCATTATTACCTCGAGATGTCTTCGATAATCCCACAACAAAGTCCATGGATATATTCTCCTATTTCCACTCTGGCACTGGTAAAGGCTGAAGCATCCCTTTCGGTAACTTCCGCTCTGCTTTAACCTGTTGGCATGTCAAACACTTCACAGTAAAATCAGCAATATCTCTTTTCATTCCATTCCACCAGTAATACTCCTGCAGTTCTCTATACATCTTAGTACTGCCTGGATGAACTGAAAACGGAGAACTATGAGCTTCACATAACAACTCTCTCTTCAACTGTGAATCACAGGGCACACACAATCTCTTCCCAAATCTCAAAATGCAATCATTATCAATGTTGAATTCAGGCAACTAAACTTTCTGAACCAACTATACCTTTTTCTGCAACTCACTGTCTTGTTTCTGTGCTTTCTTGATTCTATCTGATTGAGATGATCTCACTGATACCTGAAACAAAACATAAGAACATCCTGCACCAACAACTTCTATGCCAAAGTTCATCAAATCATTAACCAAAGGATCATGTTCCAAACGTAACATTGCTAATGAAGCATTACTTTTTCGACTCAAAGCATCAGCCACTTTATTTGCTTTTCTAGGATGGTAATGAATTGTACAATCATAATCCTTGATTAATTCTATCCATCTCCTTTGTCTCATGTTCAACTCATTCTGAGTGAATATATACTTTAAACATTTGTGATCGGTATATATTTATCACTTTACTCCATACAAATGATGCCCCCAAATTTTTAAAGCAAAGACAACAACATCTAATTCCAAATCATGTGTAGGGTAATTTACCTCATGAGTTTTCAACTGTCGTGAATCATAAGCAATTACATGATCATTCTGCATTAGGACGCAACCAAGTCCTTTAATGAACCATCACTGTATATAAAAAACTCACCATTCCTGAAAGGTAGTTCCAAAACTGGAGCATTCACCAATCTTCTTTTCAATTCATGAAAACAATCATCACATTCTTTTTTCAGATAAACCTAACACCCTTACGAGTTAGCTTAGTCATTGGACTAGATAACCGTGAAAAATTTCTAACAATCCTTCGGTAATATCCTGCCAAACCAAGGAATCTACGAATCTCGGTTACATTTGTGGGACTTGTCCAGTCTTACACAACTTTTGTTTTTGCAGGATCAACAATTATTCTATCTTTAGAAACAATATGACCAAGGAAAGAAATTTGTTGCAACAAAAACTCACACATGATAAATTCCCCATACAATTTCTTTTCTTTTATGGTTTGCAAAATAACCCTTAAATGTCTCTCATGCTCCCCTTTACTTTTAGAAAACACCAAAACATCATCAATGAAAACAACCAAAAGCTTATCACCTGAGTCAACTGAGCCATCAATACAAAAAACTCTTCAATTCTGATTTTGACCATCTCAACATACTGATTTAGAAGGTCATTTCCCTCTGTATGCCTTCCTAACATAGCTGACATGTTTCCTCTGTGGAAAACCATTCTGAACAAACATGTCTTATATGAAGCAACATGGTAATCTTCAAATGCTATATCATTTCAAAAAAAATATTTTTGGATAATCATTTAATAGAATTCTAACTCCAAAATTATCTAAACCGACCTCTGATGCCAACTATAAGGCCCCAGCCTAAAAACATACTTAATCATGAGTTATTACAAGATTACACGTTGAGGATCTTTTCGGGTTTAGAGTTTTAGAGAATTAGATCATAAAACTTGCATTACATTCCACATATAAACAAAGTGGTTACATAAAGATAGTATTCTTCATTCCCATCAATGGAAACATATTTAAAATAAAAATGGATTCCTTCTTGACACTTCCTTGACACTATCATCATATCATGTACCATTCCCTTGACCTGTGAAATACATTTCAAAAAAAAACATGGGATGAGCATTAAAAGCCCAGTAAGGGATATAAAAATATGGAAAGGAAACATGGGTACATATATACATAAGGATGATATCATACATTACCCATAAAACATAATCACTTTAACATACCTTATCAAATCAGGAATAAATCATAGAAATCATAAGACATAAAAGTAACTTGAGGCATTCATAACATTCTTACGTAGGGAGTAACCCTCTTGGTTACGTTTGGAATACCCATCATAGTATATTCCCTAAATCTCTTCGGAGAAACCAAAACGTTTCACTCCTTTGTGTTACCCAATGCATTGGAGAGCTATATCGGGCTCACCCGCCCTTAGTTTATCACGGAACCACCCGTTTTCATAATAATTCCCAAGAACCTCAACATAATCATATCACATAAAACATGCATAAAGGAAACATAAGATTTCTACATTATAATCACAAGATATCAATACAACACATTTATATAAAAACATCATGAATACCATTTTCAATACAAAAATAAAAGAAAAGTAAAACATGGTATTTATTTTTCTTTTAAAAAGATGGTATGGCTTGTAGAGGAAGCCGAAACTCAAATAACGGTCATGACGGCGGAGAAGTCGTTGTCGCCATATATGTATGACAAAAACATTCCCTTTTTTCATTTAGTAAATGCTTCGTATAAAAAATATTCCTTTTGAATAAACGTAAAAGTCAAAGGGGTTTATACACCATATAAAAGAATGTTGTGTATAAAATATAATATGCCTCAATGAAAGGAGATTGAGACGAAGTCCCATACAATGATATTTTTTTAAATAAAATAGATCTATTATGTGTATTCAATATAATTACAAATATAGAAATTAAAAATACAAGATAGGACATAATAATATCATGACATAATTTGAAAGTAGAAGATTAACCCAAAGAATGGAAATTGTGTTAAGAAGTTCTCATACCTAGTATCCGACTTGACACGACCGTTCTTTAATCTCCTGAATAATAAACTTGAGTTAATCTCTACTTGATTAAGAACCTTTTTCAAGTTCATTATTCCTTTTATACTATTTTATGAACATCATGTAATCATTTAAGTTAATAATGTTCATTTTGTCGGTATTTGGTTCTTAAGTCAAAAATAGACTTCTTACACTTACATGTTGTTAATTTGGTCAAAGGGTTGTTATATCCAAGATGATATTAATGATTTGGATAACATATATATCATATATATTCAGAATATACATGTATTTATAATATTACATCAAATATAGAGGTACGAAATGAAATGCACCGTTCATGGAGACGGTAAGCCGTACGTACGCATGAACGCTACTTCCATTTCTATTTCGTATTTTCTGGAATGGTATCATAATGATATAAGAGTATATTATAATTCCAGTATAATAAAATATATAATATCATTAACTTTATCCTTTACACATCCCACATATGGTATTAATGAATCAAATCACTTTCAGGGGGCGGTAGTCCGCACTTCCTAAAATGAAGATATCGTGTTTACCCATAATGGAAACAATAATGGTATGAAATAAATGAAAAATACATAAGCTTAAAGAAAGAATAAAAATATTATATATCATATATAAAAATACTTACATCATAATGGCCACCTTTGAAGGTGTTAAATGAGTATTGATCAATCATCGTTTCAGGAGGCAGAATTTCGCCATCCACGGAAACCGTATGTTCTTTAACCATTTGATGTAGTTGTGTGAGAGTGTAGCTCTAATAAATCTTATAACAACATCCTAGTATATTGAAGATACTGTTTTGGTTACAAAAGAATTAAATAAAAAGAGTTTATGGGGTTGGAGAAGCAAAATAAAACAAATGAACATGAGAGAATGAATTACCTTTTAAAGTGTAACTCCTTTTGATTTGAGCCTAAAGGCTTCCTTTTAAAGGATTATGCCCAAAGGGAATCCTCTAGTATGAGGAGAGGGATTTGGAGAGAGTAAATGGGAAGGGTATGGCCTATCCAAAGGCTTGAGGAGTGTGTGAAATGAGGTAGTGGTGGGGGCATTTTATAAGAGGAGAGGAGGGGCACTTTTGGAAATCAGGAAACTATTATTTTATTTTCAAAAGTGTTTCGAATTTATAATGTCCCACATTGATATATTTATAAGATAAGATAATAAGGCTTCGAAATATTCCCATCCAATAGTTTTTGGATATGTATATGTCTTAGATATTACATTATCTTTCCATTTTATTTTAATCGCTAAATAATGTGGTCATCGCTGCATCATCATGATGTCATAAATATTTTATTTTATTTAATGTCTAAAAATTATTAAAAAAAATAATATGATGTTGGAAATCTTTTTATATTTATAATTAATATTTATAGACAAAAATATGATTATTATAACCCCTTCTAAAAATTGTTTTAGTAAAACAATTTATGTTAGTGTCATTTTCACCTTTATTTAAAAAAAGGCATTAAAGTCATTATCTCACCCAAGTGGCTCCATGGGGTCCCCTAAATCGACCCATGGGTTGTCTTGGTCGTCCATGACTCATCAAATAGGGGTAGGACAAGTTTCCTGGTGTTTTCACATTTTTATAATATCATTTTTACCTTAAATTACACTAATTACCTCTAATCACGATTAATGAAAAAAAGTTAATATTCACCAAAAAATTATTTTCATCCCATTAAACCAAATTTTACATACTAATGACAACCATGTATGTCGTATTTTCAAAATTAAATACACATTTGTGGTAAACTTTCATTTAACTGAAAAATCATTTTGCTTGATTACCACTTAGTGGTTTCACTATTCATCAAAAATTGATGTTTTTTAGAAAATTACCAAAAATTCACCCTAAGATATATTTGATATTCCGAATTCAAAAATAAAGTCTATTTTACAAAATTAAAAACATATAAGTCACATTAATTAATTTAATAATTAATTCCCGCTGTCAGAGCAAATAGCGTGTTTTTATAAAACAATAAGTATCAAAAGATTGACACCCGTTTAAGCCAAATTTCAAAGTGACATTGATTCAAATGACCACCATTGGATTAAATGGTAAAAATATATTCTAATTTAACTTCAATACCAATTCAAATGATAATCTAATCATATAAATAAATTAGATTAAAAAGCAGTTTTGATGTAAAATGCAGTATTTTTCACTATTCATTAAAAAATGAACATTGTCAGAAAAATACCATAAATTCCAAAAAAGTAAATTTTGATGTCCCAATAATAAAGAATAAGTTTATTTTGACAAACATAGTTTATAAAACTGTCAAAAGATAGATTTAAAAATGGTTTTCCATCAAAAGGCAGTAAAACAATCTTTTAAAAATATTAATGTATTACATGCTTAAGATTGGATTTATTTTCATTTTAAGACTCTAAAACACTATCTGATTCATTAATAGACATAGATCAAAATATCTATTATTCATTACTTACTTGGAATGTTACACCAAAGAATCCTTTGGCCTTACTTTTTTTATTTTGAAGCTATATGGGTGTGAAAATGACATGTTCTAATATTTATATTGAAATAAAGTGAAATATAAAAAACATATATCTTATTACTAAAATGATTTTATGGTGGGATAATTTAATTGAAATATTTGATTTAAATATTAATTATAAATCATAAAATAATTTCTACACCATTTAATTTTATTTATTATTTATATATATTAAATAAATTTATTTATTTATGACACAATGATGATGCAATTATTACTTTAATAAAGAATTATTCTAATAAATGTTATTATATATAATTAAATAAAATGTTATTTGAACATTTTTATTCCATAAATGAATTTTTTGGATGATAGTGAAATTTAGGGGATTTTTTTTTCCTTTGGATGTATGAAAATAGTTTTTATGAATTAAAAATCCAATTACTAAATTGAATAAAAATTTACATATATGAGTTTATAAAACAAATAATATTTAATTAAATTATATAATGGTAATAAAAATTCAATATTCATGAAAATGACTTATATAGTTTAAAAAATTTCAATAATGATCAACTTTTGGTTATATTGGAATAATATAGTAACTATAATAACAATATATTTTGAAAATATAAGAACACATGTTATGATGTAATTTTTTTAACTAAGGGTTAATTATAAAATATAAGTTTATTTTTGTGAACTAAACATGTATAAAAAATATTGGTTGAGAATATTTTGACTCATCCAATTTTTCCTTGACTTATATCACTTTTGAATCATTATAATTCAAAAAACAATTTATAAAAAAATAAATTTTCAAAACATTTATAAATTCCCTCTCTTCCCTCTAAGAAAAGGACACCACCTATACTGAATTACTCAAAACACTAATTCCCCATGGCTAATACACACTCTACAAACATAATCCCCCAAAATCTCTCCCTTCATCCTGGCCTCCTTAACATTGTTATATATCAATTCATCAATGTTTTTTCTTAATTAAAACGAGGTTAACTGATTTAGAAGTAGAATATTCTCTAAAACTCCTTTCCTTAATTTTCCAAATCGATTTCTATGGCTCTTCTTATTCAATTATGACCTAACAACACTAGTACCTGAAATCTTATAATATGTGTTTATGATAATTATTATAAAAACACATAAACACACATCCATTTAATGGATACATATATATAGTTACTCTAGTACGTCAAACTACAGCCTCAGCAAATGATATTTGTTCAATTTTCCCCTACCACCTCTCATAGAGTCCATTATGATAAATCAATATTCATATATGATATATATTATATTTATATTATCTCAAAAAATATGTAATATTTATTTTAAACATACAATTATGCCTTCCATAATGTGTAAATATGATAATTTCATTTGATGAAGTGTGGACTACCACCCACACCCAGTGATATGACTCGTTCATGCCATACAATCAAGGTATAAAGGACGGATTTAATGAACATTTGTAACACATATAACAAATATATTACACAATAATTACAATATACCTATGTTTTATTTTAGATACATTCATTTCATATGAAATCAAAATCAAATTAGTGGGCATGCACACATATATCATACCATTTCCTTAAAATGTGAATTTAATTTATAATATACAAAAACTATGGACATAATTTATACATATAAACTATATATATGTGATATTTATATAGTTAATAATAATATGGAGATTTTGGCCTTCTATCAACATGTAAAATTTGCATCAAAACATGTACATTTTGGACTAATGTACATAATATCAACAAAATGTCTAATATGAAAATAAATAATTATGTGATTTTAATAACCTGTTAATAAGTGATATAAAAGGAATAATAAACTTCAATAAAAGGATCTCATGAATGTACAAATTACATATGATTCTAATTCAGGAACATAATCCTTATATGTGATGAGTTGGACATATGGTAAGGGGAATCATAACTCAATCTCATTTCATTGAGTTAAATATTCAGGTAATTGTTTTCATCCATGAATCTGTTTTTATTTACTATAATTGTTTGACACTAAATATTCAATTACATTTGGTGTATTTATACTTTTCAAACATAGTTATTTCATTTATTTAACATCAATCTATGATACAGTCTTTGTAAGAGATTTTTTTTAATCTCATTTCATTGAGGCATATTGTGTTTTCATTCATAATTACTATCTTGTAATGTGTATATACAGCCCCTTTGAAAAATTATTTTATGAATTTGTATATAATCATGATATTTAGTGTTTTGTTTAATATTATCCTTTCATTATTTTTAATTAAATTGTTTCTGAAGTGGTAAGGGAATCTTTAACTAAATCATTGTTTTAAAATATTTATGATTTATTCATTTAAACCATTCAATTTGATTTCTATGATTTCAAAATCGTTTTTAATAATTTATTTATACAGATATAAATGTTTGGAAATGATAATTTATTTTAAATGGTTGAATTTTTCATGGGACACTTTTATTCCAAATTCTCGTTATTCAATGTTTTAAATGGTTTTGGGAATGGGTTGAATATTTCTATATCTTAAAATGATCTATTGGGGTTGTTGTGTAAAGATATAATTTATCCTTTTTTGATATTTATGTATTGTGATTATTAAATGGTTCATGTAAATTTGAGGGGTGGATACATGATAATTCAATATGGCTGGTTATGTAATAAACTAAAAGACATTAGGTTTTGTGATGTTCCACGGATGGATGGTAACATTATAACCTCCAACGCACTGAGTAAGGATATCAGTCAAATGGATATTCTATTTAGTCATATTTGTGGTTGTGGAATGCATTGTTATTACATTTATGTATGTTTGTGTCCAAATTTATTTTAATATGTGATATTTTTCTTTCTATGGGATTTATGATAATAATTTGGCTACAAAATGGAAGGCAATGTGATTATATTCAATGATGTATATTTACTACTTCAAAAAGGTTAATTTTATAACTTTATGAAAAGGTATTCATGGTTGTCATCTTATCCCAAGAATAACGTTTTTCAATCTATTTGTATCCCCTTTTGGGCATTTTATTCTCATCCCATGTAATAACTAATTGGCCATATTAGTGGAGAAACAAATATTCAAGTAGGGTTGTCCCATGAGGAACACAATAATGTGTTTTAGATACTGATCTCCTTATACATATTTGGTTAATATAGATTTTTTTACTATGATTTATCTATTATTTCATCTTTAGTGATAGATTTAACCAAATGATATTAAATTTAAATGGAATGAAATTTGTTATAAATATATTGAGGAAGTGATGAAGTGGCTCACATTGGATCCAGTCTTCATTTATGGAGAACTGATTCCAAGTTATATTAGTTTCTACATCACTTTTGGTAAAATATCATTGTGTGTTCGGAATATTGGATGAATTGTGTTGTCCTGCATCACACTATAGTAATTCCCTCATCAATTCAAATACCAAACCCAAGACCTTGATATTGATGCTTCCATTCACACACTCAAAACGTGGATCCACCATCTATTTGTGGAGCATTTTGTGATATATTATTATCATAAAACTCTGAACAAAATCCTTCCATTGATGGACCTAAACTTATGGCCATTATTTTTGGCTGATTATCTCTAAAAAATATATTTTGAAATTTCATATACCATTGGAATGGAATTTAGTCTCTAAATCATTGAGCAATATGTTTCTATCTCAATCCTAAAATGAATCTATAGAAGAGCGATCTCTACTGATCCTGATATCTATGATTATCTTGGGAATGGAACAATGAATGTTGATAGGTGTTCTTAATTTCTATTATGGATGATATATAATTTGATGATTATATTTGTATTTAATTTTCATCACACCCAAACTTACAGTATGAAAGTAAAAATCATAATTTCAGAAAAAACATGGGTGATAGGTCATGGTCTCCAACTAGTTTATTTTTGTTTCCATGTTTTTTTTGGTTTTACCAATATAATTGAAGAATGATTTATTTGAAAAATGAAAAATGTTTTATTGGTTTATTCATCCTATGAAAAAATATGTATAACAATCTTATATATCAGTGCTCTAGGAAAAAAATGATGGGGTGAATTAAAGATTTCATTTCATTATTCAATAGTTTTCAAAATATAATGTTTGATCACCAAATACCTTCATGATTTATATAAACAATACACATTATATTTTGGAAGTGGGATCACATATCTATGGACTTCTTTATTATTTTACCATGACAGACTCATGTGAAGGACTTGATTTGGGTATTTATTGATTGAATGAAAAAATTAACCAACTTCTACCCTATTTAGAAGACCATGAAGGTGGACAATCTCAAATGTCTATATATCAATAATTTGGAAAATATTATCTTTGTTATTTAATCAATTTATCAATAAAATGTCTATAAATTCATATCATGGTTTTAGATGGTTTTGTATGAAGTAATGGTTTAATAAATAATGTTAATTGTCTCTCATCACCCTAAAATGAAGAGGTAGATTTATGGAGATATCTAGATTCATAAGGAGATAGATATGGTTGTGTGTTTGAAATTTGTTGTAATTTTGATATGAAAATACCTTTAGTAAAATTTTCATATGAAAATATTTTCTATTATTCAATTAAAATGGTAATGCTTGAAGTGTTTTATAGGAGACCGTGTAAATATTTGATTTGTTGGACAGTTTTATGGGTGTAGTCCTTTGTTGGGATGAGATTTTTCCATGATGTAATGAAACAAAAACTATTGATATAGTATAGGATATTAATGACTAAGAGTTATATGATATCATATACTCAGATTGTGACCATGGTCTGTTATCCCTTTTGATAATGTGTGTCATCATATTGAGGTGGGTTATCATTTGTAAATTCCATTACTCTAGCAATTTTCACATGAGTTATTCTATGTTTACTTATAGAGGTGGTAACAAATAGATCCTTTCACTATCATTGTGTTGAAATTTATTTATCTTTAGAAAAATAACACAATTTTTGAACATCCAAATCAGATCTTCAATATATAATGCCATGTATTTTATCCTAAAATAATTCATTTCATCCATGTACTATTATAGTGTATCTGGGGTAGCCATGATATGTGGGAGAGAGAATACGTGGTGAGAATGTAGTGGTCTTATATCCTTGTGAGATCTTAATCGCAACATCTTTCTATGTAATAAATAATTATAGTGTGGAGGATTATAACACACACATATTTTCCATCAGGTAAATATATTTGTTAATCATGTTTATTTTATTTTATTATTACATGGTTTTTATTTCAACATTTTATCCCCCTTTTAATCATAATATATATTTATTTTAATTTTATTTAATAATGTTAACAAAAATTTTACCGTTATGTATGATATAGGGGTCATGTGAAGGTATGTTCTATACTATATTTTGGGATGTTTTTTTTGTATTTTTATTGGGAAACTATTTAGTTATATATTTTCCATATGTGTATTAGGGAAATTATACATGATGTATAATGGTATAACCCAATTTCTAAAGCATATGGTAGTCACAACATAAGCATCACCTTACATGAATTTTATTGTAACTTTGATTTTTTATAAGATACATATGGGTACATCATATGATGTATAATGCATTAAAGGATTCTCTATTTGATGAATATGTATAACTAAGGGACTGAGTAACTTTATTGGATAGTATATATCTCTTCCATTCAACTATGTATGGACCACATATTAAACTACAAAATTGAAATTTGAATTTTCCAAAGGATATTTAATGGTATCCATGTATGTATTTTAGGGTAATACATAGTCATTAAAGGTTGTGTGAGGGTGTCTAAGGCACTATATAATGATAACCAGAAATTTCCATGGCTTGTGTATGGGTATTCATAACATTCATAAGTGTATAATTTAGTTTTATAAATGTAACCCAATAATAATAAATGATACGTATGTGTGTCCTCTATATATCACATGTTTTAAAAAAAAACATCTACCCATAAATGTAATTTAGTGGATATGTAATCATAAAACAATGCTTCCATTTTGAAGATCGCTTATTGAGAAAAAAAAATAATAATAATTTGTTTTTCATTTTCTCCAAGACGTCATGAAATTCTAATTATGGGTTTTTAAAAGCTAAATTTTTTTTTAGAAAAATCCATATTATTTGTTAATTATGGTCACATCCATTTATAAAGGGTTTTTACATACTTAATTTACTATTTAATTGAAATAATTATTTAAATTGATGTTCTAAATTAGTACATTAATCATTTCAATATATATTGTCACCTTCATTTATTTTTATATAGTCATACCTCACATAAAAACATTTTTCTATTATGCACTTCTGAATATTTTTGGGAACATATTTTAAATTTTAATTAGTAGTGAATAAAGGGGAGGTTAAAAAGGTTGTTTCATTTTTGAATTATAAAATATTATCACAGGTTAGAGTGTCAAAACCAATAAACCTTATCTAATGATATTGTTTCTATCCAATGGAAATAACCCATTAAAGTCAATGAGTTATTAATAAATTTTGTTATATTTTCTAGGAAATATTTTATTTATAATGTCAAATATATTTTTTTTTCTATTAGGAATTGATGTATGTTCTATATATTAAAATAACAATGTTGTTTAGTGATATTTTTTTGGAAAATAATCAATAATATATAGAATAAATTATAATATATTTTTAATAAATAGTGTGATATTATTTATAGTTTTATGTTATGGTCATTTCTGTAACATCTCGTGTAAATAAAGAATAATACTTTTTCATATTTATTAATATTTGTGAATTAAATATTATTTTTACTTTAAATTGGATTCTATGTTTTATGGTGTACTCAATATGCAACAACATATTTCTTTGAAATATTTTGTTTCACACAATGAGAAATCATACTGAATAATAATAATATAATAAAATTTTAAATGGTAGTTAAATCCTACTCATTGTATTGGAAGGAATGAACAGAACTAAATACATTTTGATTATACATGTTTTTTAATGTTTTTAAATTTATCCAATAAAATTTAGAGGCTTAAAATGCGAATGAATCTAATTCTTTGCATAAATACCATAATATTCATTAAAAGGTCGATTTACCACATTTTGACAGTGAAACATATATAAATAGAGTTTTTTTAACATTTATATTTTATATTTGAAAAAATAATTTCTTTAGAATAGGGTTATAAAATTTTATATGGAGTAAATTGTTGATATTATTCTGATATAATTCAATTTTTAAGGAATAAGGAAAAATAATGTATTTTAATTCAAAACTAACATTTAATGTTATTTATTAATATTTTTAGATTATATTTTCAATTGTTTTTTATGTGGAGTTTGATTATATTTATACAATTTAATCCAATTTTGGTTATTGGAAGTAATTTCTCTTTGAAAGTGGAAAAAACAAGTCTCCATCTTTTGAGAGTTATTATTTTTTAAAAACACATGCTTCGTTTTGAAAATGAGAATTAATTTTAAATTATTTAATGATACTTCTATATTATGAAATTATTAAAGTAGGAATCATTTTTTAATTAGGATTATCAAATATAGATTAGGATAAATTTTTGGTACTTTTTTGAAAACCCTCTATTTTTTGATGAATAGTGAAAACAATGAGTAGTAGTTAAAAACTGACTTCTTAATTTAAATTTAATTTTAACACATATGTGAATTGAATTTCATAAATATGACATACATTTTTTTTATTAGTAATTGAAAATTCTTTCAATAATATGAAAATAATTTGGTTGGAGAATAGTAACTTTTGACTTTTATTTACAGCGGTTAATGATAAATAACGAAATTTAAGGTAAAAATAATATTAAAATATTATTATAATTACATATAATGAGTTATAATCTTATTTTATAATACATTTCCGACCATTTAAATCCTTGTTCAATTTTTATAACCCATGGAGCCACTTTGGAGTTATAATTACACATTAAATTAATTGATTTAATGTAAAGAAAAAAATGACATAAACATATATCTAGTAGTAAATTGACTTTTACATGGAGTTATATAATTAATGACTTCGACTATAAGTATTATTTTTAAAACTAAAAATATTTCCTACATTAAGGAATTTTTTTATAAATTTAAGACACCAAAAAAATTAATTTTTTTATGACACAATAATGATATATTGTTTACCTCATTAATGAATGAGTTAAATAAATAAGATTATAAAAATTTAGAAATATATCCAAAAACCGTGAAATTTATTATTATATGATTTTAATTCTAACATTAGTCATTTATTATTATAATTTAAAGAGTTTTGGACCTTTAAAACCGTAAATCAATATATAATAAAATAATATTTTCAAACGTTCCAAAAGAGACGATCCTCCCCCTTTCAAAAGTCATCACCTCTAACCCATTACTCACACCTCTTAAGCCCATTTCATCATCCATAAAATACCTAGATAAGCTACCTGTATCCATATATTTCTCTTAGGATCCTTACCTTAGGCATAAATCTTGTCAAGAAATAATTTGGTTTAAAGTACATGGAGTTACCCAATTTAAAGGTAACATCTTCTCTTAAGTTTTTTTATTTTATTTTACTTCTACAACCCTCTAGACTCTATTTATTCATTTATTTTATAACAAACCCGGTATATTAAATATACTATTTTTTGATATGGGTAGAATTTTAACTACACTTACAGACACCTCTGCCTAATTTGTAAGTAACATATTGTTTCTACTAACGGCAAACTACTGCCTCATGAAACGATGATTGTTCAATCTTATCCTACCACCTCTTATGGTGGTTGTTATGATGGCACTATATATAAATATGTGATAAATATAATATGTTTATGTTTTCTTTATGCTTCTTTATTTTCCATTTATAGAATATCATTATGGTTTCCATTATGGGAAAATATAAAAATATTTATTTGATGATGTGCGGACTATCGACCCCTCAAAGTGATATGACTCATTCATACCATTCATGGGATTTATAAAGCATGGATTTAACTAAATTATATATGATATTATACTGGAATTAAAATAAAAATATGTATCATTATTTTTTATTCCATTATATTACAAAATAGAAATGAAGGTACCGTTCATGAGTACGTAAGGCTTAACTTCTCCATGAAAGGGGAACATTATTTCTTTTCTCCAAATGTTACGTGCAATTATAAATACATATACATTCATGATGTATATGATATATCTGATATCTAAATCATGCATATAATTATTGATATAATGGACTTTTAACCACATGAACAACTTTTAATTATAAGAACATTATTTTTAGCACATGTTCTAAACATCAACAAACACTTCGATATGAACTCAAATAATTAATTAATTGTTAAAGGACGGTAAAATGTGATATAAAAAAATATAATTGAAAAAATATCTTATTCATGAATAAAATAACATATGTTTTTTATTTAGGAAATTAAAGAATGAGTGCATCATGTCAGACCAGTGGTGAGGGACTTCGTCTCAATCTCCTTTTATTGAGGAATGTTTTGATAATATACACCACTTTCTTTAATACATTGTATAATAAAAACATTTAACATTTATATTCATTCAAATGGAGTATTTTTTCTATGAATAATTTTACTATATTACATATAGAATGTTTTTAAATTTTTCTATGATGAATACCTCTCCACCACAGTAATCATTAATTGGCTTCCCCTATAAACATTAATATTTTTATAAAAAATTGAAAAATGAAATTCCTTATTCTGTTTATGGTGTTGTGGTATTTAAATTGATTTATTAAATGGGTTGATTATTAAAATATATTGAAATTATTAATTGTGATTTCAAATGAAATGTTATTAGTCAAATGTTTATATTTGAAATATTTTATGTTTTATGATAGTATTATAGTAAATGGACATTTGAAAAGTGGTTATATGATGAAACTAATGATGGGTGGTGCTGTGATAAATGGGTATGGGTGGTTACTATATAACCTCCAATGAATTGGGTATGGAGTTAGCTGTATGGGTATACCATTTTGTGTTATGTGTAGAAGTCTACCGTATGTTTATTCCATTTATGTATGTTTATTTATTATGTTAACTATATATGTTATGTGTTATTTATATGGGTTTTATGGTTATAGTTTGGTTAAAAAATGGAATTAAATAGTATTTTATTTGGTGAAGAGTATTTAATACTTCATGATGTTTAAATGTATTACTTATGATATCGTATTCATGGTTTACATTTTGTTTTGAAAAACTATCATGTTTCCTTCTTTGTTTATCCCTTAATGGTCTTTTTTATGCTCATCACATGTTTTTGAAATGTTTTTGATCAGGAATAATATGTAATAGTTGTAATGATGGGATCAAATAAAAGTAATGATGTCTAAAACATAGAACATGACGTGACTCTTTTTTCAAAGACTTATTATCTTAGGGAAAAAATGGATACCGAGTAGAAATTTCATGATGTAATATTTAAGTTGTTTTGTATATGTTTTGACCTAATTCTCTAAAGTTATAAACCTGAAAAGATCCTCAATGTTAATTATTATTATAATTCAAGATAATGTAATGTTTAAGGATGGGGCCTTATTTTTTGTATCAGAGTTCAGTTTAGACAACTTTAGTAGTTATAATATTATTAAATCATTTTTCATAAGTTAATTTATGGTAATATTGAAATGATATAGAATTTACAGATTGCCATGTTTATTCTCCTAATATATTTTTGGTTTCATAATGGTTTTCCCGGAGGAAATAGGGTTTCTATAAAGTGATGACATTAGGAAGAAGACAACCATCCAAATCAGCAAACTGATATGGTCGGAATCAGAACTGAAAATATTGTTAGTATGATGGAACATTTGACTTAGGCTATAAATGGTTGTGGTATCAATGGATGAGATAATCTAGATCAACCATAGAGGAACATGTCAGTATTTGAGCATTTCAATAGCAACTCCCCCATCATTCAGAGGATCATTTGACACTGTTCTAGATGAATGGTGTATTAAAGCACTGGATAAGATTTACGAAGTTACAGGTGTTCAGAACATCAAAAGTTTTATCTCAATATTTACCACTTTTAAGGTGAAGATGATTAGTGGTGGTGGATGGTGAAAATTATCAGGGATAGTGAGGATATGAATGGTCTTGATTGGGATGAATTCAAAGGTATGTTGCTTGAGAAATATATTCTTATGGGGGTTCATCCTAGAATAGAAAAAACATTTCTTGGAATTGAGGTAGGAGATTGACTCTGTCATGACCCATCCCATGTGGTCAGTGTCGTGACTACCCTAGGACCACCTTCCATAGGCCCATGGATGGCTACTCATGTTTAGTCAAAATATCTTTTTGTCTTTTATATCTTGTTTTGGAAATCACAAATGTCTATGACCATGCTGATCATACTGACCATGCTGATCGTACTGACCATGCAGATCGTACTGACCATGCTGATCATACTGACCATGCTGATCGTACTGACCATGCTGATCGTACTGACAATACTGATCGTACTGACCATGCTGATCATAATGACCATGACAATCGTACTGACCATGTTGATCGTACTGAATATAATCTTTGTACTGACTCTATAAATTGTATTGACTCTATTAATCGTACTAGTCTAATAAATATACTCACTTTGTATCATTTCTAAATATTACATAGTAATATTTATGGTACTCATACTTTTCTTTCATTACTTTATTTTTTTGGTTCTTAATCAAAAATACATTTCATATTAATCATACTCATGTTTATCATCTTCGTATATCTTTTCTTTTTAACCAAAACTATGTCATGGAGTTAGTTATAAACTAATCCAAAATATTTCATGTTTTTTGTTTCAATATGACCGTTATAATGCCATGTGTCCATGTCCCTCCGGGTTTTTGGGAGAAATATGACCGTTGGAGGAAATATGACCATTGGAACATGAGGCCTATAAATTGGAGGTCATTTGAAGCCAAGAAAAAATATGTGTTTGAGACATTACTTATATCAATCTATAGAGAGAGACTTTGTGACTTATTTCTTCTTTTGTGCGAAATCCTTGAGATTACAAAACGTGAACGACTTGTTCTTAGTTTTTTTATTTATATAAGTGCATTGTTCTGCTTTGTGCATCTGATCATGTGATAATAATCGAGGGCTTTCGGGGATAAGCAGACAGTGCTACCAATCATCCTATTGAGGGCATTAAAGTGATTGAAAGATAGAGGTGTTGATTACCTACAAAATAGAGGGCTTGCGGGGATATCAAGACAGACGTACCGATCATCGTATCGAGGTCTTGTGGTGATAGCAAGATAGACATATCAATCATCGTATCGAGGGCTTACCAAGGTGGTGGTAAGAAAGAACTGTTATCTTAGCTGGAAGGATAGACCTTCTCTTTGGGTCAAAAGAGTTGTAATACTTTTAAATTTTCGCTGTTGTCTGTTTTAAGAAAGGTAATTGTATTGTTTTCCTTTCATCATTCCATATTCATTTGTAATTGGTCAATTACATTCCTACTATTACATATGTTATCGATTGATTCTATTCGATTTATAGTAGAATCCTTCACTATTGTATTACTCTGATTATTGTATTCATCTTGAATACAATTGCTTTACTATTCTTATAGTATTACCTCACATCATACCTTTATATTCAATATAATTTTAGTTGTTATTTTTTGTTGTGAATTGTATTAGTTTAAGATAATTTAATCTAATTTTTTTGTTTAAAAACAATGTTTTATAAACATAATATTCACCCCCTCTTGTATTGTTCCATATCATATATATATACATCTACATATTCGATCCAACAATTGGTATCGGAGGAGGTTTCCACTTATTTTTATTACTAGCTCTATTTAATTCATATTACTGTTTCAATTATTTACTACACTAACGTGTGGAGTGGAAACGATTTTATTTTATTAAGATCGAATGAATAAATATTGGGTCAATTGACAATATAAATCCTTCTAGACCACCAATATTTGATGGGAATGATTATGAGTGCTATAATGATCGAATGAAGGCATTCATTATCAATACTGTTGTAGACAATTTTATTATGCTTACTAGAGGATACAGAATTCCTGACAAAAAAGCCAGTACATTCACTAATCAAGAGAAGCAAGAGTACCAACTGAATTACATGGTACGCAATACTTTACTATGTTCTATGACTAGGAATATATACATCCAAATATCTTCTTGTGAAGAATGCAACTGTATTTGGAAAAAATTGGAAGTTACACATTTGGGTACATCCATGGTTATAAAAACAAGAAGACCAATGCTTCGTGCAAGGTATCATGGATTTCTTTTTCCCTATAGAGATCCGGTATGTAAAGTGAAACAAAGTTTTATTACAATTGTCAATATCTTACAATCTATGAGAGAAAAATGTATTGATGGTGAAGCTCTTGTAGATAAAATTATTGATATAATGTCTAATGAATGGGAGTCAAAAAGGAAAACTATTGATGAATACAGAAAAATTTCCTAGATTACTCTTGATGAACTCTGTGGAACTCTTCTACAACACGAGAAAAGAATGAAAAGAGATGTATATTTCAACAAGAAGAAGAAATGGAAATGAAAGTGTATGTTTTACTACTACATCTAAAGCTAAAACACCGGAAAGGAAAACAAGAACCAAAGCTAAGAAAGTTGTTATGTCTGATTCAAGTGATTGCAATCTTTCAGGTAATGAGTTATCCAATCTTGCTCAAAGGATGAACAAGATTGTGTAATGAAATGCTTCCAATACAGAGTCAAAAATAAATATAGAAAGTATAAGAAAGATTCAGAGGTAATTTGATATGAATGTATGAAATTAGGACATATAAGGCCTAATTGTCCTTTATTAAAGAGAAAAGACAGAAAAGAGAAACATTTTGAAATGAATAAGAAAAAGTATTACAATACAAAGAGAAAGAAATTATTGATGTAAAATGGTACTTGGTGTGCAAGGGGTAGTGATTCATCAAACAATTCTTTAGAATACAAGTCCTCAGGACAACAGAATATTGGACTTATAGCCATACTACCAATTGAAGATCATTGTCTTATGGATAAGGTACACAATGATGAATATATTACAAATGATTCTTTAAAAGAAAATTACACTGACAATTAATATTATGAATCTTCAAATGATGAGTCTTAATCATCAGATGTTAATACTCTACCATCTTTTCAATAAGTATCTAGTTTTGCTAAATTACTTGAGAAAAAAATTCTATACTCAAAAAGAAACATGATAAATAAAATTCTAGAATTTCAATTTTAAACAATGAAGTATCATATCTTTATAATGATGTTGATATGTAAACATCTGATTTTGAATGTATTTTAAAAACCCATGAGAAGGTCAGTTAGGAAAATGATAAACTTTCTATGGATCTAGAAAATGTAATTTCTAAGAAAAACGATTTAGAGCCTAACTCTAGTTCAAAATCAAATGTTTTGGTGGCTAAAAACTTAGTTTTGAAAATAAAGTCAGAAATTTATTCCTTCAAAAATGTTTTTCAAACATTACATATGGTAAGGAAAACATTGACAAAATGTGTTCTCAAATTAGACCTTTGAGGAATCATTCTGTTATTGGATATACTCGTTCTAAACCAGTGTTTAGTAATAACTATATTGTTCCTCAAAATACCCCTTTTTTCTCTATGTGTCAATGTACAGGACACTGGAAAATATATTATTCTCTTAATAGAACCTATTCATTAGAATTTCTTAAACACCATTTTGCAAAAAAATTGGATACCTAAAATTTTGTTATCTAACAATTAGTGATCCAACCAAGTTTGGATTCTGAAAAACTAATTTTTTCATTTTCAGGAAAATAAGAAGTCTGCCAATAAGAACATTTGGTACATTGATAGGGGTTCTTCTCCGAACATGATGGGAAACAAATATTTCATTGAAAAGTTCATCAAAACAAAAGGTGGAAAGGTTACCTTCCGAGATAATGCTCATGGGAAAATTATAGGAATATGTAATATTGTTTTTCCAGGAAAAGTTCTTATTTAAAATTTTTTTTGTTAAAGGTATTAAGCAAAATATCATTATTATAAGTCAATTATGTTATGAAGGTTCCCTTGTGAATTTTAGAAATGATATGTTTCTAGTTCACAATTCCAAGGATGAGTTCATTATATCTTCCCATAGGCAAGAGAATGTATACACTATTCACTTAGAAGACCTTAGGAGCCAAAACATACCCTTCTTAATTGAAATAGAAGGCCAATCATTGCTATGGAATAGAAGAAAAGGACATTGCAACCTAAGAAACCTTTGTAAACTTTAAAATGAAAGACTTGTGAAGGGACTACCAGATCATAGATATGATTCTTCAAAAGTCTGTGATCCTTGTCAATTTGGTAAGCAACATAAAACTAGCTTTAAATAAATTAATGATGTTTCAACATATAATGCATTATAGATAGTTCATATGTATATTTTTGGACCTTCAAAAACTGGAAGCATTGGAGGAAAATACTATGTATTTTTTGTTGATGTCTTTACTAGATTTACATGGGTGTAATTGCTAACAAAGAAATCTCCTCGGACTTGGTGTTAAGCTCGGAGTATGTGTTGTTAGAACAGGTGTTATATCTTAATGCATCAGAAGAGGATGTAGCCAAAATGATGGGCCGAAACCATGAAGTGGAGCTGAATGAAGTGCAGTATGTTTGGGTTGACAAGCAGGATATGATCCTGGTTGGAGGCTTCAACAAGGGGTTGATCAGTCTTGTGGAGTATATGCAGGTTTGCAATAGATTGACCACTTCCTTTGAGGCCTTGATAAGGGGGGACCCCCTGTTGTACGTTTGTGACATATCTTGGAAGCTGTTTAGGGACATGGCCTCTGGTGGAATTCGAATTGTTTTCAAGGAATCTGTTTATATTCTCTCTTCCTAATGCATTGTAAAGTTGTTGTTCTTGTTGTGTGTGCAAGGTTGGAGGACCAGATCAGCTCGGATGGGTTATAGCACGCTGCTCCTTCTTTGGCAGGTCACTTGGGAGGTGGCTAACCAGAGGGATGGCTTTCCATTGGGCGGGACCATGCTTGCATGGGGTCTCTGAGTGGTTCTCCCTTGGAGTGAGCGGCACTGTTTTTGATTGGATGTGGTGATTCCTGGTTTTTTTTGCTGTTTGGATTTGTTGAACTTTTGGATTCCCACTTCATTCCTCAAAAGTGTTTTTATTAATAAAAAATATTTTTCAGTAGCTAACAAATAAATATGAAGCCTTTTCTTATTTCGATAAAATTAGATCCCAAGTTAAAAATGAGAAAAACCTACCATTGATAACTATTTATAGTGATCATGGTGGTGAATTTAAAAATTCATACTTTGAAACTTTTTGTAGTAAGACAATTATTACTCACAATTTCTCAGCTCCATGAACAACTCAGAAAAATGGTTTTGTTGAGAGAAGAAATCATATTCATCAGTAAATGACAAGAACCATGTTGAGTAAATACGCAATTTCTAAGCTGTTTTGGGATGAAGCTGTGAGTACTGCTTCTTATTCTATAAATATTGTTTTAACTATACCTTTTTTTTAATAAAACTCTTTATGAATTATAGACTGGCCGAAAACCTAATGTTCCATACTTCAATGTTTTTGGGTGAAAAGTATTAATTCTAAATACTAAAGATAATTTCAAAATTTAGAAAATACACGCTTCTTATTTTTGTTCAATATGAGTAGTAATAATATTATTTTTTGTTACCTTGGTGAAAGGTAAATTATGTAATTAACGTAACAAATTGATAAGGAATAAATAATGGCACTAACACTTTCCATATTTTTATTGGAATATTATATATTATCCATAATAATCCAAATATCAAGTATATTTTCTTTTTGTTCAATTTGAATGTGATTAATATGTTTATAATATTTATTGTATATATAAATAAAAAATATACCTCTCTTGATTATATATATATATATATATAATATTTTCAATATAACAATTAAAAAAATGAGATGTTCAGATAATTTTTTTTAAACATAATTTAATTATCTTTATCATGGTAATATATTTATTTAAGGAAGGTATAGATACCCAAAATTCATACACAATGATGATTTAATAATTAATCAATTAATGTGATAATCAAATAAATAGTATTATAAATATTAATATTAATAGATTTTTTTAAAATAAATTTCATCCAGGTTTATTACATATTGATAATTGAGTTTAGATATATAATAAAATATTTTTTTCAATTTTTTTGTCTTGAAGTTATTAAATTAAAGATAATGCATCACTCAAAAATTTGAAAATAATAATATTTTTTAATAAATTTATATTTATTAATGAATAAAATAATCTTAAAATACCTAGACTCAACTGATTTATTATAATATGATTCAATGTATCATAAAATATAATTTTTTTTTGAAATATTTTAATTTATAGTAACTAGTAAGACTAAAAATAGTATAAATGATGTTGTCAATATAAGTGTTCAAATGGATAATTAAGGGTTAAAAAAATATATATTGAATAGAATGTCATCCACTCATTTAAAAAATTTATCTAATTAAAATAATAGGACTCATTTTCTTGTTATATTATAATATCATTTATTTTTATCAATTTATAAATAAAAATTAATTTATGTTAAATTAATATTCAATTAAATTCCAAGACTACCCCTTACCTCACATATAATGGAAAAAATTTTCTTCTCTATTAATCATATGTAATTTTTTTTACAAAATCCCCCCAAACATTTCATCCTTACACCCCTTAGTAAATCCTTTATTATTTTTTATTAAAAATCCAACCTAGTAATGCTTATAGAGTAAACCTTACATGATTATTCATATAAGATGTATCATTATTAACAAAGTATTTTGGATATATTTCTTATTCGTCTTTATATATATTATATTTATAGAAATTGATGAAATTACCTTACTTATAATTTGATGTTGTTATATAAATTTGTAAATCTATATCTATCATCTCATTCATTAGATGTGGAAAACCATCATTTCTGTGTATAGTGACTACCACCTCGTGGACAAAAAAAATTAATTTTACATCACCATTTCACATTGAGGGTTATAATGATGTATTTAATGAAGATATATGATATTAATTAAATATTTATCAATTTTAAAATATCTTATATTATATAATATTTCCCCTTCAATTCATTTTAGAATAATAACTTCTTTCTTGTGTACATGTGGATTACCCCCTCCATGATGAGTTGGGATTTATTTTTCATCACCAAATCCGTTGGATTATTTGTATAATTATATTTAAATAAATAAAATTATATTATATATATAAATATAATACATTAATATTAAAATAGTACTTATCTCGTTTTTATAATAAAAATTGAAACATTGAATCATTATACAAAGGTACTTACGACCTACTATTTCCAATTACTATAACATTCTTTATTTTTTATAATAACCATTCATGATTGATATAAAAGTATTCTTTATTTATAATATTGACAATTATGTACTTATTTATTTTCTTCTAATGATTTAATTATGAACTCTATGATAATAATCAATGGATCAAGTTCATTTCATACTTATAAATCAAATTTCATAAAAAAAATATGACATTAAAAAAGGAAACAATTAAATATGTATTACATATTAATAAATTAAAAAAAGGAATACTAAACAGAAAAATGATCCTAATAATGTACATAAGTAACATGGTTGTATTATTTAGTAAGATATAAAACATACATAATTTGTTAGACTCGAGTTATTTTGCATCGTAACATAAAAAACCATTTTAAAAGATATAACGACATCTATAAAATATCATTTTCTTTAATCTTCATGTTTTGAAAAAAAATAGTGAATTTCAATGAATATAAAGGAACTACAATGGGTTTTTTATGGAATAATGTCTGAATGGATTTAAAAATTCAATCTTTTCCTAGGATGATTGACTTTTTTTACCAAAGAAAAACATAATGTTCTATTTCTACATATTCGATGATAAATACATTATAAACTATTGTAGATGTTATATAATATTTTTATTTCATTATGTGAATTAATATTTTTTCAAATAAAAAAACAAATTCCCTTCTATATGAATTTTGGTTTTAATATTGGTATGTTAGAATAAAATGTAATTTTTATAACCAAATGTAGTTTAAATACTTGTTTAATTTTTTTAAAAACATTAATTACATTTTTTTCATTATATATTGTTTAAATATTAACGATCTCTAATTTTTATAACTATTTTTCCATATATATATACATTATGTTATGGGTGGATACCTATTAGATCTCATGGGTGGTAATGATAAATCATATTCGATGAATTCTCATAGATATAGAGTTAACTCATTGGGTAATGATAACACTCTCTTGGGTGAATAAAGTATATGCCTTTAGTATGGTTGTTTCTATTATAAGGGTTTTGTAAGGGTTTTTAATGGTGATATACCGATGAAGCTGCATTAAATTTATATACATTCTAATTATTTTTCATATAAATAATTATGTTCTAGAAGGTAACATAATGATCTTATATGATGAATTTTTTTTTAAGAATAAAGAAATGTTTATATAAAATAGGTTCTCTTTGATTTTATGGTGTATTATTTGTCCAATGGATTTATTCATTTTATGGTCCATTATAAAAAACATTTATTCTTCCCACTTATTAATAAAATTCAATGGATGTAAGGATGAATTAAAAAAAGGAATAAATCATGGAGCATATCATGAATATTTTCCTTAAAAATAAATAAAAAATTTATTTTATGTTGCCTGATGAATTGAAAAAAAATAGATGTTTCCACATTGTAAAATATGTGTTCTTTCAATTAGAGACATAAAACAGTTTATAAATCTATAAAAATGAAATGATCCTTGGAAATTTTATTTTTTCATATTAATAATATATATAATAGAACAAATAATGTTTAAGTTATAGTACTTATATTTGGAATCAGATAATAGTTAAAATAATATTATGGGATAATAAAAAAATAATATAAAACCCCTTAATGATTTTCCAAATAGTAATGATAAAATTATAATAAATTTGTATATCAATATATTATTTCTTCTAAAATATGTTTATAAAAAACATTTTTCCATAGAAGAAATAAGGAGTTTTCAGAGGTAAGGATCCTTGAAGATGGTATCCATTAAAATCAATGACCTTATGTTGTCTAAATTAGAATTGTGTTATTCATTATTTGAAGGATTAGTTGACATCAACTATAAATGGTGGTGAAGAACATGCGGGAAAAAATATTGATCTACCAAATAAGATCATTATGATGGTAGTTTACTGTATAATAACACATATTCTACCATTTTGTGGATCTTATGACTAAATATTAGTAGAATTGTGGATCAATTCCCAAAACACGATATTTGAAGTCTTGCAGGGTCTATAGAGTAAAATGGAAATTGTTTCCCTCTATCTTTTTTAATTTAGAAATGTTCAATAGTGTTATATGTTTATAATTCCAAATAAATATATACGTATGATTCAATGGTATAGTACACATTTCTTATTCTCATTATTGATAATTATTTCCATAATATATTTTGACTCGGTATGGAGAAACAATTCATTTTGTTGATGATTTTTTTAATATTTCTATAGTTTCATATGATTCTATGATGAAATTATTGTCCATGTTTATACAAATTTTATCTTGGTTATATATTTTAATATGAAAAAAATTTATGACCATTCAATATAGGTTAATTAAGAGAATTAGTATCCCCAAATTTCAACACTATTGAATAATATGTTAAAGTTGTAAGAAAGATGAAATATAATTAACTAATGATCAGGTATTTCATAATAATAAGAAGAACAAATAATTTATTTATGGAATGAAATTTGGAATAATTCATCAAATAAATATAGATTTAATAAAATAATGTTTACATATTGTGATAAGTGTGGTAAAAATATTCAAGGGGAATTTATGGTAAATTATGGGAAGTGATACTACAATAATACGTTTTTTCATAGTGCTCATGACTGAAAACAAACTATTATTAAAAATTCCATGAATGGGGTAAATAAAATCAAACCATAAGTAAGATGTTTTATATACAATGTGTTGGTCATTATTATAACATTTTTCTAAAGACAGTTACTTGTTATGTAAATCTACTAGAATAAATGTACCAACATCTAGAAAAAATTTCCCCTACTACTACAGTGGACACAAGGCCGCATAAATTTATTTTGGGCTATATATTACTTGTTTGAATGAATTATTTCAATACCCTGATTGAATTTAGATAATTCAATTTATACATTTTAGAGAAATTTTCATTTAAATTTTGAGTATCACTATAACAACCCATGTTATATTTACCATTTTTTAAAATAAATTATAATTTTATTTTTTAATTTCAATTTACTATGTCAAAAATAATATCTCATGGAAATAAATTGACTTACGTTAAATGGAACATAGGCATGGAATATGTTACATGGAATTAATACATGGTATACATTACACACAATATCTATATTTCATTAGAACATTTTTTCATTGTAATAAATAATTAAATTAAGTAATTATAACTTAATAGTAATCATAGTAATATTTAAATTAATATATAAATTAAAATATTGTTTATAATGATTTTATATTACTAACACATATTTGAAATGATATATATATATATATATATATATATTATGAAGTTTTTTTATGTTTAAAAATAATATTCTCTCAAATACACTACTATTCATGTTCGTCTATTAAAGTTAATAAATATAATTTTTATGCACATTTAAAATTTTCATTTGATAAATAATCTTTACCTTTTAATTTATAATGTTGAAATTTTATTAATTTTAAATTTTTTTCATCTCTCTGAAAGATGGCTATTTTGGATAAATATTGAAAAATACAGGATTTTAATTCAAAACCGCGTTTTGCTATTATTTATTTATAAGGAGATATTATATATAAATTTTTTTCATTTTTAATTACATAATATTTTTATGATATACTATAATTATGGTCTATGAGATAAATTTCACATTAATATTGGAAATAAAAACATAGCAATCATTTGAATATTTTACATTAAAAACACATTGACAACCTGATTATGGGATTAATTTTAATTACATTTCTGCAACTTCTATGATAATAATTTCGATAAATTGATTCCATAATTATAATCATAATAATTTTAATTTCTAATTTGGCCATCGTATTTTTTGATTTTGAATATTAGTGAGTATAATGGAAATTATTTAAATCAACTAAGATATAATTATGCTTGACTAAAAAATAAACATTAAATTTATGAACTAAAATGAAAATTAAAATTTTAAAAACCCATTAAATTGAAGTTAATCATATATATACATTCAATTGTTATGTTCTATTTTAATTACATTTTATTATTTTGGGTACACCTAACATGGTTTCAATAATAATAAGAGAGTCACTTCTTTTCCTATAAAAGGCCACCAATTTCCCCTCTTATTGAAACTTCTCAAAATAATTTTCATCAAACATGATCATAAAAATACACTTCCTAGTATACCAAGAATATAACATGAACCCTCCTTGTGTGTATAAGAGAAACCAATTACGCCTTTTGGAATAATAATAAAAAGAGTTACCTGATTTAGAGGAAATGCCTTCTCTCAACCTCATATCATTTTATTGTTTCTCCACCCGACCACTATTTTTATTCCCCGATTTTATGAAACAAATTATAATAAATATACTATTATTATTCTATGATATGTTTTCTACATGTAACTACACACACCTCATACAAATATGTGACAAATATATTGTTTAGGTGTATGGTGAACTATCACCTAATGAAATGATGTTTTTTCATTTTACATTAATGCCTCTCATGGTGTATTGTATGATGGAAGATATATTCTTATATATTATATATTGATTTATTATATATTTATTGTTTATTATTACTTTTACAACACATATCCTTTTTACATACCATTTTTTGTATATATGATAATTTCATTTTAGGATGTGTGGACAACTGCCTCACAAAGCGATGTGATTCATTCATACACTGAACAAATGTATTAAATTTCGTATTAGTAATATTATATTATATATATGATATAGAAATTATACATTAATAATTACTTGAATTTATACATATTTTTTTTGACAGTGTATATTAAAATTAAATGAAAATACTATTCGTGTTTCTCTACCACTTACCATATTAACCAAAAATGTATTTTATTTCGTAATTATATATTTCAAAGATTATTATAATAAATATATAATGAAAATTAATGATATTTATGTCATGGTTTACAATCTGAAATCATGGTATATGTATAAAGAAAAAATATATAAGAAATTGAGGCAATGTGAAGAGCAAATCTGGTATTACCTGAAGTGAAACCTTAACAGAGAATTGTTAACAAGATGGTAACATAATGAAATGATATGAAAAAATATGGTATTAATTATAATAATAAGATTATTGAAAATATTTATAATAGAATTATATTTATTATATGAGTGTTTTTATGAAGTACTATGAGAGTCAAGACACAAGGTATAGGGATTTCATCTCACTTTTTATTTCTATGAGGCATATAATTTATTCACCACCCATTCCTTTTGTGGTCTATGAAATAATCAGAGATATATTAATAAATTCTTAAAATTTTATTTATGGATACTCACATATCCATTTGATGATATTTATTTCAATGGGTTTTTTTCAAAATTTATGTAATCGATAATGTAATTTTGTCTCAATTTTCCTTGATTGAGACTCCTGTTTTGTCAGGAACCTAAATTCTTTTTCGCGGTGTCTATAATTATAATTTAATGGTTATTTCATTAATATATTTCTTTAAATAAAACTAATATATAAATTTATGTACATTTTATTAGATTGAGAGTATGACGCCAATTTTTTATGTGATAATAGTTTATTGAAACAATCTAATCTTTTTTCGAGATTGTTTATCATTTTCATTCAATTAATGAAATATAATGAAAAATCTCTCAAGAATAATATTTATTTTTGTTCTGCTATGGTTATCCTGGATATCCTATGTTTTAGTTCAATTTTTTTCACACATTGGTACATAGTAAAATGTTTTATATAATATCGTCTATTTATCACTTTATCAGAAATTTTCAGTATTCAAAAACCATGATAAAAAAAATCAAAATATTTTTAAAGACCATTTTCAAGGAAAAAGGGTTTTAAATACATTTTATTGATTTAAATTCTTCCTTTATAATTTCATAAATCATTTATCAATGAATAATGTTTTGAAAAAGTTTTAATATTTTTAAAATAATTTTCAAGGAAGAATGTATATTTTCACCATGAAATGTTTTTAAAAGAACATTCAAAATTATTTAACATCTATTTCAAAATCCGTTGTTTTTTGTAATGTCTTTAAGGGTAAATTATTGAATTCGTCCATTAATATTATTAATATATATGGATAATGTTTCCGATCATGATATTTATGAAACCCATTTCTCTTTCATAGGATATATGCTTTTGAAACCTAATTCATTTCACAGGATATGATTATGATAAAATTATTATGAAAAATCTGCCCTTCCACACGTTATGATTTTATTATATTTATGTAATATCCAATTAATTTTATGTAATATGATATAATTATTTTTGTTATTTTGGAATATGTATGTCTGATTTCATTATGAGATGTGTGGGACCTATATCTCATTCGAATTCATTGTGTAAATATTTATATATCATGTGATACCCATAGGTGGAAAGAGAAATAAAATTGATAAATTATTATAGAGAAGGAAAATTTAATGAAATCAAATAAGTATTATAGTTCTCTAATATGGAGTACAATTTGATTAATAATACTGGGCTAGAATGTGGGGTGATATCGATTTAGTAATTGACATTTTCAACTCTAATGGTTTTAGTAGAAATTCCACGAACACTATATAAATCATTTTATATATCCAGTGTCTTCCGAAATTCCATTTTTTATTCATAAGACATGATTTGATGAAACATGTTCTTTATTTTCCTTTTATTCATGTATAATGAACAACCATGATTTATTCCATTATTCATGTATATGATCTTTGATATACAGGAAATGATCAACAATTTTCATAATCATGTTATGAAACCCTTATGCTCATGATTATTCTTATATATCTAAATTTATTCCCTTATTTAGGATTTTATCTCACCAATTTTTTTTTCCTTACCATGTTTTTTAATATATTAATTATTTTTTATTTGATTAATACAGGTGGTAATAAAGAATAACATTGTAGTAGATAATGTATCTCAATTTTTTATTAGTGTTTATGTTTCCATGTTTTTGAATTCACTAGACTATTAATCTTGTTTGGCTATTTCTTCTATAATGTATTAACTATTAAAAAAAATTTATTTTATGTTAATGTACGAAATGAGAATGTTTATGTATTTGGAAGCAGAGAAAAAGTAATAGTGAACCTCTTAAATTTAGGATGATAAAACAATACTGATAACCATAAAAACTTGTCTTGGGATAAGACCAAATGTAAAGTGTGTTATAGGAAAATGTCCATGAATTTGGGTCATGTATATTGTGAGTGTTTTGCTATAAGTTAATATTTGTCTAGATACTAGAAGTGGATATGGATCTAGAATAGATGTACCTTGGGGTATCAACTCTAAAATGATGATATAGGCCTAACTCAATGTTATTTAGTATATGACAATGAGCCTTGCTACCCACCTTGTTTACTACTCCAAGAGGATATAATTTTAAATTTCAAAAACTCATCCCAAACCACAATAAAGTATATATATATATATATATTGGATATTAATAACCTATAAAAAACATGTGTTTCCATTGATAAAAGAGGGTTCTGAAATTTAGAATTCTTTTGGGTGAATTTTCCTAATTATATGAATCCTCGATATGAAAATTGTTTCTTAATCTCGTGTTTTGATTTTGGTCAATGAACAGATCTTGGTGTAACTGCATTAATAGTGATTTTGTTGGAAAATTTAATGAGTATCCTCCTGAATATCCGAATTATATAAGATCTAGGATGAAAGGACTCATAGAAATACTCATAAAACATTCTCAATATATGAATTTTGGTCGACTTCCCAATAAAGAAAAGGAAAGGAAAAAATTATGTGGAGTCTATCATTAATAAGTTTAACCCTTGATTAATAGGTTATTATGATGAACATATTTAGAAACAATGAATTATTACTAATTAAATCGTATTCCCCATCATTTAGTGTTCAGAGCATTAGAATATTATTCTGGCTATTTATCTGTATGATAGAATAGAATATTAGTTGTCTACTCAAATTAATAATATAAGAAATCAATATGACATTCATTCATTGGATTGGGATGAGTTCAACAACATATTTTTTAACAAATAAATTCCTTGGATTCATCACAAAAATGATTTAAAAGGTGTTCCTTAATTTTATGAAATGATATTATTATATTTTTGGTACCTATGAGGAAAATTTAATGAGACTTGCAATGTGCACTTCATGAATTATAAATCTACACAATTGTAATATTGATAGGTTATTCAGTGACTTAAAGCCCAATCCTTGATGATAGTTGACCATAAGGTACATTATTAGCTACAAATATTTTGTGTGATTTTAAATAATATTTGACATGGATGTTGGAGTCAGGTATGAACTTCTTTGTTTTGATAATAAATTGTTTATGGATTTCATAGGAAACTCTAAAACCCATATATGAAAAGAGTGTGATTTCTCTATTATGATTTATAAATGATAATAATCATAATGGAATTTTTCTAAATGAGTGTTGTAAATAAAATATTTGTGGAAAATAATGTCTCTATGAAATTTATTCTAAAATTTATTGAAATAATTTTACTCAAAATAATAATGGAGGGAAATATGAAATGAATTCATCACCCATGATTCAATGAACCTAGTACCATGATAATGGGAATTATAAATACAACTTCCCAATCCCAAGGGCTAGTGATGTTGATTTATGATGGATGTTTAAAGTATATTTTGGGTTTCTTATTTCAACAAGTATATCTGTTAAATTTGAGGATTTTTCAGCCTGCTTCATTGATTTAGAAGCATAAATCAGGCTGGCTTCATTGTTTTATGTGAAGATTTTGGATGGATAGATTACTGCTTCTGTTGGTTTCTGTTTGATTTGAATGACAGAATCTTCTACATTTTTTCTGCACTCTGGAACTGAGTTTTTAGGTTCCCTATAGACTCTGGAATAATTTTTATTTAGAGAGCAGCATGATATTTCTTTGTTGGAGAATCCTTCATGCTGATTGGCTGTTTGTGTTACTGAAGATTCTGAGGTATTCATTCTTTCCTGTTCTTTCTATTTATACACTTGATGTGAAAATCATGGAGGGTTGTATCTGGAATTCTTCTTCACTCTTATAGAGGTTGGATGCCACTTATCCTTGAAGGAAATCACCTCAACAGATATGTTTCATTGTTTTTGTTACTTTTTCATGATTTCCATTGTTCTCTCTTTAAATCCATGCTAGTGTAAACACATTACACCTCATGCTTGTACTGGAAATTTTTTATTTTAATAAATTCCCTTGAGAAAATGAACCGGGAAACTGGATCATGTCATCACTTTAAAAAAAAATCAAGCAATAGATATTTCTTATCAGGTGGGTGGTAATAACATGATGAAAAGTACACTTTCCAATTACTCTAGAATTGATAATGTCATATTTGATTTGTGATATTATAAATTTCTTATGTATAATCAATTTTTATTGGGTTTGGTGATTAAACCAAACAAATTAGACATGGAAATAGAAGTGGGAGACCATAATGGGACAATTATTACATCCCATGCATATGATTCCTCTCTCGTTTAAGTTTGTGTGAATGTTCTTCATGATAATCATTTCATTTTTCCTTTGGTTTATTTTTTTGTCATCTCAAGAATGTGAAGGAATTACCTTCATAAACAACTCATAAAATTTCAAATATGGAATGTAATTTCTAATATTTCAAAATCTCATATGATCATCCATAAATGTAACAATAGTTATGGCCATCCGATGGAGATTCCATGTAGTTCATGGTTCTTAATTTCCAATTAAAGTGGTCATTTATCACAAATGGTTATAGGGAAAATTGACATTGATGATATGTGTATTGTTCATGATTTTGTGAATGTTTTTTCGAAAGAGGTTCAAAGATATACCCAAAATCGAAAAGGTTTTCTCTCAATAGAAATTATACATTGTTCCACTCAAATTTCAAAGACTCCAAATAAAAGAATCTGATTATGTATTTTGGAATTGAATAAGTTACTCCATAAAAACATATTAAGGGACTCACTCAAACAACTATGTCATGATATGGTGATCTTGTTCTTTTTGTGAAAAATGAAAGATAGATCAATATGAATCTAGATTGATTACATAGATTTTAAAAATATCACAATAAATACATGTATTTTCTTCCCCATACGGATGACTTCTTTTATTAACATTCTAGAGATTAATACTATTCAAAAATTGACCTTCATTCTAGATATCATAAATTTTGGGTGAGGAAGTAGGTTATTTCATAGAGATATTCCGTACAATGTATTGACACTATGAATATATAGTGACACCAGTTAATCTTACTGATGTCCTTGGTATCATAATGTATTTAATGAATATTGTTATAAGGGATTTAATCGATCAGTTTGTGGTAGCCTTTATAGAATATATTATTATCTATACAAAAATCAAGGAATGTTATGATGATCTCATGAGAGTTTTACAAAATATAATAAGGAAGGATAAGTTATTGAAAAATTAACAATGTGTTAATGTTGGGATTAGAAGGATTCATTTTTCTGGTCACATAATCTCAAGAAATTCTATAGTAATAGATCCATTTATGAAAAATGCTATTGAATGTTGTCATAGACTAACCATAATGAATTTTATTGTTATATTTCATCGTTTAGATGGATATTATCTATGGATTTTTGATAATTTATGATGATTATCTAATCTTATGACTATGTAAACTCATTAGGGTGTCATGTTCTACATTATAGATGCATGTGAGGAAAATTTCAATGAACTGAAGATACAGTTAGTTAGTGAATTTTTTCTCATAATACCATGTAGTGGAGAAGGGTTTGTAATCATTATCAATGCATTCAGGAAAAAAATAGGATGTGATCTTATGAAAAGTAAAATGGTTATCAATTATTCCACATGAATGCTGATGGTTCATGTTAATAATTACCCAATGTGTGATTTATAGTTTGCAGTGGCATTTTTTACAATGAAGATATGAGGGAATTTTTGTTATGTATAAATGAGTGGTTTATATATTAATTTTAAAATTAAGAAATATATAATCACACTAATAGATTTGAACATGCACTTGAGATGATGTGTAGAGATGATAAATAATTATGACTGATCAATAAAATACTTCCCACATGAAATGAACAAGGTGGTAGACATTTGGGTCAGAAGGATCATGTTTTCTTATCCATGATGGGGATCACAAAACAACATATATTTATATATTTTCAATGGATGGATCTATAAATCCTAAAGTAATTGTAAAATTCATATCTTTCTCAAATGAATGTTAACCTGTCTATCCATGATAAGATGACAGAGGCACATATGGAAGATGAATATATGAAAAAATGAAGAAAATTTCTATAATTTAACCTTGATCAAGGTGGAATGATACAGTTCTTGAATGGTTTATGTGTTCCATATACAACATATTTTATGTACCTGTTAATGGATGATCATAGTTCATCAATCTCTATTCATCCTGTAATTACAATGATGTATGTGGACCTGAATGAATACATATGCTATTATGGAATAAAGAGGGATATTATAGATTTTTATCTTATTTCTTGGTATAGAAACAAATTAAAGTTAAATAAAAAATTATAAATGGTTTTTCCTTCCATTACCCATATAAAATTGAAATTATAGAACATTACTATGTATTTTTTCGTGGGACTACTTAAATATTCTAAAGGGTTTAATGAAATATATTTGGTAGCCATTCTCCTTACTATGTTTTCACGCATCACCACTATCATATAAGTCTTACAATGGGATCATCCTAACATGATATAAGTTATATAAGTATAAATGATTCATAGAGTACCACATTCAATTATATTGTATCAAGATCAATGAATAACATTGAATTTTATGAAATGTAGTCAGAAATAACATGACACAGACTAGAGCATCTGTTATTCATTTCATTCTAATATATATGGTCAGTTTTAAAGAAAAATTAAAAAACTATTAAATATATTTATATCTAGTTCTCTAATTTTCTAACATTGTTGGGATCAACAACATACTCCAATTTATTTTCTATAGAAAAATAAATTTCACTAATGAATTCAAATGCAACACTATGAAGACCTGAAGGGGAACCAATGAAGAGCTGCAATGTGTCTGGATGATGTTGGAGACAGAAATTTATTGGGACCTGAGATCCCTAATTTAGTGGTTGTGAATGTTAGATCCTCTATGTAGCATATCAATGCAGCTCAAATCTAGTAGAAATGATATGTTGATAATTGTTGATGTGATTGTTAATTTTATGTTAGTGATTAGTTGTTTCAATGATTATAACCCAAGATGATGATTAAGAGATTATTGAAGAATGTTAACCTAAGCCCTATGTATATCAATCTCTTTTAGATTCTAGTTCATATCATGGTAGTTGCATATAATATTGAACATCCTCAAAATCTATCACATTGCCATGATGTTTCCATGTATATCTCTAGAGGAAATATATATATTACCCTTCAAATATAATAATCTCAGAGGTCATAAAACTGGAGTAGGATCTGTCTCATGGAGAACAACCAATAGAAATTTTGGACTTATTAATGAAAGTTCTATGAAACAAGACAAGTCACATCATCTTGGTAAATTATATAAATTTCCATTTATAGTATGCTACATGGGAACATTATGATTATATTAATAATAATTATCATCATTATTAAACTCAAGGATGAATTTTGTAGGCAAAAATTATTTAAAGGGGGGAGAATTTAAGTCCCTGATTTTTAATTGATGTTTTTTCAGAAAAAATGAAATTTAATTTGTTTTCATGAAATTAAATAAAAAAAATATCATTCTCATGGAACATATATTGTGTTCATTACATGGTACATAATCTGGTTGTACATTACATAGAACAATTAGTATGCATACATTATGCTAAACATTGATGTTTCTATGAAACATCATTGTATTTTTATAATTATTTAAATTATATAATTATTACCTACCTATTAAGAACAGTAAAAAGAACATTAATAACTAATTTTAAAAAGTTTATTTATTATTTCTATATATAAATAAATCATAATGATAATAAATGATCTAATTTTTTGTAATGTTTTTATATGATTAAAAATAATATTTTCTCAAACTAATTACATTTCATGTATTTCTATAAAAATCAAAAAAATAAAATTTTAAATTCATTTAGAAATTATATTTGATAAAATAAAATAAATTTTTTAATTTATAACAATGAAATTATATTAGTGGAAATTTTTTTGATTTATCTGGGAAATAATTTTTCAGATCAATAGTTAAAAATGACATATTTTAAATCCAAATGATTTTTGAAAAATTGTTTTTATAATGTTAGATTATATTTTAAATTGTTTTGAAAGATTAATTATATAAATTTTTATCATCTAATAAGATTTAGTTCTTTGATATCCATATCACATTGAAATTGGATAGGAAAATGTATCAATCTTTTGAATGTCTTTACTTTGGAAACATTATTTTCAATCCATCAATTGGATTAATTTAAATTATTTTCTGACAGATATTTGATAATAATTTAAAAACATTGAATACATATTTGGAATAAGAATAATTTCTAATTTCTAATATGGTGAACGTTGTCCTTGATATGAAAATTAGTGAATGTAATTAAAATTAATTACATAAATTAAAGTAAAATTATGAATAATTAAGGACTAAATATTGACTTTATGACCCCAAAAGTCATTGAAAATGGTCCAAAGGTAAATTTTATCTTATTATTCACCAATTATCCTTAAATATAGTTTATTTGTTACATTGACTTCTTTTAGGTAAAAACGTGGGTTCCCCTAACTTATTTTCAAAAATTACACGTGAGTCCTTTCCATGAGCTAAAAAATGCCACCACCACTCCCTCTACATCACTCATATAAAACCTCATTTGTTCATCCAATATCTACCAAAAAAATCACCAAAATCACCTCACTCTTCTTTAATGCCTTCCTTTATTTTGATTGAATCCCAAGGAAGATGTTTCTCAAAAACCAAAATGTAACGACCCAAAATATTATCAATAAAAATTCCTCATGATATAATTAGATGTATTAATGTTTAATATGGTTATATAACATATGAAATTATTTGGTTTTATGTTTTTGTATTTTAATATATATTTCAGCATTGTGACCATTACTAATATAGGTGCTAAAAAGTGATTACATTATTAGTATAAATATAGGGATTTAACAAATCCAATTTACTCAGATAGAGGATGTGATGGCCTTATCCAAGTGAATTTATCTAGTCAAATCCCATTTTTCGGAGCATGGAAAGGAGGTGGAGTCATTAGGATTCACTCTTGACCTTGACCAAGCCTAGCAGGAAGAAATTAAGCTCTAGCTGAACCGTCTATGGGAGAAGTAAAAGATGATAGAGTTTAAAACACGAGTGATGTTATCTATGCCACCCCAAGATTCTATCACCATCATGCACCTTACCCTTAGGTTTTATGTGGGCGTTTTAAGGGGTTATGAAACAATACCCTACCACTATGATTATCTACATTATTTTTTTATAGAGAATATAAATTCATTTTATTATTGATATGCTTTAAATAGGTTTTAAAGTACAAAGAGTATTTTTAGTTAATATTAAATTAAGAATTCATTATTGATGAAATAATGGTTATTTTTTTATTAAATAGTATTTTAATTAAATATTATTACTATATTAGATTTTTTTATAATTTAAATGATTGTATAATTATTATGAATATCATTATGATTTTATTATATTCTCAAAGCTGTTTTTGTCAAAACCGATGAATTTTTTATAACAGTCAGTTTTTATTTTAAAAGTTAAAATTCACATATATAGAAAACTATTTTTATTAAATTAAAATTAATTTTGTAATTAGGATGTTGAAATTATCCAACAGTTAATTTTTCATAGTTTTCTGAGACAATCTTATTTTTTGGTACATATTAAATAATGTTAAAATGTATAATTTTCTGTATGACATCATAATGATTCAATAGTGATAAAATAAATAATATATACGTTCTGTTCAGAAAATATATGATTTACCATTAAAATAATGTGATTTTATGTTTTTTGGATAGATTATAAAATGCCATAGTGGACCCTTCAAAACTTATAACACATATTAGGTTTCTAAATTATTTTACGTTAGAGTGTGACTTATCACCACTTAAGAAACCCTTTAATTTTAAGATTATTGTACATTTGAGATATAAAATATTGTTTTCAACAACCATTTTGAATAAAATTTGTGAAAAAACTAAGGGCCTAGTTTTGGTTTGTATTATCTTAATGTGTGGTGACCAAAACCGAAATAAAAAATAATTGTATCTCATTTCTTATATATACCCATCAATTCTCCCAATTACTCTTCACACAAATAATTTATAGTCCATAAATACTCTACCATAATATATATATAATCCTACCAATGATCCCTAAGCACTATATAATCCACTATCAAGCCTACCCCAAGCCTTTTGGATCACACTTCCAAGTAAAATATTTCTTTCTTTCGTATTTATGTCCATGTAACATAATATTGTTATGACCTTTTATTTTCTGTTATAAATCATGGGTTATGATTTCTCAACTCCCCAATAAATTCTTATTTATGTTTTAATTATTATATACCCACTTATGTATCATCAATGTCTTCCATGTATAATTGTTAACATGTCAAAATTTCGTAAGTGATTATATCCATTTTCATTTTAACAATGTTTCTTAATGTAGTTTTTTCCTTTTATATTCAAGTTTAAATGATGTAGTATGATTTCTCACAACTCAAATACATCACAATATATGGTGTATAAATGAGAGAACCCCTTTCTATCCCATCAATTCCTCCCATGTATAACTTTTATTATTCCAAAATTCCGTAAGAAATTTCTCTCTCCTCATTTACATTCATGAAATTCTTTTTTATAATGAATATAAATTCCATTTAATATGTTGGTAAAAGTATTTAAATTTCCCCCTTAATGTCTATTTAATCTCTATATGATGATACACCACTTTCTCTATCATCATCAATTTTTATTAATTCTTATGTCACACAGTTACATTTCCGAAACTACATCGATTTTCCAAGCCAGTGTCATTGTGTAGTGAATACTATGGACATTTATCAATCAATGATATTCACATTGATGAATATTTTATTATGGATGATAATTATAAACGTATTTTTTCCACATCCCTTTATCATGGAATAAATTATGATGAATTATTCCATGTTTTATGATCCATGTAGAACACTTATGCATGTAATGAAGTGTTCAAGAAGACATCACGGTGATATCATTCAAATGCATTGGGTAAATATTAGTATCATTATAAGTCATGTGAAATGAAAATTTACTCATTAAAATTCATGTTAAATTATAGTTTACTCATCATAAATGTTCAATAAGATATGGCTCATGAGAATTTTATGTTAAGTGTGTTCTACATTTACAGTTTTTGATATTCATGTTTTATCATGCCTTTATGTTCATTATAATTTCATGCTACATAGATATGCATATTTACTAAAAAGAATTATGTTATTCAGATTGTGTCTCATTTACTCTTTTATTGGGATTTATTTCTCACCCTTTTTACAATAATTTTCTCATCTTATCCCAAGAAATACTATGTACTAGGGAATGTCGTGGTTTTTTTGATGAAGTTCTCAAAAAAGATGTTATGTGTTTTATGTTATAAGTTTTGATGAAATGTTCCTAATAAACAAAGACAAAATAGTACTCGAAATTACATGTTGTATCAAGTGAATATTTTTTGTAATGAATCATTTTTAAGTGTGTATTAAAAAACGGTTGTTATTGTTGGTATCAAAGTATAGGTTTAGTTATTATTTTTTGGGAGTAGGATTAGAAAAACCTAGTGATTGTATTATGGATAAAACTAAGAATAATATAAACATCCATAATTTTTTATGAGTATTGATTATGTGGTTTATGATAGAAATACATCCATGCGTAGATACGATTAGGTAGAGGAAGATCTGGCACAAATATACCTATGAGTGAATAATATGATAAAGGGTTTTAGACAAGAACTTGGGTGTCCCGATACATGACAATTGGTCTTGCTGAACTCTGGGTTATGAGACCCTGGATGGATAAGCTTTGGTTAATTCACAATCATAGTATAATCCATTATTATGTTAATTAAAAAAGGAAATTCCAATAAGAATATATTTTTGGATGATGATCATGGATAACATAGATCGAAGCCTTTAGATTTATAAGTGAAGAAAATAAAAGTTATTTATAAGTCATCCATTTTTTGTCCATAGATTTACCTTTATGTGCTACCTATAACGTTCCTTTCATTAACGAATAATAAATCATTAGGCATCATGTAGTTTAATAGCACAATTTTATCATGTCTAGAGTATAACTAAAAATTTGATATGCATCATCAGCAGGATAAAGGGATGTTTCAAGATGAATGGGAACAACGTCATACAACACTCATGTCCATTCTTAATGACATACTAGTTATAATTATTTCAATGTCCGGCCCGGATAACATCAAAACCTTTTACAATGTCCACATTTCATGAAATACATTATACGACATATCAAACACCTCCTCCATACAAGCGAATCATCAGGGGTTATGGCTCACCAATGATAAAATATTAAGCATGTAACTCTCCTATGTTTCTAGAAATAGGAGTTACTATTAGGATATTTTCAAATATTTTACCCTATCTATTGAGTATTATGCACTCTTTAATTTTTGAAAAGCTGACGAATTGGGAGACTATGGAGAAGACTATATATATAGAGTCTTGCATTCCGGTATTTTTGAAAACATTGAAAATATTTTAGAAGAACTAATTTTCAAAAATTAAAAATATAACTCAATCAGGCTATTTTAATAAATCCTGGTACATTGTGATGTTTTGAAGTTAAACATTAGAAACAATTTTTTTAAATGGTGCATCATATTTTCCATCGGTACAAACCATGTTGCACAGACTGCGTTTGGACTAAGGATGTGGAAGACATTTAATATGCATTGAGGTATTTCTGCACAATGTGGACCCTCACTCTCAATGATTGACTTGATAACGAGGGTTGGGGAATGAATAATGACAGTGGGTAAGCAACCATGATTCCAGGTTAAAATTTATGTGTTCGTTTTTTTATGTGATAAAATTGCCAGGATGAAAATTTTTTAAGGGGGGAATATTGTAACAAACCAAACAATTTTCTTTGAATATTACAGTTGGTCTAATTAAATGTATTATTATATACGATGGTTATATAACATATTCACTTATTTGGTATTTTGTTTTTTGATTTTCAATTTCCATAAAGACTTGTAAATGTTGAAAATATAGCTGCTAAACAATGATAACATGATTAGAATAAATATAAGGATTTAAAAATCAAATTTTCTCATATGAAATGTGTAGGGGCCATATATAGTAGAATGACTCCATAAAAATACCACTTGTTGGTTCTTGTAAAGGAGGTGGAAGAATTTGGATTTTATCTTGACCAATCACAAGATGAGCTTGAATATTTTAATCTCATGCGGAACCACCTAAGGGAGAAGTGGATATAGATAGATATTACCACTCGAGCAATGTTATCTTAGCCACCCCAAGATTATTTCACAATCATGGAACATACCCTTAAGAATTATTTGAGCTTTTTAAGGGAATATTTAATAGGACCCCATCACTATTATTATGTACATTATTTTTTATTTTGAATATACATTTTTTATTACTGTTACATTGAAAGTAGATTTTAATGCACAAATAGGAATTTTAGTTAATATTCTATTAAGAAATATATTTTTAGGAATTAATGGTTTATTTAATTAAATAATATAATAATAAAGTTTTATAACAAAATTATGTTTTTTGTAATATAAATGACCATATAATTATTATGAATATGATTGTTTTTTTAATAAGGTTTGTAAAAACCCATTAATTTTCTATAATTGTTTGTTATTATTTTAAAAGAGATAATTAAAATATTTATATAATTAATTGTATAACATTAATATAATTTTAGAAATAGGATTTTTAAATTATGGAATAATGAAATTTTTATAATTTTTCGAGAGAGTCAAATTTTTAGGTAAAAAATTAATATCATTTTATATATTGTGTTTTATGACATCAAAATGACCCAATAGGGCTTTAATAAAATATTTTAAGAATTATTTATGGAAAATATATATTTTTCCATTAAAATAATGTTATATTAGGTTTATTTATTTATTTTAAAAATCCATAATTGACCATTCATGACTTATTAAATATTTTTGCTTTGTAAATTGTTTTTCGTGAGAGTTTGACTCACCTTCATATAAGAAACCCTATTATTTTTCTATGTTCGGAAATTATAAATATCAAATATTTTATTCCACTCCACATTGAAAAAAACTATTTGAAAAATCATATGATGGTTTTTGTTTTTCATTAGTTTAATATGTGGTGACCTAAACATAAATAATAATGAATTCCCTCTCTTTTCTTATATAAACTCACCCAATATCACACTTCCTATTAATTAAATGCCTATGGAGTTCATCAAATCTATGAATCATCTCTCTAGAATCCTTATAATTCACCCCATTCTCTCAATATTCATTTATCAAGCCTCTCCCAATTCATTGGGATCACACATCCATGTAAGAGATTTCATTATTCCTTATTTACGTCCAAGTTTCATAATATTTTTATGCCATTTTATCTTCAATAAAAATTTTGGGGTATGATTTGACACCGCCCCAATACTATAAAATTTATGTTTGATTGATTAGAGACCTATTTCCCTCTCATCAATGTCCTCGATGTATACAAGTTACCATTCCAAAATTCCGTATGTGATTCCATCTATTCTCATTGTATCCATGTTTCTTAATATTGTAATGCCCTTTTATTTTAAATTATTAATTTTGGGGTATGATTTTGAACCACCCCCATACTTATTTATTTATATTTTCATAATTAGAGACCCTATTTCACTCTCATTAATGTGTCCCATGTTCACCGATTACTATTCCAAAATTCTATAAGGATTTTCTCTCTCCTTGTTTACATTCAAGCAATTATTTTGTATTATGAATATAAATAACATTAAATATGTTTTGATTTATATCCATATAAACTCCATATTTTCCATTTCATGTACAAAGGGATAGATACCACATTCAATATCATCAACCATTTTTATGAATTCTTATGTCACGTCGCTATGCGGTTCAACTTCAACCAATTTTCCAAGCCAATGTCATTGTGTAGTGAATACCATGACCCTTTCTATCTCAAGGGTAATCATCTTTATACACATTTTATTATTGATCATAAATCATAATGTATTTATTCCACATTAATTTATCTTTTAATAAATGATGATGAATGATTCTATATTGTATGATCCATTTTGCAAACTTATGCGTGAAATGAAATGTATACGAATGGGGAATCCTGATAGAAACCCAATGCATTGGGTAAATATTTGAATCATGATAAATCATGTGTAATTTGGATTTTACTCAAGAAAATTCTATTGAAAATAAGGTTTACTCATACATCATTTGCATTGAGCCTTGGCTCATGATAATTCTACATTAAGTGTTGTTTCCACATTTTGTTGTTATGATAATAATTATTTAACATGCCATGATGTTCATGTTTAGTTTATTATCCATGGAAATACCTGTTCACTATAAAATCCTTTTCACATGTATGTCATTAGGATATCCCATGAAATGCTAAGTACAAGAGAATGTCGTGGTTAGTTAAAGGATGTTTTCAATAAAGACATTGAGCATTTTTTGATTTAATTTGTTATTTAATATTCCTAAGAACTAAAAGACATTATAACTATAAATCATATAGGTTTTATCATATGTATATTTTATTTAATAAATAATGTTTATGTGTGTAATAAAAATCAGGGATGTTATACAAATGGATTTAGCTGATAATGAGGTAACATCTTCTCTCAACATTCATTCTAATATGTAATTTATTTACACCATCCACTATCATTATTTCATGATTGTATAAAAACTAGTATCCTCAATATATTCAAATTTTATATGCTACCATTTTGATCTAAACATATACACAACTTCATCTAATTGGTAAATAACATATTGTTTATGGATATGACGAACTACCGTATCAAGAGATGATAATTGTTCATTTTTTCCACCTATCATTGTGGAAATAATGATGGAATCTGTGAATATATAAGTTATATATTTTATATTGAACTTAATATAAGATTATTCTTTTATATTACTCATAAAACACATAATTTTTACAATGCATTATGTGCACACTAGTTAATTTAGATTTAGGATGTGTGGACTACCACATCTCAAAGCGACTTGATTCATTCAAACACTACATTGAATTTATTAAGGATGGTTATATATGAATTATATTATATATATTATATAGTAAATATATTTTAATAATAATATATATTTACAGATATTTACACATATTTCCTTAATAATATTTCATTCAACTAAAAAATTAATTGGAAATAACATTCATTCATTCATACATCTTACCATCTCCATGAATGGTGTTTTCCATTTTGTTTATTGATATTATATAGAATATTATAATACATTTATATTAAATATAAATTATATTTATAAGATATATAAAATTATTGAAACATGATATAAGTATACAGAACAAATATATAACAAATTAAGACACATGTGAAGAAGAAAACTGATATTACCCGAAATGACTCTTAATAAAGGATTTTTGATAAGAGGGAAATATATAGACATTATAAAACCAAATATTGTATTAGATACAATAAAAATTATTTCTAAAATATGTACAATAAAATTTTTTGTAACCATTACATTTTCTGTGGTTTGTATAAATTCAATAGATTTGTTAAATTATTATTATTCATATTTTTTGGGTATTTAAATTTCTATTTTATAATGTTTCATTCAGGAGGTTTAATGTTCAAAATATATATAATTGAAAAAATTATTCGTAACAATTTTCATTCATTGAGAGTCATGCTTTATTGTGAATAGAAATTATATTGTGTGGTTAATATACTTATATTATAAATTTTATATCATTAATATATTTCTTATCATGATATTTTGATATTCATGTAAATTTATATTATAATATCAAGAGTCTAATCCAATGTTACCAAGTGATAAGAGTGTATTGAAACTATCACATAAATTTTTTAGATTGCTTATGAGTATGAATCAATTAATGAAATATTATGAAACATATCTCAGGAAAACATATAATACTTCTTCAAATTTATTTTTTCAATATATCATTATGTATTACTTCAATTTTTATCAATTATTGGAACATAATACAATGTTTTTACATAAAATATGAATCTCTCCCTCTCTCTCTTTTTTGTTGAAAATCTATTGTATTACAAATCCATGGTTTAAAAAATATTTTAATTTCTTTTCAAATTATATTTCAAGTCCCTTTTCAAGGAAAAAGTATTTTGAATATTTTCTTTGATTTCATTGTCTCCTTTATTAGTGATAAAATATATATTAAATAAAAACTATTTCCAATTTGTTTTAAGATTTAAAAATTAGTTTTTCAATGATAAAGTCGAATTATTCTCTAGAAATTTTCATAAAATGCCATTTAAAATTATTTCCTTTCAATGTTAACTAGCATTGTGCTTACTCATGTTATTTTGGGAAAGTATTCAATATTTAAATTCATATTATTTCTCTTAATGTATTTTTTTATGTCAATATATATATGAAACACATTTCAAGTTTATGTGTTATATGATTTTGAAACCAGCTTCTTCACAGAAGTTATGTGTATGATGAAATTATTTTGAAACCTATATAGTTACATCGATTTTGATATGATTACATATTTATAATACCCATATCATTTCATTGGTTATTATATTATAATTTAGGATCATGTGACACATGTAAGTATGATTTAATTTTGAGATCAGTGAGACCTATATCTCCCTCCAATTCATTTGGTAAGGATTTATATATCATGATATTGAAATGGATAGAATGAGAAATAAAATAATTTTAGTATTATTGGATTGTAATGGGAAATGTACTCTATTCATTATTTCTGGGTTGGAATGTGGTGTGAACTAGGTTTAGTATTATAGGGTTGTAATGGTGTGTTAACCTGATTTAGAAAAGGACATTACCTCCTAATAAGATCATGGAAGAAATGCCATTACTACTATAAAAAAATATTATATTCTTATGTGTATTCTACAACTCCATGTTTTATTCCAATGATTGGATTTTATTTCATATGTTCCTTATTTCTTCAAAGTCATGTATTATAAACTACTAATAATTTTTTCATAATTAATTTTTATGAAATTTTATATTCAAGGTATTATCTTTTATTTTTGTGGTCATGTTATCATACCCTTATGCTCATTATTATGCTTACATATCTCTTATGTTTACCCTTACTAATCATTTTATCACTCTCATTTTTATGTTTCCTTCCAAAGGTTATGAATATATGTATTATATTTGATTTTTTAAAGAAGGGTTCTAGCCAAGAGGATCCTAGTGGGGAATAATTTTGCACAATTATGTATCATTGTTTATGATTACATGTATCCAATGGTACTAGACTAGTATATGATTCTGTAATTTGTTTTTAAAATGTTTTATATATTCCTTAAATGTTATATTTTGTTAATTTATGAAAATATGGGGTCAATATAAACACCTCATCATATTAGGATAGAAAACATGGGGAAATATTCAAATTGATTTCATAAAGTGAACATAATTTATATAAATATTATTATTGTTTTTAGTGGGATTGTATTATCATAAAATATTGATTAAATACCCATGGAGATGGTAAATAATACTTTTGGAATGATTTATATTTATGTTTATCATGATAAGATATATTGGTAGGATATAAATGTTTTATTCAATGATTTCATACATTTGGAACATACTATGAAGTTAAAAAACTTTTTTTGAGATTGAAGTTAATGCTACAAAAAACCTTTTTTAATGAATAAATGGGATAATATTGGTGAAGTCCAACTTTTAAACTAAAAAATGGATTTTTAGTAGAATTATTTACCGATTGTTGTTATTAAATATGAAGTTGAGATTACTGTTGACAAAGAGTCTGATTATATGCCAATTTGGAAATCTACATACATAATGTACCCTGTCAAAGATCTAAAATTAATGTCAACTAGATGAGTCTAATGATAATGTTTTTAATTAATAAAATTAGTTCTCCATGGGGTTCAAAGGTTTTTGATAATGATAAAGATGGTTATACGGGTGTTTTAATTTTTTATAAAAATTTTAATAACATCACAGTTGTGAAAAAAATATTGTTTTCCTCATATCTATAGCTTTTTATATCTTTTATATGGAGAAAATTACTTTTCAAATAATTACCCCAGGTTTGGGTACCATTAGTTAATAGTATTGAAGGAATATATCCCATAGGTATCATTTTGGACTATATATGTGAATGTTAAATTTTTAGTTATACCCCTTTTATTATCTAATGCACTAATGATATTTTTTACTAATATAAATATATTCTTAGGATTTTATTCAGAAAAGTATTGAGATTTATTGATTTTTGAAATATTGGTATACTTTAAATTTCATGAGGATAATGAATGACACATATGGACTGTTTTGAAAGCAATTAAAAATATAAAATCTATAAAAAATATAATTCACTTGAATTTTGGTTGTAAAAAAATTTGTTCCTGGAAAATTTGTTTCAATTGATTATATAGTTGTTGATCCTTTTGAAAAAAAAATCTGACTAGTGGATCATACGTACCGAAGATAAAGTGATTCATATTTTTATTTTTTATTACATTCCTTATGGATTTTTATGGGAGAATGTTCTTTATCTTTTATCTCATCGATTAATATAACATGAAATGGGGTTTAATTGATCTAGAAAAAAGAATTTGAGGATTTTCTTTGGAACTGAAAATAATATTTTCATACAAATATAAATTATTTCTTGACATCTATAATTTTTTTTCTTATATATATCATTTAATAATTTATGGTAATTCTTTTTATCATGATGAATAATGATTATGTAATATATTATTCTTAACTTAAAAAAAATGCATAACTGGGTAAATTATCCAACACGTGATATGTAATTATATTTTATTATATTTTATTTAAAATCATAGATGTAGATTTTATATGGATAAAATTGTTAGATATATACTCACTATAATTTTTGAATAATATATTAACTTATAAATACTTTAACATGAGACCTAGAAGATTGTTGTAACATGTTATGCATTATAACTTTGTGGTTGATTATCATCATAGAAAATAATGAAAAGTATCGAATGAATTATGTTAGAATAATAATACAGCACTAACAATAGGGACCATATAATATGAGACATTGATTAATGATTTGATGAATTCTAGGATAGTTGTTTAGAATGTAGTAACCTATATTTTTATGACTAAATACTATTGTATTCATGAAAAACAATTATGCAATCCCCAAAGTAACACATTGGGTTATAGGAAAAATTAGATGGGTTCGATCATAAATTGTCATAAATTTGGTGAGGATAAATAATGGTTTTTGAGGCCTAGAATGAGGTTATGTGTACCTTTTTATACATAGGGTAGGATATAATCATTTAATAAAGATCATTGTTCACTATTTTCCATTCAACCCGATGACACTATGTTGTATTCAGAACATCATGATAATTACAATTGGGACAGAATAACATTAGTTATTTCATAATTTATTGTTGTACTTGTGACATTTAAAAGGGGTAAAGATAAAGGAAAACTGCATAATGGGATTCTTTATCCTTTTGCATTTCTATAGTGAAAATGTAGAAATGTATTGATAGATTTCACTGTTGGATTTTAAAATAAATATTGATGAATTATATCTATTTATATTATTTTTTATCAACTAAATAATGTGTTAATTTCATTCCATGTTGAGATTTTATATATTTATATACACATTCTGGATAATATCTCATATAGATTGTAAGATTTCATGGGATTCATTTACACATTGTATCTACTCATGATCCTAGGATCACAACAATTTTAAACAATGTAAATCATATGTAATTGGGTACTAAATAGAATTTTAGTACTGGTTTTCAACCTCAATTTTTTGAACAATATGATCTAATGATGCAGACCATAGAAGTGATCCTTCAATTTTATTCAATGTATTATCGGGGATGTTTAGATCATTATCGTTCTTTTATTGAATTTTCATACAATATCTTTTTCATTCCAGTATAGAAGTTTGAAATTTTTAAGAATTATATAAAAAATGGTAGATGAATGTAGATTTTTGTGATAATGTAGGAGAATACATATTGATGATACCATTGTTTTTAAAATAAATGCATGATATAGAGAAGGGGATTTTGCAGTTTAGGTGGAAATATCAATATATGTGTAAAATAGATATAGATAATCAAAGGAAAGATGATTTATTCAAGGTAGGTGATGATTTTTTCTTAAATAATATCCAAGGAAAAACAATTAATAATGTTGGATAAAATGGGATTCTATATTCATAGTTCATTTGACCGTATAAATTTTTTGATTAAATTGAAAAATTTTCTTACTGAATTATCCTTAACATATTATTTATCCTTGGTGTAGGATTTGTTTGTTATTCTTGTGTTGAAACAAATATTTTCCAAATTCATATCATGATAGACACCAAATGATGATTATTTAGAAGCTAAAAATTATTATTTGGACTATTATAATCATATTTGTAACCATATGGAGAAAATGTTACATAATATAATGATTCACCAGGTTATGGGTTTATGAAAAACCCATATGGTTAAAGAAATAAGATGTGAATATGAATATTATGTTAATGAATGATATCCCAAATATTTTTATAATTTGAAAAAATTGTGAAATAAATTTCCAAATGGGGAGAAGAGTATAAAAATACCATGTAATGATTATATAATTCATTATCAATAATATTCATGATTTAATTATTTAAATTCATTATAATCAAAAATTGTAATTTTTAAATAAAAAAGAAAATATTTTTAAAAAAATATTTACATATAGTTTTTTATATAATTTTTCTATATAATGGTTATTGAGTTTTAAAAATTGAATATTATTTTTGACACCTTCTTTTAATAGATAATCTATGTTGAATTATTGAGAATTTTTAATAATGGTTTTTTAGTGGAATATAATAATTTTTTTGTCATTAATTTTCCATTTTATATATTTAAAAGTGACTTTATTTATTTTTATGGAGTTTTAAACATTCATTAGTTATTGTTTATTTAATAATATCTAATTGTTGATTTTAAAATGAATTTTATATTTCAATTTATAACAAAACCATTTTTACAATAAGAGGGATATTTAATGAATAGTTGGTTTTCATCAATATGTATAGGGTTCATTTTAAATTATGTTATTACTCATCAATGAATTACAATATAAAAATGAATTACATATTTATAATTTGATGGAAAAAAATTATTGAAGAGTTTTATTTTATTTTTCATCATAATAAAGAGTAACCCTTGGAAAGTATTATTCCATAGTGAACATAAAATCAGGAAATTAATGATAAAAAATTATATGTACTAAAGAATGACTCTATCACAGAAATTAATTTTATTGACATACTATATATCATTCATGATAAACCAAATTTAGAAGGTAGTGGAATTTTTTATTTTGATTTTATAATGACCATTATAATAACTAATTTAAAGAAGTGTAAAAAATTACACATTCTATGTTTTTATACATATAATATTTTTATCATATGAATTACCATAAAATATATTTGCTTATAAATAGTCTTTTTAAAAATAATATATTTATAATCAACATGGAAATTTATTTTTAATTTTTAGGGATGAGATAATTGAATAAAATTTTTACACATAACTATCACAGTAATTAATAAATTATTGCAATCAACAAAATAAATGTATTAAATATTTTTGAAGAAATTAAATTTTAAATAATTAATGAAATAAATTAATTTTAGTCATTAATATATCATTTTAAAGATTTAATTAAATATTTTTTCTGAATTTATTTGTTTTATAAATATTATTAATTTACATGTAATAAATAGTTTTAAGAATTGAAATTAATGATATTTCCTAATAAATAATATATAATTAAATGATATCAAATTTATAAAAACATATATCCACCAATGTGATTAGAATATGATTAAAAATATTAATCATGGTCCATTTATGAGACGTTCTTCATTTTTAGTAACAATTATGACCCATAATATGTAAAAAAATCATATTTCCATGATAAGTGTGAAATAGGGTTAATATAGGATTAAAAACATACATACAGATAAAAAAATGTGATCAATACATGCCAAAATTTTATTATATGAGATTATTTGGACACATTGTCCATTTATTTTAAATATTATTAATTGAGATCCATTTATACGAAAAAATTAATTTATATTATCTTATTATACAATGACATTCTAGGAGGTCTCAACCCCTCTTTTAAATATAGACACCACTTATTGTTTTTTCATCACACATAAAAAGATATTATCTTCAAAAAACACTTATGAACACCCCTAATTATGTTTAGATTTGTTGGATTGACCAGAAAACCATCCTTGAATCGAATTTTCTGGAAACCTTGATAGAATTTACATATAAGAGGTCACATTCTTAACCATGAGTTTTTTATTTATTTCTTATTCCACATCTCTAAAATAGTATATTTTTTATGAAGAATACTTTTAAAAGTTATTTTTTTTCTTTTAAATTTTCATTATATTAAATAATATTATAAAAATAATAGATACATATTATCAAAAAAACATATGACCTTAACAATGGTCATTATATTAGTTAGATAAAAATTAAATTAAATTGAAAAAAATTTCATTTGGATAAATCATATAAAATCTAAATGATAAAATAGGAAAATATTGATCTCCTTAATATTCAAGAAACATAACCCCCATATAAACAGCTATAGAAATATAATAGATTATTAAACCAATAAGCATGTTTTGAAAATGGAAATATTGCATTTTGAATAATTTTATTGAGTTTTAGGGAAAGGAAAAATATTGTTTTTATATTGAAAAATTTGAACATTGTAATAGTAATATGACCATAGGTCTATATAAACATGGATCAATTTCATTTTTTGTAATAATTTCCTTTGGTAATAATTTTTTCATTATAATTATTGTATATGACTAGTAATGACAACATAAAATTGATGAAGAAAAGAGAAACTATGACATAGACATGTATAGATATTTCATTTAAATCCCAATTTATAGATCACGGGATGTAGTAAGAGTCCCTGAGGTTCTCCCAAGACCAAGCCAAATCCAAACATTAATAAGAGATCATTGATAAAAAATTTCTATGGAATCAGTTCAAGTTTATATAGATTAAAATTCGATTGGTGTTAATCAAGCCACCCCATGAATCTACCTCCATAACTCAACTATCTATTTGGACATACGCCAATTTGACATGGGGTTATGCATCAAGGAAATTCCAACATACATTATAATTCCACTTTTTTAGAAAAACCATATCCCATTGATCTCCTTTTGAGAATATATTTTTTAATAAAAAAATCATTATGTAAGAACAAATAGATTAATTGAATATTTGATGAAGTTGAAACAAAAATGTACTATTTAGAAATTTTAAAATATATATAACAAACATTAATATTATAAAATAATTATTGTTTATAAGATAGTATTTTAAATCACACATATTTAAATAAAAATTATAAAATAGTTTTAAAATGAATTAAAAATTCTATATTTTATGTTAGAAATTTTACTGTCCTAAAAATAGTTTTTCTCTAAATATTTATTTTTATATTTAATATTTAACATTATCTGTTTTCAGATTTTTTTTAATATGATAAAAATTATATATGAAATCATCACATCAAAACATATTATGTGTTAAATATTAATAATTTTATAAAAAACATTATTTTTAAGTGAATATAAAATATATTATTTTGTTTTTTTGGTATGTTTTATAACATCGTATTTATTTAATAATGTTGTAAAAATTAATTAACCACAATCCAAAAATTAATTTTTTTTATTATATGAATATTATGTAATTTAATAAATTTTAATCAACTTCAAAACCCATAAATGATATTCCAATGTCTAAAATGGAAAATTTGATTTTATAAGAACTGCATTGTAAAAAAATTACTCTTCCATTCCAAATGATGTATAAAAAATAATTTTTAGTTGTAATGGATTAAAATATAATTAAATGTTAATAAAATTTAAAAAAACAATGAGAAAATGCCATTGTAAATCCAATGGATTTTCAATTTCCAAAACATAGAATTCCATGTCCTATATTTGTTAATTATTAAAAAAAATCTTACATGTTTTATACAAATACCCCACTATTTCTCGATTCCACTTCTTTAAATACTCATCCTCCATGAAGCTTATGTAAATTATCCACCCCAAGAGTCCCCCCATTGTGTAATTAATCCCTCATGATTCCATCATCATCTTTTATGAAAAAATCTTTAATAGAAAGGGAATTTTACTACATTCTCCTTCAATTTAAAAGCCACTTTTCATATTTTTCATCTAAATGAAATTTTTCACTATTATCATTCCATTTATTATTGTAACTGTATATAAAAATTAAATTTTATCCTTGGGAGAACTTTTATCAATAACATATCACACTATAATAAATTTATGTTTTATACCTATCAACCTGGCAATTTTATTACTCCTTTTTATTTTTTATAAATGAACTATTGTTATATTTGGAATACCCAAAAAATTTCATGATACATATGTATTCATCTAGATTATAATATAAATTATTATTTGATGATTTGCATATTCAAAATCAAAATTCATTTTAATGGTTTAAAAATTATTTAATGATTAATCTATATATAACATAAATAGTCAATGATTTCATATAAAACTCACACATTATACTAATCATCTTATTGAAAATAATTAATGATCAAAGGTGATCCCAATAAATCAAGACATATGAAGAATTCAACTGGTTAGAACATTAATTCATTGAGAAATGATTTTAATTTCAGGGATGAAATATTTTACAATAACTGGGTGAATAAAAATGATATATTTGATATATGATAACTTGGTAATAAAACTAGTCGATATTATTATAAAAGACACATTAAGATATTTGTCTAAATTTCCATGATATTATTCATTTTATTTATATATATATTATTTGTATTCCCTAGAATGTTTTATATTTTTAAACCACACTGCATTGTTGATATGATAATAATCAAATAAATTTTTTTGACATTTCTTATTTCCTTTCCGGGTTCCTGGTCACCGATTTCCCTTAATGCATGTCCCCAGGATGTGGCGTGATGTTAAAGGGATATATGGGGTTACCATGATTGATAATTTTATGAGGATTATATAATTTATTTATGATTTCATGTATTATTTTCCCAATTATTGTGAAACTAAAAATTAAATGATATTACATTTTGTCTATCTAATTAATTGTTTAGGAATGAAAAAGGAATGATATTATAGTTGGTATCAATGGAAGGGATAATAAGTTTTTAAAATTAGGACTTGAAAACATTATTATTAAACGTAGGTATAAGTCTATATTGACGAAAAATTCCTTATATTTTTGTGGTAATTAAGTTATTAGTTTCCATGAAAATACATCTCATCCTAGATAGTACAACTGGATGTTGCGGTAGTAGTTTTTTACATAGGTCTATAACCCAAGAAATATACATTGATATATACTAGATCAATAAATTTTGCATGAAAATGAGTTTGGATGCACAACTGGTTTGACACTCCCATGGAATATTTTTGGTTAAATATAATCATCTTATGGAGTTTTATAAAGGATAAATGGAAAACAAAATTGTTATTGGTGGATATTAATGACATATTTAATCATTGTGTAATAAGAAATAAAATCCATATAGAATTACAAATTCCTAAATATAATATCTTTCTCCCTATAGTTTTCTTCATTTATAATCATTGTCAAAAAAAAATTTAACAACGTTAGTTATTACTGTAATAGATAATGACATGAGAGAATTTTAAGGATTATGTAATTGAAAACATAACGAGGATAATGAATCGACTGAATATATTTATGAATAATAACATTAATAATTTCAGATATTATATTAACATTTAATTGAATAAGGTTTCTTTGAGTGTTTTATTCACAAAAACCAACTTCATTTAGTCGATCCAATGTCCTAATGATCAATGAAAAATGTATTACCTATATAGAAATGATTGTTTTTTTACACTATTGTTTAAATATTTAGAATGTAACATTGGAATTATAAGTCATTGAAGGGGAATCTAATAATTTTGAAATGTAATTTGAAACATGAATTCAATAATGTTGACTTATTTACTGGAGTGGGAGGTGATTATGGGAATATTTTTTAATAAAAATTTTCTTCATGAGATGAATATAGAAATAATGAAGATATTTATTGAGTTAATGGAAAAGAAAAATAATGTAATTTTTATATATTAAATGAACATTACATAACATTCTCAATACACACCAATATTTTTATCAATTAAAAAATATTGTTTGATATATTATTATGTGTAATTAGATTCGATCTATGGATGAATTTAAAAAACTGTTTATATGATTTGTATGATGATATAGTTTAGAGTTATATAATTTTATAATTATACATTAGAGAGAAACATTGGTAATATATAATGAATAAAAATAATAATCCAATTAAGTCGTAATCATGGATGAATTTTAATAACATAATATTAAGAAATAATATAAATCATCCCATATGAGATAAATGTGGGAAGAAAAATGTGGGGAATTAATATCTTGGATGTGGAATTTTATACAATTACATATGAGATGGGAATAAATATCTGAAATATCATGGGGATTTGAAGCCTCATTTTATAAATACTATCGACAATGTGGATATAGTACAGGCTGACAAAGAATTTGATTGCTTGAATTGTGGATATCTTGGAAACTATTCCAATAAATGTCGATGTAATAAGATAATGGAGGGAAACCACCATTATCCAAGACATACCAAAGGGAAAAAGTTTGGGAATTTTATATCGTGAAGGAAAATGAATAGGATCCACAATATGTTATTGAAGGAACACATATTTTTCCCTCAAATCTTGAATTTACTTTTTTTTCTATTTATATATATTCATTTTTTTCAGTGAATATGGAGGCAATCCAAGATTGTCAAGAAGAGTAGTTTTTATTTAAGATTTTTAGGGGATTATCCTTGCAAAATTATTATATAAAAATTCTTGAATTAACTTTAGTGTGTATAATATCATGTAAAATATAGCATATGTCCCAATGGGGTAATTCCACAATATAATAGTGAAGGAATGGGTCTTAATTTTTAATTCTCAGATCAAATACAAGACATGAAATATTTATATAGACATAAATTTATATGGTAGAGTAATTTTAAAAGGATACATTTATTAACATGTATGTTTTATAGAATATAGTCACATATCCTTATTAATGGTGATAATAAGTGAATATATACTATAAATGAATCTATAAGGATTGAAAATTAACTCACAATTCAAGAGTCCATGTATATATTTTTGGACGACTTATTTATAGCTCCCCTAGAATGGGATGTACATTTAGGAATTGAACTCATACCTGAATCCATGCATATATCCAAGAAAACATATAGAATTTAAAATGTGGAGTTACATGAATTAAATAATCAACTTCAAGATCTCTTATATAAGGGTATGACCAACTCTATCTTGTTTGGGACCTTTTATTATCTTCTTAAATAAAATGTGATAGATTGATGGAACCATGTATTTAATATTGAGAAAATAATTGGATCCTATTAAATAAAATTGTACATGCTTTGAATGAATGATTGTTTATTTGAATATCTTATTAGGATCAATAATTCATCATGATTTTCCATTGATATGGGAATAATCATTTAATGGGGATGAAATAATATCATTCAATGAATAAATTCAAAACTAGATAAGTGAATTATGAGTGTGTAGTTATTACCTTCATCATGAATAATTATTTTGAGATATTTATGTATTTGATTATGGGATAATTTATAGAAAACCCAGATATATCTATGGTGTCCATTATAGATGATATTACAATACATTACTACAGTCTAAAGGACCATGATGGCCACCTACTAGTTATATTGAAATCTTTAAGGAAAGATAAGAAATTATTAAAATTCATCAAATATTAATTCTAGTTACAACAATTTTAATTATTTGGGAACATTGTAACCAATGACATAATCTTAGTTGACCATTCCATGAAAATTGACATAGACGATTGGTCTAATCAATCATAATAAACTGATATTTTTATTTTCCTAGGTTTAGAATGATAATATAAGATGTCTTTGAATAAAATTTCATTATTTTTAAATCCACTATCAACATTTACTCAAAAGGTTTTATATTAATCTGAAAAAATGGAGTGTGAGTAATATTTCCCTGAGAAAATCATATGTTTAGGTAATTTAACAATTTTAACTCTACCCACTATCAAAGAATTATTTTTGAAATACAGTGATTAAAATCTAAATGTTATTGGTAGCATCCTTATGAAAAATGACAACGTGATTGTTTATTCTTCTAAAAAGTTAATGCCTCATCAACAGAATTATTTTATGTATGACATAGAGTTAGATGAACTAATATTTTATTTGATGACATTATAAAACTATATTGAAAGTGAAAAATGTAATCTATACACATACCATAATTGTTTGAAGTATATATTCATGGAAAAAGAAATTAAACAAGAGAAAAATTATATAGTTGTATCTTTATATAGACTATGACTATTAAAATCATTATATCCATAGAATAAAAATCAATAGTATAGAAAATTTACATAAGAAATAACATGTTTTTCTATAAATGAATAGGATCCAAGGAGGTACATCTTTCAAGGACTTAATAATGTTTGGCATTGAAATCATAAGGGATGGGGAATCATAAATATTATCCAAAATTATTTCTCAATCGTCATTACTATTGAATCTAAAGGGTTCTCTATGATATGATCCTTTTATACAATCATATATAGAGTATATAAAAAATTGGAAGTTTCTTGAGTTAAACATTGTTCATGAATCTGTACTAAAATTTCATACAAGAAAACATTTATAATATTTCTTCTAGATAGTGATGGAGATGATGGATGAAACTCATAGATCTATAATATCTATAAATATTTGATGTAATAAAATTTATATGGACCTTTTATGTTATTATCGGTGATATAATATGAAATGGGAGATTTTCTACCACACATAATTATTTATTCTATAATAATAACTCATGGTAGAGAAACAATGTTCTAATGTTCTATTGAAACCACTACCCATACCAACATTAAAGAGGGAAAATATCACTACAGACATTATCCCTCATCTCCCTTGATAATCCATTGAAAATAATGTGATATGGTTTATATTATTTTAAATCACCAAAATTTCATATTTCGTTGCAATTATGGAATATTTCACTCTCAAAAAAGTTCATAAGATATACAAAATAGAAATTTTGTGGCTGCACAACCTAACACAATAAATCATTTCAGATTATATACCATGGATCACAACTAAATTTTAGAGAGGTATTCAACATACTCAGAATACTGCATTGAACATCAATATTTCTTTTCAGGCCCTAATAGATCTCTAATATTAAAAGAAAATTTATAAACTCAAGGACATATTGAGAAAACACCCTTTGGTATTAATAGGCGTGTTGGATTAACACATCCCATTAGTTTAGTTTTCATAAAAAATAGCTTCCAATCATGTATTAAAATGGATCCCTATAAAGATATAATTTGGATGTTATGTACAACTCTTAATATTTGGGATTCCACTTTTAACAGAAAGCTACATGAGCCCAATCTTTTGCGAGAGAATATTGAAAATATTTTATCATCTAAAAAATAAAAAATATTCTTAGATTCAATATTATATATATACAGGAAACTAATGAATGGACATGTAGTTTGAGGTAGCCGACACATTTTTTCTTCATATATCACCAGAGATGGGAGTCATGTGGTTTGGAATGAAATTCAGTATCAACCCAATGTACATTTTCCACTTTTAAATCCTTGATCTCATATGAGTAGTGGGATATCATTTATCCCCTCCATAAAATTATCTCTAGTTAGTTATATATTTCTCATATCATTGTTGAGGTTTTACATACCATATCCCTCAATTGTTTTGAAACTAGAGGAGGTGTACCTAGAACATGACCATTATTATGAGGGTATTTTGGATGAGATCTTTGATCATAATGATTGAGTTATACATCACTGTAAAATTCAACATTTTAAAGTGATTTAGATGAACCATATGTTGCAAATGGTGACTTGGGAAGGACAGGAAACGATAAATTTAATTTACTATCCACTGTTCTCAGAGCATAATATGAGATAAAATATCAAGGATTAAATTTCAAATGTGGGGTAAAATATAATGAATATAGATTTTTAAATGATATTAGTTTCAGGATAAAATGTGTGTTAAATTATAAAATATCATACGTGTAAAAAATTAGTGGACCCAAAAAATATTATCTCAATAATAAAGATCATTACATTAGTAATCTATGAAATGAATTAAAATTCCGTATAATGTATTTGGATAAAAAATATATAATAAAAATAATGAAAATGAAAAAATTAGTATTGTAAAATTTATCTAAATTCATTACCACAGAAAATTTATATAGAAATTAAATATGTGATTTAAAATCCAATCAATTAATTTTGATAATTAATATAGAACATAAATTTGAAATTTTTTAAATTTTTATTGAAATAACATAGTTGTATATATAGGTAGGAATGTGATCATCAGAATAGTAATATGACCATTAGTCAAATATGATTGTTGGTCAATATATCCATTGGGATATATTTTATTTTTACCCTTTTGAAATAATTTTACCATTATTATAACAAATTAAAATTATAAATGTAATGGGAATTTTTCTAAAGAAAAAAAAGCAATGGAATCAAACAGTATAGTCATTACATTATAATCCCACTTATTAGAACATGGTATGGAAGGATTATCATAATGGTTCTTCATTTATAATGGCCATGACATGCATCAAAAAATGAAAATAGAACATAATCACTTATGGGGTAAGTTCAATTTAGTAGTGATTAACAATCAATTAATGTTAACGGAGCCATCCCATGAGACCACCACTAGCACACATCTCACCCTTAGGGTATAAATAGGGGAAAATAAGAGGTTATGAATATTTTACATGGATACTTAATTTTTAATTCCATTTATTTAAATAAATTAGTTATTTATTTGATCATATTTTTAGAAATTTTTTGGGTCAAAAAATATATTTTCAAGAATGACCAATTTTTTAAGTTGATTATTACAGTGAGAGAAAAATTAATTATAGTTTTTTGAATATATTTAATTATTTATAATAATATTAGTTATTATAAATAATATTTCATTTAATAATATAGTTTCATAGAACCCTTATATTTAAATAAAAATTAAAAAACAATATTATAATGTATAATGAATTTTTTTATAACTCTTATAAATAAAATTATTCCTAAAATACTATTATTTTTATATAAATATTGGTTTTATATATACATGATAAAAATTACATATTAATAATTTTTTTGGGTAAATAAATAGTATATTTTTTATCTATTAATTTATATTATGAAAGTGTGATTATTTTTAGAAATTTCTAAAAAATTATTTTTTCGTCAATATAAAAAATATAATTTTGGGGTTTTTTTCCTATTTTATTTCATAAAATTTATGTAATAATAATTAAATAATTATATAGACACAATACATTACCTGATGCATTTTATATTATTAATATTGATTTTTTTAATAAATATTACTCAATTTCAAAACATATAAGTTATATTTAAGTGTGTAAAATAGACGATCAGATTTTAAAAAAAGTTTGTTGTAGATATTAAAATATTCAATGGGAAAATATCTATTAAATTTTTTTGGGTAATTATGAATTTATTATTGCATAATTTGACACAAATTTCCAAAATATTGAGAAAAATCTGTGTAAGCGATTTGTTTTTCATTTTACACAACTGATAGTTCCAAGACAATAAGTCAAACATTATATTTCTAGGAATATTATAACAATTAATAATATAATATTTGTTTTAAAAACTATTTTATGTCAATTTTGACACTATTTTGTAATTTGTTTTTGTGAAAAACATATTAGCATGATTAGTTAGAACAATTTTAATTATATCAATACTAACATGTCATATTAACCTATAAAATTATAGGAATTCATAAGAAGTCTAAAATTACATTTAATTGGGTATTTATAACATCAATTATTTTAATATTTCATTAATAATGTAATTACTGCATCATCATTGTGTCATAAATAAATTAAATTATTTAATGTCTAAAAATTATAAAGAAAATACCATTATTTAGGACATCTTATTATCTTTCTCTGATTATTTATAGTTGAATTTATATTATGTGTAACCCTATATTAAAAATGTTTTAGTAATTAAACTTTGATTTTAACTATTTTAATTATTCTTTAAATAAAATAATAATAAATGTTATAATCTAATCCAAGTAGACCTAAAGTGTAATTTATTATCCCTATGGTTGTTTTTGGTCAAATTACACTTATCCAATAGAATTAGGACATGTTTTAGGGTAATAATAATATCAGTTTTACCCTTAATTACCCTATTTACTTTTAGCAGTGGTAAATAAATGTAAAAAGATTCTATTCACCAAAAATTATTTTATTTCATTAAACTGCATTTTAATCTTCTATATTAACCATTTCTCTAGAATTTTTGAAATTCCACTCATAGAAGTGGTAAAATTATGTTTTATGTAAATTTTCAAACTCTACTTGGAGGTGGGTAAAAGGCGGTGAAAAGTTCAATAAAAATTTTATATGTCTAAAATTATTATTAAATAATTACAAATGAATTACATTTAACTTGTATAGGTATTATGTATCAATTATGACATTAAATAAATTTAAACAAAATAAAAAATTATTTAAATAAAAAGTCAGTTTTTAAATAGTATCCCAGTGTTTTTACTATTCATCAAAAATTGAATGTTTTCAGAAAAATACCAATAATTCCTCCTAGGATAATTTCAATATTACGAATCTGAAAATTAAGTCCATTTTTAAATATAAAATTTATAGAATTTCCAAAAAAAAATTATTACTATTCATAATTTCTAGTTCATAATAATATTACAATAATATCGCGTTTTGTGAATCATGGTATTGTGTACTACACACGCTATCGAAGAAGGTCATGATTGAGTGTAATGCAAGCCATGTCCGGGATGCGTGTAGTGAAAGCTCCATTTGGTGTTGTGTATGACATAATCAAAAACTTTTTCATTTATATAGTAAAATAAAAATATATACTTAATGTTGCGTAAAATAATTTCCACAAAACAAACTTGAAATTGTGTGTAACACGTGCCAAGAATAGTGTTTCGTATACTAAAATCTAATACGGTGTTGCATATAGTACAAGTTAATCTTGGTGTAGTGTATAATAGAAGTCATCGAAGAAATTAAAAATAATATATCTCATAAAATCTCGGGGTGTTACATTCTACCCCCTTTAAAAGAATTTCTCCCTCGAAATTCGTCGGGGTTATAAATCGGTTACTAGTAGAAATTTTCGTTCATAGAAACCCACATTGTAAAAAGGAATTCTAAAACATCATTTTAAAAAGGGATGTTAGAATCATAATAGTTCCCCAAAGTAACTCAACACTAGGTTTCCACATAGGACAAAATGGGTGAAAATATGGATATGAAAGAGAAATATGACCATCAACATCTGATGAAGAGTGGTAGAGGACATGGCTATAAAAAATACAACAATCATACAGCCATAAATTTTTGATCATCTAAGGTACCATTTGATTCATCAGATATTAGAGAACTAGGACAACATTTTTTGTTTTCAAGATCATTTCCCTAAAGTTGAAGAATTAGAAGAAATAATTACATTATTTGGGTATAATATCACTGTTGGTTGTTCCTTGAACAATTTCCACTTCATCTCATAAATAAATTATGTTGAATTTGAAATCCATGAAGTGTTAGCAGATCATGTGATAGAATGATGGGTCATTCCATATGTCTCAAACAAAAGGTTAGAAAAAGTTATAAAAAATACAAAAGTCCATCTATAGTGAGATTAATCATATATGATTCCTAAAATGGACTTATACTTCATATATCATTCTGTATAATATAATAAAACTAGTTTACCCTAACCAGGGACTTCCTGTAGGCCACAGGTAGGCGATAAAGGCATGTCGCACTTCGGTTGTGGGTTCGATTCCCATAACCTTGTCCGACGCGATGGGTGGTCACCCATCCTACAGGATGTCCTTTTTCTAAAACTACACTATTATAACATTCCAGAAATAGTTTCAAAAAAATGTTCTATCCTCAAGAAATACTATCAGATGTATAACATAATATAATCCAATCTTTAGGCTTATCCAAAATACATCTGTCCAATCTCATCGTATATATAAAATGATTACTAGAGAGGTCATAAACCAAGCATGTGAATACCATCAGTTATCTCCCATATATCATAAGATATATCTTTTTGGTCATATTCCAAACATGTGATTTCCTTGATCATGTATTCTTTTGAAACATGAATTACCAATGAACCTTAGCGAAAACATGAATGCTAAAAATGTTAACCCATTCCACATACAAAAATATAATAATTTCTATATACACAAACCATGATATCACTTTTTCCTTATATCAGTCATGATCCCATGAATACAATCAAAATTTCATTTTATCTTTATACCTTCATTATGCTCATATCATATTCTTTCCAAAAATATCTGAATAACCATTCATGGTTAACTGTACCATTCAACAAATACATTCAAATAATTTAGGAAAAACAATAGTGTGACAATCCTTAGATGTTTCTTTATTCCATAGTACCATTAAATTACCTATACGACATAACTCTTGATAAACAAACAATCATTACACTACCTTGTTAAACCACTATATAAACTTCATCATTTCTTCCATCTCATATATCATTTTATTCTTTTCATCGACATCCACATAAATACTTCCCATATGACCATGCTGATTCTCTTTATGAGATTTTCCCTTAGGGCATTGGTTTTCATAATTCTTGTACATTCCACATCTAAAACCCTTAACCGTTGTTGATGTCATAGAAATACCAATATCCTTTTCCATGGTGTTTACTGAACCTTTTTCATTACAATTACTAGATTTGTGTCCTTCTTTTCCACACCCAAAGCATCTTCCAGTTCCTTTGAATCATTATCTCTGATGCCTCTTACCACATGATTTACATGAGGGAAATTCAACTTTCTTTCCTCTATGATCATCATGAAACTCTGTCTTCATCTTATTGGCTGAGCCAAGAAACATACCAAAGTTAAGATTTTTGATCATACTATGAGATTGAAGATTAGGCATAATAATGATATGTTGACTTTTAGATCCAATTTCATTTGGCTGCTCATGAATAATATCATTCCATTGTCTATCATATCCTCCATTATCGTGAATCATCTTGTTTCTAGCAATTTTCTAAAACCCAAAAAGAATAATGTGAGAGGATAAAATCATAATGAAGGGGGAGTAACTCCAATATCTAACATATTATGTTTAATTTGAATCATGTTACCATAATTCTAGGACTATAACCTATACTTATACTTATTCATAGGGACATAAATAGACATACCATAGAAATATCTCTAGGGATCTCACTAAAGTTCTCGGATCATAGTTTCCAAAGGATGACTAAACCATTCCTCTGATACCAATGTAGATACACAAAGCTTGATGTACATAGAAATTACATTACTTTGGCGGAATAATTAATACATAACAAAAACTAACACACAAGGACCGTAATAGTTTAGGGTATTTGGAAACACGGAACATAATCTTCTAATCGTGGTGAAAGATCATCAACATCTCCCATAAAGATCTTCCCCTTTTGTTTTCATACCTAAAACCTTTCTATATATACTGCGGAAAATGAAAACATATAAAGGGTGAGATCAAATTCTCAGTAAGGGTAAGCATGTATAAAATAGAAAACCATATACATTTGTACATAAAAACATGAACATAATGTTTAAACATCAAAATATTAAGCAATGACATAAAACATGGCAGTACGTAAGGCATAGATCATAATGGAAATCAATAATTATAAAATATCTTGGAAATAATACTTGTAATTGTGAAAAAACATTAATCACATGATATGATTTCCATAGTCTGAATGGCATTGCTACCAAGACCATCTTAGTGGACAAAGTCCCTTTCTGAATCGAGTTCACTCCTCATTTCAGTCTTGTAACACTGAACTGGATTAAGGTACCGTTCCATCTATTTTAATCTCATGAGATATAAATCTTTACCCAATTAATTGGTTGGAGATATAGGTCACACACATCTCAAAATGAAATCATTCTTACTTGTTCCACAAAATAAACTTAAAACATTCATCATAACCAAAAGAATAAAATGGGTTTCATAAACAACATCCCATCATAACATAATCCATATAAACAAATGGATCTAATTTCATAATAAGAGAAGTAAAACCATGTAAATTATAGATACATTAATCATACACATTTTAAATAATTTCATCTTAGATCGAAAATGGTTTTGATAAAACACATGAAATTAATTCGTGAGAAAAATATCCTTTCTTCTTCAAAATCATTTTCTTTTCAATAAATTCCAAGCAATCTTAAAAGAAAAGTATTTTTCTGAAATTAGTCATAAAATTTTGTAGAGGAAAAATCATTGAAATAGGTCTATATGAAACCATAAAAATCCATTCAGGCCGTATAATTTATAAATAATTTTTTCTCGTACTTTTGTCGGAAAAGTCAAAAAGTTCCTTGTATGGTAAACAAAAGAAAGATTCCTTCCATGACACAAAGTAAAAGTAAAAGAGTGGTAAACATGTCATTCAAAATACATGGAATAATATTAAACACTTTATGAAAAACATTTTATTGGAATGGATGAAAAATATAACCACAATAAATACTTACGTATAAGCAATCTCAGATAAAAATGAGATTTGAAAAAGTATCCCTTACCTTAAGTCTGATATCCTTCATACGTATCAGAACCTCCTGTATGATGATTTAAATAATGTCATTGACATATTACATAATCATATTCATTGTTATGATATCATTTATGGTTCACTTATGACTTTATGTTACCCGTTCTTTTTTAAATTCCATGTTAAAGCAGCGTATTGGGTAAAATCATTTCATTTATCGTACGTGTTACAAAATATTGTTTTTGATATTATTACTTATATCCAGATTTACTTAATTACATAATTTAAAACATGATTTATATATAATATATATTCAGTATATATATGTATATATGATAGATCAATAAATAGAATTAAATGCACCGTTCATGGATACGGTAGGTTGTGCGTACGCAAGAACGCTATTTTTGTTTACTTATTGAATTAAATGGAATTAAGTAAATGAAACACATATGTTCATAAATCTAGTATCATTATTTTTTAATATATTTCATGATTATTTATTATATATATTGGATAATCATACTTGAATGGTTAATCATGGAAAATGAATCTCATCTCGTTCGTGGAGACGGTAGTCCGTACGTACCCATGAATGATGATATCATTCCCTTGATCATGGAATTATATTTAAGAGTCTGTATAATATTTAAGAATAATTATAAATTTACAATAATCATATATAGTTTTTTATTTACACCATCATACCCATCCTAGTAATTGGGTGGTGGAAAAAATACTACACCACGATGGGGAGACGGTATTCCATATGTACGCACGCGTGGTGATTTCGTTTTTCATAGGATGGATAGAAGATGAAATTGGGTTGTTTGATATTTATAATAACATATGTGTATATGAGTGATACTGATGTTATTACTTTATAATGAAATAAATATTGAAGAATAAATATAAGTAGAAATAAATTGGAATGTATCGGTAAAGGAAATTACCACATCTTTAGCGCGCCTCTTCTTAACCTCCACATTAGGCACTAGGGATGGTCTTTTGAGGAGTCCATAACGTCTATAATCTTTCTAGGGAAAATTATAAGGGAAATGGTCAGGGTTTGGACGAGCCTCATTGCTCAAAAGGGTGTGAAGAGAATAGGGAAGGGGTTCCCTTTTTATAATGGATGAGAGGGACACCTTTGGAAAAACATAAAATATTATTTTATAATAAAGTCATATTCGCTTTATAATAGTTCCAATTTGATTTATTTAGAAGCTGAAGTGGGGATGGGTCAAAAGAATCTCAACAAATAGGTTTTGGGCAATTTTAGTTTTCTATTGTAACCTTGTCATTTAGTTTTAACTCTTTGTTAAATAATTTCACTTTTACCATGTCTTTTAGTTTTCTCACACTATATGGTTAATAAACTTACTATTGCAAACCAAACGAACCCCGATTGGTTCATTATTAATATATATAACCATATATAAGTCATTTGGCCGAACTTTATATTTTTTAGAATATTATAACAATTAATAATATAATATTTGTTTTAAAAACTATTTTATGTCAATTTTGATACTATTTGATAATTGATTTTTTGAAAATCATATCAGAATTATTAGTTCGAAAAAAGTTAATTAAATCAATACTAACATGTCATATTAACATATAAAATTATTTTAATTCCTCAAATGTCTAAAATTACATTTATTTGGATATTTATAACATCAATTATCTTAATATTTAATTAATATAGTAATTACTGCATCATCATTGTGTAATAAATAAATAAAATTATTTAATGTCTCTAAATTATAAATAAAGTACAATTATGTAGGAAAACATTTTATCTTTCTAATGTATATTTATAGTTGAATTTATTTTATGTATAACCCTATCATAAAAATATTATAGTTATTAAACTTTGATTTCATCTATTTTAATTCTTCTTTAAATAAAATAATAATAAATGTCCTAATCTAATCCAAGTGGACATAAAGTGTAATATGTTATCCCTAAGGTTGTTTTCGGTCGAACTAAATTTATCCAATATATTTAAGAAATGTTTTAGTGTAATAATAATATCATTTTTACCCTTAATTACCATATTTACTTTTAACTGTGGTAAATAAAAGTAAAAAGATACTATTCACCAGAAAATATTTTTATCTTCTTGAACCACATTTTACTCCTTTATATTGACGATGACTCTATGATTTTTGAAATTCCACACACATAAGCGTTAAAATTATGTTTTATGTAAATTTTCAAACTCTCCTATGTGGTGGGTAAAAGACGGTGAAAAGTTCAATAAAATTTTTATATGTCTAAAATTATAATAAAATGACTCCAAATGAATTACATTGAACATATATAGGTATTATGTATCAATTTTTACATAAAATAAATTTAAATAAAATAAATAATTATTTAAAGAAAAAGTCGCTTTTTAAATAGTAACCTAGTGTTTTCACTATTCATCAAAAATTGAATGTTTTCAGAAAATTACAAAAAATCCACCATAGGCTTATTTCGATATTCCCAATAAAAAAATGAAGCCCATTTTGTATGATACAATTTATATAATTACAAAAATTGGTTATTAATATTCATAATGGCTAGTTAATAATAATATTATAATAATATCTAATTTAGTGAAATTTTGTATTGCGTACTACACACGCTATCGAAGAAGGTCTTGATTGCGTGTAATGAAAGCCATGTCAGGGATGCATGTAGTGAATGCTCTGTTTGGTGTTGAGTATAACATAATCAAAAACTATTTCATTTATACATTAAACAAAATATATACTTAATGTAACGTAAAATAATTTCCACAAAACAAACATCAAATTGTGTGTAACAGGAGCCAAGAATAGTGTGGTATATACTACAAGCTAATATGGTGTTTCATATAGTACAAGTTAACCGTAGTGCAGTGTATAATAGATGAAATCGAAGAAATTAAAAATAATATATCTCATAAAATCTCAGGTTGTTATATTCTACCCCCCTTAAAACGAATTTCGCTCTCGAAATTCGTCTAGGTTATAAATCGGTTAATACTTGAAATTTTATATCATAGAAACCCAAATCGCAAAAAGTAATACTAAAACATCATTTTAAAAAGGGATGTTAGAATCATAACAGTTACCAAAAGTAACAAAACACTAGGTTTCCAGATAGGACAAAATGTATGAATATATGGATATGGAAGAGAAATATAACCATCAACTTATGATGAAGAGTGGTAGAGGACATGGATATATAAAATAAAACAATCACAAAGCCATAAATTTGTGATGATCTAAGGTACCATCTGATTCATCCGATAAAAGAGAACTTGGACAACATTTTTCGTTTTCAAGATCAATTCCCTAAGTTGAATAATTATAAGAAATACATACTTTATTTGGGTATAATATCACCGTTGGTCGTTCTGTGAAAAATTTCCACATCATATCTTAATGAAATTATGTTGAATTTGACATTTGTGAAGTTTGAGCAGATCATGTGATAGAATGATGGGTCATTTTATATATCTCAGACAAAAAGTTAGAAAGAGTTATAAATAATACATAAGTCCATCTATAGTGAGATTAATCATATATGGTTCCTAAACTGGACTACTACATCATATATCATTCTGATTAATATAATAAAACTAGTTTTGACTAACCAGGGACTTCCTGTATGATAGATTTAGGCGATAAAGGCATCTTGCACTTCTGTTGTGGGTTCAATTTCGGCTACCTTGTCCGACGCGACGGGTTTTCGCCCATCCTGCAGGTTGTCCTTTTTCTAAAAATACACTATTATAACATTCCAGAAATAATATCGAAAAAAGGTTCTATCCTTAAACAATACTATTGTATGTCTAACATAATTGATTCCAATCATTAAGATTATCCAAAATACATATGTCCAATCTCATAGTATAAAGAAAATGATTACTAGAGAGTTCATAAACCAAGAATGTGAGTACCATCATTTATCTCCCATATATCATAAGATATATCTTGTTGGTCATATTCCAAACATGTGATTACCTTAATCATGTATACCTTGGAAAAATGAATTACCATAGAACCTTAGCGAAAACATGAATACTAAAAAAGTTAACTAATTCCACATACCAAAATACCAAAATTTCTATATACACAAACCATGATATCACTTTGTCCTTATATCAGTCCTAAGCTCATGAATACTATCAAAATTTCATTTTCTCTATATCCCTTTATTATGCGCATATCATCCTATTCCAAAAAATATCTAAATAACCATTCATAGTTACCAGTACCATTAAATATATACTTTCAAATAATATAGAAAAAAACAATAGTGTACCAATCCTTAGATGTTTCTTTATTCCATAGTACCATTAAATAACCTATACTACATAACTCTTGAAAAACATACATTCATTCCACTAACATCATATACCACTAACTGAGATTCATCATTTCTTCCATCTCATATATCATTTTAGTCTCTTCATCATCATCCACATAAATACTTCCCATATGACCATGCTGATTCTCTTTATGAGATTTTCCCTTAGGGTATTGGTTCTCATAATGCATGTACATTCCACACCAAAAACACCTAACCGTTGTTGATGTCATAGATATAGCATTATCCTTCTCCATGGTGTTAACTGAACCTTTCCCTTTACAATTACTATCTTTTTGTCCTTATTTTTCACAACCAAATCATCTACTAGTTCCTTTGAAACATTATCCCGGATGCATCTTCTCACATGATTTACATGAGGGAAATTGATCTTTCATTCCTCTATGATCATCATTAAACTCTATCATTCTCTTATTAGCAGAGTCAGGAAACATACCAAATTTACAATTATTGATCATACTATGAGAATAATTGTTAGGCATAATAACAATATGTGAACATCCAAATCCAATTTCATTTGGTTGCTCATGAATAATATCATTCCATTGTCCATCATATCCTCTAGTATCGTGAATCTTCTTGTTTCTAGCCATTTTCTAAAACCCAAAAAGAATAATGTGAGGGGCTAAAATCATAATCAAGGTTGAGTAACTTCAATATCTAACATAATAGGTTTAATTATAATATTTTTACTATAATTCTGGGACTATAACCTATACTTATACTTAACCTTAGTGACTTTCCTAGACATACCATAGAAATATCTCTAGGGATCACACTAAAGTTATAAGATCCTAGTTTCCAAAGGATGACTAAACCATTCCTCTGATACCAACTGTAGAGACCCAAAGCTTCACATACATAGAAATTTCATTACTTTGGCAGAATATTTAATATATAAAAAAAAACTAACACACAAGGACCGTAATAGTTTAGTGTCTTTTGAAACACAGAACAAAATCTTCTAATTGTGGTAACAGATCATCACCATCTCCCATAATGATCTTCCTCATTTGTTTTCTTACCTAAAACCTTTCTATATATCCTGGGGAAAAGAAAAAATATAAAGGGTGAGCCCAAATCCTCATCAAGGGTAAGGATGGATAAAATAAAACAAACCATATACAAATGAACATAAAAACATGAACATAATGTTTAAACATCAAAATATTGAGCAATGACATAAAACATGGTAGTACGTAAGGCATAGATCCTAATGGAAGATCAATCATTATAAAATAGCTTGGAAATAAAACTTGTAATTGTGTAAAAACATTAATCACATGATATGATTTCCATAGTAGAAAAGGCATTGCTGCCAATACCATCTTAGTGTAAAAAGTCCCTTTCTGAATCTAGTTCACTCCTCATTTCAGTCCTGTAACACTGAACCAGATTTACTTACCATTCCATCCACGTCTATATCATTCAAAATACATCATTACCCAATTAATTGGAGGGAGATATAGGTCTCACACATCTCATAATGAAATCAGTCTTACATGTTCCACAAAATAATCTTAAAACATTCATCATAACCCAAAGAATAAAATGGGTTTCATAAACATCATCCCATCATATCATAATCTATATATAACAATTGGATATAATTTTATAATAAGAGAATTAAAACCATGTAAATCATAGATACATTATACTTGAAATATACACATATGATATAATGTCATCTTATATCGAAAATGGTTTTGATAAAACACTTGAAATGAATTATTGAGTAAAATATCCTTTCTTTATCAAAATCATTTTCTTTTCACAAAATGCCATGCAATCGTAAAAGAAAAGTATTTTGCTGAAAATAGTCATAAAATTTTGTAGAGGAAACATCATTGAAATATGTCGTTATGAAACCGTAAAAATGTATTCACGCCGTATAAGATAAAAATAACATTCTTCCCATACTTTTTTCGGAAAATTCTAAAAGTTCCTCCTATGGTAAGCAAAATAATGATTCCTCCCATAACACAAAGTAAAAGTCAAAGAGGGGTAAACATGACATTAAACAGACATGGAATAATATTAAACACTTTATGAAAAACATTTTATGGGAATGGATGAAAAATATAACCCTATTAAATACTTATGTATAAGCAATCTCAGATAAAAATGAGACTTGAAAAATAATCCCTTACCTTAGGTCTGATATCCTTCGTACGTATCTGAACCTCCAGTATGATGATTTCAATAATGTCATTGAATTATTACATAATAATATTCATTGTTATGATATCAAATATGGTTCACTTATGACATTATATTACCCGTTCTTTTGTAAATTCCATGTTAAAGCAGCGTTTTGGGTAAAATCGTTTCATTTATCGACGTGTTTCGACATGTTGTTCTTGATATAATTACATATATAAGATTTAATTAATTATAGAATTTAAAACATGATTTATATATAATATATTTTATGTATATAAATATATATGATAGATCAATAAATGAAATGAAGTACACCGTTCCTAGAGACCGTAGGTCGTGCGTACGCAAGAACGCTGTTTTCGTTTCCTTTTGGAATTAAATGGAATTAAGAAAATGAACCAAATATGTTCATAACTCCAGTATAATTATTTTTTAATATCTTTCCTGATTATTTATTATATATTGTATAATCATACTTGAATGGTTAATCATTGAAAATGAATCTCATCACGTTCGTGGAGATGGTAGTCCGTACATTTGCACGAACGATGATATCATTCCATTGATCATGGAATTTTATTGAAGTGTATGTATAATATTTAAGAACTATTATCACTTTTAAATAATCATATATATTTTTTATTTACACCATCATACCCATCCAAGTATGTTTGTGGTGGAAAACAGATTACACCACGGCGTGGAGATGGTATTCTCTAGGTACGCATGCGTGGTGATTTCGTTTTCTGTAGGATGGATATAAGATGAAATTGGGTTGTTTCATATTTATAATAACATATCTATATATGAGTGATACTTATGTTATTAATTTATGATGAAACAAATATAGAAGGATAATTAGAAGTAGAAATAAATTGGAAAGAATCGTTAAAGGATATTACCTCTTCTTTGACGCGCCTTTTCTTAACCTCCTTTAAAGGCACTAGGGTTGGCCTTTTTAGGATACCATAACCTCTATAATGTTTCTAGGGAAAATGAGAAGGTAAATGGGTAGGGTTTGGCCGAGCCTCAAGGGTCAAAAGGGTGTGAAGAGATGTGGGAAAGGGTTCCGTTTTTATAAGTGATGAGAAGGGAACCTTTGGAAAAACATAAAATATTATTTTATAATAATGTCCTATTCACTTTATAATAGCTCCAAATTGATTTATTTAGAAGATAAAGGGGGTATGGGTAACAATACTCTCAGCCAATAGGTTTTAGATAAGTTTAGGTTTCTATTATAACCTTATCATTTAGATTTAACTTTATGTTACATAATTTCACTTTTACCATGTCTTCTAGTTTTCATACACTATATGGTTTATAAACATACTATAACAAGCCAAAATAACCCCAAGTGGATCATTATTAATATATATATCCTTATCTATATCATTTGGCCTAACCTTTGATTTTTAGGAATTTTATAAAAATTAATAATATAATATTTGATTTAAAAACTATTTTATGTCAATTTTGATACTATTTGGTAATGGATTACTACTTGAAAGATTCTTTCATAGAAACCCACATTGTAAAAAGGAATACTAAAACATCATATTAAAAAGGGATGTTAGAATAACAACAGTTAACCAATGTAACTCAGCATTGGGTTTCCACATAAGACAACATAGGTGAAAATATGTATATGGAAGAGAAATATAACCATCAACTTCTGATAAAGAGTGGTAGAGTACATGGCTATGAAAAACCCAACAATCACAACACCATAAATTTGTGATGATCTAATGTACTATCTGATTCATCAGATATAAGAGCAGTAGGAAAACATTTTTTGTTCTCAAGATCATATCCCTAAAGTTGAAGAATTAGATCCTTACATTATTTGGGTATAATGTCACAATTGGACATTCATGGACAATTTACACTTCATCTCTTAAAGAAATGATGTTTAATTTTTCATTCGGGAAGTGTTAGCAGATCATGTGGTAGAATGATGAGTCATTACATATGTCTCAAAAAAAGGATAGAAATAGTTATAAAAATTACATAAGTCCATATATAGTGAGATTAATCATATATGCTTCATAAAATGGGCTTATACATCATATATCATGATGCATAATATAATAAAACTATTATAGACTAAATAGGAACTTCCTGTAGGGAAGAGGTAGGAAATTAAGGCATGTCGCACTTCAGTTGGGGGTTCTATTCCCGCAACCTTGTCCGACGCGACAGGTTGTCGCCCGTCCTGTAGGTTGTCCTTTTTCTAAAACTACATTATTATAACTTTCTAGAAAAATTATCGAAAAAAGGTTATATCCTTAATCAATACTATAAGATTTCTAACTTAATGTATTCCAATTTTTAGTCTTATCCAAAATACATCTGTCAAATCTCATAGTATAAAGAAAACAATTACTAGAGAGGTCATAAACCAATCCTTTGAATAGCATCATTTATCTTCCATATATCATAAGATATATATTGTGGGTCATATTCCAAACATGTGATTACCTTAATCATATATTCTTTTGAAACATGAATTACCATATAACTTTAGCGACAACAAGAATGCTGCCAAAGTTAACTCATTCCACATACCAAAATCCCAAAATTTCTATATACTCAAACCATGATATAATTTTTTCCTTATATCAGTCATGAGCTCATGAATACTATCAAAATATCATTTTTCTATTTATCCCTTCATTATGCGTATATCATCTTCTTTCCAAAAATTTCTGAGTAACCTTTCATGTGTACCAGTACTATTGAACATATACTTTCAAATAATTTAGGAAAAACAATAGTGTTACAATCCTTAGATTTTTCTTTATTCCATATTTCAATTAAATTAACTATATAACATAACTCTTAGAAAACATACAATCATTCCACTACCTTCTTAAACCACTGACTCAGCTTCATCATTTCTTCCATCTCATATATCATTTGTAGTCTCTTCATTATCATCCACATAAATACAACACATTTGACAATGATAATTCTTTTTATGAGATTTTCCCTTAGGGCATTTTGTTCATAATTCCCGTACATTTCACATTTAAAACACTTAACTGTTGTTGATGTCTTAGCAAAACCATTATCCTTGTCCATAGTGTAAAATGAACCTCTTCCTTTACAATTACTAGATTTATGTCCTTCTTTTCCACTCCCAAAGCATCTTCTAGTTCCATTGAAACATTCAGCTTGATGCCTCTTCCCACATGATTTACATTTGGGAAATTGAACTTTCTTTCCTCTATGATCATAATGAAACTCTATCTTTCTCTTATTATCTAAGTCGGGAAATTTACCAAAGTTATGATTATTGATCATATTATGAGATTGATGATTAGGAATAATAACAATATGTGGACTTCAAGATCCAATTTCATTTGGTTTTTCATTAAGAATATCATTCCATTGTCCATCATATCCTCCATTTCCACGAATCGTCCTCTTTCCAGCAAATTTATAAAAACCAAATTGAATAGTGTGAGAGAATAAAATCATAATCAAGGGGTATTAACCTCAATATCGAACATCTAAGGTCTAATTCTAATATCGTTAACATAATTCTAGGACTATAACCTATACTTATACTTAACCTTAGGGGCATCCCTATACATACCTTAGAAAAGTCTCTAGGGATGTCACTAATGTTCTCGAATCCTAGTTTCCAACGGATGACTAAACCTTTCCTCTAATACCAATGGTAGAGACACAAATCTTTAAGTACATAGAAATAAAATTACTTTTTCAGAATAATTAATATATAACAAAAGAAAACACACAAGGGCCATAATAGTTTAGTTTCTTTGGAACTCGGAAGATAATCTTCTAATCGTGGTGAAAGATCTTCAATATCTCCCATAAGGATCTTCCCCTTTTGTTTTCTTAACTAAAACCTTAATATATATCATAGGGAAAATAAAACATATATAGGGTGATAAAAAATTCTCAGTAAGAGTAAGCATGGAGAAAATAAAACAAACCATATATATTTGCACATAAAAACATGAACATAATGATTAAACAACAAAATATTGAGCAATGACATAAAACATGGTAGTATATAAGGCATATATCATAATGAAACATCAATCATGATAAAATAGCTTGAAAATAAAACATGTAATTGTGGAAAAATAGTAATCACAAGATATGATTTCCATAGTAGCCAAGGCATTGCTACCAAGACCAGCTTAGTGGACAAAGACCCTTTCTGAATCAAGTTCACTTTTCATTTCAGCCCAGTAACACTAAACCAGATAAACATACCATTCCATCCATGTATATTAAATGATAAATAAATCTTTAACCGATGAATTAAAGGTATATATAGGTCCCACCCATCTCATATTGAAATAATTCTTACTCATTCCACAAAATAAACTTAAAACATTCATCATAACCCAAAGAATAAAATGGGTTTCATAAAAATAATCCCATCATAACATAATCCATATAAAACAAATGGATCTAATTTCATAATAAGAGAATTAACACCATGAAAATCATAGATATGTTATACTATAAACATACACATATGAAATAATGTCATCTTAGAGGTAAAATGGTTTTGATAGAACACTTGAAATGAATTCTTGAGGAAAATATCATTTCTTCTTCAAAATCATTTTCTTTTCACAAAATGAAATACAATATTAAAAGAAAAGTATTTTTTTGAAAATAGTCATAAAATATTTTAGAGGAAACTACATTGTAATTAGTCATTATGAAACCTCAAAATCCATTCACGTCATATAAGTTAAAAATAACATTTTTCTTGTACTTTTGTCGGGAAAGTCAAAAAGTTCCTCCTATGGTAAACAAATGAAATATTCCTTCCATAACACAAAGTAAAAGTCAAAGAGGGGTAAAATGACAATAAAAATACATGGAATAATATTAAACACTTTATGAATAACATTTTATGGGCATGGATGAAAAATATAACCCTAGTAAATACCTACGTATAAGCAATCTCGAATAAAAATTAGAATTGAAAAAGTATGCCTTACCTTAGGTCTGATATCCTTCATATGTATCCTAACCTCCTTTATAATGATTCAAATAATTTCATTGACTTAATACAGAATCATATTCCTTGTTATGATATCATATATGGTTTACTTATGACTTTATATTACCCATTCTTTTGTAAATTCCATGTTAAAGTAACGTTTTGGGTAAAATCGTTTCATTTATCATACGCGTTTCGACATGTTGTTCTTAATGTTATTACTGATATCATGATTTACGTAATTCCAGAATGTAAAACATGAATTTTATATAATATATATTTAGTATATAAATATATATGATAGATCGAAAAATGTAATGAAATACACCGTTCATTGAGACGGTAGGCCGTGCGTACGCATAAATGCTATTTTCGTTTATTTATTGAATTAAATAGAATTAATTAAATGAAACACATATGTTCATAAATCCAATAAAATTATTATTTAATATCTTTCATGTTTATTTATTATATATACTGTATAATCATACATGAATGGTTAATCATGGAAAATGAATCTCATCGTGTTCTTGGAGACTGTAGTCTGTACGTACGCACGAACAATGATATCATTCCCTTGATCATGGAATTGTATTAAAGTGTTTTTATAATATTTCATAACAATTATAAATTTAAAATAATCATATATAGTTATTTATTTACACCATCATACCCATCCATGTAAGGTGGTGGTGGAAAACAGATTACACCATGGTGTGGAGATGATATTCCGTACACACCCACGAGAGGTGATTTCATTTTCTGTAGGATGTATAAAAGATTAAAGTGGTTTGTTTCATATTTATAATAACATATCTGTATATGAGTGATAATGATGTTTTTAATTTATGATTAAACAAATAGAGAATAATAAGTAGAAGAAGAAATAAATTAGAATGAATCGGTAAAGGATATTACCGCTTCTTTGACGTGCCTCTTCTTAACCTCCTCTTAACGCACTAGGGCTTGTCTTTTGAGGAGACCATAACCTCTATAATGTTTTTAGGGAAGATGTGAAGGGAAATGGGCAGGGGTTGGTCGAGCCTCAAGGCTCCAAATTGTGTGACGAGAAGAGAAAAGGGGTTCTATTTTTATAAGGGAGGAGAGGGGAACCTTTGAAAAAACATAAAATATTATTTTATAATAAAGTCATATTTGATTTATAATATATCTGAATTGATTTATTTCAAAGCTAAAGTGGGGATGGGTATAACTCCTCTAAAACAATTGGTTTTAGAAAAGTTTAGGTTTCTATTTTAACCTTATTTTTTAGATTTAACTCTATGTTAAATAATTTCACTTTTACCATGTCTTCTAATTTTCTTACACTATATGGTTAATAAACATACTATAACATGCCAAAAGAACCCCAATTGGGTTTAGACATGTTTATGATACTATTTAGTTATTGAATTTTTTGAAAATCATATCATCATTATTATTTCGAAAAAATTTAATTAAATCAATACTAACGTGTCATATTAACCTATAAAATTAGTGGAATTCAAAAAAATTCTAAAATTACATTTAATTGGTTATTTATAACATCGATTATGTTAATATTTCATTAATAAGGTTATTACTCCGTCATCATTGTGTCATAAATAAATTAAAATATTTATCATCTACAAATTATAAATAAAATACCATTATGTAGGAAATATTTTTATCTTTTAATTAATGTTTATAGTAGAATTTATCTAATCCATAACCCTATCTTAATAATGTTTTAGTTATTTAACTTTGATTTTAACTATTTTAATTCTTATTTAATTAAAATAATAATAAATTTCCTAATCTAATCCATGTGGACTTAAAGGGTAATATTTTTTACCTAGGTTTTTTTTGGTCAAACAACTCTTATCAAATAGAATTAATACATGTGTTAGGGTAATTATAATATCATTTTTACCATTAATTACCATATTTACTTTTAACGTTGTAAATAAAAGTAAAAAGTTATTATTCACCAAAAATTATTTTTTGTTATTGTACCCCATTTTACTCCTTGATATTAATTGTGTCTCTTAAAGTTTCGAAATTCCACTCACAGAAGAGGTAAAATTAAATTTTATGTAAATTTTCAAACTCTCCTAAGAGGTGGGTGAATGACGGTGAAAAGTTCAATAAAATTTTTATGTCTATAATTATTATAAAATGAAACCAAATTAATTACATTTAACTTATATAGGTATTATGTATCTATTTTGACCTAAAATTAATTTAAATAAAATAAATAATTATTTAAATAAAAATTCGGTTTTTAAATAATAACTGAGTGTTTTCACTATTCATCAAAAATTGTATGTTTTCAGAAAAATACCAATAATTCACCCTTGGATAATTTCGATATTTTGAATCCAAAAATGAATTCAATTTTAAAAGATAAAATTTATAGAATTTCAAAAAGTGGGTATTACTATTCATAACGTCTAGTTCATAATAATATTATAATAATATCTCATTTGGTGAAACTTTGTATTGCATACTACACACGCTATCGAAAAAGGTATTGATTGCGTGTAATGCAAGCCATGTTAGGGAAGTGTGTAGTGAATTATCTCTTCGGTGTTTCATATAACATAATCAAAACCTATTTAATTTATACATTGAACAAAAAATATAAATAATTTTGTGTAAAATAATTTCCACAATACAAACTTGAAATAGTGTGTAACATAAGACAAGAATAGTGTTGTGTATACTACAAGATAATATGGTTTTTCATATAGTACAAGATAATCTTGGTGTAGTGTATAATTGAAGACATCGAAGAAATTAATAATAATATATCTCATAAAATCTCGAGGTGTTACATTCTACCCCCCTTAAAATGAATTTCTTCCTTGAAATTCGTCGGGGTTATAAATGTGTTACTAATTGATTGTTTATTTCATAGACACCCACATCATAAAAATAAATATTACAACATCATTTTAAAAATGGAAGTTATAATCATAATAGTTACCCAAAGTACCTCAGCACTGGGATTCCACATAGGAAAACATGGGTGAAAATATGGATATGGAAGAGAAATATAACCATCAACTTCTGATTAAGAGTGCTAGAGGACGTGGCTATGAACAATCCAACAATCACAAAGCCATAAATTTGTAATGATCTAAGGTACCATATGATTCATCAAATATAAGAGAGGTAGGAAAACATTTTTCATTTTCAAGATCATTTCTTTAAAGTTGAATATTTAGAAGAAATTCTTACTTTATTTGTGTATAATCTCACCGTTGGTTTCTCCTTGGACAATTTCCACTTCATCTCTTAATGAAATGAAGTTGAATTTGTCATTCGTGAATTGTCAGCAGATCATGTGATAGAATGATGGGTTATTCCATATGTATCAAACAAAAGGTGAGAAAGAGTTATAGATAATACATAAGTCCATATATAGTGAGATTAATCATAAATTATTCCTAAAATCGACTTATACATCATATATCATACTGGTTAACGTAATAAAACTAGTTTAGACTGAACAGGGACTTCTTTTAGGCCAGAGGTAGGCGATAAAGGAATGTCACACTTCAGTTGTGTGTACGATTCCCACAACCTTGTCCAATGCGACTTGTTGTCGCCCGTCTTATAAGGCCCCGGCCTTAAACCTTACTTAATATTCAATTAAATGAATAATTCACGTTGAGGATCTTCTCAGGTTTAGAGTTTTAGAGAATTAGAACATAACTATTGCATCACAAAAGATTACAAAGTAGTCACTTCTACTAAGTTTCCATAATAAATAAAACTCATAAAAGAAACATGTCTAGTTCCATATTTTATATAGCATGAAATTCCCTTGATCCCATCCGTGACCTTATTCCACATTAAGTCCTATGAAAAAAATTCCAAAAAAACTTGGGGTGAGCATAAAAAGCTCAGTAAGGGATACACAAAGAATGAAAACTGTTAGTTTTTCAAACATCAAGTAAACCATGTATACTCTATCAAAGTAATTCCTTCACCATCATGAAGTAGTAAAAACTCTTCACTGAATAAAGTATCATTACATACCTTTTTGTAACCAAAGTATTACCATAAAACCCATATAAAGAACACATAACGTATATAAAGTTAACTTGGGACATAAACATACTTAAGTGGAATAACCATACGGTTGACTTCCACACATATCACATAATGGAATAGCCATACGTCCAATTTCCATACATACTTAATGGAATAGCCATACGGCCAACTTCCATACCCAATGCATTGGAGGTTATAACGTAACCACCCATCCTGGTATTCATGGCACCACCCGTCATATGGTTTATAACGTAACCACCCATTAAAATGTCCAAGTACCAATATAAAATCATAAAACATAAAACCAATATAAAGGAATAATAACATTTCAACATTTCAATCACAATATATCATAAATATATTGACATAATAGAATCCTTTATCAAAACCATTTTCAATACCAAAATACATAAAAGAGTATATGGTATTTATTTTATTTTAAAAACATTACGGCTTGTTGAGGAAGTCAAAGACCAAATAATACTCGCGGTGGCGGAAAAGGTCGTTGTCACCACGTATGTAAAAAAACATTATTTTTTTTGGTTTAGTAAAAAACTTCTTAGAAAAATATTCCTTTTGTATAAAACTAAAAGTCAAAGGGTAAACCGTATAAAAGAAAGTTGTGTATAAAACGAAACATGCCTCAATGAACGGTGATTGAGATGATGTCCCTTACAAAGACGATATCCTTGGTTTAAGGATAAATCAATTACATAATTATGTGTGACAAATTAATACACCAAATATAAGTGGATATTAAGTGTAAAATAATCAAAGGTCATTCACACATATTCAAAGGATGACATATTCAATAACTACATGTTGAACCCAAAGAAAACGAAATTGGGTTAAGAAGTTCCCTTGACTGCCTAACAGCATCACATTAAAATGAGTTGATGAGAGATAAAAAGTGTATCTAATCACTTGGACATAAAAGTTACATCAATAAGGATATATGAGAACATATCCCAACATAACAATATGTAAATTAAAATACCCAACAAAAGAAGTCTTTTAAAAATAGGATGGTGAAAGGTTCCCTTACCGAATTGGGTATCTTTCAAAACATACACCCCATTAAAGAAGGACAATACATCATTGATGTAAATACTCATAAAAAGAATGTATATTACAAGAAGAGTAGAATAATGGGCAGTAAGTAAACAACTCAAAGGAAATTGTGGCAAATGTAGCATAAATCTCACGGGAATAAAAGTGAGATGAAAATTCCCTTACGAAAACTCGGCAGCCTAACGGTGCCACATAAAACTTCCAAAATGGATTGATGAGAGGAAATAGGGTCTCTAATCATATCAACATAAAGTTTTCAGAAATATTAATACGAAATAACATCCCCTAACATAACAAATAGGAGCTTAAAAGAAGTGACATAAAGGAGAGTACTTAAAAAGAAAGAGAGAGGTTGGATCTCTTACAAAAAATCGGCAGCCTAACGGTACCACTGAAAACTTCCAAAAATGGATTGATGAGAAATAATAGGGTCTATCATCATATAAACATAAAAATTACAGTAAGAGTAATATAAAATAACATCCCAATCACAAGAAATATGATCTTAAAATGAATGACATAAAAGAGTGTACTTAAAAAGAAAGAGAGGAGTAGGATCCCTTACATCGGGTCCGACTTGACTCGATCATTCTTTAACGTCCTCAATAATAAACTTGAGTTAATTTCTATTTGGTTAAGAACATTTTTCAAGTTCATTATTTCTTTTATATCACTTATTTCCATGTTATAAACATTATGTAATCATTTATGTTAATAATTTTTGTTTTGTCGATATTTGGTTCTTAAGTCGAAAGTGGACTTTTTACAATTACATGTTGTTCGTGTGGTCAATGGTTCTTTATATCCAGAATGACATTCCCGATTTGGATATCATATATATCATATATATCCAGCATATACATGTATTTAAAATATTACATAATCATTTAGAGGTAAGAAATGAAATGCACCGTTCATAGAGACGGTAAGCCGTACGTACGAATGAACGCTACTTTCATTTCTTTGTCATATTAATGGAATTAAAACTAAATGAGAGGTATTTATATTTTAATTCCAGAATTATATTAATCATTTAGATATATCATTCATTATATATATCCATTATATGCATGTACCTTTAATAGTACATTCCATTTGGGGATAAGAAATGAAATGCACCGTTCATGGAGACGGTAAGCAGTACGTATGCATGAACGCTACTTTCATTTCTATCTCATACTTTAATGGAAAGAAATAATAATTATATAGAGGTATAATATAATTCCAGCATAAAATCATATATAATAACATTAAATCCATCCTTTACACGTCCCACATATGGCATTATGGAATCACATCACTTTGAGGGGGCGGTAGTCCGCACTTCCTAAAATGAAGATATCACGTATACCCATAATGGAAGCCATAAAGGTAAGCCACAAATGACAAATAATGAAGCTTAAGTAAAAAATAAACATATTATGTATCATATATAAATATAGTGACATCTTAATTGACACCTTTGAAGGTGTTAAATGAGTTTTGAACAATCATCGTTTCGGGAGACAGAATTTCTCCATCCACGGAAACCGTATGTTCTTTAACCATTTGATGTAGTTGTGTGAGATTGTAGCTCGAATAAATCATATAACAACATACTAGTATATTGAAGATACTGGTGTTGTTACAAAAGAAGTAAATAAAAAGAGTTTATGGGTTTGGAGAAGCAAAATAAAACAAATGAACATGAGAGAATGAATTACCATTAAAAGTGTAACTCCTTTTGATTTGAGCCTAAAGGATTCCTTTGAAATGATTATTCCCAAAGGGAATCCTATAGGATGAGGAGAGGGATCTGTTGAGAATAAATGCGCATGGGATGGCCGAGCCAAAGGCTTGAGGAGGATGTCAAATGAGGTAGAGGTGGGGGCCTTTTATAAGAGGAGAGGAGGGTCACTTTAGGAAATCATGAAACTATTATTTTATTTTCAAAAGTGTTTAGAATTTATAAGGTCCCACAATGATATATTTCGAAGTTAAGATGATAAGGCTTCAAAAGATTCCCATACATTTGGGTTTGGACATGTGTAGGTTTTAGATATTACATTATCTTTCCATTTTATTTAAATCGTTAAATAATGAAGTCATCGCTGCATCGTAATGATGTCATAAATAATTTAATTTATTTAATGTCTAAAAATAAAAAAAATACTAAGATGTAGGAAATATTTTTAGCTTTCCAATGACTATATATAATCAAAAATCTGATCTTTATAACCCCATGTAAAGAATTGTTTTCGTAAAAAATATTATGTTTGTGTCATTTTTACTTTTACATTAAATAAAAAGTTATTTATGTCATTTCCCAACCAAAGTGGCACCATGGGGTCCCCAAGTTGACCCATGGATTGTCTTGGTCGGCCATGACACATCAAATGAGGGTAGGACATGTGTCAATCTCATCTCAAATTATTAAAACATTATTTTTACCTTAAACTACACTAATTACCACTAATCGCGATTAAAAACTTAATACGTTACTATTCACCCAAAAATTATTTTAATCTCATTGAACCAAATTTTACTTCATAATGACAACCATGTATGTCGGATTTTTGAAAATCAAAACACAATGATGGAAAAATTTCATTTAAACGGAAAATCAATTTTTATACGTACCACTTAGTGGTGTCACTATTCATCAAAAATTGTTGTTTTTCAGAAAATTACCAAAAAATCACCCTAATCTATATTTGATATTACGAATTAAAAAATGAATTATATTTTAAAAAATTAAAAACATATAAGTCACATTAATTAATTTAATAATTAATTCCCACTGTCAAAGCAAATAGCGTGTTTTTATGAAACAGTTAGTATCAAAAGATTGACACTAGTTTATATCTGATTTCAAAGTGAAATTAATTCCAAAGACCACTATTTGATTTAATGGTAAAAATATATTCTAATTTCACCTTAAAACCAATTCAAAACATAATCTAATCATATAAATAAATTATATTAAAAATAGGTTTCGAATTAAAATACAACAGTTTACACTATTCATTAAAAAATTGAACATTATCGGAATGATACAAAAAATTTACACAAAGTAAATTTTGATGTCCCAATTCTTAAGAAGAGTTTTATTTTGTCCAAAAGGATGTATAAGAGTGAACAAAAATATATTTAATGACGGTTCTCCAACAAAATGCGATAAGTGAACCTTTAGTGAAAACTAGGGCATATACGCCTAAAATTGAATTCTCTCCGTATTTTAAGCCTTTATCTTTTATTGGATAAATGTAAAAACATTTAAAAACATATATAATAATATTTTAGTTATTTCTATCCATTCCCGAAAATAAAACGGCTACATGTTAACTACCATTTAAAATAATATTATTTTATTATTAGAGTGCAATGTAAGATTCCCAAGAAACTCGTTGTTGCGTGTTGGGTAAGCCATCGAGCATAGAGTCCCCTTTAAAGTCATATTAATATTTTATTCACAATAATGGTTAAATATGAAAATGTCATATTCTTTATTTACCTGGGGTGTTACATCCTTCCCCCCTTTTGGGAATTGCGTCCTCGCAATTTTAAAATTGGGTTTCGAAACATCCTTGAAAGTCCCACATCGAAAGAAGAGTCGGTAAAACAATAACTTTAAAATAAAGAATGATAAGTACAAAGGTCACCCGAGTTAACCCATAATAGGATTCTGTGTAGGAAAACATTGACATGGAAGAAAAAGCGAAGGGTTATGTTCTGATGGAGAGTGATAGAAAACATGTTTAGAAGAAAGTTAACCATGAGAAAATCACAAACTTGTGATGGGTTAAATGGTATTTGATTCCCCAGTAGGAAAAGTTAATATACATCATTTTTGTTTTAAGTTACATTTTATTGAGGAATTTATTCATAAGGAAACATAATCACTTATCATGTTGACTTTCAACTTTTATTAGATTCCTTACACAAACTCATATTTTCTCCAAAAAGGTGAGTATTTAGGAAGACTTGTTCACATTAAGAGTACTATAATCAACTTCTAAAGAATCACCTAACCCAAAAAAAGAGAACTATATACTTCCCATGTGTTTAGACTTTAACCAAAACCAAAACCCAAAAGGTTAGTACAAGATCAGATAATCCAGAAAAGGATAACACTTTATAAAAAGAAAATTTATTCTTAATCTCCAAAATTTGTCCAACAAAACCCAAATTTCAACGAGGACCATTCGATAAACAATTTGTCCATAAAATTATTTAAAGTAAACCAAACTAATATTGAAACCCAAAAATTTGAAGGATTTAGTCGCATCGTCTTCCAAGTTAAATCGTAACATTTATCTCCAAACAAAATCAGTTGCTCTTAATGTCTCGTATTGAAAAGTAATTAACCTAATCGCATATCCTCGATGATAGGTTAATCATTTCCATAGAAAACCCAAAATAAACTTACACTTGATTCTTAAAATCATCCAACTAAAAGGAATCAGTCAAACTAACCAGGGACTTCACGTAGTCCAGTGGTAGGCGATAAGTACCAGTTGCACTTTAGTTGTGGGTTCGATTCCCGCAGCTTTGTCCGACGCGACGGGTTGTCACACGGTCTGCGTGTTGTCCATTTTCCAAAACTATATAATTCTTAACACATTCCCCAAAATGAGATAAAATCTCCAAAAATAATCATATCATATTTTAACCTCAAGTTTATCTCATGCCTTTAATTTTCCATCATATCATATAATAACCCATAATTACCTCAAAATTAAGGATTATATAAACTCTAATGTTTACCTTTATAATTATTACCTGAACACCCACATCGATTGGTCATCTCATACATGATGCATCACAGAACATAACAAGGTTCAAGTGGTTGATCATGACTCCTTAATAGTTGGTTTAGAACAACCAAGAGTTTCCTCATTGAATCCCCCATTTTATCTAGTATCTTAATCAGAGAACCACCACAGTTTCCTTCAAAACTGTTTTCTCTTTGGTGCCTGCTAGATCCATCCATCCACTAAAAATAGAAATGTCAGTGTGAGTATGTCAACAAAACCATCATGTAATAATGAGGAAGGTAAACACTAAGATATACTTACTCATTCATTTTATCTAAAACTAAGACTCTTTCTGAAATCCTAACCATTATGGTAATGTCACTAATGCTTTGAGAATACCCTAACGTCTAAAGTTATCTAAACCTCCCATTGATATCAACTATAAGGCCCCGACCTTAAACCTTACTTAATATTGAATTAAATGAATAATTCACGTTGAGGATCTTTTCAGGTTTAGAGTTTTAGAGAATTAGAGCATAACTATTACATCTCAAAAGATTACAAAGTATTCACTTCTACTATGTTTCCATAATAATAAAAAACTCTTAAAAGAAACATGTCTAGTTCCATGATTTATATAGCATGACATTCTCTTGATCCCATCCTTGCCCTTATTCCAAATTAAGTCCTGTGAAAAACATTTCAAAAAAACTTGGGGTGAGCATAAAAAGCTTAGTAAGGGATACACAAATAATGAAAACTGTTAGTTTTTCAAACATCAAGTAAACCATGTATACTATATCAAAGTAATACCATCACCTTCATGAAGTAGTAAAAACACTTCACTGAATAAAGTATCATTACTTACCTTTTTTTAACCAAAGGATTACCATAAAACCAATATAAATAACACATAACATATATAAAGGTAACTTGGGACATAAACATACTTAAGTGGAATAACCATACGGTCGACTTCCACACATATCACTTAATGGAATAGCCATATGGCCAATTTCCATACATACTTAATGGAATATCCATACGGATGACTTCCATACCCAATGCTTTGGAGGTTATAATGTAACCACCCATCCTGGTTTTCATGGCACCACCCATCATATGGTTTATAATGTAACCACCCGTTAAAATGTCCAAGTACCAATATAAAATCATAAAACATAAAACCAAAATAAAGGAATTATAACATTTCCACATTTCAATCACAATATATCACAAATATAGTGACATAATATAATCCTTTATCAAAACCATTTTCAATACCAAAATACATAAAAGAGTATATGGTATTTATTTTATTTTAAAAACATTACGTCTTATTGAGGAAGCCAAAGACCAAATAATACTCGCGGCGGCGGAAAAGGTCATTGTCACCGCGTCCGTAAAAAAAACATTCCTTTTTGTCATTTAGTAAAACGCTTCATAGAAAAAGATTCCTTTTGTATAAAAGTAAAAGTCAAAGGGGTTTATACACCGTATAAAAGAATGTTGTGTATAAAACGAAATATGCCTCAATGAAAGGAGATTGAGACGAAGTCCCTTACAAAGACGATATCCTTGGTTTAAGGATAAATCAATTACATAATTATGTGTGACAAATTAAAACAGAAAATATAAGTGGATAATAATTGTAAAATAATCAAAGGTCATTCACAGATATTCAAAGGATGACATATTCAATAACTACATGTTGAACCCAAAGAAAACGAAATTGGGTTAAGAAGTTCCCTTGACAGCCTAACGGCGTCACATCAAAATGAGTTGATGAGAGATAAAAAGTGTATATCATCACTTGGACATAAAATTTACATCAATAAGGATGTATGAGAACATATCTGAACATAACAATATGTAAATTAAAAGACCCAACAAAAGAAGTCTTTTAAAAAGAGGAGGGTGAAAGGTTCCCTTACCGACTTGGGTATCATTCAAAACATACAACCCATTAAAAAAGAACAATACATCATTGATGTAAATACTCATAAAAAAAATTATATTAAAAAACAGTAGAATAATGGTCAGTACGTACACCACTCAAAGGAAATTGTGGAAAATGTAGCATAAATCTCACGGGAATAAAAGTGAGATGAAAAATCTCTTACGAAAACTCAGCAGCCTAACCGCACCACATAAAACTTCCAAAATGGATTGATGAGAGGAAATAGGGTCTCTCATCATATCAACATAAAGTTTACAGAAATAGGAATACGAAATAACATCCCCCAACATAACAAATAGGAGCTTAAAAGAAGTGACATAAAGGAGAGTACTTAAAAAGAAAGAGAGAGGTTGGATCTCTTACGAAAATTCGGCAGCCTAACAGCACCACTTAAAACATCCAAAAATGGATTGATGAGAACGAATAGGGTCTCTCATCATATGAACATAAAAAATACATTAATATTAATATAAAATAACATCCCAACCACAAGAAATATGAGCTTAAAAGGAATTACATAAAAGAGTGTACTTAAAATGAAAGAGAGGAGTAGGATCCCTTACCTCGGGTCCGACTTGACTCGATCGTTCTTTAACATCATGTATAATAAACTTGAGTTAATTTCTAATTTCTTAAGAATATTTTTCAAGTTCATTATTCCTTTTATATCACTTATTTCCATGTAATAATCATTATTTAATAATTTATGTTAATAATGTTTGTTTTGTCGATATTTGGGTCTTAAGTTGAAAGTGGACTTCTAACAATTACGTGTTGTTCGTGTGGTCGATGGTTCTTTATATCCAGAATGACATTCCTGATTTGGATATCATATATATCATATATATCCAGCATATAAATGTATTTATAATATTACATAATCATTTAGATGTAAGAAATGAAATGCACCGTTCATGGAGACGGTAAGCCGTACGTACGCATGAACACTACTTTCATTTCTTTGTCATATAAATGGAATTAAAACTCAATGAGAGGTATGTATATTTTAATTCCAGAATTATATTCATCATTTAGATATATCATTAATTTTATATATCCATTATATACATGTACCATTAATAGTACATTCCATTTGAGAATAAGAAATGAAATGCACCGTTCATGGAGACGGTAAGCAGTACGTATGCATGAACGCTACATTCATTTCTATCTCATACTTTAATGGAAAGAAATAATAATTATAAAGAGGTATATTATAATTCTAGTATAACATCATATATAATTACTTTGCATCCATCCTTTACACATCCCACATATGGAATTGATGAATCACATCACTTTGAGAGGGCGGTAGTCCGCACTTCCTAAAATGAAGATATCACATATACCCATAATGGAAGCCATAAAGGTAAGCCCCAAATGAAAAATAAATAAGCTTATGTAAAACATAAAAATATCATATATCATATATAAATATAGTGACATCTTAATTGCCACCTTTGAAGGTGTTAAATGAGTGTTGAACAATCATCGTTTCGGGAGGCATAATTTCGCCATCCACAGAAACCGTATGTTCTTTAACCATTTGATGTAGTTGTTTGAGAGTGTAGATCGAATAAATCTTATAACAATATCCTATTATATTTAAGATACTGGTGTTGTTACAAAATAAGTAAATAAAAAGAGTTTATGGGGTTGGAGAAGCAAAATAAAACAAATGAACATTAGAGAATGAATTACCTTTAAAAGTGTAACTCCTTTTGATTTGAGCCTAAAGGCTTACTTTGAAAGGATTCTGCCCAAAAGTAATCCTCTAGGATGAGGAGAGGGATTTGGAGAGAGTAAATTGGCCGGGTATGGCCGAGCCAAAGGCTTGAGGAGAGTGTGAAATGAGGTAGAGTTGGGGGCCTTTTATAAGAGGAGAGGAGCGGCACTTTTGGAAATCATGAAACTATTATTTTATTTTCAAAAGTGTTTAGAATTTATAATGTCCCAAATTGATATATTTCTAAGATAAGATGATAAGGCTTCGAAATATTCCCATCCAATAGGTTTTAGACATGTGTAGGTTTTAGATATTACATTATCTTTCCATTTTATTTAAATCGTTAAATAATGAAGTCATCGCTGCATCGTCTTGATGTCATCAATAATTTAATTTATTTAAAGTCTAAAAAATTTAAAAAAAAATTACCACGATGTAGGAAATATTTTTGTATTTCCAATGAATATTTATAATAAAAAATCTGATCTTTATAACCTCATGTAAAAAATTGTTTTCGTAAAACATATTATGTTTGTGTCATTTTTACTTTTACATTAAATAAAAAGTTATTTATGTCATTTACCAACCAAAGTGGATCCATGGGGTCCCCATGTTGACCCATGGCTTGTCTTGGTCGGCCATGACACATCCAATGAGGGTAGGACATGTTTCAAGCTCATCTAATATTATTAAAACATTATTTTTACCTTAAACTACACTAATTACCACTAATCGCGATTAAAAACGTAATAAGTTCTATTCACCAAAAAATAATTTTAATCTCATTGAACCACATTTTACTTCTTAATGACAACCATGTATGTTGGATTTTTGAAAATCCAAACAAAATTATGGAAAAATTTCATTTGAACGGAAAATCAGTTTTTGTAAGTACGACTTAGTGGTTTCACTATTCATCAAAAATTGAAGTTTTTCAGAAATTTCCAAAAATTCACCCTAAGCTATATTTGATATTACGAATTAAAAATGAATTCTATTTTACAAAATTCAAAACATATAAGTAACATTAATTTATTTAATAATTAATTCCCACTTTCAAAGCAAATAGCGTGTTTTTATGAAACAATAAGTATCAAAAGATTGACACTAGTTGAAATCTGATTTCAATGTAAAATTAATTCCAAATACCACTATTGGATTTAATGGTAAAAATATATTCTAATTTCACATTAAAACCAATTCAAAAGATAATATAATAATATAAATAAATTATATTAAAAAGAGGTTTTGAATTAAAATACAACATTTTACATTATTCATTAAAAAATGAACTTTATCAGAAAGATACCAAAAATTTACACAAAGTAAATTTTGATGTCCCAATTATTAAGAAGAGTTTTATTTGGTCCAAAAGGATGTATAAGAGTTAACAAAACTATATTTAATGACGGTTCTCCATCAAAATGCGATAAATGAACCTTTAGTGAAAACTAGGGCATATACGCCTAAAATTGAATTCTTTCCGTATTTTAAGCCTTTATCTTTTATTGGATAAATTTAAAAACATTTAAAAACATATATAATCATATTTTAGTTATTTCTATCCATTCCCGCCAATACAACGGCTACATGTTAACTGCCATTTAAAATAATATTATTTTATTATTAGAGTGCAATGTAAGATTCCCAAGAAACTCGTTGTTGCATGTTGGGTATGCCATCGAGCATAGAGTCCCCTTTAAAGTCATATTAATATTTTATTCATAAATATGGATAAATATGAAAATTTCATATTCTTTATTTACCTAGGGTGTTACACGTATGGCATGTTTTCATTTTCATTAAACTACACTATTATAACATTCCATAAATAATATCGAAAAAAGGTTGTATCCTTAAATAATACTATCAGATGTCTAAATTAATCTATTATAATATTTAGGCTTATCTAAAATACATCTGTCCAATCTCATAGTATAATGAAAATTATTACTAGAGAGGTCATAAACCAAGCATGTGAATACCATCATTTATCTCCCATATATCATAAGATATATCTTGTTGGTCATATTCCAAACATGTGATTACCTTCATCATGTATTCTTCGAAAACATTAATTACCATAGAAACATAGAGAAAACATGAATGATGAAAAAGTTAACTCATTCCACATTCAAAATTCCCAAAATTTATATATATTGAAACCATGATATCACTTAGTCCTTACATCAGTCACGAGCTCGTGAATACTACCAAAATTTCATTTTCTCTTTTTCCCTTCATTATGATCATATCATATTCTTTCCAAAAATATTTGAATAATATTTCATGGATACCAGTACCATTCAACATATACATTCAAATAATGTAGGAAAAACAAAAGTGTAACAATCCTTAGATGTTTCTTTATCTCATATTACCATTTAATTACCTATACAACATAACTCTTCTAAACATACAATAATTCCACTAACTTCCTAAACCATTAACTATGCTTCATCGTTTCTTCTATCTCATATATCATTTGTAGTCTCTTCATCATCATCCACATAAATACTTTCCATATGACCATGATGATTCTCTTTATGAGATTTTCCCTTAGGGAATTGGTTCACATAATTCTCATACATTCCAAATTTAAAACACTTAACCATTGTTGATGTCTTAGAAATACCGTTATCCTTGTCCATGGTGTTAACTGTACCTTTTCCATTACGATTACTAGATTTGTGTCCTTTTTTTCCACTCTCATAGAATCTTCCAGTTCCTTTGAAACATTCTCCCTGATGCCTCTTACCACATGATTTAAATGAGGGAAATTGAACTTCTTTCCTCTATGATCATCATGAAACTCCATATTTCTCTTATTATATAAGTAGAGAAACTTACCAAAAATGAGATTATTGATCAAATTATGAGATTGATGATTACGCATAATAACTATATGTGGACTTCCAGATCCAATTTCATTTGGTTGGTCATGAGGAATATCATTCCATTGTCCATCATATCCTCCATTATCAATAATCTTCATGTTTCCATCCTTTTTCTAAAACCCAAAATAATAGTGCGAGATGATAAAATCATAATCAAGGGGGAGTAAGTTCAATATCAAACATCTTAGGTTTAATTATAATATCATTACCATAATTATAGGACTATAACCTATACTTATACTTATCCTTAGGGACATCCCTATACATACCTTAGAAATATCTCTAGGGATCTCACTAAAGATCTCGGATCCTAGTTTCCAATGGATGACTAAACATTTCATCTGATACCAACTGTAGAGACCCAATCCATGACGTAAATAGACATTACTTTACTTTTGCGGAATACTTAATACATCACCAAAAAAAACACACAAGTACCGTAATATTTTAGTATCTTTGGAAACTCAGAACATAATCTTATGATCGTGGTGAAAGATCTTCAACATCTCCCATAAAGATCATACCCTTTTGTTTTCTTACCTAAAAAATTTATTTATATTATAGTGAAAAGAAAACATATAAAGGGTGATCTCAAATTCTCAGTAAGGTTAAACATTTAGAAAATAAAACAAACCATATACATTTAATCATAAAAATATGAACATAATTTTTTAACATCAAAATCTTGAGCAATGACATAAAACATGGTTGCATGTAAGGCATATATCATAATGGAACATCAATCATAATAAAATAGCTGGGAAATAAAACAAGTAATTCTGGAAGAACATTAAGCACATGATATGATTTCCATATTAGCCAAGGAATTGCTTCCAAGACCATCTTAGTTGACAAAGTCCCTTTCTGAATCGAGTTCACTCCTTATTTTAGTCCTGTAACACTGAACCGGATTAACTTATCGTTATATCCATGTATATCACATGAGATATAAATCATTACCCAATGCATTGGAAGGATATATAGGTCCCACCCATATCATAATGAAATCAATCTTACTTGTGCCACAAAATAAGCTTAAAACATTTATCAAAACCCAAAGAATAAAATGGGTTTCATAAACATCATCCCATCATAACAGAATCTATATAAAACAAATGGATATTATTTCATCATAATAGAAGTAAAACCATTTAAATCATAGAAGTTATACTTGAATCATACACATAATATATAATGTCATCTTATCTAGAAAATGGTTTTGATAAAACACGTGAAATAAATTCTTGAGGAAAATATCTTTTCTTCTTCAAAATCAGTTTCTTTTCACAAAATGCCATGGAATCATAAAAGAAAAGTATTTTGTTGAAAATAGTAATAAATTGTTTTATAGGAAACTTCATTTAAATAAGTCGTAATGAAACTGTAAAAATCCATTCACTCTGTATAAGAGAAAAATAACATTCTTCTCGTACTTTTGTCAGACAAGTCAAAAAGTTCCTCGTATGGTAAACAAAATAATGATTCCTTCCATAACACAATGTAAAAGTAAAATAGGGGTAAAAAATAAATTAAAAATACATGTAATAACATTATACACATTATGAAAAACTTTTTATGGGCATGGATGAAAATAATAACCCCCGTAAATACTTACGTATAAGCAATCTCGGATAAAAATGAGATTTGCAAAATTATCCCATACCATAGGTCTGATATCCTTTGTTCATATTCAAACCACATATATAATGATTTAAATAATGTCATTGACTTATTAAAGAATAATATTAATTGTTATGATATCATATATGGTTCACTTATTACTTTATATTACCCGTTCTTTTGTAAATTCCATGTTTAAGCAACGTTTTGGGTAAAATCGTTTCATTTATCTTACGTGTTTCGACATGTTGTTCTTGATATTATTACTTATATAGTAATTTACATAATTAAATAATGTAAAACATGATCTATATATAATATATATTCAGTATATATCTATATATTATAGATTTATTAATGGAATGAAATACACTATTCATAGAGACGGTAGGTTGTGCATACGCATGACTGCTGTTTTCGTTTCCTTATTTAATTAAATGGATTTAAGTAAATGAATCAAATATGTTCATAAATCCAGTATAATTATTATTTAATATATTTCTTGGTTATTTATTATATATACTTTATAATCATACTTGAATGTTTAATCATTGAAAATGAATCTCAACGCATTTTTGGAGACGGTAGTCCGTATGTACGTACGAAAGATGATATCATTCCCATGATCATGGAATTGAATTTAAGTCTTTGTATAATATTTAATAATCATTATCACTTAAAAATAATCATATATAGTTATTTATTTGCACCATTATACCAATACAAGTAAGGTGGTGGTGGAAAACATATCACACCACGACGTGGAGACGATATTCTATACGTACGCACGCGCGGTGATTTCATTTTCAAAATGAAGGATAGAAGATGAAATTGGTATGTTTCATATTTATATTATCATTTCCATATATGATTTGTACTGATTATATTAATTTATTATGATACTAATAGAGAATAATAAGTAGAAGAAAGAATAAATTGAAAATAATCGGTAAATGATATTGCCTCTTCTTTGACGGGCCTCCTCTTAACAACCTCTTAAGGCACTAGGTTTGGACTATGGAGGAGACTAAAACCTCTATAATGTTTCTAGGGAAGATTAGTAGGGAAATGGGTGGGGGTTGGCCGGGATTCAAAGCTCAATAGGGTGCGAAGAGAAGAGGGAAGGGGTGCCGTTTTTATAAGGGAGGATATGGGAACCTTTGGAAAACATAAAATATTATTTTATAATAAAGACATATTCAGTTTATAATAGCTCCAAATTAATTTATTTAGATTAAAATGTGGGTATGGGTCGAAATTATCTCAGACAATAGGTTTTATACAAGTTTATGTTACTATTTTAACCTTATCATTTAGATTTAACTCTAAGTTAAATAATTTAACTTTTACCGTGTCTTCTTGTTTTCTTAAACTATATGGTTAATAAACATACTATAAAAAGAAAAAAGAACCAAAATTGGTTCATTATAAATATATATAACCTTATCTAAGTCATTTTTACGAACCATAGATTTTTAAGTATATTATAACAATTAATAATATAAAATTTGTTTTAAAAACTATTTTTTGTCAATTTTGACACTATTTGTTAATTGATTTTTGTGAAAATCATATCAGCATTATTAGTTCGAAAAAAGTAAATTAAATCAATACTAACATTTCTTATTAACCTTTAAAATTATTGCAATTCAAAAAAAATCTAAAATTACATTTATTTTGGTATTTATTACATAAATTATGTTAATATTTCATTAATAAGGTAATAACTGCATCATCATTGTGTCGTAACTAAATTAAATTATATAATTTCTATAAATTATAAATAAAAAACCATTATATAGATAATTTTTTTATCTTTCTAATGAATATTTATATTATAAATTATCTTATGTATAACCCTATCATAAAAATGTTATATTTATTAAACATTGATTTTACCTATTTTAATTCTTCTTTAAATAAAATAACAATAAATTTTCTAATCTAATCCTAGTAGAACTAAAGGGTAATATTTTATCACTAAGGTTTTATTTGGTCGAACTAAACTTATCCAATAGAATTAGGACATGTGTTACGGAAATAATAATATCATTTTGACCCTTAATTACCCTATTTATTTTTAATCGTGGTAAATAAAAGAAAAAAGTTACTATTCACCAAAAATTATTTTTATCTTATTGAACCATAGTTTCCTCCTTGATTTTAACCATGTCTCTCGGATTTTTTAAATTCCACTCACAGAACTAGTAAAATTATGTTTTATGTAAATTTTCAAACCCTCCTAGAAGGTTGGTAAAAGACGGAGAAAAGTTCAATAAAATTTTTATATGTGTGAAATTATCATAAAATGACTCCAAATGAATTACATTGAAGATATATAGGTATTATTTATTAATTATGACCTAAAATAAATTTAAATAAAATAAATATTTATTCAAATAAAAAGTCAGTTTTTAAATAGTAACCTAGTGTTTTCACTATTCATCAAAAATTGAATGTTTTCCGAAAAATACAAAAAATTTACTCTAGGATAATTTCGATTTTCCGAATCCAAAAAATGAATTCCATTTTGAAAGGTAAATTTTTTATAATTTCAAAAGGTGGGTATTAATATACATAATGGCTAGTTCATAATAATATTATAATAATATCTCATTTAGTGAAACATGGTATTGCGTACTACACACGCCAATGAAGAAGGTCATGATTGTGTGTAAGGAAAGGCAAGTCAGGGCTGTGTGTAGTGAAAGCCCTGTTTCGTATTTCTTATAAAATAATCAAAACTTATTTCATTTATACATTAAACAAAATATATACTTAATGTTGCGTAAAATAATTTCCACAAAATGAACTCAAAATTGTGTGTAACACGAGCAAAGAATAGTGTTGCTTGTACTACAAGCTAATACGATGTTGCATATAGTACGATATATTCGTGTTGTAGTCTATAAAATAATAACTCGAAGAAATTAAAAATAATATATCTCATAAAATCTCGGGGTGTTACATTTTAATTTTTTATTTTGTCATTTCCATGTTCTAGATTTAATACCCTTTATGACACCAATTTTACCTCTCAATTTTGTCTCTTATATATGAAAATTTATTCTAATAATTAAACATAAATCATTAATTTTTCCATGATTATACAACTACATTGTAAAATAATTATTTAATTTAGGTTCATTTTGATATTAATCCCATATTCCCTTTTGGTGGGTGAAAACTGATTTTGTGGTTGATTCATTAAGATCTTACATAGTCAATGTTTTTATTTAAAAATAATTCTTTTTCTATTTAGGATGTTGAAAAAGTATTTCTTATTATCAAGGGGGATCACATGAAATTAATACATATTTAGTATTCTCTACGATATATATCGAATCTGTTGATTGAAAAATTTAATCTCAAGAGATGTGATGTTTTATGATATCATGTTGAAAACCCATGTAATGTTGATTTATAAGACCTTGCTGACAATAGATGGTTATATTCTTTGAATTTCCTATTTAAATTTAGTATCCAAATATTTATGTTATTAATAATGGTAAAGTTATCATGAAATACATCATGTTACATTGAATTAGTTATATAGTAATACATCATTTTCTTATTGATATTCCCCATTACAATTAGTATATATCTCCCTTTATAAACACCTTACATGGACCACGATCACCCTGATCCTTTGATTAATGTCCTAAATATATTATATTTAGAAGATGTAACATTGGGGGTACCGAAGAATGATCCTTTAAAATGTATTCATATATATTTATTTTTATATTGTATTCTGTTAGTAATTTCCATGAAAAAACATTAAAACACCCAACATTTGTTTTATGTATTTAATCTTTTTTATTATAAAAATGCGGTATCACATAATATAACCATTATAAAAGAATAAAACCACAATATTTCATATACTATGTAGTTTTTATATTAATTTCACATCATATAAAAGAATAATTTCCCATCAAATTGGAAATAAAACAATCATTCGTGTTTATGAAAGACAACCTCTTCAAGAACCGATGAAATTAATTTTCTACCATTATCTCTCAAGAATAGTTATAATTATTGATTTAATTTATATATATTATAAATATAATATATTTATCATTATTAAAATATTATACACCATATACCTTATCACCATTATAATTACTAAAAATGATAACTTCATTCATCCATACAACTAGACCACCACCACCATAATGTAACGGGATAAATTTTTCATCACCACATCATGTAGATGATATTTATAACCTTTTTGTAAAATATAATATTTAATTTTTTATATAAAATTCATTGTCTTTGAAAAATGGAGATGCCAGTCTTACATATGAACGGACCACTATCTTTATGATTGTCACATAGTTTATTTTTCATAACTATCTATTGTGATTGGTCCTTAATGTATAATTTTTGTTCGAAATTGATAATTATGTCATGATTATTATTTAGGATATCATTCAATAATAAAATATTCTAAAATTTTCAATAAATTGACTTCATTTTGAACTTATGGAGAAAATATCATCAAAATATTCAACGTGGAACTAAATAAGAAAGTAATTGTTTATGACATTTTAATAAGTGAAATATTATGAACATTAAGAATGAAAATATTTTCCAATAATGTAAATAATTAATATATTTTTATTCTTTGAGATTATTTTGAATATTTGTTATGAATAATTCTCATGTTAAGGAAACTGAAATATAAAACTTTTCTTTCAATGTTATAATGATTTATTATCAAAACAATCTACTTTTGTGTACATACATAGAATGATATTTTTTAATGGTATTTATAAGGTCATAAAATTACTATAAATTGAATTATATGACACATTCTATTGATTTTTTTCTTCATAAATGAATATTTTTAAGGGATGTTTCATGTTTATTACAAAAGGAAAAATGGAATTCACTATATTAACATATCCAGAATCAGTGAATTTTTTTATGAAGTTATTGAAATTTTTACATTACAATACCTTAAATTATTTTATGTTTTCCACAATTAATAACACTCATTCTTTATATCTAGTTATTTTTTTAATGATAAATATTTTTAAATATATCGTCTATTTTGATATATGAAAGTGTTAGTCGTACATTTTAAAAAGTGTATTTTTATTGTTTTATTCATGATATGCTCATTAGAGGTTCCATACAATGGATTAATCATAATTATATCTCTTGTGTGAGGCTTATATAGAATATATGAATAGTTGTTCTCCATTATAACTTTTGAGTGAGCCAGATATGTCTTATATTATGGGTTCAGTTAGATAGTTCTCTAATGCATTGGGTGTGGATATTGATCTCTAGTGAATTATATTGAATGTTTTTAGCCGGGTTATATTAATTATATGTGTTTTGAAATTGTTTTAAGATGAATTTTTTTAATAAATCTATATGACATTTCGATTCATGAGAATGCGTTATTATGGAAATCATATTATATCAAAACATAATGTGATGATTATATTATATGAATAATTATGTAATTTTTGGATAAAAAACGTTTTTATGATAATATTATTAATATGTATTAATTTATTCCCTATATTGTTTAATTTCTATATTTTAATGTCCCGTCATAACCAACCCAATTTTTAATATTTTTTCATCGGGTTTAATGAAGTGTAAGGGAATATGAGTAGTTACGATGAAATTCATGATTATTTTTTAATAAGAAGAAATCATATATTATTCTAAATGATTTTTTTCTAGGAAAATGGATAATAAATTAATCTGTCCACTTTATAAAATATAGATTTGTTTTTATAAGTGTTATTTACATATTATCAAAAACTATATGAATGAAAATAAAATTTGGAATGTTGGTTTATCAATTATTTTAAAAATAGAAGTGAAAATTTAATGTTTATTGTTATATCATTATAGTTGGTATTAGATCATGATTTTGATAAAATTATAGCTTCTAATAGTGATAATATAACAACCTTAAAATAGTTTAACTTGTTTGAAATATGAAATGATATATAATTTGAATATTATTATTTTCCTTCATCTAATGTATATTTTTATTAAATTTTCTTCCATATAAGAATCATGGAATTTGTATTATTATGGAACCAATAAGAGGAATTCATTCAAAATATGAACACAGAATGGTTAAAATTTGAATTGATAATTTTGTTGTTGTAATGGATAACATGAAAAATGCTCTAAATTCAAGTAATATCAATACTAGAAAGTAGAATCATATACCAAATATGAGTATAATATATGATTCTCTGGGACAACATCCTCAACCATTCCATAGATCATCTGAACATGTTGTAACCTAAGGATAGATCAATTCTTGGGAAAAGATGTTTAATTTCATGGGGTGTTTGGAAATCCAAAATTTAACACATTCCATATTTAATTATTAAGTTGAAGCTGGTAATTTTTTTTTTATAAAAAATGGAATATGATCATGAATTCCTGTAATGATAAAATTTAAGGATCCCTTCCTTTGTAAATATTTATTTGAATTTTTTATTGTTAATAGAGAATCAATTATTATAATTGATGAAAAATAATGATTATTTTAAATCTTCATTTGATAGATATTTTTCTTGATTACAAGGTATATAAAATATTTTTTCTGGAATATTGATAAATAGATTCATTAGTATTAATATTCATTAGAAACATGATATTAAAGGTATCTATTTCTGATAAATTCAAAAATTGTAAGGCATTACGATGATATATAAATTGACTTCAATAAGGGTAATGTTTTCCAGGACTAAAATGAACATAAAAGTATTAGAGGGTATGTAATATGGATGAATACATCAGAGAAATCAATGTGTATTAAAATTATGTACTCATCATGTGATAATTATAGAAACATTTATATAGAGGAATGTATTGTGAATTTAAAAAATTGTTCTAGTTTGGATATTTTGGTTATGCGGTTCTTGAATATAAGTAAATGAGTCATGAATTGTCAAAAAAATTGGTTAACTATTATCAATACATCGATGATATGTTTTTTCAATGATTTTGTTCATTATTATAACATTTATGTGATGATATTTACTCCTGATGTACATCATAAATAATGAAAGAAGAAATGTTTGGGAAAATGTATTTTTAGAACATCAGTTTATGTGGATCAATCTAATATAGTGATGAAAATTATGTAATTGGTTGTTTATAATTATGCCAATACACTATTTGAATTTATATCATCACAATTATTCAATTTTGACAAATTTTTCAGAAAATGGGCAGTATCACATCATTAAAGTTTCAAATAACATTTTGGAAAAAATTTGGGTGGACATTTTAATAAAATCATGATTTATAAAAATCTATCTATTTTTATTAGTTATATTGTATTCCAAGTAAATATAGTTAAACAACCAATGGTATATTTTGATATTAAGTTTATATATAATATGATTTAGCTTATTATGAAAATATAGATTCCAGAACTCATATTGTTTTAATTAATGATATAATAAAATTAATAACTTATGAAGAATCTATTGAGTTGCTTAGAGATGGAGGTGTAATTTTCATAGATAATGTTTTTGAAAAGAAATAAATTTATAATATTGGTGATATCATATTATTTAATTTAGATAATGTTGTTATAACTAATTACATACAATTTGACATTAATATTGATAAAGAGGCTTTTATTGTTGATATACTGGCAGATGATAAGCTGGTTTCAAAACCATATAATAAAATGAAATTAGTAAAAAAATATATAATAGAAAAATAAATTGAAATCATATGAAGTTATAAGTTTTATTCTTCCATGTAAGTAACCTTTGGGTGCTTATGTTTTTTGTTAAAAATAAATACTTCTAATAGAATACTTTCATTTAATATATTGCATTGAATAAAATCTATGTTAATATCAAGTACCCAATTAATTAAATTCATGTTATGTTTGTTCAAATTCAAGGATAATTATATCTTTCAAATATTGATGTTAACATAGTGTACCATTATTTGTATGTAACGGATGAATATATCATATGGTCATTTTTATCTAGATATTGGATTTTGGATTATTTACTTATCCTGATTGGGTTTTCCAATAAAAGAGTTGTCTATGGGGATCTTATTAATATATTCATCCATGAATATTTAAGTATGAATGTTTATTGCATTTATTGAGGATGTATTGTTATATTTTAAAATAAAAGGGGATTATGAAATAGACCAGAGGTATATTTTCCAAACCATAAGGTAAATGAAACTATATAGAAAATTTACTAAGAGTGAATTTTGGTTGATATATATTTAAATCCATGGATAAATTGTTTCTATCGATGTCAAAACTGTTGAAACTGCATAAAATATTGTTTTTGAAGAGTTTCTAATACCTACTAAAGTTTCATAAAATCATAAGTTTTTTGATTTAGTAGGTAATATTTGGAGTTTTGATGAAATATTTTCCCATTTGTATAGCCCACTGACTAAGTAAACCTAAAATATAGTTCAATTCATCTATAGAAAAGAGTTACTGATTATTTTCATGACATAATAATATTATTGGTGAATGAAACAATGTTTTTATTGAATTATTGAAATTGTGAATATGTCATATATAATAATTATTCTATGAATGGAATATGATTTTTCAATATGTATAATGACCGTAAGGTTTTTTATGATTCAAATCTATTAAAATATCAAGGGTGATGTTATCCTATAGATGATCTGGGATTAGTTGATTTTTCATGAAAATGAGAAAGTTTTGAGGCATCATTAACATAGATACAAGTGTGAATCGTATACTAATCATTGATGGTTGATGTATATATTCACTCATAGAGACATTAACATTTTATTGAGAAGATGTTGGAAACTGAATAAATATTTTTTATTCATGATGTATTATTATCCTTGAAAATAATTAAATGAATTGATGCTTTTATTCAAAAAAATAATGTTTCATGAACCCTGTATGGTTTACAATATAACCCTTTGGTTCATGATTTATAGAATATTGTCCAATAATATTTTTATGTAATAACTTTTTATTTTATTTATGTTCTAGTATAGTCGTAGATTTTAGATATAATTCTTAATGGTTATATGGATAATAATGAGTTATAGGAAAAGTTAAAAATGGTTTAAAAGAGTGTATTACAAGAATTTAATGTTTAAAAAAATTGTTTATTAATATTTGTAATGTAATCTGTTTTATATTAGATTCCCATTTGAAGAGATATTTATTGTTTGAATATCATAGTTCCCCATTTTCAGATCACCCAGGACATATTAATATTCATAGATACCATCACAAGTATTAAAGGTTGGATGTAACGAAAAGAGACATTCCAAAATTTGCTATTGAATTATGGAATAATAAATAGGTTAATGTTTAATTATTCTTAACAACATGGATTAATTTTCCTTTTTTAGGGATGGATTGGATATATCAGATGGTATCAATGGATTTCATAGTGGGATTCTCAATGACATCTCAATAAAACAATCTAATTTTATTTACAGTTGATCGATTTAAAAAATATGTTTTTTTTATTACCATTCAAGATACTAAGTATTTGGATCAAAATTATCAACTATATAACAAGGATTAAGTAATATTAAATCTAATTACTCTCCCCTTTGTATATATCCATAATCCCATGTTCATATTAATTTTTCAGAAACTACTACAAAGGATATTGGGGAATTAATTAAATTCTACTATAGTTTCATCATCAATATAATTTAAAATCAGATTGAATTTTTCAAACATTGGAATACAAGTTCATTTATTTTTCAATGGATTTCCATGTATTTTGGGATCAATATATTTCATTGGACCAGTTTTTTCAAAAATAAATGTTTTCATTCCAGTATATATATGAAACTTTTTTAGGATTTATATAGAATGTTTTTTCACACAGTATCATGTTAGGATAAAGTATAATAAGGGATTATGACTAGACTAGAGTAGTTTGGTGAAATGGTTTAAGAGGCAAATATGATTCAACTATATATATATAATGATTAGTATATGAGAAAATGTTATAAAAAAATCGGAGTAGTTATCATTCTTTCGTGGTATGTGGTCATGTTTTTCATAATGCATCTCTATGGAATATCATATAATTTTTTTAAAACTGGGAATTTTTCTCTATGATTCATTGGACAATATGAAATCATGAAGGATTTTTTATTAGTTTCGATCAATTATCCTTGCTTCATAGTTTATCTCGGGTGTAAAATGATTTTCATATTTATTTATTTTGAAAATATGTGAAGGAATAATCTAATTGTTGATACCTAAATTAGTTTATTTGGAAGATAAATTTTAATATCAGGAACAAAGATTAAAAGGATCTTACCACTGGGGGGATGTGTTAGGGAATTAAGTGATTCACCATGTTATTGATTTCATAAAAAACTATATATATGATGAAACAATATTATAATAAAAAATTCATCGAGGGAATGATATCCAAACATGAATAATAAGTTAAAAACATTTATTAGGATTAAATTTAAAATAAATTTTACAAATTAAAAAACCCCTGAATTGAATAAGAAACCATTTTTATAAATTATTCGTTAATCAATTTTTCAAATAAATTATTAAAATATACATCTTTAATTCAAATTTGATGTAATTTTATTAATCAAATTTATTATAAAATTATATTTAATATTTTAATGATCAAATTTTAAAATATAAATCTGAAAATTTGAATTTCAATTTGGAAATCTTTGTTTTGATATTATCATCATTTTAAATTTTCATAATTCTAAAAAAACATTTATTTTTTGATTGAGAAATAATGATTTCATATTGAAATTTTCTTTCAAAATAGTTATTCAAAAAGTAAAATTATATTATTAGTGATTATTAAAATTTTGTTATTATTTTATTAATATAATATTATTATGGTTTTTGATATGAATTACATACAGGATTTTGTAATAAATCAATTTATATCAAAAGAATCATTTTTCAAAATACTAATTTTTTATTATGTTTTTTCATTTAAATTTTAAATTAAATTCACAATATTTTATGAATTAAATATTTAAAATGGATTCCAAATTATTAATAATATGTTTCATATTTACTAATTATGTCCCTATTATTTTTTGCAATTTGAATAGTAACCATAGTAATTAATGTTACCAAAGTGCGGGGTAAATTGAAAAATTGACGGAAAAATTTGATAATAACTAAAGAATGGACATAACAGTTTTAACAATTTTATTGGATGATAATATATAATAAATAATAATACAACTATTTAATAAATATCATTTTTTTACTTATATATGTTATTATAAACATTTTAATTTTTTATGTAATGAAAAGTAAAAAAACTTCACAACCTTTTATTAATTTATGTAAAAAAATTATTATGTGAATAAATGAGAGATATAATAAGATATTTATTGAATTATGAATTATTAAATATTTTTCTTCAGATTGATAATTTATTTTTATATTTTCTAATGATATATTTACATTAAAATGTTACACGATGCTTACATAAAAATTATTCAATTATTTTAAAAACCAAATTGAATCAAATAATATTAAAAACATTAAATGTATTATATTTTAGATAATTAATTTTAAAAAATAATTATATATGTGAATAAAACATGTTTGGGAAGAAGAAAATATTTTTTTCAAAATTCATTAGTTTTCATGATGTTCTTAAATTCAATGTAAGGAATATTTCAGAAAATGACAATATATATATTTATAATAAATAATATTATAATAATGATATTAAATACCTAAAAAAATATTAATACTAATTATTTTTATATGGTTTCATATATTTACAATGGTCTATTTAGGGCCTTTATTAAATTTATATACAATGTTATGACACTTAATAATTAAAAACTATTGTTTTCTAGGTATGGGTGAAGAGGTTTAACTATTGGTTAATATGATAAATATATATGTTAAATTATGATCCAAATTTGTAAAAATTTTTATTTATAATATTATATATACTCATAATAATATTATACGCAAATTTTATAATTTTTCATTAATTTTGACCTAGAAATTATTTTAAATTAAATTAAAATTTTATGAAATTACCAAATATACCCATCTCTTATAAATGAGTGCATCTTATTCTATTTTGAACACACATAAATAAAACATATTTATAAAATTGATTACAAAAAACATTACACATTGCCTAGAGACATTTGTTTGATATTAAACCTATCATTGAAAATATTCTTTTATAAACCAATGTAGATTTTCTTCTGATGTGGTATATTTTTTATCCAATTTATTTTATTTCATTTATTCTTCCACCTCAATGGAATTATATTAAACCATGCAAAAATAATTAATCCAGTATATTCCATATAATTATTTTACTCTTTTTAAATAATAACCAATATCAATTTTCACCTCCTACAAATGGAAAATGAATTAATTGTCCATTTTTATGCTGAACAACCACCACAAGAACCTATTTTATTCGTTTTTTATCTTTTTCCCACATAATTATTTATATTGAAAAAATATATATGTGTGTGTGTGATATTAATCATACAGTTATCATTATTAAAATATCATATATCATTTACCATCTCACCATTCTATTCAATAAAAATATATATTGTTGTTCATGCATACTGGTGGACTACTGCCTACAAGAAATGATGTGACTAATTTTTCATCACAAAATAACATGGATGATATATACAATTATGTTTAAAAATTAAATATATTACTATTCATATAATTATTATTCTATAAATATAAAATTATATTTTCCCACTTTATGTATTTATCATTTAAAAATATAAACCATATTCATATGTATGTACGGTCTACCATTTCCATGATAGTAATATAGTACGTTTTTTCTAAATATCATTCGAGATTAATTTATAATTTATAATTGATTTATAAGACACATAATTATTTAATTATTATTATTCTAAAAATGATAGAATAATTACATATTTTAACATTTTGAACCGATTAAATTAACTATATAATTATAAAATTATTATCATCAAAATGGAAGAATTAAAACTAAATAAGAAATAAATTGTTTATTACATGTTGATAAGTGAAATAAAGAGTATAATTAACATAAAAAGATTATCAATATTCTAATAATTTAACATGAGTATATAATTCATGAGGATAATGAATATATATGATGAGTCAGAATTGTGATAAGGGATATTATAACATAAGACACAATTTTATGGGTTATAATGATTTATTTTCAAAATATTTATCTTCCATTTATAGGTTATTAAATATTTTTTATGAATGTATTTATATTGGAACTAAAAACATAAATCAGAATTTATTACCAAATTATTTCAATGGTTTTAAAAAAAGAATATGTAATATAAATTTTGTCTTTCCTTTTAATAATAAAAATGAATGTTTTATTTTAATGTAAAAAAACAACAAGGAAATTTTTTCACTGTGAAAACAGTAATTTGAATATTTAAATCACATTGATGAAATAAATTTCATGAATGAATAATAATCCCTTTTCTATGTAATTTTATATTAAAAATAGTTTTTTAATATAAAAGGGATTTTATATATATGAAAATTTTTTACATCCAACCTTAAATGATTTTTTCAATTGATTTATTTTTTATATGGTACATGAAAATATTTTATGAATGGTTGATCCCCATTATAGATCATGAATAAGGCATATAAGTCTCATATGAATAGATGATTCCCATTATATCTAATATGATTTCCTAGTATATCTTATAAAATGGTGTTCCCAAATAGTTCCCCAAAGAATTGGGGTAATAATTATGTTTTCTATAGGATTATATTGGATATAGACCTTGTGGAAATTCATGTTGTAAGGGTTATATATTAGATTAAAATTGATGATGTACATAGTAACATGCATTATAGTTATATTATTAATAAGAATTTTTATTTAAATTTTATTATTTAAAAACATTATATAATTATCATGTTAATCGATAAATAATTATATTTGATTATAATAAATTATTTTATTAGAAAAATCAAATTAATTTTTGATCATGTTTTTCATTGGACTAATAGATAGATTATTTTTATGTACCAGTTTTATATGTTTTTCTCTGATTCTAATTTTTCAAATTTTTCCCCATGGTTGAAGGATGGTTAAGGGAAATTATTTATTGAAGTTGATTATTGTTAGTATTTTTCAGGGAATGATATCATGTTTTATTTTATATGAATTTTTTGTGGGAAAAATTGATACTAAATATAATTGAAACATTTTAAAATATGGTCTTTTTCTTTTCTTTTTTACTAATTCCATAAAAATATATTATTAAAAACATCCTATGTAATTATACTAAGTGAATGATTTTAAAAATACACAATATAATATAATTTTCAAGGCCATTTACTTATATGTAATGTTTTATGTTCAAAAAATTTCATCAATTTCATTTAAATTTAATTTTATTTCCATTTTGATTGTTTTTGGAAATTTTTAAAAGGATGCATTAAAATTTATTTGACTACAAAAGAAGATTAATATGTATTATTTTATTTTTAATGGATTTAATTCAAGATTCATGTTATTTTAAAAACACTATTGTGTATTATTTATAATTTCACTCATAAGTGTGGAGAACCTCATTTTGAAAGTGTTTCTTCTTAATGGGTTTTTAAATTAAATTACCTCATGGTCTCTATGATGGAATTAATGGACCATTATCCACATTTTTAAATGATTTTCGATCAAATTAATGGCATGGATGATGTTGTAACATGAAATTAATTGTTTTATTTAAACCTCAGTTCGAACATTATGAAGTGAGTTTTCATTTAGGATTATAACAATTCGTTGTGAGCCACATGTTTGTATATCATGCAATTTATTTCTCCCCAATTAGATTAGAATGAAATTATTAATTTATGAATTTTTTTACGGGAAATGAAGTATTTCATGGGAAGGTAAAAAGGTGAATTATGATTTATTTCAATTATTTTTATTATATAAGGTGAGAAGCATAAATAAATTTTTCTCTAACCTTTGATAGGATTTAATTAATGATAACCCTAATGTAAATGTGTGAGGGTGACAATTTTATATTCAAGAGATGTTATTCCCAACTATTATCTCCTAAGAGGACATTTTCCATTTTCCAGGTTACTGTTCCCTATGAGAGTGATTTAGATGTTCATATCATTTAGGATTAAAATATAAATATGGAAGGTGATTTTACTAATATATTATAATAATATTCCAATGTTAGAAAATATTTATTTTTTATTGATGTTTTTCCCTTTTGATAGAGTTATATATAGTTCAATACTACTGAATTTTCCTTCTTTTCACATTTTTACTCATATCGTATTATTGAAACTATTCATTAATATTTTTTTATTTTTTTTATTAATTGAATTGACAGTTCTTTTATTATTTATATTATTTATATTAATTATAGATGATTATATTATTAAAATTATTTTGAAAATGGTACTTTATAAATAGTTATAAATGAAGTAAAAATGAATTAGTTGTTTATCATAATCATAGATATCTGAAAATATAATTTTTTGAAGTGATCTAAATTTAAAGTGGTTTTCCACATCATAGATGATAAATAGAGTTGTTTAAAAAGTCATATTTTAATGATTTTTTTTGAAATATAGTATGGAAATCATTACTTTATAAATAAATTATAATTTGTTTTTAAAAAAGATTTAACCATTTTATAGAATAACAATTATATTAGGAAATTGTATTTTATGTTTCATTTTATTAGGAATCCCACATTAAATTTGAATCCCTAATTAGTATTTATGATATATTTTATAAATGGAGTAACATATAATATTTATGGAAATACAAATTTTTTTATCTAGTTCACATTATATATATATATGTGTGTGTGTGTGTGTGTGTATAGTTATAATATTTCATATTGATTCCTTTGGTGTTATTTATCATTATTAGTTTCATGGGTAGCCTTTTAATTATTTTTATAGAAACAATAATTGATCATGGTTCTCAAGGAGATAATATGTGTTATATATGGGATCTGGTTTTATTTTATTTTTTTTTGATAAATAATACAATTTATTCAATATTATTTTACGTTTTTCCTATCTTGTATGGTTATCATATGTGTTAATAATTTATATTCAATGTATCTGTTCATGTAGTTGGTGTTCAATAACTATTGGTGTGTGTAGGTGGGCTGTATATTATTTTTTCAATTTTATCTTGTTTATTTTTTTTATTTTTTTCAATTGAATAACAATTTACAGACACACTATGTCTGAATATTAATAGATTATACCTAATTATTTTTCTTATTAGACTATGATACCATTATAGCATGTGTATAGTTTGATTCACTAGTTCTTATCATAACCTCACGGTTATAATGAATTTTTTTTGGTTTTGTGGGGGAGTATTGAAATTGATATGTTAGGTTGACCAAGTCTTGTTCTCTAAATTCACAGAATTTATTTATCCCACATTAGGAAAACCATATATAAATAGTTTTCCATGGCATAAAAATTAGTTCCATTATGTATTTTTGATATTTTATAAATTTATATTGAGGGTATAAAATAATAAAATTTTAATCTTCATTACCCTGACAAACACATTGATACTGATCTAAAACTAATGTAAAATATTTAACTGGATAAAGATAAGTGATATATATATAATAATTTCATCATAATTATACGACCATACATATTATATATCACAATTATTAAAATCTATTATCATCTTATTGGTACCATAGATGTTGTTTCATTTGTGTCACTTTAATAAAAATATTCATTGTTGTACAATATTTTTTGTTTTTACATTTTTTGGTCAACATATTTGTATGTGTAATATTACTATGATTCATTATTATTGTACATTTTTTTATTAATCTATCTTGATCATGAATATTGATTTTTTTGGATTCGGTATCCCCATTTTATAAATAAAATATAATTGCATTTTGAATGTATTCTAATTAAATATAATCTGTTATCATCTTGAATTAATTTTTACTCAATTATATAAGTGGATTTGTGATAAATTTTAGAAAATATATAGTGTTATATGTTATTTCATTGAAACGAATATGTTATATGTTATAGTGTAATATTTGTATTAGAGAATAATTTCTCATTATAAACATTATTGTTGATGTTAAAAATTATGGAAAATTATATAATGAATATAAAATAATAAATGAAAAAGGATAAATTTAATCAGAAAATATTCATTATTTCTAAATTTATTGGCTATTTTATTTCAATTATGAAGGTTGAAATTATATTATTTTATAAAACAAAAAATAATAATATTTAAGTAAATGTACAATATATTTTAGAAGAGTATTAATGATAAAATAATGATACCTTTTCCATGACCTATTCGAATGAAAATTGAAATAATAGTTTCAAATCAAAAATATTTAAGTAAAATTGAAAAAATATAAAATATATACTTTTGTTTTCATAATATCTCATTAGATATTTTCAATTTTAATAAACTGTAAGATAATTTCTTATATTTCGTTTAAAATGATGAATAATAGGTAGATGTAGATTATAATTTATATAAATTTATAGGACATAGTAATAAGGAATAATATAGTATTATAGTCATTATAAATATTTATTAATATTATTAATATGATAACATAATTTTGTCCAATAATGGTGACAATGAGAACAAGTTTGATGATTTTAAAAATGAGACATGTTAGTTGGGATCACTGAATGAGATAGTCATTGAAAGAGTTTTTGGAATACAAAAAGAAATATAAAATATAAAAAATATCATCTTAATTAAAATTTAAAGACATACTGAAAAAGACAATTAGAAAAATAATATTTATTAATCCTTTTCTAAATAATGATTAATTCATATGAATTATTTCAAAAAAATGGTTTAAATGAAAAATATATTCGTATATATGATAAAATATTGATTGTGAAATATAAAAAGATAAATTTAATGCAATAATTTAATGGTAAGTGATAATTATAATATATTAAAATAAATCGTTATAATAATTTGTATGTGTAATAGTGTATAAATAATTGATCTTTAATAATGATATTATGATTAATGAGTTTGACACACAACTATAAGAAAATAATTATTCGATTTAAGTTCAATAAGATCATGTTATTTTTAAATAAATATATAACAAATGCAAGAAAATATATATTTGAGATAAAGATATATATTTCTTCATGAAATTAATTAAACTATATATGAAGCTAAATTTTATGTGAAATGATCATTTTGTTGAAATATTAATGGAATGATGTCGTTTTTCATTTGATCTAAATAAATATTAATGAATTATATAAAATTCCTAGAGTATTATGTATTATTATGAATGATATCTAGAATTAGTGATTGTTTTAAGATATTATTAATGGGTTTTCAAGTACGTTTATGAATGTTATATAACAATAATAATAATAGTTCACATACAATGAAAATTAATAAGGGGATTTTTATTAATTGAGATAATGTATAAAATACTAATATGATTACTTATCAGAAAATATGGGATCAATTGTAGTTATATTACAACATGTTTAATTAAAAAGGACCACATGGAAAAAAATATAATATTAATAGTAAATTTTTATATGGAATTATTTGGGTGAATATTTTTTTAAAGTATTAAGTGACAGAAAGGAAGTTTTTTTAACAATAAAGTGTTTAAAAGATAATTAAACTAATGTTAAAAAATCAATTATTGATTATTGAGAAATATGATACTCATTAAATAGAAAAACTAAGAATAGATTGCATTTGTAAATTATCATATTTATTTTTTGTAACTATGCATCTAAATATTGGAAACGATGTAATTTATAAATGTAAAAGACATAATAAGAAATTTGATAAGGACATTGGATATAGAACACAATGCTCCACTTTTATATTCCATTCAGTTAGTTTTATATGTCTTATGATATAATTTCTTATGGTTTTTATATAATCCCATTATCCAAATTACATTGGTTTCAATAGAAATACAATAAACATATCCATTATTTTTAATGGATAACAAACAATGAAAAAAAAATCCTTTTTTATAATAGATACCCAAGAACCATACGATGAATAATGTTCGTGATACTATATATAATATATTCTAAAATACTATATAGTTATTACATTCTATATAACATTGGGTGTTGAAAAAAAATAAACAGAGAGTGATATATTTAATCATGTGATCATTTAGGATATAGATATAGACATCCAATCGTTGGAGGATATCTTAGAGAATAGTTGATTGTTAGAGTATTAATTCATGTAGAGAGGTGTTAAAAAATTAATTTGGAAAATAATTAAGATTAAATTTTATATTAACCAATATATATATATACTTCAATACAATTCATAGAATTCTATAACTCCTTGAGTCATGAAATGGAATTAATGTTAACATAATCATATTTATTATCCATAATAAATTCTACCATGTAGTGTAAACTATGAAAAAACTGAATACATTGTTTCTATTATTTCGTAGTAGACGGTATACCTTGGATCTACTAAAATCTACTTCAATCAATTGGTTGTGCAATGGTACTCTAGCATATTACTATTTGGTCTTTTTTACATCTACAACTACTAGATCATTCTATCAGCATTCCAATGACACTCCACCTGATAGACAGTTTTTCCAACTACTCATTTCATCAAGAATATTCTCCTCCACATCCTCCCATGGTTTTTCATTTATCTTCAATAACTTAACAATATATTCAACAAAATCATTAATAATCATCTAGTGAATTAAATAATGTTTTAATATCATCATTTGGAGTATCTACAGAAATTAGGATTCTATTAACATGTTCTATAAAAAAATTAATTATATTTCTGATTCACATAAATGATAAGCACTAATTAAATCAATTATATATAAAATTTTAGTCTTCATTATATTTAAAAATAAAGGAATATATAGATATGTTCAATAATAATCCCCCATTTTTAATGATTACATAAACATAATTTGTAATGAAAAATTAAATATATATTAAGTGATAAATTTATATCAATATATTTCAAGATATATTTTTAATTGGTTATAGTAAATATATTCAAAATTACATAGATAAATAAAGATATTATTCATTCTAAAAAAGGTAAGATTTCTCAAAACAAAAAAAAAACACATCCCCACTGAATTATAAAATATTCTATCTATTAAGAAACACTCATTTGTTTTAAAAATAATCACATAATTTAAAAACAAAAAAAATTAAAATCATGTCCACTTTTTTAATTGCGAAAAAAGAAAAACATTAACTATAATTTAAGATATTAATTTTCAAACGAAAAATATGTTCATTCGAAGATAAAAACATTTAAATATTATTCTAACTTTTATTTATCATTTTATCACTTGTATAAATGATAAAACATTATGTTCATACATGGGTAAGGGATCAATGGATAATATAATGTTAATAAAATCATATTATAAAAAAATATGGAATATAAATTTTTTAATTAAGTAAATCATTTGTAATGATTTATAGATAATACCTTTTGGATCATGTCACATATATTAAAAATTTAAGGTATTATTGAATATCCGAGGATATATAGGATATATTTTGAAATTATATTAAAGAGACAACATATTATAAACGTGATAAAAAATATATCTTTTCTATGTAGATCAAGGATGATTTCCATAACTTCTATGGAAATAAATGATCATGTTTCCCCTCAATTAGAGTACTATAAACTAATATCATGATATAATTTTAGATCAATTATTTCAATGAACGAAATACCAACTTTTTTGGAGAATCAACCATTTGGTTGATCAATAATTTTTCATGATGAATTATATTGTAATCAACAAAATAAAATCATTTTTTTACCCTTAAAATTCATAAAATATTACATAATAATAATATATATGGAATAAAAATCATTTTAATGCCTATATTTTCTAATCGATATTTGGTATCCTTTTTTTCAATTTAAAATTGATAGATGAAAGATGAAATGTTTTTGGTCCTTGAGATACTATATTTTTTTGATAAACTTTTAACACTAAATTTCTAAAATATTAAAAACAATTGAAAAGTTTTGAATAAAAATTTCCATTAATTTTTGTTCAATTTAAAATGGAATTTCACTAGTAAAAATTCAAAAACATTGGTTTTTTTCTTGTGATACATTTAAAAAAATTATGATAATTTTTTCATATTAGTTAATTTTGGAAAGAGATATTTTGAGATATTGCATTACAAATTACAAATCAAATACCTCATTTTGAATTTAAAATTTTAAAATTAAATTTTCCTTTTTCATTTATCACTTGTTTCTTTATATTAAAAAAATTACTCATAAAAAATTAAATTATGTATTTTTAGCCTCGCTATATAATGTAAAATGATAGTGAAAAACATTTTTGAGTCAATGTCCAAAAAAATTTATGTTTTTAAAACATAAGTCAAATGAAGGGATGACAAAGAGTAAGATTATTTTATCATAGAAGTTTAAGTGAATACATTTATAATAACCTCATGATTGATAATGGACCACATTTTCCTTGAACATCATGAAATAAATGAGGGGAAAAAAATTTGTCATTAATTATATATTTTTTCTATAAGTCCCTTCCCCTTTTTTATTCACTAAGGAATTTTACCATTTATATTAAATGAATTTATTGCATTTACTATATAAAAAATGATGGTCTCATATGGTTAATTGGTTTTGATGGAATCATTTATATATTCATAGTATTTTTAAAAAATCTCCCAACTATAAAAAATTATTTCAAGTAAATAAATACGATCAAATATTACAAACATTATTCAACAATATAAAACATTTTTGTCTTGGATATTACGTTAAAAATAGAATTTAACATTTCATGTAATATTTAACTTTGATTAATATAAAAATTAAAATCCCTAGATAAAAATTTAATAAATAGGAGAAATAATACTACAAAAAATATACATTGTGAAAAATTACCCATAATAAAAAACAATTCAAAAAATGATTAGAACTAAAAAATATGATTTCATTTATTTTAAAAAATAATTATCGAAATGAGTTATGATTTTTAGGACAATATTTATATAGTATAAAAAATATTCAAGTAAAAAAAATTTATATAAATTATTGATTTTGATAGAAATGGAATGTTGTTGGGTGAATTTCATTTTTAAATATGAAACAATAAATTGATACATTACATTTTTGGTAAAATTGTTTTTAAAATATAAAATTATTATATTGAAGAAATATATTAAATGGTAGTTCATTAATATAATATTTATTATATATATAATTTCAATGATGATTAATCCTAAAAATATTCATACATAATTTATGTCTTAATTAATTATAATTATTCAAATGACTATTTTGTAAAAGAGAGAGAATGAAATTTATTAAGGATATAAACAATAGAAAAATAGGATCCCTTATATATACACCCCTCAAATAGATATTTATGATTTATAATTACAACCCCATAGATTTAATTAAAACAAAAGAAAAAACATTGATTGGATTCAATAGAAAACAAAGAACAACCGAACATGACATTAGTGGATACTATAAAACCAAAGCACTAACCTAATTAAATTGAAACACAATGATTAAGGTTCTTTAAGGATTTTAGAAATTATCCATTTAATATTATAAAATACATTATATATTCATTCAGTTATCTCCCATTATTGATGGATACAAATAGATATCGATATATTGAGAGAACATTGAGATCCATTAAGATATGGAAAATTAAAATGGATCAAAAAATAATGGCTTATAGAAAGATAAATATTTGGTGTCTGGATTAATGAATAGAGGATTTTTATTCAATTATTTTTTTGAAAACAATAAATTAATCCATTAACGACAATTTATAGTTCTTATGACTATATGTATCATTTAATATGTCATTGGGAAATTATGGGTCATTAAGGTGTCGAGTGTGATATTTATTCACAATACTAAGTAGATCCCCATTGTTTGATTCTTTAGCCCACAAAATACCTAGTATCTTCTATAGGTTAGATAGGAGGCTACAATTGAGTAGTTTTTATTTGTCTTCTTCCACTAATTTCCTTGTGGGGATCCACCACCTAACCATTTGGCGATCTGATTATCGGGAGGTATGGCTTCTTTCCACCATCAAGCTGATGTTTCCTGTAACACCTTACTCCATGAATTGAATCATACATTTCCTTCCATGTATGTATATAGTTCATATATATTCCTTAAAAGGAATTCAAAAATACATTAAGGATCATCAAATCTGCTCAAGAATTTAGAAATTTAATCTTCTAGATTATCCATGATCTACTATATTATATCATTTGGTTCATCAAATACATGAATTTGAAGTTGATTAATATCTCATATAATAACTATATAAAAGTATTGTTAATAAAAATGTTTTTTTAAATATAATTAAAACACCATAATATTGAGACAACGTCTACAATTCTATGATGAAACCGTATGATTCTCTACTATATTTGTAGATAAAATATATTTTTTTCTTTTGAAACCAATTTTATAAAAGATATATTTCATGTTTTAATTTGTTTTATTATGATTCCAATAATTTTTTTGATTTGAAATATTGAAATTATTTAATAATATATTTTATAATTGGATGAGAAATTATGATTGAAATTTCTATAATGTAAAAATGAGGCATCCTAGACTGGGATGCATATAAATAGGTTCCCCATTCCTGATGGTCCACATGTCCTCAAACACATCTCCAGAAATTTCAGAGGCCGCCATCTAGCAACAAGGGCCTATATTGTGTCTATGGGGAGAATATTCCCACATTACTGTATTATATCACACTGGTTAAATATAAATATTGGTATAAAATACGATAAAATAGTGGAAAAATATAAGTAATCACAATGCACAATGAAAAATAGAGACAACAGAAAAAATAACTAAAATTACAAGAATAACAAATAATTATATGTCATTTGTTTATAAAAATAGAAACAAATATATACAAGAAACTAATAATAACATGTTCCACAAAATTATAATGGAATCAAAAGACTGTCCCACACATCCCGAGCATCGGATCAGTCATCTACTATCAAGATCTATCATAAACATGAAGCAATAATGTGTTTGAGGGCGTATTCGTACCTTTATCTAATCATGAATTCATGTAATCATAGTTGAGTAATAAATGGATCCCAAAATGTGTGTGAGTTAATTCTAAGACGGCCCTAACAAATGGTGTTTATAACATTCGGTCCACGTAATAGAAATGTAAAATTATGTAGGAATAAAAATATAATATAATGTATTACAATGTAACTATATAACACATTATATGCTTTATCACATAGATGGTGTCTTTATTGGTAACCAGTGTATTAATTGATTACTAATAGTTTTCAAATAAGTCACATGATAATAATATTGATGGTACAAATATATAACAAGGATACATATAATGATATTTTATAATGAAGTTCGATTGTAAAAAACATAGAATAGTATTACTAAAGGGTAAATATTTTCTTAATAAATGTATCCTTTCATGGGGGTATGAGTATAATAAAATAATCATAGTCAAATTCATTCCTCAATGATATTTATACCAAGTTCAAGGAGATGATCCAAGGTAAAATGGGGATAAACAATGACTTTTCTCGATGGTCTTTAAGCATGGATCCTAGTTTTCAATGAAGTATCTAAGGATTGTATCCTAGGATCTATGTGGCATTAAAATATAGATCTGTTGGTGTCATACCGACATTCTATGTGAGAAAAGGATTGGGTTCTTGGTGGGCATCAACATATATAAGCTGTATCCTAGAATTCCTAAAGGGGTCTTTAAGTTCTCAAGTAATTACCTCAGGAATCCATGATGAGCTCGAGTTAGAAAACTATTAATTAGATAACAAAGTCATATATAAATAATAATTATAATTCCACTCCCATTAATTAGTGTGACATGGATAATTGAGAATTAAAACATTTAATCAATACATTTAAGGATGATTCATATTCTTATTATACTATCTAATAACAATTACACATTTAATTATCAAATTTTGTGAAAATACCTTATGTGGGTCAAGTGGAAGTGGAATGGTATTATCCATTCACAATTTCATGATACAATAATAATTTATTTTATGTTGTTATATGATTATTTTTTTCATGCTCGTACACATTTTAATGACAACTCTGTGGTCTCAAAAATTCTAAAGCACAACTCTGGAATATAATCCTACATGAGATGTCAGAAATTATGTGTGTAACAAAAAACAAGTATTCATATATTTTTAAATGGCATAACCATTTCATTAAAATGATTATAATAATGTGACAAAAATTCTGTAAATGAACGCAATGAAATCAGTGGTCCCACAACAACAATTCCAAATTAATAAACCATGATGGATGATTTATAGACATCCCACCTTATGGTCATATGACTCTCCTCCTTTAATATCATCCTCTGGTTTGGCATATAATTTTGTATATTTGAGGAAATGAAAAAAAATTCTCAAACATAGATAAATAGTTTGAGAGTAAGAGAGTATTATAATGGATAAAAAGGAATCGAGTACTTACCGTTGTATATAAAATGTGATTAACATTAGTTCTATTAGGTCTCGAATGAAGGGGATATCTTCATCCCAACCATATGCCTTAAAATGATCTAAAATAAAAGGATAGGAGTCTAATACTACTATAAATTATATTAGGTAGGAATGAGGTTATAAATTATATCATTATGTGAAAAATGTTCATCATACAAATAAAATTGAATGTTCATGGTTTATCGGCAATGTTTGACAAACAATATGCAAACTATGGATGAGTACCTGGGAAAAAGTGGAACTCTCATTTTTTAGGCCACTGTGTTAGGGTATCCTTGAACTAATCATGTATACTTGATGTTCTAAAAATTCAATCCATTCACACGAAAAGATAATATAGTGTTCCCTAAGGGAACAGTTACCTCTAACCTTTTGATCAGGTCAGGTTTCCCACAAATATGTTTTATTTGGTTTGCACAAGTCTCTGGAATCCTTGATACCTCTTCTAACTCATTAGGCACCAAAATTTTGTCCCAAATAAACCAGAAAAACCGAGTCATAAAAGATCCATACGTGACTATATAACTGGGTTCTTATAGTCTTTCTCCATTTAATGAGCTTTTCCCAGATTTCACCTCCCCTTGGTGGTGAAACACTATCTTAGAACAACTTTGGAAACATGGAACATACATCATTATACATATCCCAAGTCTCATCCAGCAAAATAACATCTCTATAACACTCATATTATATGGATACACAATCCCCATAGATCCTTTTTCTTCATTCAACAATTTGTACTATATACTTCTCAATGGTATCACCAGCATATAACTCCACTTACATGTGATCAATGATATTATATGTGTAGAAAAGATAATAGAATAGCATTAATACAATGGAGATGTCATTCAATGCATGATACCTCTAATGTAATAGCAACTGATATGTTACTGTCCCAACTCCCTCTAGGACCTCAAATGGCCCTATATAATTAGGTGATATCTTCCCCCACGATAACATCCATTTATGCCCTTCCTTGGGAGATACCCAAATAAAAACATGATCCCCTAACTCAAATTATAGATGTTGTCAATGGTGAATGACATATGATATCTATCTAGAATGGTCAGTACATAAAAAGTTCATAATAAACTGAACCTACTCATATGTATCTTGAATAAGTTGAGGACCTAGTATTTGTTCCTAAATGTTCTCTATCAACATTCTACATGATCATAACCAACTATTGAATTAGGCCTCAAAATGATCCTCTTGAATTATATCATGTAAACTATTATTATAGGTAAACTCAAAGAGAGGGATTTGATTCCCTATGAAATCATATAAATCAAGAAACGGTGATCAAAACATATCCTTAAGAACCTGTATTTTCTACACTAATTATCCATCGGTCTAAGGGTGAATATTTGTACTTAGAACCTCCTAATTTTTTATAGCATTATCAATATCCTATTATGAATAATGATTTGAAATGTGCATCCCCATGTCAAATTATAGTATGAGGGACGCCATGTTGTGGTCTGATTTCACTGACATATAGTATTCCCAGCTCATAATGTGAGAAATATTGCTAAATAATAATGAAGTGGGATTATTTTGTTAGTCTATCAATAACTACACATATAGAATCACTACCCCTCATCAATCGAGGTATGCTGACAAAGAAATCCATATGAAGATCCTCCTATTTCCATTCTAGGACTAGTAGTAGTTATAAGAATCCTGATGTTATCTAGTGCTCTAACATTACGTACTAATAAGTGAAACACCATTTTATAATTAATTTAATATAACATTTCATCCAACTCAACCAATAATGGAATCGCATGTAACACCCCGATGTTTTTATTAAATATTTTGTTTAAATAATTTTAATTCTTTACCAGCTTTAATTTCACATAATTGTGAGTTTAAAAAAACATCATGATTCCCCTTGTAAAAAATTACCATTATAACATTTCTGTTATGTTAGCAGTAATAAGTATAACTTTTGAAAATGTATGGTGCAATGAGTTCCTACCAATTATTTATGAAAAATATAAAATAATTATATATTTGTATCATTAAATTGAGTTAAATTATATTATAAAATGAATTTAATGGAATAATTATTTTATATACATAATAAAATATTTTTGATATTAATAAAATTGATATTTTTTTCATTAGGTACGAATAAATTCTATTTTATGTATAAAACCTTATATTTTTCCAATAAGATTATTTTGAAGCCTTTTTAAGGAGAACAATTTTTAATGTAAAATTTTAACACGTTAATAATTTTTATACGACACCCTAATATTTTCCATTGTATGAGGGATATAAAAATTTACATTGGATTAATTTTTGATATGTTAACAATAACATTCATGTTTTAATGAATAGAAAAAATAAACGTAATTTTTTTTTAAAACAACATTTTCATCAAAATAATTATTATAGTTAAAATATATTATTTAATGGTTTTAAATTAAAAAGATATAATATTTGTATCTATTAATATAATTTAGGTCATTGTCCTTAATTTTACAATGACTTTATATGTAATGACATTTTAATCTTTTATAATTTTTTTTTAATTTTAAAAATTGTTCCCCCATTTCAAAAATTGGATTAACATTAAATTATTTATATAAACATACATATAATGTATTTTAAAAAATGGATTCATTATTTGGAATCAGTATATCCTAATTATGTAAATAACATTCATTTATTTTTTGGAATTTTGATTCTTATATTTGGTAATTTTTATAAAATATTGTAAAAGTTAAAAAGGGCTAATTATGGTTATTAATAATTTTATAAAATTACCCTAAACATTATACTAATATCATTTGATGATTTTTTTTCTACCTAAATCATAAATGGGTTGAAATGGTATCCTTTGGAATCCACATGGATTGGAATTGTTAACAATTTTTTTATTAAATGAAATGTTAAATATATCTAACTCAAGTTTAAATAACTATATAATTTTTATATAACCTTATACAAAAGATACATTCGATTATTAATTATTATATGATGAAAAAAATGTTTTTATTCTTATTGGTAATTTATTTTTAAATTTTTAAAAATAAATAATCTTTTTAACTGTGTACATTAATGATTAAGAATTTATTTAATTGATGAAACATTATTAAAATAATAATTATTAAAATTAAAAAAACCATTGAAACAAAAAGAAAACATGAAAAATCATATTTATTGTGTATTTACCGAACATAATCATCTACGGGATGAGTTATTGACTATTTTGGGACTTATAGAAGATATCATGACTCATATATTATTTTATTTAATGAATATCAATGTTATCACATTCATGTTTTAATAAGTATAACAATTTTCATGTTTGATATTCTAGTATATGTATTTGAATACAAGTATTTTTCTAAAATATAAACAATTTATCATTATTATAATATTTTATTTATAATTTTTATTCAATATATAAGTGTATTAAATAATTACATTAATATTTCGTTATACTTATTTTATTAATCAATAATGAAAATTATTAAAATATTTAAAAATTTAATTTGGGACAATTAATTTTCCCAATAAATATTCTAGATTATCATTTCCTCTTAATAATATAATAAAATATTTCCCATCATTTAACATTTTATTATTTTAACGTTTTTAAAATTTGTTTTCTTAATAGTGTCAAAATTGACCTTATTGATTGTTTATTAAAATAACGTTTTATTAAAATTTTGAAATATATAATATTTAAAATATATGTATATATATAATAATGGAATTTTAAATAAAATTTCATGTTATTTATCTATGGTATAATTGATATCTAAATGGTAGATACTACACTGTTTCTATATTTATTTATTTGTTTTCGTAGTTAAAAATTAAATAGATTAACTAATTCTTAATTAAAATGATATTGTATAAATTGATAAAAAAATGGTAAAATTGATATTGGTGTGTGATATTAAAACCATATCTTATCTCAAATTTTATTTTTCGAAATTTTGTTGGTTTTGGGATGTGGTGTGATTTTTTTATATGTTAAAATATCATTGAGTTTCCGAAATTACCACTCACCTCAATTACAAAAGCGAACCTCGTCCGTAATTTCATTACAAATAATTGATCCTTCATTCTTGGATAACCCTAGAATCGTTCCATTCTCATACTCCCTAGTAATGAACTATATGTTATATTATTATCCAAATACCAACTCAACTTCTTTGTGAGTAGATTTAGAGGGATTAGGTCAATGAAGAGATAATCTCTTCTATCGATTCATTCGTATTTTATTCTTCTACTCACACATCATGTTTTCTGTTATTATGATGTAATAAATCTAGTATCACTTATATAATGATTAATTATAATGACTATGAAACATACATATTCTACTATGAATTCGTCCTATAAAAAATGAAATCACCAAGCATGTGTACTTACAATATTCTATCTCCATGACGTGGTGTCATATATATATACCACCACCTAAATTGTAAGGGTATAATGATTGGAATAACGACTCTATGTAATTATTATAACATGAAAATTATTCTGTAATATTATACACCATCCACTTCAATACTATACAACAAACATGGAAATGATATTGCCAGTCATGCGTACATAAGGCCTTTCGTCTCTACGATGTGACACTTTTCATTTTAAATTATTTTCATTAAATATATATTATAAAAATGAATATAATGAATTAATATCATATATATTTTACTAATTTCAATTTTGAAATGATACAACTCTAATAAAAGAAGAGGAATGAGAAATTATCTAACAAAACATGCGTAATAAAAAAATTAATAATAGATCGATGATTATTAATTTTACTAAAAAATAGATGATAATAGGATCATTTATGATATAATAAAAATGAATATGATTTTAGAATAATTCACTCATATTATTTAAATTATTATATGGTTAGTTCAGATACACATAATGGTTATCAGACCTATGTTAATGGATAATTGGTAATATTATTATTATCATAGAATTTTTATATGTGTGTATATACTAGGTTTTATTTATCATACATGTTTATGTTTCCTAATATATATTAAAAAATATTATTCCCCACATATAAAATAGTTAAAATTTAATTATTCCCAAATTATTATTTTTTATTAAAAGGTATGAAAGTAATATTTTCTTGTTTTTTGATATGAAGTATTTTTTAATATATTCCACCAAAATATGAGAAAACATTATTCCTTTGACTTATATGACATGATAGGTTTTTATATTTTCATAATGCCTTATTTCTAGGAATCTTATATTATTGGATTTCAATTTTATTTTCAGAGAAATTATTATCTTTATAAATTCTGTGGAATATTTAGAAAATAATATGTATTTTAACAAAAGATGATATTTTACTCATGAAATAATTTGAAGTGTTCAATAAATTTTTTTTATATCTAATATGTAATTATTTAATAGGTTTATGATTCAATTATAATAACACTGTTATTCGTATTGTTTTATTATGTCATTTATGAAAAACTATTTATGAAAACCATTTGTTTTACCTGGATTATATAATGATTTAATAATCCCTATGATACAAATTATTATACTTGGGTGATGATATGATAAACAGTTTAAGTTTTTTTTTCAAACATAAGAATGATTTATTTATTAGAAGGATGAGACCAATATCTACCTTCAATGAATTGAGAAAACATTTATATCTCTTGAGATAGACAAGGCTGGAACTAAAAATTATCTTTGTTCGGTAATATAGGGCTGCAATGAGGAGTGAGCTTAGTTCATTAATGGACATTTTCCTCAATTATGGTCTATGAAATGAGCCAGGAAAAATTTGAAATAATATTATATTCTAATGAGTATGCCTAAAAATTTCAATTATTATGACATAATAATTAGGAATAAGTTCATTTATTCATATGAAAATCAATGATTTATCTCATGGAATTATATCATGATATTTCATATATATTGTACTATTTTCAAATGTTATTTTATTAAGTGTTATGATTATCACATGATTTTCATCTCCATATTTACCCTTACAACGAATTTGAGATCACCCATTTTATGTTACTTTTCCTTTTGTCAAGAGGAAGGGTATTAAGTGAGATATGATCACAAAATGTCTATTAGTAACTTAATATGTTGGAGTTAATGCAGATGTCTAATAATAAAGGGGTTTATGTTTCCTATTATCTAAAGACATTATACCTATGTGACTATGTTGTGACATTGTTATATTTTGGACTAGATATTCTTAATTTTTATGTAATATATATTTTTTTAACATATGGTTAGTTATTTTTTTATTTGAGGAAATTTATAGTTTTTCATTGGAAACTGGGTTGAGAAACACATAAGAATAAAAGTAAAGTTATGGTGAAGTATAGATTAAAATCCCAGTTTTAAAAAAAATGATCATGAATAACCTATGATAGAACCTAAAATATCTGAAAATGGAATTTTAATCTTTATTGTGTGGATTTCCTATTATGGTTATTGTTTCCCATAACATGGTCCATTGTTTTATTCAATGTAATGATCTCAAAGGATGAAGGTAAATATTGGATTAGATGAGAAATGAATGTATTTTCCTCCTCAGTAACTTAATGTTATGGGATATTAGATGAAAATCATTTTTCTTTGTTCAAAAAAATTTCTCATGCTCTAAATCACGAAATACATCAATATTTAGAAATTAGAAACAAAATTATGTTAATTACTTCATGAGTTAGAATCATCTTTATTTTAGTGTGTCTTATGATCCACTCATGGATGAACAATGTAGTAGTGCCGCTGAAAAGATATTTTTAGTAATCGATTATTAATAAAATGATAAATTCAGCTTGGTAGTATTTTATATGGATGGTGAAGCTAAACAGTGGTGGAATATACACAATAATATGTGGCAAAGAGATGAAATTGAATCCATGGAAAGGTATGAGTTTAGTAATTTATTTTTTAATGAGTATTGTCCTCATATTCATAAAAGAAATTTTGAGAATGAGTTCCTTGAACATATGAAAAAGGATGATGAATCCCTTGGAACCAATAAATTTTTTTACAATGAATATAAAGTAATCTATTTGAATTATTATCCAAAAAAGAGTAAAATTTCATAATTCTTTAGTGGCTTAAATCTATGCCTGCGATGGGAAATAGCAGTCTGCGACATCAATAGCTATGATGAAATCGTTCAATATTCTTTCAAAGTTGAGATGGATATTGGTGTAACCAATTAGTAATATGGGATTAATAGTATGAGAAAAATTGAATTTAATAGAAAATATAATGACCAAACAAAAATGGAGATGGGTTTTACCTTATGTTCAATGTGATGAATGAAACATATTGAAAATTTAATTTGAAGACTATAAAATGTTTTATGTATGGGAGTAATGTTCATCGAGCAGTTGAATAATCAATTTAAGATAATCTATCAATTGATAAATAAATATGAACATTGATAAAGAATTTACTCAATCTTATGTGACTTGATTCAATAAATTATGTTTATTTGTCTAAAATTGTAAAGGAGAAGATCACAATTAAGAATACAACCATTATAAGTGTCTTTGAGGATGTCATTCTAGAGGAATTGTGAGGCATTCCACCAAATATTGTTTTTTTATTTTCAATATATCTCATTTAGGGTTTCATTTCTATTGTAAAGATATCAAATTAGATGACCCCAATAGTGTTATAAGAATTTAAGATGAAAAATTCTTGATTGTCTTGACAATTTATTCATACACATTTGTGCATCACCTTAGGGTGCACCAATTCTATTTATTAAAATTAAATATAGATCAATGAGACATAAAATTGATTATCAAGAACATAACAAAATCACTATCAAGAAAAAAAATATCCCCTAACCCCTCATTATTTACTAATTTTACCAACATTGAAAAGATCAATAACTTTCCAATATTGATCTCCATTTTGGATATCAACAAATAAGAGATATTAAGGGTGATATAACAAAGGGGTAATTCCATATGAGGAATAGAGATGAAATTTTTCTTAATAATTCCCCATATATCGTCATGGTTCCAATTAATATAGTGTTTATAGAATATCTATATTAATTTTGGGTAGTATTTATAGATGATCTTTTTTTTCTATTTGAAGGTAAAGGAAGAGAAGTGCAATAACATGAAAATTGTACTAAAGACCATATGAAAGATATGTTTTAAAAAAAATTAAACATGTTTGAATTTTGGATTTAGAAACTTTTTTGGGTCACATAATATCAATAGTGGGGATATATATTGATCCATACAAAATAAATGTTATTGAAAGTTGGATGAGACTAAAAATGGTTACTGAGGTCCAATGTATTCATGGTTTGGCAAGATATAATCAGTGTTTTTTTAATGATTTTTTCCGATTAAATTATAAAATCACCAAGATGACTAAATATGATTTAATTTTATGATGGTGGAGGAATGTGAAGATAATTTCAAAGATCCAAAATGAAATTTATCTAGTGGACATTTGCTCACAATTATTTATAGTGGAGAACACATAATGATCTATAGTGTTGAATACAAGAATGGGATCGGTTGTTCTATCATGAAATATGACATGATGATAGCTTATGCTTTACAAAAAATAAAAATCCATGAGAGAAATTTAACAAATCGTGATTTGGGATTATCTATGTTAATATTTTCACAAAATATATAGAGGATTTATATTTATGGTGAATGGAGTTATTTTCATACTGATCATAAAAGATTAATGTATATTTTGACACAAAAAGGATTTGAATGTTTGTCAAAGATAATTGTTGGAATTGATTTATGATTATGACTACAATAAACATTACCACCCTATGATCAAAAACATGGTGGTAGCTTCTTTGAGTTGAAAGGACGTTTCTAGTCTATCCATGATGAGGGTCACAAAAGAACCAATATTTAAGGTTTTTCAAAGGATGCCTCTTCAAATTATAACATAATGGGGGAAATCATGTCTTTATCAAATTATTTTCAACCATCTATAAAAGTGACGATTAAGGAATCATAGAATGATGATGTAGAAATATAAAAAAATGGGATACATTCTTTAATTCAACATTAATTATGATGGAATAATAAGGTTCAAGAACTAGGTTTTTATTCCTCGTATATTAGAATTTAAAAAGTGGATACTGAATGTGTCTCTTGTTATTAATTATCTATTCATCATGGATGAATAAAATATATACAAGGACATGATAGAGTATTTTTGGTGGTATGGCACGAGAATAGATGTTACTGAATATGTCTCTCGATGCTTGATTTTGCAAAATGTTATTTCGAAGGGACATAAGTATAAAAGGATTTCACAATGATTAACCATAACAAAATTTAAATCGTAAAAAATAACTATTGAATTTATGACCGACCATCCAAAAATATCTAACACCCAGATGTTTTTATTGTGTGTATTTCCTATTATGGTTATTGTTTCCCATAAAATGGTTCATTGTTTTATTCAATGGAAAGATCTCAAAGGATGAAAGTAAATATTGAATTAAATGAGAAATGAATGTATTTTCCTCCTCAGTAACTGAATGTTATGGGATATTAGATGAAAATCATTTTTCTATGTTCAAAAAAATTTCTCATGCTCCAAATCATGAAATACATCAATATATAGAAATTTGAAACAAAATTATGTTAATTCCTTTATGAGTTAGAATCATCCTTCATTCAGTGTGTCTTATGATCCAATCATGGATGAACAATGTAGTAGTACCGTTGAAAAGATATTTTTAGTAATGGATTATTAATAAAATGATAAAGTCAGCTTGGTAGTCTTTTATATGGATGGTGAAGCTGAACAGTGGTGGAATATACACAATAATATGTGGCAAAGAGATGAAATTGAATCCATGGAATCGTATGAGATTAGTAATTTATTTTTTAATGAGTATTGTCCTCATATTCATAAAATATATTTTGAGAATGAGTTCCTTGAACATATGAAAAAGGATGATGAATCCCTTGGAACCAATAAAATTTTTTACAATGAATCTAATGTAATATATTTGAATTATTATCCAAAAAACAGTAAAATTTAATAATTCTATAGTGGCTTAAATCTATGCATGCGATGGGAAATAGCAGTCTGGGACATCAACAGCTACGATGAAATCGTTCGATATTCTTTCACAGTTGAGATGGATATTGGTGTAACAAATTAGTAATATGGGATTAATAGTATGAGAAAAATTTAATTTAATAGAAAATATAATGACCAAACAAAAATGGAGATGGGTTTTACCTTATGTTCAATGTGATGAATGAAACATATTGAAAATTTAATTTGACGACTATAAAATGTTTTATGTATGAGAGTAATGTTCATCGAGCAGTTGAATAATCAATTTAAGATCATCAATCAATTGATAAATAAATCTGGAAATTGATAAACAATTTACTCAATCTTATGTGACTTGATTCAATAAATTGTGTTTATTTATCTAAAATTGTAAAGGAGAAGATCACAATTAAGAATACAACCATTATAAGTGTCTTTGATGATGTCATTCTAGAAGAATTGTGCGGTATTCCACCAAATATTTTTTTTTTCAATATATCTCATATAGGGTGTCATTTCTATTGTATAGATATCGAATTAGATGACCCTAATAGAGTTGTAATAATTTAAGATGAAAAATCCTTGATTATCATGACAATTGATTTATACACTGTTGTGCATCACCTTAGGGTGCACCAATTCTATTTATTAAAATTAAATATAGATCAATGAGACTTAAAATTGATTATCAAGACAATAACAAAATCACTATCAAGAAAAAATATCCCCTAACCCCTCATTATTTACTAATTATACCAACATTGTAAAGATAAATAGCTTTCCAATATTGATCTCCATTTTGGATATCATCAATTAAGAGATATGAAGGGTGATATAATAAAGGGGTAATTCCATACGAGGAATAGAGATGAAATTTTTCTTAATAATTCCCCATATATCGTCATGGTTCCAATGAATATAGTGTTTATAGACTATCTAGATTAATTTTTGGTAGTATTTATAGATGATATTTTTTTCTATTTGAAGGGAAAGGAAGAGCAATGAGATAACATGAAAATTGTACTAAAGACCTTATGAAAGATATGTTTTAAAAAAAATAAAACATGTTTGAATTTTGGATTTAGAGACTTTTTTGGGTCACATAATATCAATAGAGGGGATATATGTTGATCCATCCAAAATATATGTTATTTAAAGTTGGATGAGACTAAAAATGGTTACTGAGGTCCAATGTATTCATGGTTTGGCAAGATATAATAGATGTTTTTTTAATGATTTTTTCCGATTAAATAATAAAATCACCAAGATGACTAAAAATGATTTACGTTTATGTTGGTGGAGGAATGTGAAGATAATTTCAATGATCCAAAATGAAATTTATCTAGTGGACATTTTCTCACAATTCTTTATAGTGGAGAACACATAATGATCTATAGTATTGAATACAAGAATGGGATGTGTTGTTCTATCATGAAATATGATATGATGATAGCTTATGCTTTACAAAAAATGAAAATTCATGAGAGAAATTTAACAAATCATGATTTGGGATTAGCTATGTTAATATTTTCACAAAATATATAGAGCATTTATATTTATGGTGAATGGAGTTATTTTCATACAGATCATAAAAGATTAATGTATATTCTGACACAAAAAGTAGTTGAATGTTTGTCAAAGATAATTGTTGGAATTGATTAATGATTTTGACTACAATATACATTACCACCATATCAACAAAAACATGGGGGTAGCTTCTTTGAGTTGAAAGGACGTTTCTAGTCTATCTGTGATGAGGGTCCCAAAAGAACCAATATTTAAGGATTTTCGAAGGATTACTCTTCAAACTATAATGGAATGGGGGAAATCATGTCTCTCTCAAATTATTTTCAACCATCAATAAATTGACGATTAAGGAAGCATAGAATGATGACGTAGAAATATAAAAAATATGGGAAACATTCTTCAATTCAACATTAATTATGATGGAATAATAAGGTTCATGAACTGGGTTTTTATTCCTCGTATATTAGAATTTAAAAAGTGGCTAATGAATGTGTCTCCTGTTATTAATTATATATTCATCTTGGATGAATAAAATATATACATGGAAATGATAGAGTATTTTCGGTGGTATGGCACGAGAATAGATGTTACTGAATATGTCTCTCGATTCTTGATTTTGCAAAATGTTATTTCTATGGGACATAAGTATAAGAGGATTTCACAACGATTAATCATAACAAAATTGAAATCGTAAAAAATAACTATTGAATTTATCACCGACAATCCAAAAATATCTAACATACATTATGATAAATGGGTTGTATTTTATTTATTTTTGTTGTCCTAACCCATTATTTTTATTATAAGGGATTTCTATCTTGACTATCTTTCTAGGATATATTTAAACGAAGCTGTATGATTTCATGTAGTACCACATTCCATTATATCATATCGGGATCAAAGGATTTTCACAATGTTCTGGAAAATCCTATGGAATTATTTGGATACAAAGATCGGTCTCAAAATATCTCACCATCCACAGATAGATGATCAGTCTGAGAGGACAACTACAAATCAATAATACACATTGAGATATTTCCTTATAGATATCAAAGGTGTTTGGGATAAACACCAACATTTGATAAAACTAGTATAGAACAATTGCATTAAATACAGTATTAAATGGATTAATATGAATCGCTCTATAGAAAAGAAGTATAAAACTGTGGAATTATGGGATGAATTTTGGGAAATAATGGTATTAATACTTGATATTCAGGATAAAATGGAAGAAAATGTCATATCTATTAAACAACACGTAAGAGAATCTTCGAGTCGATAATATAATTTGATAAAACCCGGTAATAAGACCATGAATTTGATGTGGGTGATAAGGTGTCTCTATAAATATCAACCTGGAAGAGTGTAATGTGATTTGGAAATAAGGTCAAGCTGATCCGTAGGTATATCAGTCTTTTTGAAATTCTAGAACATTTTGGGACGGTAGCATAATGATTTTCACTCCAACCAAATATATATCATGTTTTATAAGTCTTCCATATTTATGTTCAATGAATTTTCATACCTAATCCTTAACATGTACTAAATTCAGAATTCATATCACTAGAGGAAGATCATTCTTATGAAGAACAACCAATATAGGTTATTGATTGTAGTGAAAATGTTATGAGATCCATGACCACTAACCGGGTATAATTATTATGGATAAAACAAAAACATGAGTAATATATGTGGGAATGTAATTATGAGATGAGATAGATGTATCCAAATATATTTATATCCAAGTGGTGAATTTCGGTTGTGAGATATAGATTAATTGGGGTTTCATATAACACATGGTTTTCTTAACCAAATTTTTTCATTAAATAATTTTAACTCTTCAATAGATTTCATTGCATGAAATCATATTTCTAAACAAACCAATAGATTACCATAATTTAAAATTAACATTAAAACCTATCAATCATGTTATTGGGAATAAATATAAATGAATTTTGAAAATGTATTGTGAATTCATTGGCTATAAATGATTTATGAAAAATATAAATCAAATATATATTTGTATTAATAAATTGAGTGAATTATTAATAGTAAATGGAATTAATTACATATATAGATATTATATATTGATAAAATATTTTTTATATTCATCAAAAATATATAAAATTTACATTGGTTATGAATAAAAAATATTTTATTTATAAAAACCAATATTTTTTAAAGGATTAATTTTAAAACCATTTAATGGAAAAATATTTTTAATATATATTTTTGACACATTAATATTTTATAAATAACAAAAAAATTTATAGATTTTAAAGTTTATATAAAAAACTACATTGGATGAGGTTTTGATATTTTTTTGATTACTTTCAAGTTTTTTTGAATAGTAAAAATACAGTAAAGTTTAATTTAAAACAACATTTTCTCATAAAACAATTAATATGGTAAAATTATATTCATTAATGGTTTTAATGTATAAATAAATAATATTTTTACTTATTACTATAATTTAGTTCATTTTCATTAATTTTACAATGAATTTAGTTGTAATAACATTTCAACCTTTTTTAAATTTTTATCCTTTAAAACCAGCACTCCTATTCCTACAATGGGAATAATTTTAAATTCATTTCAGAAAATAATTTTATCTTAATTTTGAAATATATATTCCCTATTTTGAATCTACAGGTTCACATTATGTAATTATAATTTTTTTATATTTGTGAATATTGAATAGTAACATCGGCAATGTTTATTAATTCAGTAAAAGGGTAAAACAAGTAATTATCAGTATAACTAATGTAAAACAATTACCCTAACACTTTTTATAATATCACTAGATGAGTTTGTTTCAATGTAATCCTTCCTTGGGTAGAAATGATATTTTTTTATACCATGTTGACTAGAATTTAATACCTAAATTATTTTATTTAATGAAAATTCAAATATGTTTCACTCAAATTTTAATAACATTTCATTTTTAATATATGAATATTAAAAATATAAATTTAATAATAAATAGGAATTTGATATAATTATTTTTCATTATCATGGTTATTAATTTACTATTTTTATGAAAAAAATAATTACCTAGATAGATTACATTGATGATTAAAATATTATTTAATTGATTAAAATTGATGAAAATATTTTTTTATTAAAATGAATATAACCATTAAAAATATATATACATGAAAATATCTTATTGGTCAATTATTTCTCAACCATATAATCCATGATTAATTTTATTTACCATTTATGCCCATAAAGAAGTTATTAATAGACCTATATATCTTTATTTCATGATAAGAAAAAGTTCTAAACATTGTGATTTAATAAGTATAAAATTATTAATGTTGATTTTGACAAAAGATATATTTATCTAAAAGTATTAATTAGGAATTTAATTTATTAATCATCCTTATTGAATTTTCATTTTTAATTTTTATGAAATATTGAAATATGTTGAATAATTAATATAAATGAGGTTTTTATTATTTTATTCATAGAGAGAAAAAATAAATGATATTAAAATACCAAAATAAATATAAATTTGAAAAATAATATGTCATATTACATTTTAATATTACCTAAAACTCATAGTAATTAAATAAATTATTTTGGTTAGAAGTTATCTTGTTATATTAATTGTCTCAATAATCAAATAATTGACTTGTTTCAAAGTTGATAATATTGATTGTATATAAAAATAATGTTTTATTAAATTTATTAGAAGTGATATTTTCTAAAAAATTTATATATAAATTATGTTATGGCCTAAATTTTTTAAATTTATTTATTTGTGGTCTAATTGGAAGGAAAAAAGGTAAATAATTCAACATTTTATTGTTAATCTATTTGTAACACTTGTTATATTTGTATATTTTTTGTGGATTTTGTATGTTTTTTTATTTTATTATAAATAATTATTTCTCAATGTTTTCCATAGTTCCCCTCCCCATAATTATAATAGGGCATCTCCTCTCTCATTTATTAATAAATCATTGAGCCTCAAATCACATATATCTACTGAAATTTTCAATTCTCATTTTCCGTAGTAACATTATATATGTTTGGGTCATCTATAAAGACCATCTCTAGTGCTTTATGTGGAGATTTAGATGGAGTATTTCAAATAAGATGTAATCACCTCTATCGATTCCTTGAAAAATCATTATTATTCTACTTCCTCTTTATGACTTTTATCATTATAATTATAAAAATAGTGTAGATTATATACCAACATTTAATTATAACTATGAAATACCACTTTTTCAACTTTTATCCATCACATGATAAACAAAATCACCACACATTTGTACATACGACTTACCGTCTCCATGCCGTGGTGTAATCTATTTTCACCACAACCGTACTTGGATGTGTATTATTATTGGAATAATAATTAATTTTATTAATATAAAATTATATTGATTCTAAAATATTATACACCATAAAATTTAATACCAATCATCAATTATGTAAATTATATCATCTCAAATGTGTACATTCGACCAACCAACTCCATTCTGCAATGAGATTTATTCTGAATGATCCTCCTTAAATCCATCTTATATAAACTAATTTAATGAATTAATATTATATATATTATACTAATATATTTTTGAAGATGTTATATCAATAACCTAATAATAGGAAGAGTAACATAATCAATGAAACATGTGTATGGAAAAATTAATTTAATACATGATAGAAGAATAATAATGTTTCTAAGAAACATATGATAATATGATGATATATGATATCATAAAAATTCTTATGATCATGTAATAATTCAATGAAATTAATTAAATCATTATATAGGTGTTTCATAAACTTATGAAGGATAATATAGCTATGATAAGGGATATTTTTTAATCTCATTATTATCTAAGATTGTTTATAAGTATGTATATAATGGGATATATTTATCATACATGTACTTTTTTCTTGTATATTTAATCCAAAATTAATCTTAATATTTCAAAAAAAATTATTTCAATTTTTTCCAATTAGTGAAATTTTATTGAACATAAATAAATGAATCATTTCGAATTTTTCGATACAAAGGCAATTTTTTGCTTATATGAAAAAAGTATGCGAATAATGAATCAATATAACTTATATGGCATGAATGGTTTTAATATATTAATAATAATGTTTTTATATGAATCTTCCTTTATAAAATTTTATTTTTATTTTCAGTTAAATTTTTTTTAAAATTTTTTTTTTGTGTTTTCGTAAAATAAAATTTTCGTGATGAAAAAAAGTTATTTTTCTGAATATTTAATTTCATGTGTTCCATGAATATTATTTTCCATATAAGATGGACTTATTTAATAGGGTTATCTTTCAAGTATATTATACCTCTTCTTCATATGGTTTTACTATGTTTATATGGAATTATATTTTTGAAATCCATTTGTTTTACATGAATTATGCTATGACTAAATGATGTTTAAGAAACCCATTTTATTCCTTTGGTTATGCTATTCTGATTGATTTATGTTTTTGGGTAACATATAAGAATTATTTCATTATGAGATGGGTGGGACCTATATATCACAGCAATTCATTAGGGAATGATTTATATCTCATGAGATATATTGGGCTGGAATGCGAAATGATATTGGTCCAGTAATATATGTATGGATTGAGGAGTTAACTCGGTTCAGAAATTGACTTTGTCCTATATAATGTTTATGGAAATCAGCTTAACTAATACGAAATAATTTTATTTGATGATATGTATTAATAAAATTTATTATCTTTTGTTATGACATTTGGGATTACGTTTATTGATTCTTAATAATTTTTATGAGTTTTCCCAGTTAAAGATATCACAATCCTTCATAAGCTTGATATAATTTTAAAATATCATTTTTATGCTTCCTGCTTGGTATATGGTTGGTATCTCTGTATTTACCCTTACTGAGCATCTGATCTCACACATTATTTATATTTCTTTTCCCCATGCTAGAAATATGGGTATAAAGATGGATTTTTAAAAAATGGGACATTTTATGAAGGAATAAGTTGGAGTTACTGTTGATGTCTTATTAACCAGTCAGTTATGATTACAAGATTTGAATGACCCTATACATATATGGTCTTTTAGTTACATGTTAATTTTTCATAACGAATATTCATCAATGTTGATATAATGTCTTTGTAGGTAAATATTTCTCTATTTATCATGTATATCAATATGTTAATGAGATTCCTAGATGAATTTCCCACTAAAAATTATGGGAATCTTTCCTCAACTCCTCTTTCATATATGTAGGAACTCATGAATTTCTAGGAATACACAATATGTTTTCTCCAAATATATACCAATACATAGGTGGATTATCTTCTGATATACTCTCATAGTGAATCAGGATTTCAGTATCTTTAAATTTTATACCCTTGACCCTCTAGAAGAGGTAAGATATAACTATAAATGGTGAGAGGTAATCCCTATTCTTAATATCATGAAACTCTAGATAAAGTTCATAAAATATGACCTCTAACTATTTTTCAATACTGTATTTCCACAACTAAGGTTTTTGAGTTTTTCATCTCTGTGCATCTGCAACCCACATTTCCCTTCATTGGCATACAAAAATTATTAAATTCAATGCATTGTAGATATTCAAATCATATCTACTATTTGAGGTTTATATCACACTATGTAATGATATTTTTAGGATATTTTGTTCCATGACTAGAAAATGTACTCACCTAATATATATATTACCAAAAAATGTATGGCATGGACAAATACTTCTAGATAATGGTCGTTCATTTGATAATTTCTTTCATTAGTCCTCAATAGTCGATATCCATACAAAATGGATCTATCCTCTTATATCATCATTTCGTTTATTCTAGTGCATGACAGATCAATTAATATGGTGTAACCTCTCCCTAGATAAAGAATAATTATAATATGTGTTGAGATAATCCTCCATTTCATTTCCTGATTGTATTTTTCGCAATCTTTTGAACAAAAGAACATAACACATTTCCTGGTAAAGAATGTAAGAGCTTAAACAGGATGTGATATGTTCTTCATGAAACACTTGTAATATCCATCCATCCCCAAGAATCTTTTTATATCAAACTCTTTCTTAGTATTCTCACCATAAAATTCAACACTATCATTTTCAGGGTCAATAAATATGCCAAATTATCATATACTACGACTTCAAAAGTGAAATTTTTCAATGGAGAAGTGGGACATAGAAATATTTCCATAAATTTGATGCTCTATCAGTGCATTTTGAATGATCTCAAAATGTTTTACATGGTCTCTATGAGTATGATAATACACAAAGATTTTTTCAACACATATCCCAACAAAAGAGTCCAAATTGGGTGGAACACACTATTTGTCAGAGAAATGAAAAATTCGATTAAGTTAATATGATTGATTGAAATTAAAAGTTACTCATAAAAACCATACCTACTATGGAATGTTATTAAAGGTTTGCCTTATCGAATTACTATAACATGGTGATATCTCAACCACATGTCAATCATAGAGAAAACTGTATCTCTGTGAAGTAGGTCAAAGATATCATCAATATGAAGAAGTGGATATCAGTTCATGTTGGTAAGACTATTCGATTATCTATAATACACACAAAAATGTAAGGTTAAATAACACTTATTTTTTAAAATAACTAGCCAACCACAAGAGGATGTACTGGTATTTATAAATCAATTGGCCTATAAATACATTAACTTCCACTTGTTCTCCTAAAGCACCATTGGATCCATCTTGTATAGAGTAAAGGACATTAATGTTCTCCCAAAACAAGATCTACATATATATAAAGTATTTATCTAGAATATTCATCTGGAAATACATCCCTAAAATATCCACTACGATAGAGAAATCATCTTATCATAAAACCTAACACTTGCTGATAATATTTTCCATCTAGGTGGTTTATCCACCTTGCTAATGATTCTTTGGTATCACACTATAATCCTAGAAATCCCACTAACCATTAGGTAGATTAGTACATTTTCATTATTATGTAAATGATACCCATTGGAGATAACAGTATACAAAGATATAATATAGTGATAACTAATCAATTGCATGAATGATGTGGAAGACAGTGATATAAATGAAAAAAATTTCCCATATGAAAGAGTAACTGCAGACCTCATGAGGAATGAACCTACATGGGATTATTCACTCTTTTTATATCACTAATGGTGTGTCTAGGTTCACTACCACATAGTAATATTGTGTCTCTAGTCTATGAAATTTCAATATAGATGTAGAGATAAAAGATTTTGAAGAACCAATAACAAATAAATAAGATACTATTGTATATTCCAAAAAATAGATCCTCAAACAGTAGATGATTATGTAGCCTGATGCTCTAGAACTGACTGTAGTGCACGAAACTAGCATGATCCATTACCGTATGGAAAAGCTTCACTACAATGATCATTACAACTCGGTTGGTGCTTCTTGTGATTATGGGTTTGGCAACCATAACCATGAATTATCCTCAACCTATCTTGTCGGTTCCTACTCTAACTCCATGTATGATGCAGTGAAAAATAACCTACTATTAGTGATGGAGTCGAAATAGACCCTTTTCAACTTGAAGATGGTGTTTGTTTCGATATAATATTTGATATTCTTCATATGGATGGAATACCTACACTCCATTGGGTATCTATCATAATGAAGGATAAATTTCACCGATAATACATACTAATGACATGCCATGGATCTATCATGATGGACACTATGGGAATCACTACACTAATGAAAAACCCTGGGGAATGTTCCTAATAATCGAGATTACTATTGGCATACCGTGACATGGGTCCTCTTTGATTTGTACTATTGATGTCTCTATGGTTATTCTCAATTACAATAGCTTGAATGTCTATTTAAAAAAATGGTAAGTGAATGAAATACACCTCCATAGGGATGGAATACTAGACCCATCCTTGAAGCATCTAGCACACAAAAGATCATCAGTAGCTAGAAGTATTGTAATGCATTGAAACTCCATGAGACATGCAATAATATTCCCGAACTAAAATAGAACCCAATTTGTGATGCATGAACTCATTGGATCTATCACCTATCAATGTCTTAGGAAGGAACTTCTCTTAAAAATGGTATTGAAGTCAACCCATATCATGTCTTGATGGCAATCATCATAAGAAAAAACATCCCTTAAATGCTTGACCAAATATCGAATTATGTATGTTGTAAGCATGCCCCTCTGTGGATGCATTCCAAAATGAAAATATATATATAGTATGGCCTCTATCCAAGAATAATTAGCTGGTTCACCACCATTCCATGAGTAATTTGGTGGATGTAGCTACTGGAACTAGTGAGTCAGATTATCCATCGTTGTTTCAAGATGTGGAACACCATGAATGGATTACATCAGATGTAAGAAAATTTAAAAAATATGTCATTCAGGTCTTAATTCAGGTACAATAGGTGGTTCGTCAAGTGGAAGTCTTAGACATAAGACTAGTGGCTCAAGTCCCACTGCATATGGAGCATTTTCTTCACCACCATCCTGGCATACGATACAAGTGTATGGCCTTTAAAGATACGAAAACTCGCAACCTAGGGCATGTTACCCCAACTACGCACTAATATGTCCCTCTATCAGTATTTTCTCAAGTGTATGTTTCATTTCTATCTTAATTTAATTGATAGGTTCACTCTAATACCATTCATGATCAAGACAATGTGGGCTAAAGATGTTAAACCAATTAATATTACATGTCATGATTCACTTTAAAATGGATATTAATTTCAAATGAATGATTTCCTATACACATTATCAATGAAAATGTTTACTATTTATTTATATCATAATTGATTAACTATGTTAATTATTCATTCTAACCCACGAGGGACAATACACCTCGTGAAATTAGATACGAAATAACTCAACTGAAACAAAAATTAATATACATTCAAGCTAAATATCACATCATCAATAAACTATCAGAGTCATATAATGAAATTAAATGTAGTTAATGCGTCTATATGGAATGGAAAATTGAATTTAATGTGAAGCATGTTTCCTATAATGATTCATAAAACAATGCTAAATTCCATTTTTTTCATCGAGCATGGATGAATGAATCCTCAAATAGAAAAATAATTAAAAAACCATAGACCATTTGTGTCACCCAAAAGTGAAATAATGATGTCTATTATAGGGAAATGAATATCAACAATTATAAGTTAGGCATCTTGATTTTAACCCCAAACATAGGTTCCTGTCACCCATAAATGGAATATGACAATATTCCAAGCATAATGTTTTCAATCTATTCTATAAAAAGATAATGTATGAAAGGAAATCCCCTGGATAAAAAATTGTGAGGTCCGGGAACCTGATGCCACTTAATAGGACTCTCAGGGATGGTGGGCCACATGGCCTGAATCGCATCAACCGAAATGCTAGAGGCTAATGGCTTCCATTTTGGAAACACGATGTTTCCATGGGGAGAATATAACCACATTACCAAAGTGTACCACTGTGTATAAATAAAAACTGTAGTAAAATATATGTTAATATTGCAGAAACAATATATGTAAAGAGATTCCCATCGGAAAAAAGAGACAATAGAAACAATAAATGAAATTAATGGAATAACTTATGATGATATCTCTTAAATATAGAAAACTAGAAAATATATATAAAATATAGAAGGCATATCATGTACCTAAAAAGTATAAATGAAATAAAAATACTATCCCAAGAATCCTGAGCTCCAGCTCAGTAATCTTCTACAAAGATGCATCTTAAGTAGAAAGAAATAATCTATTCAATGATATATGCTTTACTTTGTCAAAACTTTCATTGGTGTAATCTACTCAGAGTATCAAATGACACAAAGATAGGGTGTTAGATAAATCTCAGTGGGCCACAACCAAGGGTGACCAAAACATCTAGATCATGTAATGGAAATATATCAAAATGAAGGAATTCATATATATTGTGAATAAGTGAAATGTAACTAAGTACCCAAGTACCTAGTTTAGCCATCTACTAGTGTCTGCACATGTAACCAGTTCATTAATTGATTCTTACCAGTTTACAAATTAGTCACATGATAGAAATAGTAAAGGATCCAATATGTAACAATGAAACCTATATTGATATTTTATAATGATATCACAAAATAATAACCAATGCATCATAGACCAATAGGGTCATAAAATCAGTAATATCTATATAATATAATGTGTGTATGAGTGGATAACATGGATAATAGTCCAAGTCATTCTACAATTAAATGCCTACATACTCTATGGATTTCAACTAAGGAAAAATCAAGATAAGCTAATACTGGACCCGATGGGATTTAACAGTGGAACATACTTATCAATGATTCATCCAAGGAGTGTAACCAAGTCTTCCTATAATACTGCATGAGGGATCCTACGGTGTCAAAATAAAATCAAATGTGATAGATGTACTGGGTTCTAATTGGGTCTCAACGTAATAATGTTGAATCCTTGATTTCAGAATGTGGTCCTCAATTACCCAGGACATTCCCTCTAGAATTCTTACTGATTTTGAGTAAATCAACTTACATAAAGATAAAAAGTCATATATAATTCATAACATTCAATATATTATATTTCATTATTGTGAATAGAATAATTGGTCATCCAACCATTTAATCATGTAACTTAAGGCTAATCCATATACATTATATACTTGTCAATTACCATTTCACGTTTAATTATAATATATTAAGAACATTCCATATATGGTTCCAGTGGAAGTGACATAGTACATTCCATTAAAGATTTTATGATACAACATGAATTTATAATATGGTGTCCTGCCATTCGTGTGGTGAAACACATCCACACTCGATCCATGGATCAAAAGAGTCAAAACACTAAAAACAAAACAATGGAATATCATCCTACCTCAAATGTTATGAGTTGTAGGGAAAACATCAAACAATTAGTCACTAATTTAAAAATATCATAACCATATTTTTACAATGATTATAATCATTACATAAAAATTCTATAAAGGGAACATTATCAAAACGGCGGGCCCCTCACGACAATTCCAAAATCAACGAACTTGAGAGATGAGTTTTCTCCCAAAACCAAAGGGTTGTACCACACACGTCATATAATTTCTTCCTCTTATTCATATTATAATGGAGTATATCTAATTAATGTGAAAACTTATAACACCATGATGACTAGTTTGAGATCGACATTGGAAAAGAATGACTAAAAAAGACTTCATTACTTACTATAGCACATCCAATATGATAAACAGAAGTTATATCAGATCCTAGATGAATTATATCCCTTGGTCCCAACCTTAGGCCTTCAAAATTCTCTAAAATTATAAAAACGATGGCCAATCGTGCCAGAAATCAGACTAGTGGGGAAAGAGGCATTTAATAAAATCAATAAGGAAAAAATGGTCACTTTAAGAATAAAAAACCATATATCTAATTTGACCACTTGGTTTACCAAATTGTTTAAAAACAATGCATGAATAAGAAGGAAAAATTGAAGTCACATTGTTTGGATGCATTCTTAGGGAAAAGGTGCGCAACCCATGTTGAATTGATCATCTTGAAATGTAAACTATATGGACATTTATATCTAATCATGTTCTCTATCCATATGATTTTCTATAACCATGTGACAGTTCCAGTTCTCCCAAAAACATGGGTTACGGGCATTAAATATGCTCCAAACAAACATGATTCCTCCTCTAACTCATTATAAACCCATATTATGTCCAAAAAAATAGAATTAGATCAATTGATTAAAGGACCCATATTTTGTGAAAACTCAAGTTCATAAAAAAAGTATAAATATTAATTATAATATCTTGTTATAGTGGACATTATAGGCACTAAGTTAATAATTTAATGAAATTTAAGGAATTTATTAATTTAATAATAATAAAAAAACGTGAAATATTGTTTAAAATGTATTATGATTGAAATGAAAAAAGTTTTATAATAATTATACATATAAATAGTTATGAGAATTACATTAGAAGAAATTTTTTAACTATTAGTAGGTGATTTAAAAATTTGATCAATAAAGATTTTATATTATAATAAAATAATATTTTTTAAATTAGAGGAAGAAAAATATAATGAATGAAAATGTCTAATATAATATTTTAAATCATATACAAATCAACAAGTATATTTACATAAATAAAATATATTTAATGATGCAATATAAAATGTACAATTCCCCTATCCCTTCTTAAAAATTGATAAATTATATAATATATTCTTTCTAAATATTTGGTTCTTTTCCAACCTATAAGAGTGAATTAGGAAAGAAAATTTTTATTTTTGAAAGCATAAATCAGAAATAAAATTCTATAGATTATACATTTATTTGAAAACAAAATAACAATTTATCAATATATAAATAATAAAAGATTATTTTTATTTTATAAATCAAAATAGAATATTTTTTATTTGAGGATTTAATTAAAAAATTAAATATATTAATAGTGAATAGTTATATTTTTTTTTGAAAAAGTGTTTGTAAGGGGGGAAACATAGTAATGTTTTACATGACCCTTAATGTGAATAAAGTTGTGTGTAGAAATCATGGCCCACTTCAACTTTTGTTTTGAATAAAAGTGTGATTATCTATATTGTAGAGGATTCCCAATAGTGACAATGGTCAATATATATATATGATAAAATTATATACCTATATAAATATATGGTAAAAATTAATCAATACATAAAAATAAAATTGTTTAAATGATTTTGAAGTACCATGAGACATCACAACACTATTCTGGGAAAATATTAAGGAAAAAAAATCAATTATAGAGTAGAGGAAATCCCACCATATAATTTAACTCTTGGTGAGTGATGTATTAACATCATACATTATGTGAATAAAATACCACCATGGAAAAATATAGGATTATTTTGTACCACTACATACCATTTATCCACAAAATATTTTAATTTTTTATTTAAATGGAATATAATGAACTTTTTTTCATAAAAACATCAAGGGTTATTCATTTATGAAATCAATTCCACTATCCTATCTGATTCGCAAGAAATTTCCCACAATGATATACATTAAGAAAACATAATAGATTCTTTGTATTTCCACTCAATAATATGATCCAATTAAGGTAACCTAACGATTTTTAAAAAATATATACAAAAATAATTTTTTTGTTTGTGACTATGGTTATCGGTAATCACATCACGCAAGCTACTTAAATAACATTGTGTCTCCCAATACACCATAGGTAATCGAAAAATAAAATTAGCTATATTTTTAGGGAATATGTACCATATATTTACATTGCAATTTTTTAATGTCTTGATAATATTGTGTAAATTAGAAAAAATTCAAAAGGGAACTACATGGGTATTATAGGGACCTTCTTATGGATTAACACTAGTAAATTTGATCTCATGTATATGAAATAATGATATTTGAAAAAAAATGAATTTTGAATAACCAGTGAAACTACTATAAACCACGATTTGAGTATATAGATACACTTTAAAAAACTAGTTTTATATATCCTTTGACACATACAACAACAAACAAAAAATGGAAGAAATTTTATTTATCATAGTAAGACATTACATTATAGTATGAAATCCATTCTAATATATTTATATAAAAAAATAAAAAAAAGGAATCTAAAATCATGTAAATAAGAATACAATAAGGATTAAATTATCATCACCACAATCATCCTTGATGATCATATCATCGATGATAACAATAGAAATATTAAAATTATTTTGAAATATGATATAAATCATGATAATTATGTTTTATAATATAATTTAAAATTTTGATTAAATATTTATATAGGAATATTATATGAATGTTATAGTAATTTTTAATTTGGACATTGGATGTTTGGCCATTGGATATTTGAACATTGTATATATGTGTTGGTTTTAGTGTCCCAGAACAATCTATGATTACCTTAAATTCTGAGTATATTCAAAGATGTGATTCTTAATGAAATACCATATTACATGCCTTTCGTTGTTATATTTGACTTTAATTTATAATTTTATAAAATATTTATTTTATTAAAATGTAATAGTAGTTTCATGATATATTGGGAACCTTGAAATTATCTGATTTTATTATAAAACCATATTATACAGAAGATATAATTCTTAGATATGATAAATGTTATGTTAGATCTCAGTTGGGTGTACTCATAATAAGATAAGATTTAAACTAATTAAGTTCACACGTGATAATATGGAAGATGATGGATTCTGATAATAGACCAATATATTGGAAATCCATATGTTAATGTGTAATTAGATATTATTATATATATGAATATTTAGTTATCCTTTCGAATAAAAATTATTATAATGAAATTCCTTGTCCCATTTTTTTTTCTTTAAAATAAATTTTGATGAGGTGTAATCCAATAGAATTTTGGTATTTTGGTTGCATCACTAATGAAATTTTACACATAAATATGTTGATTAAGGGTTTTCAATTATATTATTGTTGAATTTGGTAGAATTTCCATTTTATTGAAATGGAACCATCACTTTAATGTCCATGGCCATGTTGTATAGAAAAGTTAATTTCATAATGTTAGAGAGACATGCATCCTGCATATATTAGAATTACACAAGTGTGAAACCATTTAATGAAATGTCACGTATAATTGATTATATTAAACAAGTAGTATTCATATGTTTTTTTATTATGGTGGCATACCTTCTTCCTCCGTGTGTGTTGATCCATTGTTAAACTGTAATCATGACCATTAAGAAATACCCCTTAATTACAATACAGAAAAAATATAAAGGGTCATACATAATGTGATTACTTTAATGTCATTTAAAAATAATTAATATTTGAAACATAGACTAAATATTAATAAATATAATAATAAGTGATATAAATTTACGATTTATTAAATTTCCTAAAAATATTAAATCCAAATTCATTCTCAATTTATTTCTTTTATTTAGATAATATATAATATTTATATATATCTTCTAAATAAACATGTAATAATTATTAATTTATTAATAATATAATTTATTTTCTTATATATATATTATATAAATATTCACATACCATCAAATAAAAAAAAATTTATCATTGACTGACTAAAATTCCTTTGATTATTTATTTATTAATTCTCTAAATGTTGAGAATAATGAGTGAAATAATTTTGTTACAATGTGAAATTTCTATTTTAAATATTATATATTAATTATTTTTCAGTGTTTCTTTTCTAAGACTTCATTATAAAAAATAGAACTATTATATTATTATATTTAATAATGTTCATATTTTTCTAATCATATTATTAATGGATTTGTATAATAAATAAAATATTATCATTTAACCCTAGGTATATCAATTGTCTATTATTTCAATTAGAGAATGAATAATAACTTTAAACAAAAATTACCTCTTGAGTTTTCCTTCCATATCTCTTCAGCTCAGGAATGATAATAACAAGAGATAATAATTTACTACTGAATGATCGAAATGTGTTCAAGAAAAGAAATACATGAAAATAACTATATTACACTAATATGATTGAGTTATTATTTTTCTCAGATATTGGCGGAGAACATGTGGATAACCCCTAGAGGGGTACTATATTGGAACATCACATTGAAACAATGATACAATGATCTGGTTACAATGATCAACAATATCAATTAAGAAAGATACCAATTCTGAGGCACTCTTTGTTAAATGTTTTTAAAATAATTTAAAACTAAGTGATAATGATCCTCTCTATTGATTCCATAAAAATAAAATCAACATAATTAATAATATATTTTATTTTTTATGGTGCTAAAATCATGCATGTTGGATGTGACCCATTTAATCTGATAGAATTGAACTGTATCATGGGCCAAAAGTTCTTCCATTTCATTCAGAAAAATTTATATGTTCATCGAATATACTTCTACCCAATTGGTACCTTAATGTAACCTATAAATTTGTATAAAATTTTAAAAATTACTCACATTTCCACATAAAATTAGGAATAGAAAAACTATACTAATTGATAAAAATTATTTAGTATAAAAATATGTAGTCGCTAAAAATTAATATTATTATTATATTGATAAATTATGATTTCAGGAATTTATTCAATTTAAAGAACTTGTCTTATATAAATGGATTCAAAGAAAATATGAGTAATATATTATATTTAGTTAGATGATATTAAACCCATTCTATAGTAAATGGGATATTTTTGACTAAATTTTTTTTCTAGGACATTCATATTTAAATTTTTGTATTCAAATTTGAAAATTACTAAATAATTAATTTTTTAATTTTACTTATAAAATATATATTAAAAAACATATTCTTTATGTTGTTGACTATTTATTCCCATGGAATAATGGTAAATAAATATTTCCTAAAAATCAATGTTTCGGAAAAAAAGTTATGTGTTTTCTGTTCTCATATTAAACATATTCTTTATCACTTTTTGAAATTTAATCTTAAAAAATTTATTTATTATTTTAAATTACAATATTTTAGTAATTTAATATGGTCGATTTCAAATTTATCCATAAAATTATGTTACTAAGTTATTAATTAATTAATAAAATAAATATAAAATTATGTAATATGGATTAAATAAGGTGATATGCCATCAAATATCACAATTAAAATGATCAATATATGAGCCAATGAGGGGATGATAAACTTCCTATCATTTTGTGTCTATTATTGTTTCAATTTTAATCCACTATCAATGAAAATTGCATTCCATAGTATTTATAAAAATGAAACCCCTCCTAAACTATAAATGAAACCCCCCACATTCCAATTTGAGCGACACTTTTAAGTTGTTTTTATCAGTAATATCAACCAAAATCTTATCCTTATAATTAATCTACCAAATTTCGGAAACATTGGTCATTATATGGAGTCTTAAATACATTATTATGAAGTGGATAACTAAAATAAGAATCATTTATTCATTACAAGTGTAATACTCTAAAATATATATCATATTTAATATAGTTATTACAATATTTTTTAATATAAATTATTGTTTTTATATTATGTTTATAAAATATTATTCTTACATAAAATTAATATAATTACTATGAATTATCATGTCCTTGCACATTATTTCATTAAAATGAGTTTTTTTGGTTTTGTTCTATCGCATACATGAACAATTTTAAAAAATTAACATCATATATAATTAATAAAAATTTAATAATGTTAATATTGTTTTAATAATGAATTAATAAATATTTTTTAGTATTTTTTAATTTCTTATATTGCAATATATATTCTCTAATAAAAAACATTTTTTTCAATTTACTGATACATGAAATGATTCATTTTATACATTCTATGAAAGCAATTCAAATACGATCACTATAATGGAAATAGTAATCCAAAACTATAACGATATAATATAGTAAATATTAATTACCAATATGGTTGTGATGAAACCATGGTCGATTTCAAATTTTGGAAAATAAAAACAAAAGAGTCAAATGAAAAAGAGAATAGTTAAATAATGAATTTTAATTTTAAAAATAAATAGTTATTCTCTTGGTAATAACATCTTATAAATAAATGATACTATGTAAGAAAACTATTAAATATTTCCATTTATAAATAAATAAAAAATTATTATAGATGGTTTTAGAGATTTTATGGTCAAGAATAATTCTTAGGTAGGGGTATATTTTCAATTCATAATTTAGTATTGATATTGTCTATATATATAAAATATATAAGAGTAATTTCATGTTTTTTATATATAACAATATATTTTGTTCTCCAAATGGATATTATTTTATTAATATGTATTCCTAGTATTTTTTCCTTTCATTGATATGAAAACCGACTGAATTAATAATTGTAAGTGAAATTTTCATTATCACTAATTCTCAGTCCAAAATATTTCCCTTCCAATGACCAATTTTTCATATGAATTTATCGATGTATGAATCCCTACATATTTGATTTTGTTTTTTTCATTCATTTGAATAATAATTTATTTTCATTATAATTTTAATATATCTTTTAAAATATTTCTACACTATCACCTTCTTCTATTGTTTTACTTAGGTCTTTTTGTGAAGATTTCATTCGAAGCATTCATTGATTTCCAAAACTATTAACATTTAGCTTATATTATTTTTTTATATCAATTATCATTTAAATTCATAATTTTTGTTATATAATTTTTCCATAAAATTAATTATTATGTCATCTAATTTTCAAGGGAATTTCATATTTTATATGTATTGTAGTTTTCATCATTTCAAATATCTTTTAATTATACAATCATTCAATTTGGATATAGTCTCATCATATTTTCCAACATATTACTATTGATGGACTGTGATCATTTTCTGTGGATATATTCAAGAAGATTCTTTCATTATAATGTTTTAAATAGAATATGATCAAATTTTGAATGTTTTAAAATTGAAGTGGGTAAATATGAATAGTTTATTTTATGTGATAGGTATTACCAATATTTTATAGAACTTCTGTTTATCTATATCTCATGAAATAGAATGTATGGGACATAAGTATGAACATAATTAGTTGTGGGACTATATTCACCCTGTTTAGTTGTATATGGAGTGCTATAAAACTACTATGGTACTCTATCCTATATTTGAATATTTTCTAGGAAGTGAGGAATCACATGATAAATGATTTTCTATTATTATGTATATATATTTTCTTATGAACAAATTCTATGTAATTAAATTTTATCATTCCTTTTTGTATATATTATTATTACAAACAGATGTATCCACGGTAATATGAATCAGGTACTATGTTATAACAATATTTACTAAATCTTGACTTATGAAATATTTTATAGTTTTTATTTTGTCTGATTTCTTTATGTTATGATAATGTTGATTCATTATATTATCATACCTACATATTCCTCATTTTCTCATTTTTGATCTTTAATGATTATCTATAATGTTTTACCTTACAGATCAATTGGTCACCCATTCTATTATTCCAATCCCCATGTGGTAAAGAGTAGTATATTGATTGATATGACTAGAAATATATCATTTATAAAAATATTTTTTTCAGATAACTTGATGTAAGTTTTTAAAATTGTTTTTTCTCTAATATTTAATCGTATTAAGATATTTTATCCTTGGCGTGTGATCTATTTTGATATATAATAAATATTAATATAAACTGTGGAGCATTTATTTAAATATTGGTAGTGTTATCTTTGTTGTCATTAGTGAGGTGATTACTTATTTTATGTGATTATCACATAGAGATTAACTAGATATAAATTAAAATAACATTTTTCCACCCAAATGTGATGAAGAATGAACAAAATTTTCAAAGTATTAATTAAAGGATTAATGATATATGAAATATTTAAATTGAGTTTACTTAATATATGATTTTTACTAAATTTTTTACATCATGATACTCATCATATACTTTTTTTTATATTTTAGTTGATGAAACTATTTGAACCAAGTAATGAAAATGTTAGAGGGATGATAAAATTAATGACCAAATAAATAACAAATCATGATTGGAGATGTTATATAAAATATTATTTTAATACCCACCCAACATTTTTAAGCAATAAAAAATTACACAAAAAATTATTCACTCTCAAATATTCCAAAGAAGGAACAACTCTTCATTGAATCTAAGATGTTGCAATGCTAACCATATTTTAGTGGCTCTTTCAATCCATTAAATTTTAAAGAAATATATATAAACAAAATAAAAATGATATTTTCTATTTTATTGTAATCAGAAAATTTGAATTATTTACTAATGTTTATTACATATATGGTAAGGTTGTGAAATGGTGGACTCTGATTATGTATATGAGGAATGAGGAAGAAATAGACCCCATGGTATGAGAGTAGATTAAGAATATATTTTTAAATAATATTTTTTCCAAAATATTGACACTAAAATAGTTAAAGAATTATTATTTTTTAAAATTTGAGAATTAATATACATGTACATATAAAGAAAACTATAAAGACATTGAGTGTCATTCTAATGGATTTATCATTCACCCCATGAAAAAATTGGGCATCAGATTAATAAATTAATGAAAATTTATAAAAAATCATTGGTCATAAAGAATTTATCACCATATAAATATGTTTAATTTTTTTATAGGTAACAAAAGGATATTAGGTAATACTTATATTGGGTAATTTTTTTCAAAAATAATTAAAAAATTATATTTTTTGCAAACTAAAATTGTAAAACATAGGGATGAAAAAATATTGATATATTCTACACTAAGGTATCTTTTGTTATATGAAAACTCATTTTTTACTACATTTTAATAGAACTACTATTTTAAAAATAATTTTTAAAAATTTTAAAAATTTTATTTAAAAAAAATTGTTATTTTTAATTGATTATTTAATGAGTATATTATGGTGGATTATTGTTCTTTTTCAGTGAAGAATCATTTTTTGATGAATAGAGGGAAATAATGCATTTTAGATAGAAAAACATTTTCATTTAAATAAAAATCATAATTTAAATTTATTTTAATAGGTAAAACTGATATATTATAAATATATTAGTCCATCATAGGTCATTAAAATCATTTCTATATTAAAATTATATATATAAATGTATCAAACTTTTAAATTTTGAATTACCAACCTTCTCACCATGTCTCCAGGATTAGTATTAAACATAATTTTTCATCTTCTTGGAATTGGATTTAAAGAAAAGAAATAAATCATTGTACTTTGTATGATATTTATATACAAATAGTATCCAATAATTTGATTATATTATGAATAGTAACATTGGTAAATTTTTTCATTCAACATTTAATGTAAATAAAATAGATGAATGTAAAAGTAGTATTATAATATTATAAATTTTCCATTAAACTATCATTATTTAATTTTATAAGTGGGATTAGACCAAAATCAGCCTTGGGTTGAATTTATAACCATTTTAAGAAACATGTGTGAGAATAATGTGTAGTGTCAATATTTACCTTATTCATCTAAAAATTATATTAATGAAATTGAAATGTTATTAATTTTTTTGTTTTCTAGTTTTGAATTTATATTTTTGTTTAATTTTTGTGTGCAGCATATTAATGTGTAGTGTCAATATTTACCTAGTTGATATGTTTAAATAAATAATTTTTTATTAAATTATATAAGGTATATAATATATACATATCCATCCAACTAATTGGTCAAATATCAACCATTCTTTAATGACTATTTGAATGATCGTTTGGCATTTTATCGTAATTATATTAAACATAAATTATAAAATACATGATATCACTTTAAGATATAATAGGGTTAAATAAGTGATAAAAAATGTTAAGGATTAAAAATATAAAACCAACATGTCCAAAAAAGTATTGGATGATGATTATTCTACCCCTACCTCGTTATTATATAATTTATGTTGTTTAAATAAAACTATTCCATGAAAATAACTTATAAATTTTATAATGATAATGATAATTACAAAGTATCACCCTCTAGAATTTAATATCATTTATGTTTATACAAGTGGACAAAATCAATATATGAATAAATAAAAATGTTTATTTCATTCAAAATTATACCTAATTCATTATTAATTTTTTTTTAATTTTTTAAAATTAAATACATAACTCTAACGCTTCATCAATGTTGAAATATTATTTATTTTATTAACCTGAAAATAAAATATTTAATTTTAATAAAAAAATAATTTTTTTGTACCATCGATGAATTAATGAATATATTGAATTTTAGAGAAATATAAGAAATATTAAATATATTTTAAGGAATTATATTAAAATTACCACTTTTCCCAGAGGCGTTTAATGTCAAATTAAATGAATAGAATTAAATTTAACAATTATGATACTTTATTGAAATAATATATAATTAAATTTTGTAAAAATTTATAAAATGATAAATAAACACCATGGGATAATATATGGTCAAAAATTTCATCCCTAATTTTTTTATATCACATTTTTTTTGATCTATAATACCATTATTATATTTTAATATTTTGTTGATTTCTAAAATTTCCCCTCACCTCAAATATAAAATGGCACCTCCACCCTCACATCATTACAACACATTGAGACTTCTAGAATGACCAATCTCTAACCATTATTCCGCCAAAAAAATATTATCCATCTTTTTGAAGTCCTGGAATTCCAAAATGACCATCCAGAGATGTGTTAAGTGAAGACCTAATGGAAGTCCACTAGAGAATAGATAATAGTTTTGGAAAACTCATCATAGTTCGTTTATTTTTCAACATCCTATTCATGTGTTGTTTCAATAATATAGTAATTACTATGTTATAATATATATATGTGTGTGTGTTATAATATATTTTCTTATGATTATGGGAAAACTATATACCTTTGTTTATCCGTCTTATGAAAAACAAAATCATTATGTGTGCATATCTACAGCCTACAATATTCAAATAGGAATATAATTTGTTTATTCTCAAAAAATTAATTATATGAGTATAACTATGGAAATAATGGATATATATAGTATATATGACAAGGTATAAATTGTTTATTATTAATATATAATCAAATTCGAACAATTTTCACCATTAAGAGAATGATATAATCGCCCGTGCGTATGTGCTACCTACAATCTCATTGATGCCGTGGGATTAAATTTCAATTACCACCATTAAATATCGATTATAAAAATATATACAATGAATAAGTATTATATGTATGAGAAAAATGAATTTCTTTATATTTTGGTTCTATCTCCTTTGAAAAGGAACATGGGCTTCAAATACAAAACAAGATGAGAAAACATTGTATTTGACACCTGAAATAACGGAAGTAACAAAATATTACCAACAATTGAGTGATAAAATAATATTAGGGAATCATATATGTTATCATTAATGTGAATAAGGTTCGAATATAATAATATTACATGCTTAAAACCATTATACAGGTGGTTTATACATGTTCGTCTAATGGAATCATAATGAAAGAGACTTCATCTCAATCTCATTTCATTGAGGAAAATTTTGATGTTATATAACATTATTCTATTAAGAGATGCATATAAAGGCCAATTATCTTATAATGCCATTAATTTAATTATTTTAATGTTGTATAACATGCTATTCTATTATGGAGATTATGATATAAATGTTCAAAGATGAATGGGACACATTGAGTGTTTAAATATTTAATAATCATATATTTTTCTACATGTCAATATTCTTGATAGTATTTTATATATTTACTTCTATGGATTCAAAAAAAAATTAAAGGAGATTTAATTTTTATTTTGAATTTAATTCAAAAGACCTCAAATGGAATCTTTTTATGGTTTTATATATTTGACTCAATAACTAAAAAATGCTCTTCCTTATTCATATGAGTTTTTCTAATAAATTGTTCTCCATCATGTCCCAGTATTCAAAAAGGGCTTTAGGGATTTATATATAAGAAAATGGATTTTTAAAATTTTTATTTTTTTATTTTCCTGAAAATGATTAAATTTGTTATGAAACATTTAATTACAAAATTTATTTTTAATATTTCTTTATTTATAAATGATAAAATATTGAATAAAGTATATAAAAATAAAATAGTATTTTTATAATGAAAATTTATATGATTTCATAAGATTATTTTAATAAATTCAGACATCGTTATTATATATTATTATTTATTTAGGTTGATCTCATATTATACAATTTCATGTATTTAATTGAATGTTTTATGGTTTTGTATAATTGTGGACTTTCTATTCTGATACCATTCATACCCTATGGACAATGTATTCACATTTCATATGATTTTTTTATTAAGATATTTGTGTTGTTTATGTATTTCTCAATTCCTATGAAGTTTGGTGGTCGATAGGTTATTAGGAAATCTGTTCCACTACATCGACGATTCCATTTCTCATATCCCTCAGTCACTCAATAACCTATTATAGCCTTGTATTCTTCTGTGACCCACATAGATGGATCTTGAGTGGTAGTACTATGTGGTTTTTTGATGTGGGTAGGTGGCAGTCAGTACTCAAGATGCGACATGTGTCAACTGTCTTTTCGGAAGGGGATTTCATGTTAGATAGATATGCTTGATGTTTCTTCATCATGGCCATTTTCAAAGGTTTGTTTTTTTTTCTTTGAGGGATTGGTCTATTTTAATCTCACATTACAGAAATTCCTAATTTTGTTCTCGAATCAGTTATTTTTGTTCCTGGTGTGGTGTTGAACTTCCAATAATAGTGGTGATGGGGGGAAAGAGATGATGGTGTGGGTGATTTCTGAGATGGATGATGTGGTGGAATCGATTTCATTCGGAGTTTCTACAGTCATCATTAATGTGGTGTTGGATGGTGATGTCGACAATAGTAACATGATGTGAAATATGACAACATCTTCAACTATATGTCAAAAGTGTCTTGTGGTTCTTGAAACCTGGGTTGGGATTCCTTTTGAGTATTTAAATTTATATCCTATGATTATTACACACTGTAATGTCTGTTTTCATTTGTTTAATGTTTTTAAATTTCGTTGTTATGATCACTTAGCTCGCTGGATAGTAGTATTTTTAAATTATTTGGGTATTTATTTCGTCCCTAAAACTGTTTTCATGATGAAAAAAATTGTAGTTAAAATATATAGTCCTTAGGGATTTGATTCTTTTTTTATAATGAAAATAATGTAATGTAATGCATAAAATATAGGACTTTGGGGTTGGAGTTATAAAGATGGTTTCAATGGAGTATTATTAGATACCATGGTAAATATATTGAAGAAAATATATATTACAGAATAAAAATGAATTACGGACTATTAGGAAAAATTCTAATTACCAGATATCATCATATATATTTGTTAATTCCATGTATTACCTAGGTTAATCCAATAGACTCAATATTGTTAAATATTCCTTATTCAGATATGAAAAATATTATTATTCATGAAAATATAAATTTGATTATTATTTCTCACTTTTCACATTGGGTATTGGTTAATGATTTGAATAATCGAGATTATACATGTAATGGTTGTATTGTTGATGAAAAAGAGACTGTAAAATTATAATATAAGGAATGGCATATTAAGGAATAATTGTATTTTTTATTTTTTTGAATAATCTCTTGTGTATTTAAATCATCATAATGAATAATATTCTTATGTATTTGGATTTATGAATTATTTAATCAATTATTCTCTAATTATAAGAATCTAGTGATATAAATGGAATGTATTTTAGAACATCTTCATTAAGTATTTATAAGTTCGGATGTTTTAATTGAGGGTTTTAAGGTTATATAGGTATTCATATATTTGGTACGTGACAATAATATATGTTTTATTATTCTTGCATAAAAATGATAATAATTTTATTTTGTAAATTTATTGACCATATCAATTTTTGTACAAATATATTTTGGATATGTATTATTATTTGAAGTGATTGGGTGGAAAATTATATTTTTCTTTTGATCTTAACTTTTGATTTATTGCATATTATGATCCCTAATTTTTTCTATTATAGTCAAATTTTGTAGTTTTTGGAAATAATAATAGAAAATATATTTTTTTTAAATTTTCTTTAAATATAAAGATATATCATTAATATCCATCTCCTGGAGAATTAAATTGGGTGAAAATGAATAAAATCAAAACGAAATGATTATATTTTTATGGTTTTGAATCCCCAAGGTATGATTACACAACATAGAACACATAGTTATCATTTATTACATTCAAAATCATGTTTTACGACTTTGTAAAGGTTCTCCTTTTATAAAATTAAAATTTCAAAATATAAAAAAAAATATTTCAAAATAATCATCAAATTTGAGTTCCAAATTTATAAAATTATATTTTTATGAAATTTGTTTCGTTCTAAGAAGATATTTTTTTATTAATATTGGAAAATACTACATTGTAGTTAAAAATAAGTTTTTTAAATATTTAAAACAAATTAAATAATTTTCTAATGTAATAATATATATATTGTAATTATAATAATCCAATTTAGTTCTTTTGAATCATTTTTATGTTGAAATTATATTTAAAAATGTATTGAAATTTTAAAATTATTTTAACCCACCATCTCTCTATGTCTACGTGAATAGAATTAATATTAATTTTTATACTTCCTTAAATATAATTTGTAAATAGAAAAATTAATGGATGAAGTCAGTATGACATTAAGAGTCAAATAGAATAAAATTATTTTTATATATTATTAATTTTAAATATGGTTCATTAATATTTAACATGGTTAAGTGAAAACCAGGTAGTTAAAGGTATTAAAAATATAATAATATTAAAAATATACCATAAAACATGTCATAATATTATTGGATATGTAATTTCATAAAAAACAATCATTGGTATGAGTTTATAGCTACTTTACAACAGATGACTGAAAATATAAAAATTAATATAATTTATTTAATGATAAGTAAAATTTTCATAATAATATTTTAATAACATACTTATATTATTATTCGGTTATACACTTGATAAATTAAAAAATAAATAATTATTTGATAGGTAGAATGTTTATTAAAGTCATTATAATTCAATCGACTCTTTAGTGATAATATAAATACCTTAAAGGTTCATAAAATGATACTGTAGGAATTCTTTAATTAAATGAAATTCAAAATATTTGATATATGAAATATTAATATAAATATAGTTTGACTTATTTGATGTTATTAACATATTTTATGGATTATCTTGACATGTTATTAATGATTTAGAATTCATGGTTCATATTTACCCATTTCATTTTATTTTTTAGAATAAAAAATAACTAATTGTGTCAAAATTAAAAATATATATATTTACAAATAAATAACATTTTATTAAATGATATAAATTATGTAGAAATATATAAAAACCATCCAAATAATTGGTTTATGTCCCAAAATGTCATAAATAACTCATTTTCTGGTCATTTCTTTTATATTACAATTATAATAACCCATTACATAAAAAATATATGGTATCAAAGTAAGAGATCAAAGAGTTAAGTAATAGTTTAATCATAAAGTTAAGGATGAAGTAAACAAAATAAAAACATATTAAAAATTTATTTGATTAATAGTATTAGACCATTATCACCTTAAGATGTAATTTTAGTTTAGTAATGTACATGTTTCTAGGAAAATAACATATATATTATTTAATTTCAACGATAGATACAAAATATCACTCTATTTAATTTAATATCATTTATGAGTCCATATAAGGACAAACTATATCTATTAAGGATTCTAACTGACTATTACAATATCAATAAAAAAATTCATTATTTTTTTTACTTTTTATAATATATATGATTATATTAAATTCTTCTTCAATGTTAAAACAATGGTTTATTATTTATAAGTAAAATAAAATAATAGATTTCAATAAAAATAATTTTGAAGAATATGGGACGAATTAAAGTGTACAATGAATATTATAGATCTATAAGATATATTTGATATTTTAGAATGGGTTATATTTGAATTCCTACTTTTTTGCGGTATTTAATGAAAAATAAAATTAATTGTTCAAAATTTGACAATAATTATAATTTATAGAATTAATATAGAATTAAATTATATAAAAATGAAAAAACAAATAAAATAATAACAATGTGGTCTCACATAGTCCAAAATGTCATACCCATTCATTTATATGTCATTTTGATGGTTTTTTCATCAGAATACACTAATTATATTTTAATATTTTGGGGATTTTTAAAAGATCCCCTCATCTTAATTATAAATTATCACATCCTTTTTCACTTCCCCACATCACATATAGCCATATATAGCCAAATAAACCTAATAATTTATCCTAAAAATATTAGTATCCAATATATGGAGGTCATGATCTTATAAAAATACCATCCTTGTATCCCTTAATAGAATACATAATGGAAATATACCAGAGAAGATGTAATCATTTTTACAAACTCATATACTTTAATTATTCTTCTACATTCATTTCATGTGTTTTTTTCTATTTTAAAGTAATAAATCTAGTATAATACATATACTGGTATTTAATTATAATTATTCTATAACCATATCGATCTTTTCATCTAACTTATGAAAAAAAAGTCATAATGAATGTGTAAATACGACTTACAATCTCCACACTGTGGTGCCATTTGTTTTTTTAACCTTATTATTTTGATGTGTTTATTGATGCAAATAATGGTTATATATATTACTTATTACATTATATTAATTATTTATAATTAATTTACCGTCCAATTCATTTTCATTTTCACCATTAAAGGAAATATACCATCGCTCGTGCAAGCGTACGAAAAACCATCTCCAACATGTGATGTTATTCATTTTCAATGATATAAATTAAAGAATGATTATTATAAATTATAAATAATAACGAAATATTATATGTATTAATTTAATATAATTCTGGATATTTTGGATCTATATCATATGTAACATAATTGTGTATTTCAATACAAGACAAACAAGTGAAAACATAGAATAAAACACAATAATTAAAGGAAATAATAAATTATTATCAAAAAATAAGTGATAAAATAATATAATAAAATAATATATGTCATAATAAAATTTAATAAGTATATGATATAACATAATAAAATGGTTAAACCAATTTTACATGAGGTTAACGACCATTCAACTAATAGGATCATAATGTAAGATACATCATCCAAATCTCCTTTCACTATGAAATAGTTTGATGTTACACACCCACCTTCTTTTATGATTGGTATATAAATCCACTTTCACTTATCATTTCTTTAATTAATTAATTATTAGGATCTATGAAATATAACTTTTCATAGAGATTAATATTTAAATGTACAATGTGGTATGGGATACGAGAAATGATTAATTAATTTTTTATTAAATAATTTTCTCTATAAAAATATTCTTGATACTATATTAAAAATTTATTAAAATGGAAATGAATTTTTTTTAAATAAGTTATATGAATTTTTAAAATTTCAATCAATTTTTTTCAAAAAGAATAAATTTATTGTTTAATGTACGAGATTCTTTAACTAAAAATATTAGTAATTATTTGTAAGATTTATTCTTCTAAATATTTCTCATTAATGTACATGTTTTCAAAATGGTTGTTATATAGTTTTATATGAGGAAATGAATATTTTAAAATTTTAATTATTGAATTTCTCTAAAATATTTTAATTTTTTCTAGGATACATTGATTCATAACTATATTTTTAAAATGTATTCTTTTATAAATGATTGGACTTTCAATAAATTATTTAATCATAAAATATTGAAATTTTCTCATAAATATTTTAGTGATTTTATTATATTATTTTCATATATGTTAATATCCCCTGTTGTATATTGTTATTTATAGTTTTTGATCGATTATTATTATATTTTCAGATTTCATTGAATGGTTTATGATTTTATTTGAAGGTGGAAGAGTAATTCTTGTACAATTCATAGCATATTCATAATGTTATTACATTTAGTATGCCAATTTAAGTATGAATTTTTTTTCTTATGTTTAACTACATTCATATGAGTAATTTATTAGACATAATAAGTTATGGGAGGAGACTCACATGGCCTCTATAGGAATTAGTAAATCTAATGAGAAAAACTAGACATGGTTATTATAAATTTATGTTTTATGTATTTTTCTTTCCCAAAATAGAAGGTTTTAGATGCCCAAGAATATGAATTCAGTCATTATGAGATTTTTAATTGATATTACATCTCATTATTAGGCTAGTATAAAACCAATGGTTATTCTTCCTATCTCATGTGATTATCTATAAAAAACATTTCCAGTTATTTACCAATAAATGTAATTGTTTATTTCATACTTACTCAATGCTTCCATTTTATGGTTACCCTTACTGAACGGAATGAAAACCCATTAATAATTAAATAATCTATATTTATGTCAAGTATTTCACAATATTTTACTTTGAGTATATTTATAGGTTTAGATAATTATTGAATTGGTCCATAGTTCATAAATATCAAGTCAACTGTTACAATGTAGAAACATTAACTAACTATACATTTTTATCAAAAATAATTTTTTTTAAATAGAAACTTTTTTTTGATAAATGTTTAATCATTATAAATTTTCCATGATCACATCCTTGACTCTATTATCCCTTAAATTCTATGAAAAATTTATAATAACATAGGATGAGCATAAAACCATTGCGAGGGATTCAAAAAAAGGAAAATAGTTAGTCTTGGGAAAAAATGTAAACTATGAATACCATATCATAATGTAATAAAATTCACATTTAAAAAGTAGTAAATGATTTCATTTGAATATAATCTCATTCCTTACCTTATTTTTCTATAATAAAAATATTTCCCAGGAACTCATTGAAATAACATTTCACATATATAGGTAATGTGAGACATAATCATACGTAAATGGAATAACAATGTGGTTGGATTCCATATATGTCACACATACCAGTTGGATAATCATACAAACGACTTATATACGTAATGTATTGGATATTATAACATAACCACATATCCTAGGTTTATCCCAAAACCACAAATATTTTTTATCATGTAACCATCCTTAAAAATAATAAATACCATTATATAATAAAAACACATAAAATATTTCAATTATCAAAATTTCACTAATAAAATTTTATTTGAAAACACAAATTATCATTTCATTATATTGAAATTTCCATTCCATTTTCAAAAAAAGATCAAAAACAAAATACCCAATTAAATTTTAAGGTATTTCATATAATTTTAAAAACTGAAAGGATTGTTGATGAATCCAAATATCATATAACTATTTTGGAAGATGTGAAGTCATTTTCTATTATATGTTATGAAAATCATTAATTTTTTTCATTATTAAAGAATGTAAAATACTCTATATAAAATGATAAATTTTTGTTAAAAAAATTGACCAAAATATAAAATATAATAAAATCTTATATTTAATTTTTTTATATCTATATAAATAAATATATAAATTAATATCATGAATGAAAATGTTGGATAAATAAATAATTTAACATTAATGGTGTCCAATATAACTATGAAGATGTAAAATTTAATCTCCAGGAAAGAAAAAATTTACTTAAACATTAAATATAATTATAGAATACATTTTAAAACATTATAAATGTATATGAATTGTTGTATCAGCTGTATATAAACAATACAAAATATTAAAGGAGTATATTATCATGAAATGTCTCAAAAAATATATATAGTTAGGATGTCATGTAAAATGAGATTGATTCATCACATTTTTTCTTTATCATCATGAATAATAAACATGTGTTAGTTATTTACATTATTGAGAACCATTTTCATTTTTATTACAAATGTTATATTACTTATTTCCATTTTATATCCATTACATTATTTTTTATGTCCATATCAGACATTGGGCTGATATTTTTTACTTTATTATAAAATGAACTTGGTAAGATGTAAATTGTCTATGTGGTCATAATTTATTAATCACCAGGATAATTTTAATGAAATTATAGTCAATTTTAAAAATAAATTATAGTTGCAATACATTCATTTTATAGGGATATCAAAAATAAATAGTGTTAGAATCATGGAGACAATATGTCGTATGTATGCATGAGTAAAAACATAATTTTTCAATAAGATTTCTGAAAAGAGGATAAATATCAATTTATCCTTCCAGATTTATCATATTGTTATTTATATAAGATAAATAATTTTAATATCCTTATATATTTTATCCACATTATGTGGATATTAAAAAAATCACATCACTTCGTGGAGGTGATAGATTACACATACGCATGAACGATGTTATCATTTTTATGTGATTATCATGTAAAAAACATAATTTATGTAATTAATTCATATAATGATATATATTTTATTAATATCACATATTAACATTAATTTCGTCATTATAATAAGTCATTAGACACATTAATTGAAGTTTAATTATATCGTTCAGTGGACGTTATAGTTCACATGTACATACAAATGGTTAATTATTTTCCAATTTGATATTTGGGGAGATATATATAGGTGATTCTATTTACATGATAACATATCGGTATATTTATGATTATTTATTTATTACATCATCATGGTTGAAGAATACTTGTTTGATATAGAAGAAGAAATAATATAGAAATACATTAAAAATTACATTTTATTTGGATGGTCAACTTTTAAAAACATTAACACTTTTATGTTAGGTTTGTTGCCCAAATTAAGGCCCCTACAATATTGGTAATTATTATAGGAAGATTTTGGAGATGTTTATTTAGGACCTATATGGTTTTTTATGTGTAAATAATTTAGTTGAATGGGTTATTTTTTATAGAAGAGGTGAGGGTCCACCCTGGAAACTCTTAAAATTTTAAATTAATAAAAATTTAATTTATATTCTAAATGATTCCAAATATTGATATCTCTATTATAAATTGAGTATAGTTTTATATTAAATCTTTTAATAATTTTTATACATGTATTTATTTTATTTTAATCCTTATCATTTTGATTTTACACTTTTTTAGGTTTTTTAATTCATACATTGATATCATGAAATGTTTTCATTGAGAGTGAATTTAATTACAAAAACATGACAAAGTAACCATAAATGTGAAATTTATTAAATTAAATATATTAACCAATAAATCACTCCAAATTCTGGATTTCAATAAATTTGATATCATTTAATTAAATATTTTAAATTTTATGTTATAAATTATATAAATTTTATCACTATTCATCACAATATAATTTTTAAAAAATCAAAAACAAATTATTCATTCTAATAAATATTAGTTAACTCATCCAAAAAAATTTAATGTCATACAAAAAAATCATTAATGGCTTCATGTATTTCAAATTATATTTATTGTAATTTTATTAATATCATTTGTTAATATCATCCCTTAATAAATCTATTAATACACCATTATTGTGTCACAATTATATTTAATTATTTAATTTTTAAAAATTATAAATATAATATCATGATTTATATAAACCTTTAATCTTTCAGATGACAATTTATTTGTGAATTTAACATCTATAAAATCCTATATAAAAATTATACTTACTAAAAAAATATGGATGAAAATTTTAGCTTATCATTAAATAAAATATTATAAATGTCATATTATTACCCATATAGAATAAAATGGTTATTATTTCATCCAATGTTTGAGTTTTTTCAGAACCCATACATCCAATAAAATAAAAACAATGAGTGTAATTTTATTTTTATATAATATTTTTTCACCTTTAATTACTTGATTTACCCTTTAGTGTGCTAAATAAAATATTAATGTTACTATTCAAGAAAATTTATGATTCTCCTGTTAGATCAGAAGGTTCATAGTACGAAATTTGTTTCTTTTTTCCAAAATAACATTCATAGAGGATTCTAATTTATGTTTAACACTAACCACAAAGATGTGGTGATAAAGCGGGTAATAGAGACCTTAAAACATCAATATCTTTCCATATATAAATTTATTATAAAAATTATTCAAACAAGTAATATTTGATAAAATTGGAAAAACATAATATAATTAATATTTAATAAATATTATATTGTTAATCCTACAATAAAAATAAATTAGACTAATACAGTTCTGAATTAAAAAGGAAATATTTTTTTACTATTCAACAAAAATTGAATGTTTTCAGAAAAATTACAAAGAATCACCCTATGATTATTTTGATAAAAAAATAATTATAAAATAAATTTCAATTACTAATAAAACACCTAAATGGGACAAAACTAGATTTAAAGTGTATCATCCATCAAAATGTCATAAAACTATGTTTTTAATACACTTTACTATGCAGAAATTTGATATTATTAATATAGTGTCTATAAAACTTATAAGATGAAATTTATACACCGAATTTAATTTATATATCATTAATATAACCCATTATGAGTGATTTTGATGCTTTATAAACACAATATTCACATTTAAAAAGATTTTTATTAAAACACAAACTTTATATTTTGTTGTTATTTATTTACATTTATATTTAATTTAGTATCCAATGAGTCATCATGTAATCTAGTTTAAACCCTATTTTGATAATTTATTTAATAATATTAATTCTTTCCAGTCTAACAGATAGGATATAACTACACCCTTAAAATATTATTTAGTTGTTCACTAATGATTATTTTGGTGTATAATGTATGCTATTGAATATTTCGTTTCCTTTTAAAAACAACAGATGGTACATTCTTCCCCATTTAACAATTTTCATGCTCTTAATTTAAATTCAATATCAAAATATATGGTTTCAATATTTTAAAATACATTTATTGAAATCAATCATAGGGAAAAAGGTCAATAAAAACATCATTCTAAAAAAAATTAAGTGAAATATGATGGTGACCTAAGATAACGCATACTAGGGTTCCATATGTGGAAAAATGTATATGGAAGAAGAAAAAATTAACAATAATGTTCTGATGGAGTGTGATAAAAAACATGGTTAATGGAAAGTTGAAAATAAAAAAAACCATAAATTTGTGATAGGTTAAAAGGATATTGAATTCTTAGAATTAAATTTAAATGGATTTCATTTTTTTATTGAATATAATTTTAGTTTAGTTGTGGAATTCATTAAATTTATAGACTATGAACATAAAGGAACATAAACATCGAAAATGTATAGTTTCATCATTTAGTTAAGTTATACAATAAACTCATTATTTTTACTTACAGACGAGTTTTCAAGATGATTGTTTCACACCTGAAGCACTTGAATCAATATCTATAAAATCACATAATCCAAAAATGTTTAATTATATATTTTTCCTATACATATAAATTTATTAAAGAGGTTGGGTCAGATAAGATAATAATCTAAAAATTTAAACATTATTTGATGAAATAATATTCCAAATTACAAAATTCATCAGTAATATCAAAAGTTCATCATATTGAATTTAAAAAATTACTAACTTTAAAAAACTCCTAATAATAATAGAAACAAATATTTTATCCCAAAAATCAAGATAATTTAATCACATACACTTCCAAGATAATTTATAAATATTTATCTTCAAAAGAAAAAATTTACTCTTTATGACCCATAAACAAAATTAATTTCTATATGAATAATCAATATACTCTAACCAATTCAATAAATAACCTAAATAAAAATTTTATATAATAGTTTATCAAAAATATAATTGAACATTTAATCCACAAATAAATTACTAGTGTATTCTCTTTAACTTTAAAAAATGGTATTTTAAAATAACAAACATCTTACAAAATATCAGTAATCACTTTAACATTATATAATTTAATTAAAATGATATGTTCTTAATAACAAACTCATCACATAGGCTTGTGTTAGGGGATGAACCTTTTTCAGACTTCTATTATGGTTTCTATTCATACAAACATGCTGAATGTGATGAGTTTCCACCTATGCTGCGAGTATCCCTTTTTTATAACTATAATGTTCATGTAACATTCTCAAACTATTATAATTTATTCAAAAATAACCATAACATGTTTTAATTTAAAAAAATTTCTCATTAATTTTATTTTTTATTTAAAAATGTAATAACCCTTAATTACATAAAAAATAAAGGTCTCCAGAAATACCATTAATTGCCATTAAATTTCATAACATAATACCCTAAAAGTGTTACAATAACATTAATATTATGAACTACTAGAAAGTTATAAAATCATGATGGTATACCAAACTCTAAAAGAAATACCCTAATCTCTATATTTGTATCAACCATCATCTGATACCATCATTAATTCACAATCCATAAACATTTCAAAATCTTGAGTTAATTCATGAATTTGACTTTATTTCACATTGATGATATTTTCAGAATTATTTCTTTATCGAATTATGAAATAATTCAAATATAACAACTCAAATTTTACAGTGTATACACTTCTACTCACTATCCATTTTTTCACATAATAAAAACATTTAAAAAGAAACATGGTTTTCATTCGTGTTTATTCATCATAAATTTTCCATGATCTCATCCATGACACCATTCACCCATAAAACATATAAAAAACATATCAAAACATGTGATTAGAAAAAAAAGGTGTGTAAGGGATTCAAAAAATGAAAACTGTTAGTCTTTTCAAAACAAGTAAACACTAAATAATTTATAATAAATTAATACCATTAACCTTTAAGAAGAAATACATACATTCCATTGAATATATTATCATTGATAACCTTTTATGTAATCCAAATATTACCATATAATGCATTGATATCAAATATTTCATATATACCTAACATGGGACATAATCATATATAAATGGAATAAACATGTGGTGTACTTCAAAACATGTCACACTTACATATGGAATATCAATATACGTTACATTCTTACCAAATATTTTAGTTGTTATAACGCCACTAAAATCATTTATTTATCATTGAAGAACCCATCTTTGGTGTATCATGAAACCACTTTTCAATTTTCCAATTATAATTATATAACAAAAACAAAAAATTATTTTAATTATCAATATTTCACTCATAAAATTTCACTCACAATTAGAATAACTCATTTCATGATATTGACATAGTAAATCCATTTTCAATAAAAAAATACACATAAATTATTAATGTATTTTTTCCCATTTAAAACATCATGTATTATAGATAAGGACAAATATAAAATTACAATTGTGGTGGTGGAGAAGTTGTTATCACAATATAATTTAAAAACATTTCTTTTTCATTTTGTAATTAAAGTAAAATTCCCCATATAAAAACATCTATTTTAAAAATCATTTATTTAAATCTAAGGTAGAAATTAAAATTTAATTTTTAATCAATCCCAATCCATATAATTAAATATGGAAATTAATATCATTACGAAAAATATTTTTTAACTAAATTGATAAACATTCAAGCTGTCATATACCACTATGAACATTTAAATTATAATCTACATTATTGAATACATTTACTTAAAAATTATAAATAATTGTTATTGAAACATTTGTAGACATTTATTATTGATATGAATTTTTGTAGTGGATATATATACACCATAAAAAAATAATGTATCATGTTATCAAGAAATTCCTTTTTGAATGGAGATTGAGTCGTAGTCCCATACCTTGTGTCTGATTCATCATATATGTAATTTACATCCTAATCTAAAAATTTAGGTTACTTATTAAACTTATTGAGAAAAAAATTCATTTTTATTATTAATTATATAACACTAATTTCCAAGTTATAATAATTACATAATTATTTACATTCTTACTGGATGTTTTTTTGATATTCGGTACATGAGTTGAAAATGAACATGGTATGATGTCAATAGTCAATGTGATAATAAGTCAACAATATCAAGAATAATTTTCATGAAATAATAATAAATTTTATATATAGATTATAATTTTCAAAACATTCATTATATACGGATATGAAAATTGAACAACATTACAATCTTGGATATGGTAAGTCATACATACACATTATTAATGTTTACATTTTACAATGGTCATTATTAAAATAAGGTAAATATTTTTTTATCATTTGAGAATGATCATAATAACATTTTTATCATATTAATAATTTAAATATACATATATATTTTATCCATGTGATGTAGTGATTAAAAATGAATCTCATCACATTATCGAGGTGACAGTTCACACATACTCACGATTGACATTATGATTTCTACGTGCGTGTAAGGTAAAAATTGTATTTATATATTATATTATTATAATAATAAATATTAATTAAATATAAAATATGAATTCTAATTCCATAATAATAAAATGTATTGATATATGGTTATGGGAAACAGATTATATTGGTTCGTGGGGGATATAGTTTACATGTACACACGAACAATTAATTGTTTTCCTATTTGAATGAATTTGAGATGTATTTATGTGATGATATTAAAAAAATAATGTCTAATTATATTAATTATACTATATTTATTATATGAACACCATTTAATATGTTTTAATGAAACATTAATATGAAATAAATTAAAATACATAAATAGAAATATTATAATTCCGTTTGATGATCACAATTTAACAACTTAACACATCAATGGAGGGTGTTATAACAAGTCTAAGGCTTATATAATATGGTAGGTATTATAATTATGGGTTTGGGTAGTGATTTGGAGATCAATATTAAGTGTAAAAAATATATAATATTGACTTCCTTTTATAAGAGAGGTGCGGGGCACCCTCGTAAACTCCTAAAATATTAAAATAAAAAATTTGTACATTATATTGATCCAAATTTTGATATATATAAAATTAAATCATTATATTTATAAATTATATCATTAAATTATTGGTAGAAATTTTTTTATTTTATTTTGAACCTATCATTTTGTTTGAACCCTTAGTTATTTTTTTTAATAAATATCATTTTATCAAACAATATTTCCTCATAGGGTTAATATAATGACTATATCATACACAACAACCCATTAATGATTCATTTATTACAATATATTTTTTATAAAAACTATATACCAAAATAATTTTTTATATATATTTTATATCATTTAATAAAATATTTTATATTTAAAGATATGAAATATGTCAATTGTATGAATAATCATTTTATGATTTTTTTTGATATCATAAAAAACAATTCCTTTGAAAAGAATAATTTAAATAATACTTGTTTTGTATTATACATCCATAATATTATTTTGTTGTATCAGATATTTTATATTATATTTATTTTAATTTTATTAATATTATTTACTTGATTTGTTTTTAAATAAATCAATTACTCCATCATCATTGGGTCATAACGAAATTGATTTATATAATTTATAAAAACTATAAATAAATTATCATGATGTATATAAAATATTTACCCTTCATAATACTCTTTATATTCCAATTTATCTTTTATATATCACAACATTAAAAATAATTAACATACAAAAATAGAGTTTGACACATTAACTTATCTTTAAATAAAATATTATAAAAGTAATATTATTACCAAATGGGATTAAAAAAATTATAATTTCTATATATTGTTTATTTTTATCAGGTCCCACTAATTCATGACATTAAGAATCTTTTTATGTTAATTTATTGTTATTATAATATTTTTTAACCTTTTATTACCATATTTACCAATAACCGTGAGAAATAAAATGTTACAGTTTATAATCACTGAAAAATAAGATTCTCGTATTAGATCATATAGAATTTAACTATAATAAACACTTACGTATGTTTTATAAAAACTAAATTCATATAAGTTGATATATTAACATTCACACTAATCCCATAGATGTGGTGAAAATGTATGTAAAAGTGGCTTTGAATATTTCAGAATGATATTATAGAAAATTTTGATAATAAGAATTATCACATTGACCAAAATATGATTAAATGAAAAAAATAATTATTTTTATTTAAAACCTACTAAAAGTATAATCTAACTTAATAAATAAATTTTATGAAAAAATATGTTTGAATTAATTTGTCTTATATTTCATTATTCCTTAAAAATGAAACATTTAAAAAAATTTAAAAAAAATTCCCATATGATAATATTCATAATCCTAATTTAAAAATGATTCTTTTAAAATACAATAAATAATGGTTTTAATAATAGATGTAAAAGAGATTCTCCATAAAAAATATGTAAAACTGTGCTTTTTAAAAAATAAATCTAATTATGCATTAAATTGAATTTGTTATTATATGATTAATCGAAAAAAATATTTTGTATTTTAAAAAATATATTGAATTTATAATTCATTAATATAATCCAACAGGTTTTTTTATTATTTTATAGATACAATTACTCATAGTTAAATAATTCTTCATAAAAACACATCATTTATATTCAAATGGTTTGGATTTGCATTCCTCATTAATTTTTTAATCAATCAATTATTATATAAACATGTGTAAATAGTATTTTTATAATTTATTTAATGATATTAATTACCTTAATTTTATATTATACTTTATAATGAAAAAATTTAAATAATATTTTCTGTATTCTCATGATCTATGATCTGTATCATGTGTTCTATCGAACCATGTGTTTCCTTTTAATAACATGGGATGTTTGATTGAGAATCTGATATGAACCCATTCACATGTTTCATTTTTCATAAGGATGTGATCATTTATATTAGAACTGATATACAGGGAAAAAACAGGAGAATAATGACTTTCAGAAGAAAAAAAATCAATGTTGTGTTTTATGTTTTATGTTGTTATATATAGATCATGTATCTAATCTATTTTCAAAAGCTGGTATACTATAGAGTGAATTGGGATTTTATTTTTTGATAATTAAAATGTTACATTGTAATGCATCAACATTGGGATTTTAGGGTAAGGGAATTGCATTATCCACAATATTCCTAGGAATAGGGCATCAATTTTTATAATAACCAAAAAATTTTAATATGAAGCATTAATAATTCATCTCTAACATTTCATTATTTATCTAAATGATATGTAATTTGTAATAAGAATCCATGTGTCAATCATTTACACACTTAAATCATAATCTTATTCACTCACTTCTTGTTTATGGGTTCCTCCTTACAAAATCTTGAAATTGTGGTAGTTTAACATTCATTCCCCATGATGTTTTTCATCTCAGTTTACATGAAAGTCCATCTTAATTATATTACTTATTGATTTCCTAAATTCAATTTCCAAAATTAAAAAAATAGAAAATATATATAATGAATCATATTATTTTTTGGTAAAATACTTATATGTTTTGAAAATTCAATTTTCCAAAATAAATTATTTATCATGTCCTTTTCCAAATAAAAATTTATTGAATATTATAAAAATTTAGAATTATAAATCAATAACATATACTTATTTTTTGATTTTATAATTTTGGGATTAAATTATATTGATTTTTTTTATTTTTTAGGTAAAAAACATTTTTCCAGAAATATTTGAAAATACTTAATTTTAATTAAAAACATCAATTTACTCAAAATTTTCGAAGAAGTAAAAATATATTTTTAGTTTTTTATAGATATAATTTGTATTAAATTTTAATAAATTAATAAAATTTAGGTCATTAGAAATAAAATCAATTTATAGTTATATATAGGAACATAGAATATTTTTGATCGGTTTTTTACATTAAAACCTCGTATTGTTGTCCCATCAGGGGTTAAATTAAAAATTAATTTTTTCTACTTCTTTGATTAGAATTTAGAATAATGGGTTAAATATTAGTAATAATAACACTTTATAATTTATAATCTGTTCAGCATATTTTTTTGACAGAAATATTATAGAATGTAATTAAAATTAAAAAAATGAATAAAGAAAAATTAAGTTTTACAAGGGAGTACCCATAATCTTAATGGCCTAAATACCTAGAAACTAGTCCAAAACAAATTAGTTGCCCATTATTCATCCATTAACCATCCAATATTGAGTTTTTATGGGTTTTTATGATTTTTTATAGAAAAAACTTCAATACACCTAACTTGTTTTCAATGATACCAAGTATGTACACTGTATTCCCCAAAAATGGAAACCACCTGTACGCATTCTTCACCAATCTCAAAACTCACTCGTTCAAAAAATCTCTAAAAAATACACTTCCCAAAATCCCCAAAATCATCAACGAATCCTCCCTTTTGGAATAAAACCATCCATGTAAATCAATTAGTGAAAACCAAAACTAGTAATCCGATTAATATGTGCTTTGAATGAGTACAATGAGAGTCAAGACAAAATGTAAGGGGATATTTATTATCACATTTATTTCAATGCGATTTACAACATATTGGAACTCATATATTTTTTCAATGATGTTTATACAATCCAATGATATATTTGATGCTTTCAGCCTTATTTTTATTCATATTTACATATCCATATGAATATCTCTCTTTCATGGGGTTTATGTTTCAAGAGTTACCAAATCTGAATAGTAGTTTTGTCTCAATTTTCCATATTTGAGAAACCTACATTCAACATCAATAAAAATGTTTTCAAAATTTTTTTTGAGGGGGATATATTATTCACAACATCAATTAAAATGGATTCCAAAAATGTTTTTGGGTTTTCATGATTCCATTAAATGTTTTCAAATTATTTTCAGTAAAATGGTTTTAAAAACATTTTCACAGGCCATTGATATGTTTTCAAGGAAAATTATTATAAAAACACATTAATGATATATTTTTATGTTTTCAAAGAAAATGGTTTATTTTTATAAAAAAATATTTATTTATATGTTTTAACATTTATGGTCAATAAAATGGTTTTCAAAAGGATTTATGTTTTAAAGATAATTTTGTAAAGAAAAAATGATATTTTACTTAATTATTATTTTAAAAATAACATAACAAGTTAATTTCCATCAATATATACATATACTTATTTTACTCATTCTCTTCTAGGATAATATCCAATGACTAAATATGTATTATTTCAAGAATGGTATAGGTTTTTATGGAATCATGCTTTTGACATCTATTTGGACTCCACAGGTTATATGCTTTTGGAATCCACTTCCCTTCTTGGTCTATTAATTAATTAAATGATTATGAAACATATCTATTTTTCATAAGTTATGATGTAATTAAAAGTTAGTGTTACCCATTCCATTTCATGGGATTATAATAGAATGATTAAAAACCCTTATCATTTTATCAGTTATGATAGATGAAGGTTTAATTATCTTGTAGCACATCTATGAATGTCTTTTATATGAGATGGGTGGTACCTATATATAACAAAAAATCCTTTTTTAAATATTTATATCTCATTATATAATCATATGAATCATTTTTATTAGCATACTCCACTATGTGATGATGGGGAAACCCAATACTTTATAAGGAAATGATTGTGACTGGTGATGTTGGTGATTCCCTCCATGAAGGTGTCGTCACCCAAAATTTGGATTATATTGAAACCCAATAATCAATTCTAATATTGGGAATCCATATCCTTTTACTGGAAAGTTCTATGACTTGAGATTGTGGTGTGTCTCAACCAATAGTTTGTGTTCCCATAAAGTGACTTGATGAGTTCTAACAATGATTCTTCCCTTATAGGGAATGTTATAACATGTATATCTATGAACCAATTCCATGTATTATCTCAATGAAATGAATTCATGGATTATGTTAATTATTTAACATGATTCATGCTTTATTAACAATCATGATCAAATATATTAATCATATTTATGATCCTTTATATGCAGGGTGTGCTCTTTGAATGTTATAATCACTTTCTCATACCCCTATAGTCATTTTTTCATACATTTATACATTGTTTACCCTTAATGAGGATTTAATCTCTTTCATTTTTTTCATTCTCTATGTTATGAAGATATGCAATATTATAATGTTTACAATAATGGTTCTAGATATGAATAATCTAGTTGGATACAATGTATCTCACTTATATAGTAGTGTTTATGTTTCCATGATTCTAATGGTCATAGATTAATATAGTATTTGGGGGTTTGTTTATCAAATGTTTTATGTTTTTTTGAAAATGTTTTTTGATAAAAATGTATGAAAATAGAGGTATTATATACTTGATGATAGGGAAATTCATTATAATTCCTTTGGATTCCAGTATGAGAAACCCCAAGTGAGAACGCTACGGAAATCTCTAAGGATAAGTCTACGAATATAGAAAAGTGTTAGAAAATTTCCTTGAAAATTGGTATGGGATAGAGTAGGTGGGTTCCATCTAATACAACCTTGTCCAGATTCTACTAGTGGATGTTTCTTTAGAATATATATACCTAGGAGTAACAACATTGACAAGGTGTGTCAACCCTAGCCTGGCATAATAAATTATACAAAATTGATCCATTTTTCACACATAATTTTAATCATATATGGGATATTAATTGTGAATTCATTATCCATAATGAAGGATTTAAATATCATTAGTCAATGAATATCCAAGGATTATCATAACGTGCCATAGATTATGGATAGTGTCATAATATAGACATCTAATAAGTAAATTCTCATGATTGTGAGGTTATTCAATATGATTAATGTTTCTTACTCAATGCATAGGGTTTTAGTTAATGGTTGGAACTATAAGGAACCATGTAAAGTGTGATTGAAATGAATAACGTAATGTTTACCCTCTATAAGAACAAAATTATATTGTATATAGAATGACAAATATCCTTGATATGTTCACCTGAATCTATCAAGGTATGAATAGATTTCACATCAATATGATGATAAGATGGAACAACATTATGTTGAGTCCATCATGAGGAATCATCCATATTTTTTATGTTGGTCTTTTGATCCACTTCTTAAAGAACATAGTATTAGTACCACTATAAATATATTCTATATTCTAAGATGATTGGTTCATTAGAAATAAATTATATCTGTTAATCATTTATACAGTCCTAAAGACCAGTGTTAGACTCTAATCATTAATATAATGAATGAAGATAAAACTGAATCCATGAAATGGGTGTATTTTAGGAAATTATTCTTCAATAATTAATTTCCATATGTTATTCATACGAAGATAGAAAGTGATTTATTTGAGTAGTCAGAAAAGGGTGATGAATCTATTGGTAACAACATTGAAAATTTACCTAGAAATGGGTGGTACACTTATAGAATTATCATCCAAACCAAATATAATGTTTATAGGTTCTTTAGTGTGTTAAAGACATGTCTCAAAATGAAATTTTTGATCAGATACATTATTAGCTACAATACGATTGGGTTTTGTGCAAAAAATGGGGAAATTTAAGTTGGTGTTTCATATCAATCTCCTGGTTTTAAAAATAAAAGTATGATTTATTTCAATAGAAAATCTAAAAATCCTGAAGAGAAGAAGATGAAATTTCCATTATTCTCGATTTTAGGAAACAATCATGAAGGAAAATGGCTTACAGGTTCTAATAAGTGTTTCATTTGTAGAAGGTAAATCAATTTGAAAATTTATTATCGCATGAATTAGAACAATTTTTCCAATGATGAAAATAGTTAAAAATATACACATAATGAACCTCCCACACTATAGTTAATGAAGTTTTTGGAAAATGTGAATTATGATAATGAGTACCCAAAACCAAGGGATAATAATGAAGATCAATTTCTAAAACCTCTTAAACCAAGAGACATATGGGAAATCTCATGGAATCATTGTTTATTTTATGGGTTTTGATAATGATGTGGTCAAAGGCTCACATACCAACATCATTTGAATTGATAATGTCTTTTTTGACATTGGATCTACACACTCATTCATATATAAAGATTTTTCTAAAAGTACTAAGATTCCATCAAAATTATTAGATGTGCAATTAGTATTTCACACCATAATGGTTTAATGATTTTATTTGATGACTATGATTTTTCTTAGGTTGATGTTTTTTGGGAATATGATTCCTTAAATGGTTGTTATTTTTCATTTTGTTTGAATTTATGTCATCTTAGGCATGGATTGGATTTCCCTACATAAATTCCACATGAATTTTCATAAAAGGGTTGTTTTTTTAACATTTCAAAACCTCTTATCATTATCCATAAATTCAATGATATTAATGAACATACTATTAAAAGGGATGGGGAAAAAATCAAAGTCAATGATATTCCTGTTGTTTGGGAATATGGAGCTGACATTCCAGAAGATTTCCCTAGTCTTCCTCCAAATTGTGAATTCAATTTATTGAATTTCCTGAATTGATTTGTAATAATTGTATAATAAAATCTATGAAAAACCCTATAAGGGATTCATTCGAACAAGATTTTCACATGGCGTGCACCTGTTCATTGATGGAAAATAAATTATGGATTAATGAGATTATGCATAGATTATCATATTTTGAAAAAGTTCACAATAAATTAAAACTATCCCCTTCAATATATTGATGAATTGTTTGATCAAAATCATGGAACTCAAAACATTTCCATGATTTCCCTTTGCTAATGATATCATCAATTGAGGGTCAAGAAAGACGATATAACCAATAAAAAATTCAATAAAATGGATGAAAATTATTTATATATTTTAATGTATTTTGGTTTTACTAATTATCATATTACCTTCATGTATTTAATGAATAATTTATTATGGGATTACATTGATCGTTTTCATCTAGTCAATATATATTATATTTGAATCAATTCAATTAATAAATAAGACCATGTACATTAATTTGTAATTTTACTAAATTCCTATTGGATGGATTAAATATAAAAATAATTCTAAAAGTGTGAATTTTTTCTACAAAAAGAATCATTTTTTTAATCCCATAATCTCAAGTGATGTTATATCAGTAAATATATCTAATATATAGCATATTGAATGTTGGCCTACAATACCCAGGGCGACACATATCGACATAATTTTCATTTTATCTAGATATTATTATTATTTTGTACATAAATTTCAATTAATATATAATCACTTATCCCTATTAAATTGAAATGGTGTCAATTTCTTCTTGATAGATGAATGTGAGGAATATTTTAGATAACTAAACAGAATGATGGTCAGTGAATCTATTATTACATTACATTTTATTATATAAGGGTTTTTAATATTTGTTGATGTTTCCAAGAGGGGATTGGGATGTGTTCTTAGGCATAATAACATGGCTATAAATTATTCCTATTTAAAGCTAAGGATTAATTATAATAATTACCAATCTCATTATATGGAGTTATTATCGTAATTTCTTCATCAAATATATAGAGGAACAATCTTTATAGTGAAATGAGTGATATATATATACTGATCATAAAAACATGAATTATATAATTAAATTGAAGGATATAAAAATGTTCTAGATAATATGGTTTATGTTGATATAGGATTATGTATTCTTAGAATATCACCATAATAAGAAAAAACAATAATTTTTCTGATCCTTTGAGTATAAAGGATCATGCTAGCATCTACATTATGAGTATAAAAAAAGATCCAATATTTCATTATTTACAGTGGATAGAGCTCCAAATCTGGATGGAATGGAAAAAATATTATCCTTCCCAAATGAATGTCAACATTCAGTAAGTGAGTTGATTATGGAGGATTTGATGGAAGATGTAGAGCTGTATAAAAATGTTATAAATGTTACTGGGTTTAACCATGATCATGATTGAATGATAAGGGTTAAGAACCGTCTAGGTGTCCCTTGTATACCAGATTTGATGAAGGTACAACTAGAGGCTGATCATATTAATTCATTACATATTCATCATAGAAGTATAGAGATGTATATAGACATTAGTGAATTTTTATGGTGGGATAGATTGGAAATAGATAACAATGAACATCTAACTTCGATCATATCATGTCATTAAGTTAAGGATTAAACACAATTGTGAATTAGGATGTTGGATCCATTACCCAAACCCGAAGGGAAATGGGAGAACATCACTATGAATTTTTTCCTTGGACTACACAAAACCTCTAAATGGATTAATTAAATGTGTGTGGATTTATATAACCTTTTAAATTAAAGACACTTCATTTATCATTGATAATTCTTATCACATAATACGATCTAAAATTAAAATGTTAACAAATTTGAAATATTTCATTGGGTAACACATTATATTGTATGATATTAGGATCCAATGATTAAACTACATTCTAGAAATGCAATTTGTATGATCATTATATAGAATTGATTTATTTAACTTCATATCATACATATATTATTTCTCAATATAAAATAATAATTCAAAACAAAGAGGATAAATTGAGATCTTGTTCAATAAATTTCAAATGTGGTTGGAATCAACAACTTCCTCTATTTGAGTTTTCATACGAAAAATTGTTTCACAAAACCATTCACATCGAAATTTATTAATACACATAAGGAAGAAATTTAGAGATACAATTTTATGGGATGTCATTTGAGAAATAAATACATTCAGTCCAGAAATCGCTCAAGAAATGGAATATATGTTTAGAGACATTCAGTTGTATATCACAGAAACTAGAAGTTGAGAGAAATGTTTTTTTGATAACCAATGGAGGGATATAGAATTCCAAATTTTTTATAATGTCATTCTATAAATCACTCCATGGAAGAATGTTTTTTGATCCAGAGGAAAGGGAAAATAAACCCTTGGTATATTAGTCCCTTTCAGATTCATTATCATATCATGATTGTTGCATATCTATTGGTACTTCCTCAAAATAACTATAATTTATATGATATGTCCCATGTATCTATGTTGAGGAAGCACATAACTGACCCTTCTCATGTACTAAAATCAACAATCATATTAGTGGAGAATGTTATTTCATACGATGAACAACCAAATGAAATTTTGGATCGCGCATAAAAAGTTATATGAAAAAAGACCACTCAACAAGTCAATTATATGTAGATAAATAACTAGATATTGGAAGCTTCATATGAACTTCATGAATTTTTTAAGCTGAATTACAATCATTTTTGGAACCATACTGAGGAATATCAAGATTCAAATGGATTTTAAGGGGGTATGTTCAAACACCCTTATTTTTCATGGACCATATTTTCTCAAATAAATTAAATTTTCATCTATATATTGCCTTAAATTATACCAAACATTGATTTCACATGTAATCAACATGAAATACATTACAAACAACACTATCTCGGTGTCTTTACACGTATCACCGAAATGGCATACTTTATACGCATCACTGAGTTTCTTTGAAATATATTTTTTTATATAATTATTAAATAAGATAATTGTAAAATAGGATTTAAATTTAGTATTATGAATATTAATAAATAATTTTCATATATTTTTTATAATAGTTTAATATAGAAAATTAATAACGAAGTATTTAATTTTTGTTAATATTCTTTTATGATAAAAATAATATTTTTTAAAATGAAGTGATTTTCATGTCCTTCTATGAGAATAATTAAATGGAATTTTAGACAAATTTTGTAATATATTTTGATAAAATAAATGTCTTTTTTTATTTTTTATTGTTTAAATTTCTATATAGTAAATGATAATTTTTTATGAGAAATTTCTTATTTCGGGGGAATGATGAAAAAAATCAATTTTAATACAAAACATCATTTTCATATTATTTATTTATATGAATTTATTTTATATTTTAATTATTTTAATGTTAAATTTTATTATATTTTTATGAATTACCATAATATATTTCATTGGAAACATTTCACACATAAATTAGATATAATAAACAAATAGTCTTTTGATAATTTTTTATAATAAATACTTGTTGTGTTATCCAATTATAGGTATTAAATTAAAATTAATTTATACCCTTTATGTGATCATAATTTGAAAGATGGATTCAATATTTGGAATCAAGATATTTTACCATGTATGATAATTAAAAATATATTTTTTACCAATAATATTAGTGAATGTAATTAATATTCATAGTATGAATTAATATAAAATTATGCATAATAAGAAAATAAAACTTAAAAGTGAAGGCCAAAATGAAATTCCAAAATTCCCAAATCCCATTGGATGGAATTTAATCATCCACTCACACTAATTTATGTAGTTTTTTGTTGGATTAAAGACCTTTTTTCATAAAATAATGTGGTTACACCTGTATTTATTTCAAAAATTCCAATTATGTCCTTTGAATTTCCTATAATAGGCCACCACCTCTACCCATTCTCTGTATATCATAGATATATTTGGTTTGGACATGGTCTCCCCAATCCACTTACTAGTGTCCCTCCCTTCCTCCTTGAAACCTCAATTTGGGAAGAAATCCTTTCATGGAATCCCTTTGGTGATAATATAAAGGAGTTACCTAGTTATGTGGTGGTTTTAATGAGTATAATGACAGTCAAGAAATATGGTAATTGGATTTCTTGTATCACATTAATTTCTATGAGATTTATTAATTATTCACCACACAAATCTTTTTTGTGGTTATTATATAGTCCTTGAATATATTCTATGATTATTATCATTAATTTTATAGGTATGTACATATCCATGAGATGATATCCCTTTCACGAAGATTATGTTTTAATAGTTACCAATCCATAATATTTGTTTTCTCCAAATTATCCTTATTTTAGACACATGACATGAACATCAAGAACTATATTTTGAGAAATACTTCCAAATAATATATTTAAAGATTGTTTTGAAGAAAAATTATTTAAAAAATGATTGTTGGATTAAATGATTTCTTTAAATTTATTCAATGAATTTTCAATGAAATATTTTTCAAAAGATTTCCATTCTTTATTATTCAGTTTTCATATATAATGGTTGTAATGACTCGCAAATCCTCATTGGCTTGATAGCTCAACGAGTCATTACTAGGCCTTACGCGACATCTCCAAGGTGCTAAAAGTTGGCAATAAATGTCTAAGGGTTTCAAAATACTTGGGGGACGATTTACCCTTTAACTGAAATCATCCAAAAAACAGAGCAACTAGATAAAAATCACCAAGAAACCACTATATGATGTATGATTTAGAACCAAAACAACTCAACCATTAATTTTATCAAAAACCATATAAATGTACCACAATGAAAACCAATGCTAAATATCTGAGTAAACAGCATAAAGGCAACTCAAATATTATAAGACAACAACACTACTCTATGCTCTACAAGCTCCAAGATCAAACATCACGAACCAGTCCACGTATCACTATGTAGTGCTGTAAACATCTGACACTTTACCTTTTCCAACGTCCCGGTACATCACATCTGCAAAAGCACCAATGTGCCAAAGCAGGGGTGAGTATTGAAACTTAGTAGGATTTCCCCGATGACTTCCCCACCCATGTCTCTAGGTTAAAATATGTTATCACATTTATATTAAAAAATTTATATAAATGAATTCCAAAAATAGTTCACAATATAACAAGTTCCATGTCCAATCCATTTTTCCAACAAAACCATCTTTCTCATGAAAATAAACCATGCATGATTTCCAATCAAATTCACATTTCCATTTTTTCATTTTCATTCCATTCCACAAATCCACACAACCAACCATGTATGCAACTTGGACCTCCCTATACTCGTGAGTGGTGAGTTATCCTTCCACTAAGTCAGCACATAGTGAACTACCTTGATGGGGGTACCTCACGACCTTATCTATCCCAACCTATTGATGGGGGGGCTTCTCACCCTTATCCATCACATCCACTTGATGGGGGAACTTTTTTCCATTTTCCATACCAATGTAAATGACCACACACCACAACCCATACAATCCATGCGCAGAACCAACTGTGTGCAAAAACATTCAATAAAGCATCAACATTTTATTTAAAATGCCTTTGTCCTGCAAACAATTTTCCAAATCCCGATAATCCATATTTTAAAATCACCATTTTAAAATCGAGAAACCAAAACACTTTGCACAATCATTCATTCAATTTCCAAAATTTCATCAAAACCCATAAATCATCACTAAAAAAGAATTAAAACATGTTTTTCACCACAATTTCACAAGACAATAAATAAATTTGAACTATGACTTCATGTTCTATGAAATAGGAATCAAGAGTGAAGCCACCTAACTCAAATAATTGGGTAAAAACAAACCACAGATGAAGAACGGTAAAGAAAACTGGGTCAAAACTCCAAAAAACTCCTTAGATCTCTTCTCCTAACACAACCAAGACCAAATCTTGTCATATTTGGACTCCACACCCTTAGATCAACCTATAATGTGTGTAGATCTAAGAAAATGTGAGAATAGGAGAAGTAGATCTATGTAGATCTATGAAACCGATCAAGAAGGATCACATACCTTAATAATCTGGCTTGGATTTGCCAAGAGAAGCATTCGGATCGCCTCCAGAATGCTTCGGAGAAGTCTTCCAACCTTTAAGGGGGAGTAATCCTTAGATAGGGCCGCTTAGGAGGTTCAAAAAAAGAAAATTAGAGGAAAAACAAATAAGGTCCGCAATTTATGGATCTAAGTTTATGTTACCGCATGATTAGTCTGCATAGTTTGACAAACCGTGCGCTAACTGTGTGTTGGCCACTACCTCGATCACCCTTCTTGCACGGTTTGGCCCCACGGTTAGACAACCTGTGTGTGGACCGTGCGGCAACCCCTTTTCCTCAAAACATCATTCCATGTTCTCTCGACTGTCCCATTAAACACCCTTAACTTTAAAACCATGAAAAGCATAATGAAAGGGTTACATACTAGAAACCGGGGGTACTATATTTTCACCATCATTGAACTTTCAATCCCTGGAAAGTAGAAAACCATCACTTTCCTAAAAGAGTTCTGGCCATTTCCCATTCATTTCATTCTCGCGTTCCAAAGTCTTTTCATGAATCTGACCATGCTTCCATAAAACCTACACTTGACCAATGTTTTTTCCACAAAATACTTTCTCTTGCCTTTCCACTATTTGTACCGAGATATGTATCTACGATATATCCGACTGTAGGTCGACGTGATCCCATCTGATCACATGGTTAGGATCGGGTTGATACTTCTTTAACTGAGATACATGGAATACATTATGCACTGCACTAAACCGTGGTGGAAATGCAAACCGATACACCACCTCACCAACCTGTTCCAGTATCTCAAAAGGGAATATATACCAAGGAGATAATTTTCCATGCTTCCCAAAACAATGGTGTCCAAGCCTTTGAGAGATTCTCAAAAGACATGATCACTCACCACAAATGACAACGATCTTCGGAGATGATCCACATAAGATTTATAATGATTCTGAGCCATCCCCATCCTATTTCAAATCAACTGAATCTTCTCTATTTTTTCTTGGACAATGCTTGGCCCGACTAATGAAGTCTCACCAATTTCCACCCAACAATGTGGAGAATGACAAGGATTCCCATACAATGCTTCAAACGGAGCCATGCATATCAAGTCCTAATAATTTTTATTGTGTGAGAACTCCACTAAGGGTTTATGCTCCTCCCATGAGCCACCGAAGTCCATTACACAAGCCCTCAACATGTCTTCCAACGTATGTATCATCCTCTGGCATGTCCCATCCATCTAAGGATGATACACTTTTCTAATAGTCAACTGAGTCACAAGGTCTTGTAGTAAGGATTTCCTGAAACGGGATGTAAACCTCAGATCACTATCTGAGATGGTAGACACTTGTACACCATGTGTCTTTACCACTTCCTAGACATAGATTTTTGAAATATATTCCACCATATGAGTTTCATGAATCATAATGAAATGAGCATAATTGGTTAGATGATCCACTATCACCAAAATGGAATCATGTTTCCGGACCGTTCTTGGAAGACCTGTAACAAAATCCATTCATATCTGATCCCATTTTCACACTAGGATATGTAAATATTGTATCATACCAGCTGGACGCTGATGATATGCTTTAACATGATGACAAGTTAAACACCTTGAAACAAATTCAGCTACCTTCCTCTTCGTGCCGCTCCACAAAAATTGCGCCTACAATTCCTTATACATCTTCTATGTAACCGGATGTACAACCCATCTTGAATTGTGGTATGCATGAAAGATTTGTTCTTGAGAAGCTAAACGTACAACCATCTGATCTTGAAACTACAAAACTGAACTCTCGTCCTTCTTTCATCCCTCAATGGTCTCCCCACTATTGATTTTTGAACTCATTGCAACAAAGTATAAATCAGATGCATGTGCGTCCTTTTCTATCTCCATCAAATTAGGAAGAAGCACTACTGGAAAGAAAACTGCAACATCATTTCGGTCTTCACATTCCATACACATGTCGGCTAGGACAGACATCAACTGCCACTCATCTGATGGTTTCTTTTCCAACTGAGCATACGACTTCTTGTTTAATGCGTAGACCACCTAATTTCCCTTTACGGTTGTATACATTAAGTCAACGTCAAATATTTGAAGATACTCCATCCATCTCCTCTGCCTCAAATTCAAATCTCTCTATGGGAAAATGTGTTTCATGATTTTGTGATCCGTAAACACAAAAAAATTTTCACCAAATAGATAATGTCTCTATGTTATCAAAGCATGGAAGACTGCAGCTAACTCCAAATCATGTGTTGGGTAATTTTTCACATGAACTCTCAACTGCCTTGAGCCATAAGCAACCACATGGTCTCCTTGCATGATAACACAACCCAAACCTATTCCTGAATCATTAAAATACGTCACATACCCCTATCCTGGTTCCAGAAAAATCATGATGGGTGCTGATGTAAGGGAAAATTTCAACTCCTAAAAAGATCTCTGACATTCATCAGTCCATTAAAATGCAGGGTTCTTCTTTTTCAATGTTGTCATGTGCGAATCTAGTCATGAGGATTCACAAACAAAGCATTGGTAATAACTATCTAGACAAAGAGGACATTGTATTTCCAATACATTCATCGGTGATTTCAAATAAAGAACAGCTTCTATCTTTTCTGGATCCACATAAACACCATTCCCAAAAACAACATGTCCCAGAAAACGTACATATTGTATCCAAAAATAACACTTTGATAATTTGGCATATAAATGATGGTCACTCAAGATTTCCAACACTATCACCATGTTTTTCTCATGCTCTTCCCTTTTTTTGAATACACCAATATATCATCCACAAACACCATAACAAAAGAATCCATATATCACTGAAATACCTGATTCATCAATGCCATAAAAACTCATGGTGCATTCGTAATACCAAAAGGCGTGACAACATATTTGTAGTGGCCATATCTGCTTATGAAGGATGTCTTCAGAATATCCTCCTTCCAAACTGGCAACTGGTGATATCCTGACCACAAGTCAATTTTAGAAAACCACTAAGCTCCCCTCAATTGATCAAATTGATCATCAATATGTGGAAGTGAATATCTATTCCTTATCTTAACTTGGTTAACATTATGATAATCCACACATAGTCTCAAATTTCGATCTGATATCTTTACAAAAAAATTGGTGCTTCCCACGGAGACACGCTTGGCCGAATGAAACCCTTGCTTTCCAGATCCTCTAATTTCTCTTTAAATTCCTGTAAAAATTTTGCTGCCATCCTATATGATGGAAGTGGGATCGGACTGGCCCCCAGAAGGAGATCAATCATAAACTCCACTTCTCTTACAGGTGGTATCCCTGGGAATTTTTTAGGAAAAACATAAGTAAATTGATCAACCACAGCTAGAAAACTATTTTCCACTATCTCTTCCAATGATACCAAAGTCAACGCTGCTAATTGGTAAGAAATTGTGCCCACCATTGGTGCCAACAAGCTCTTTGACCACTTATTTTCTATCCTTTCTCCTCTAAAGATATGGTCAATTCCATCCTCAGTTGTGAAACTAACCGTTCTCCTATAACAGTCGATGTGAGCCTTAAACCTTTACAACCAATCCATACCCAGGATTACATCATAGACATCAATATCCATCTTGGAGAAGTCCCATTCCAGCTCAGCTCCATCAATAGATATAACACATAGTCGACACATTAAGGCATGACATTCTCTTTCACCAAGATTATTTTTCACTTTCATCATCGAAGGAATCATTTCTAGTTTTATACATAGCATGTCAACAGTACAAGAAGCAATGAAGGAGGGTGATGAACTAGTACCAAACAACACGTGCATGAGGGTAGAATTTGAAAGAATTGTACCTCTCACCATAGATGGTCCAGCATGATCATCGATCATCATCTTCCCAAATCCATATAATTGCTTTGTTGGATCACTACTTTCCTTATTGCCTTGCTCAGATTTCCCTTGTTGAGGGGTCATGGTATTATTGGAATCACCATAACTAGCTATGTTCTGTTGGCAAGGCTGATTTTTCAATCCTCACCCTATAAAAGCATAAGATGCTTGAGACACTTGAGAAGTTTCACAACACTTGGTCGTGGAGCAATCCGACAATATCTCTGAAGATTCCCCATATTCTTAAAAATGTGGCATGCCCTTGTTGGTGTTGTACATTATTGTTTCATGTGATCAGTCGAACCACCTTGAAAGCAACCAGTTATACTTTGGGGTCATGGAGGAAGGTTGGCTGATCCCGCCATCTGTTTCTGATTCGTACACCCACCATAAAATTTGGTCTCCCGCTTCCACTTGTTCCCAGAATTGGAGTTCCCACTAGTTCCCATGGGTATCATCATGCCTCCTCCTATCGATCCTGAGATATCACATTCAAAAACCGTTGCACTATTCACCATCTCTGTATAATTAGTAATACATAGCACAACTATCTTCGAGTGAATCTCCTGTCGCAACCCTGATTCAATGATGTGTTACTTCAGCGACACATTTTCAGAAACTTCTAGTGAAAAGCACACTAAATTCATGAATTTATCCGCATATTCCATGACAGAGAGATTCTCCTGCTTCAGGCTGAAAAATTCTATCTTCCTCTGGATCTTGACTGTGTGAGGATAAAAATTTTTATTGAACAATTCCTCAAATTCCTCCCAGCCCAGGCCTTGATCTAACATAGCCTGCACCACTAGCTCCCCCCACAATCATGCAAGATCCTCCATCCTATAAGTCACCAACATTAAATTTAGTTCTGCTGGTGTGCCGATGAAATCGATGATACGATTCATCCGACTCAGCCACACCTCTGCTATTTCTAGTTCCGAATCACCCCGGATTATGGGTGGATTCTGCTTTTTGAACTAGAAGGAATGGTCTACATGCCTTGACTCATCCCTTTGATTCCCTGTGTCCACAACCTGGAATGCTTGAACGATACTCTGAACTAGCTCTTGGTTCACACTTGGTTCAGGTGCAACCACATTCTCCGCATCTTATTTGGGTTGGTTTCTATGATGCCTAACTGGTGCCATTTTCTATACAAACAACGCACACCATTTGTCTCTCTTCATAGAAACTGAAGTCTTAGAATTTAAATCTCTATTACCCCACTATCACATCATAGATTTCTAAAAATTTATAAAACAATATCTTCTCTTTATTTTGAAAATCAATCTGTTTTCAAAATACATCAACCATTGTCTTTTCAAAATCATTCATTTGAAAACGCGATTAATATTTTTTAAAATCACGCATTTTCATTAAACCATAATCCATTTCTTAAAATTATTTATGCAATCAAAGTTGGATTTCATTCCTCTATAATGTATGCCATGATCATCTCAATGGATAAAACCATGATAATGAGATTTCCAAAATTATAGAATTGTATCAGAAACATTTATGTACACAACTCCCTGTTAACATGAAGTTCAGCACAAACAGGTTAACTACATCCTTTTATGCTATAAATTTCATGTTATGACAATCCTACTTCTGTCTAAGATTGAATCCTAGGAAATAGATGAAAATTAATTTCAACTCCATGACCGAGAACATCGATGACCACTTGTTAGGCAATGACTGAACAAGCTGATACCATTTGTAAATATCCACTAATTGTCATTGGCTTGAGAGAACAACGAGTCATTACTAGGACTTAAGTGACATCCCCAAGGTGCTAAAGGCTAGTAATAAATGCCAATGTGTTCCAAAAATACTTTGGGAATGATTTACCCTTTAACTGAAAACAACCCACAAAAAGAGAAACTAGATAAACATCACCATGAAACCACTATATGATTCATGATTAAATACCAAAACAACTCAACCTTTAATTTTAGAAAAACCACCCAAAAGTACTACAGTGAAAACCAATGCTAAAAATCAGAGTAAATAGAGGAATGATAACTCTAATTTTAGAAGACTACAACCCATCTCTATATTCCAAATTCTCCAAGATCCAACATCACGAACATGCCCAAGTATCACGAAGCAGTGCTCTAAACATGTGACACATTACCTTTGCCACCATCTCGGAATATGATATCTGCAAAAGCACCAACATGCCAAATCAAGGGGTGAGTAATGAAACTCAGTAGGTTTTCCCCGATGACTTCCCAACCAATGCCTCTAGGATAAAACATGTCAGCACATTTATATAAAACAATTTATATAATACAATTCCTATAATAGTTCACAATATAACAAGTTCCATTTCCAATCCATTTTCCAACAAAACCATCTTTCTCATAAAAGCAACCATGCAAGATTTCCAATCAAATTCACATTTCCATTTTGGCACATTCATTCAATTCCACATATCCACCCAACCAACCATGCATGCAACTTGGACCTCCTTATACTCGTTATTGTTGAGTTATCCTTACACTAAGTCATCACATTGTGAACTACCTTAAAGGGGGTACTTCACGACCATATTTGTCCCAACATATTGATGGGGGGACTTCTCGCCCTTATCCATCCAAACCCTTTGATGGGGGCACTTCTCACCCTTATCCATCCCAATGATTATGAACACACACCACAAACCATGAAATCCATGCCCAGAACCAAGTGTTTTTAAAACCATTCAATAAAGCATCACCCTTTTATTGAAAACCCATTTTTCCCGAAAACCATTTTCCAAATCCATCAAAATCATATTTTAAAATCACCATTTTAAAATCAAGAAACCAAAATACTTTGCACAACCATTCTTTCAATTTCCACAATTTCATCAAAACCCCTAAATCATCCCTAAAGAATATTTATAACATGTTTTCACCACAATTTCACAAGAAAATAAATAAATTTGAACTAAGACTTCATGTTCTAAGAAGGATGAATCGAGAGTGAATCCACCTACCTCAAAAAATTGGGCGAAACTAAACCACAGACGAAGAAATCTCAATAAAACCGTGTCAAAACTCCAAAAACTCTCCTTAGATCTCTTATCCTAACACAACCAAGACCAAATCATGTCATATTTGACATCCACACCCTTAGATCTTCCCACAATGGTCGTAGATCTATGAAAACAAGATAATCGGTTTCTTAGATCTACGTAGATCTAAAAAACCGATCAAGACCGATCACATACCTTAATAATCCACCTTTGATTCACCAAGAGAAGCCTTAGGATCACCTCTAGAATGCATCAGATAAGTCTTCCAACCTTCAAGGGAGAGTAATCCTGAATTAGGTACGCATAGGAGGTTTAAACCAGGCAATTAGATGCAAAACGAGTTAGATCCACAATTTAAGGATCTAATTTTAAGTGATCGCGCGGTTAGTCCGCACGGTTTGAAAAACTGTGTGCTAACCGTGCGTCGGCTACTTCCTTTTACACCCTTCTCGCATGGTTTGGCCACATGGTTAGACAAACAGTACACCGACCATGTGGAAGCCACTACCTCCAAGACCCACTGCGCATGGTTTGGTCGCACGGTTAGACAAACCATGCGCCGACCATGTGACTTCCCCTTTTCCTCAAAACATCATTCCAAGTTCTCCCGACTCTCCCATTCAACACCCTTACCTTTAAAACCATGAAAAGCACCATTAAAGGGTTACATACCAGAAACCAGCGGTACTACAATGGAACTGATAATATTTTCAAAATCCATTTATATTTTTTTATTGAAAATGTTTATAAAATTTTTTCAATGATTTCATTTTAACTTCTCATGAATATTTTCAAATTTTATTGTTTAAAAGGTTTTATATTTTAAAAATCCTTTTTAAATGAAAAAAAAGGATAATTTCATCTAGAAATGTTTGGATAATATATTTCCATGTTATTTTCCATCGATGATGACATTCTTTGAGGTTACTCATTTATTTATAGGAAATGATCCAATGGATCCAAATATATTCGTTCATTAATGAAATATTTTTCCATTTAATGATTCTTATTACACCCATTTATTTTCGATAGGTTATATTCTTTTGAGACCCTTCAATTTTCTTAATTAATGCATTGTAAAATAATTAATAATTATATAACTTTTACAGAGGTTTTTATGTAATGAAATTATATTGATACACATTTCACATCTTTGAATTAATATATGATTTTAATGAAATCCGTCTCTATTTATGAGTCATGATATAATTAATGCTTAATTATCATGTAGAGCATGTATGATTGATTTTATTATGAAATGGGTGGAATCTATATCTAGATTCGATGAATTAGGTGAATATTTTTTTCTCATTAGATAATGTGGTGATTTAGGTCAACAACATTTATCTTCTATGTGAATATCAAAAAAGAAGATCACTTACAAGGAATGGATTGCGACTGGGGACGGTGGTGTGTGCCACACAGTAGGTGTAGTCACTATGTTGTTGGAATATAGGGAATCCCGATCCACTATGGGAAGATTGGGAAACCCATTACCATACATGGAGTGGACTACATCTAGTGATAGTGGTGTTTCTTTCCCAGTATGTGTGGTTTACATGAAGATCCCTGATATTCTCTTACAATTATTCTTCACTTATAGGTAATGATATCACCATTCTATATATTCCATAATTACATGTATTATTTCTATTACATGAATATATGGATTGTCTTCTTTATTTCCTTATGATTTACGTTGTATGAACATCCATTCTATATTCAATCCATCATTTTTATGATCTTTGATATATTGTGTATGATATTATAAAATTATGATTATGTATTCATACACCTATACTCAGGTTAATGCATATATGTCTAACTTTTTACCCTTAATGAGAATTGATCATCACACCTTTCAATCTATACATCCCCTTATTATGAATATATGTATTATGTTTGATTTTTATAAGAAGGGCTCCTATAATGGAGAACATAGTGAGAGTTAATGTATCTTTGTTATAATCTAGGGATTATGTTTCCATGATTACATCAAACAGAGACTAATACGGTCTATGGTTGTATATATGTTTAATTTTTATGTATTATAAAAATGTAATGTAATCTTAATTTTTGATTAGAAAGGTTTTCCAAATTTATCTCACTAATTAACCATTTGATATTAGAGTTAGATTCATTAAAAAACATTGTGTATGTCATGACTCGTCCCAAAGAGGCTCATGTCACAAATTCCCCAATCAAACCACTAATACTATAAGGAAAGGGGAATAAATATTTGTACACATATGAAAAAATGGGATGCCTTAGAATAATTTACATGTACACATAGACACAAGTCCATTCCCATACATTGATTAGATAAAAAAAATCCAATAATCAAGCATACATACATCTAAAATCCTTCGATATGTGTGCTGCAATAAGTACATGAATGAAAAATGGATAAATAAAATCCTACAACAATGAAACTAAAAACATTTCTAACCTGAAGGGTGGGTGAGGAATACAATCAGGGTATCCATAGGAACTACCCTAGGACTATCTGGCTCATTGAGATCTTCATTTTATTTGTCATCTAGTACTCAATCAAATGGTTTGTCAACTTCCTAATATATGACACATATTTGAAATCCCCTGCATAGTTGAGTATAATATTTCTTAGTTTGAAACCCCAAAATCACAAAGCATATAGAATCATTAATAATATTCTACACACCATATGTATATTTCAATATCATAAATATTAATAATATCTTGATATAATCGGAGTAAAAACAGAATATCAAGTAATATCCCAAGATTGTTTCAATTATAGGATTCCATATTGATGGTTCCACATAGAAATTATCAAAAAGAATATAATTTATGAAGTATATATCAATGATGGAGTAATTATGATATGTCATGTTCATCAGGTTTCTCCATGTCATGTACACCATAGAAGTCTCATGATAATAATATACATAATGGGATCACATCCAAGGAAATGAGTTAGACCAAAAACCTAAACGGAATCAACCAATATGTAGGGGATCAGTGACTACCTAATTTTGGACATGATGATACCATTAACCACACCTGGATATATAATGATGATATTGGATCTCATATCATGCCTCTGAAAGGCATTCTAAAACACTATCTAAAACTAAAGTTCCATATGGGTATCAATAACCGATCTAATGTAAGTGATTTTAAAACTACCTCCAGGAAACCGGTCAAGGGAATTTACATTATTAAAATTTTTCCACTTTTATGAAGAATAATAATTTTTTCCACATTTAATGATGTACACAATGTGTACTGGAGGAAAATTGTGTGTCACTTCGACATCGGGTGATTCTCGTGTTTGATGACCTATGACCATGTTTGTGTCTATGTCAGAGTAAAATACATGTCTAATACCATGTATTTATGTTCATGTCCTTGTACATGTATATCCCCTTGTAGATGTGTTGTAGTCTTGTATGTGTCTGATAAAATAGCCTTAGTATGACCTTTTACTTATAGTCATGTCAACATACCATTTGAGGTATACAATAAGCTATTGGGTAAAGTTCATACACTGTGTGATAGCTGTCAAGGGCCAAGTGTAATTTATTATCTCCTAGAAACCCTATGGACATACAGGGTGTCCCACATTTCATGTAACACTGAAATAGATGGCATGTTTCTTAGGATTTCACGAAATTCATGGGTTAGTCTTTTATTTTTTAATGTTTCTTTAGCCCCATCGGTTCCACCATAATTATCATTCCTATGAAATTAACTAGTCTTGGATGATCATTATTATAACATATCATTTGTATCCGGACACCAAAATGACTTATAAAATGACCATTGGTAGTATTTATACATGTCACATACCCCAGTCAAACCGGGAGTCTCAAATCCATCCCCATTTCATTTTCAGAATCCTATCGTTGTTATCCCTTCATTGATCCCTACCTATATATGTGATATCAGTCTATTTCACTATGAAACATGTGTTAAATGATTTATTATATATTAATTGTTTAACCACTTGTAAAACCAAATTTTGGTGATGAATGAACAAGTAACTGTGGGAAAAAATAAGAAACATTCTATTGAGGGGTGATTCTCATCCAATTTAGGGTTATCATTGATCCATTTCCATTAGAATGGTCAGTGAATATCCATAATAAAATGAAACATTTCTCCAAATAATATTATATAAAATATCCTACTCCCGCAATATGATCCAAATACGAAAAAAATCCATTGTATGAATGAATCTCATTTATCATAGGATATGAAAACGATGATAAATCGAGATTATACGAACATCATACATCAATTTGGATATATTATTTAAGTGGTATATATATCATTGATTTTTTTGGAGATATGCTTGAATTTTGATTCACATTGATCGATGATCCACAATCTAGTTATTTTTCATTGGAGAATAATCCTACAATGCTCTATCCAATGTATCTAATGTTATTAAGATAAACCTAATATTTTATCATATCCGTATATTTATAGTAAAAAATTATTATATTGTATCACTTAATTAAATTATTAATTTAATTAATATATATTATTAATTTTCTAGTGATAGTACTCAACCAATACATCTATCATGATACATGTTTATGACTCATCAATGGTAAAACATGTGCAGCAAACTCAGTGGTGGTTCATAATTCTAATTGAAATCCTTATTTATGATATATTCATATTTCCTAGGAAAAATAAACATGTCTGATATGTCATATATACAATATATTTCATAAATTAATTCCATGAAGACTAGTCCTATAAATCTCACTATGTCTCAATGCCTAACTTCAAAAAATATCCATCTAATATTCAGAAAAAAATGTGAAATAATTGGAGTTGTTGCATTCTCTCCATGATGGGAATTTAAATCTTAGAAATCCAAAATAAGCCACACATAGATATGTGGTTATTGGGAATGAATATAGATCTTCCACTCCATGGTACTCTCCAAATGATTCTCATGATACCACTAATCATGTACAAAAGGAATTTCTCACCAACAATGTATCATTTCCCACTAGTCCTCAATCACTATCAATCGCTCAACAAATGTAGAACCATACTAAACTCATATCCATACAAAATCAATAACATACAATGGGTTTTGAAAATACCTCCTCTATTATTACATTAGGAATATTTCATATACCCGGTCCAACTATGGGGTAGAGACAAGTGGTAATACAACATTCGAACACTATGAAATATCATGAATAGTATAATGAATCTCACATTTGGAATGTTGTAGAATCCAAATCTATATAATCAATGATGAATTGAGACCCTTAGTAATTCATGGTCTCCCTTTTAAGACCCCAATGTCCTCCAAAATTGTTTTTTATAAGACTTATGATGACTCTATGGAATCTTCATCCACTCTAAGATGAGCTTCACCATCCCTATAGTTTATCGCACCAATATTTGGAAAAAAACATGTTACAGTTTCTTTATTTTTATATTAATGTGTTGAACTACAGGTTCACCAATACATTGAATTCAATAGTGATATGTAGATGTAGTAATGTTAGTTATTATTTCATGAAAACTCTTCTTTTGTTAGGTGATACAACTATCTATATACAATGACCAACATGGTATATTTTGTTTGTTCCGCTAAGACCTGAATGGTCTATTAATTCAAGTTGTATGTCTAGGGGTGGGAACATGTGCTCAAATATAAATGGGTTCTGAAGACCTCCTATAATCCTTTACAATATAAAGATATTCAGAGTGAATAATTCAAGAAAAAAATATTTAAAGGGAAGTCCATGGAGTCATGCTCTATCAACCACATATATTTATATAAAGCAGCCTACTAAACTATTCCATTGACTAGCATTGATGTCCGAAAAATTGGTGATTCAGTCTATAATCTCCCTTATAGAATAATTAACAATATATTTACTTGCTAACACTATAACTATGTTCATGGTTTCCCATCCCACTTCCAATATAGCTCCTCATGGGTTTTTCAATACCCACTATAATTTTGTGCAAAGTCATCAATTGATAAAAAGTAAGGCTACAAGATAAAAATTGTGCAACAACCTTCTTCCACCATGGACACTCAAACTGGAACTATTTATCCTAGTACATATTTACTATACATGGATGTAATTCAACGTGATATGTATGATACTCCCTCATAACCAACACATTTAACATCAATATTACCCTCAAGAATCATCATATAAGAATGAAAAGCACCCAAATGATAGAAAATCTATCTAGATCATGTATAATGGTTATGAATATATATATGGTCTAACAATTAGTATACCCAATATATTCACCCTTGAATCACTATTAAATCATAGGGGTATCAACCATCAACATGAGGTAATCAACACCATAAATATCTTCAAAGGGTAATTGTAACGAGGTTAAGTGGTTAGACGCCTTGCCCATAACATTTGAACAATATCTGTTACTGATTGAATTTTCTTCCTTGTTCTCCATCACATGAGTAAAAATAGCATAATAGTTATAATTATAAAGGGAAACAAAATATTTCCTCTATGTTATGTTAATATCCTTATAATATAAGATATAAATGATACTCTTGTAGTTAGAATGGATGAAAATGTGCTCACCAATCAGGTAGTGTCTCCGCATCTTATTTTTGAATACTACCATTACTAACTCATGATCATGTTTAATGTTGTCCTAATCTTATTTTATTAACTAAAATTAACCATAGGAAATCCATAAATTCCCAACTTTAGAACACAACCCATAATAGTCCTAGATGCATCACAAATCACTACATACTCAACACCATCCTCGAGAAAATAAAAGTGTGTGACATCTCACTAATCACTACCTCTACTCACAAAAACTAGATAGAAACTCACTATCCACAAAGAATACATCACCTTTCATGTAAAATATAACAAGGGAGGTGATATGTCAATAAAATTAGGCAAAAAAATATGATAGTATACTTCCATCCAAAGAAATCATTAAACATCAGTCACCTTATTCAATATCTCGCAAGCTATCTCTCCATCCACCATTATTAGATCCATTGTTACACCATCTTCTGATATAACTAGTCCTAACAAATTATCCTATTGAATACAGAACTAGAACATCGAGAGCTTCTAATAAAGAGGTTTATCCAAGGGTACATCCAAAACCATTCTCATGTGTCTCTTGTTCACTACATAAGTTGTTGAGTAGAATAGGTTATCATCGATACAGTCCCAAAAACAAATCTATAAAACGATTAAATTACAATTTCATATGTCCTATGCAAACTACTGGGGTGTTAATCATTCTGAAGGTCATTACCAAGTAATCATAGTGACCATAATGACAATGGACATTTTTCTTTGGTATAAAATCAACCAATACTCATATCAGGTGATTGAATGACTTGAGGACAATATTTAAGAACCATAGATCCACAATTATATGATCAAAGTGGTCATCGACTCCTGTATGTAGTTACCTATTTTTATTATTATCACCTATTTTGGGAGATTGTAATCTAAAAAAAAATCAATATCTCATCCTCTTTATTATATAATAAAACATATGATTCCCTCAGTGAAATAATAGTTCCTCAAAATCACTTTCTATTCAAACCATACAACATCACCATTGACTCTTGAATATATGTAAAAGAAATCTAATACATTGTAGAAAATTTTGATATCTCCTAAGGGTGTTTATAAATGATAAATATTATCTTTCAAAAAGGATGTAACACTTTTGCATCCTCCGGGAAGACATCTTCATAAAATACTGACACTGACGGAAACTAGAAACTCCTAATTTCCCCTACATCAAGGGTGATTTTATCAAACTGATGAGTGATCAGATACACCTACATATTCATGAGTTAATCATGCTCTTCCTAGGTTTCCATTTAGTTCACATATGAAAATCATATCCCATCACTGAGGAAATACCACATACTCCACCTTAAATTATCAATCTCGGAATGAAATTTGGATAAACCATACATACCAAATTTTATTCTCTAAGACTCAATTATCATAAAAAAGAATTTTTAAATGAAACACAATCCTCCAAGAGTTAGGTCACAAATTCGGGAAAAGGGTGTTTTCACTGAGTAATTTCTAATTGGAGTCTCCAAGCATAAATATTTTGTAATGACCATGATTTTATAAATTTAATTTCCCTTATTATTTTTATTTTTTATACTATAAAACACACAAAAACACATAAATAATAGAATAAAATAATTATTCTCATAAATGATGAATGAAAAGGTGGGGTTTATAAAATGTATGAATCCTATACAGATGGAATATTTAATTTACTGTAACATCTCTTATTTATTCAAAAATAAAAACTATTTTTATTTCATTTAAATTCATTTAAAGGGGATAAATATGGTTGAATAGTTATGTTAAGCATATCTTGGCTATGTAAGGGGATCATTCAGAATCCTGAGAACTGAAGTAAAAAATAGAATACTAGGATACATGGTTAGGATATTCTATGATGCTCATCCCATATAGTTTTGATAAACTGTATGACTATAGAAAAGTGGGTCTAGTGGTCGGAAATGTTTTATGCAACTATTCGACCCGGATCATAGCAGAGAGTCCATTCATCAATTTTTGTAGAGTGTGTTTTTAATCAGTTTTCACATTGTTAAAAAACCGTGTTTCTTAACCAGGCGTATTTCTCCTTTAAAGTATATATAGTTTCACCATTAGCACATGGTTTTTTCAAACATATGGTCAAATAATTAACCCTTTTAAATAAGTGTGAAATTATATTTTTTCACTTATTTAATGTTTCCAATTTCTTTTCATGAATTTTTATCTTCCTCCAGTGTATATTTTTCCTTCTCCTACATGTGAACCTTCTCCCCCATCTTAATAGAGGGTTCCAAAGAACAACTCTGTTCGATCTCTATATCATGCTCCTTCTGAATCATTATAAATCTGGGGGATACATACATAACCCATTTTCTTCTAATGCGATTGAATCATCCTCTATTTTTTGTATTTTGCGTGAAATCTCATTTCCCCAATTTTGAGTTCATTAGATGATTTCTTCGATTCCATAAAGAATTTTTCTTGAATAAAAAAGGTTTATTCTAGATGATGGATTATCTATTAGGATAATATAGGTGTTATAGGATAATTTTCCATATTTAGTTGATTTATATAAAATGTGCCAATGTGGTGCATACAATACACTTCCAATGTCGCTTGGATTATTTGAAAATAATTTTATTTGATCAAATTATCATTCCATTGGGTTACCAATCTAGTGGTGAATCGTGAAAATGTGTTGTTCCCATGATATATTCCACCCATGTGGGTGTTTTTTTACCTTAGATACCATATTCCTCATTGTTCTTAATTTTTTTTATTATTAGTATATGTGTATTAACCCATAAAATATTCCTTGATATGAAAAATTATTTGAAATGAGTGATGCACAATGAATTAATCCCTTTCACCCTAATTCCATAAACAAATTTAGAACACTTAACGAATTTAGAAAATTCTTAAGTATTCCTCCGGGGGCATAAATGATCTCTTAATTAATTTTCTGACCAATGTGTTAAGTGTGATATAAATTTCAGAATAAAAAAGGTACCATTGTTAAACATTTTATATATGTTATTTGATTGTTTTATGATTTCAATATTATTATAAGGGTGAAATAAGTTGTTCAAACTTAAATACCCCTTGGATGGAATATCACATCACTCTGTTAGTTTTATTAATTCATTATTAACAAATCTACGGTGACATCATCTATGCCAATTATGGGATCACCGAGAATTATATATTTTTACTTATAAACTATTGAAATTTGTTCTCTAGGGTATATCCCTTGGATGGGATAGATGTCAGGATGATTGAACCATGATTTTAGAGAGACACAAGATTAAACATGTGATACCTAGTACAAAATGGAGCCCAATAATTGACATTTTCATTCCATGGTTCAAGTAATAAGTGGTACTTCATCATTGTGACACAGTGGATGGACTCCATGGAATTGGGTATAAACTGATCCATCAAGAGAAAAATGTAATATCCCTATATATATATCAATTGACGGGTATATGTTCTCTAGCTATTTTTTAGAAATCAGTTTACAATTGAAATAAACATAAATAAATCAGCGTTTTAAAAATGAGAAATGATCATTTGGTTTTGGATACATATGGAAAAGTCCTATATTTCCAGGAACAAGAATACAGAAAGTGAAAAATTAGGCACTTTATACCTCTATGTTAACCATTTCATGATCCTTTGGTTTCAAATCACTGACATAAGATGATGTTTGGAAGCCTAATGGGTGGCCCGATGGATCTTAGTCTAATGTAGTATTTATTTATCACTGTATTTAATTTATTTAAGATTGAAATTTTTTCATTTTTTCATGAATAGATGTATTGACCAAAAATAAATGGGTGATTGTCTTTTTTCCTGGTAAATAACACACCTATTAGGCCCCCATTTTCACCAAAAAAGATGTTATGGATTTATTTATTGTTTTAGTGAGGTAGCTAACATCCAATGATTTAATTTTTTAAGATGACTGAGCATATGCCTGCTAATCTAGTTTTAGTATTTTTTGTAATTTTAGTATGCTTTAAAATAATTTTTAATATACATGTCAATTGTTCATCTATATAATCTTATTTTAATAGATACATGACATAACATCATCATATTTTACTTTATTATTAATTATCTTTCACATATTTTTTATAAAGTTTGAATGTCCTATTATAATTTTATACGTTGCTATCTATTCGTTACATTTCTTTCAAGGTTTATTTTTCCATATATATATATATATATCTATATATATATATATATATTTCTTTAATCAAATTTTATCCATGAGGGCATAGTCTTCCCATGGAAATATATATATCCCTCCCTTTTAGTCAGATTCCTCTATACAATAGGGAACCACGCTTGAGGTCCTCTATCAATTGTATCAGGGAACCTCGAATTGGAATTCATTGGAGGTTACATAAAAGTAATATCATATCTTTTCATTTTACATCACTTTTTTTCTTGGATAAGACATTAGTTTATAGGGATTTTTTCATGTTCCTATGATAGGATGTATCTACTTCTTGAATTGTAGAAACCAATATTACCTGGTATGGGTAAATGATGTATTTTCTTGCATTGTTATTGTTGATTATATTTCAATATTTGGTGACTCGCATGCCATGTGAGGTTATTATTTTAGAAATTAATATAGTGGTATTTTATTATTTTCCTTAGGATATGATGGAATATTAAATCATCCATCATCCTAGGCACCTTAGGATTTACAATTACATGCATCGTTCGATGAAATATTATCTTTCTATGTGTATTTCATGTATTATATCTAATTTCCAATAGCTCACTATTTTTATTTCTTCTATTCCTTGACTAAAAAAAGTACAAATGTTATTCTATTTTATTTAATAAATGAAAAACAAATTTATTAATTGAAGAATCTTCCTTAAAATAATAGTTTTTCTTTAATATGTTATATAACATCCCATAAGAATCCAATTGTTGTTTTTTAATACATGGACCAGTATTCAAATCAGTTGTGATGTTTTGGGGATGGATAATTTAGAAACCACCATTAAATTTATAATTTTTATAGGCCATATTAAATTTTAGATAGTGATTCATATAATTAACCACTTTGAGGAATGTTAAATAAACAAAGGAATTAAAATTAATGTGATCCTTAATTTTGTTTCAATATGATACCTTTTCTTGACCCATATTTAGTGTTAAACTATTATTTATTTATCTAGTTTCAATTTTATGACATGTTGTAATCACTAGACCTGAATCCCGGATAAGGATATTTGTTTTAGTGTTCTTATAGGAGGTTTGTGTACATGTCCTTTTATATCTCTTTACATATCTGTAATAAATAAGGATCAAGGAATGTTCTTTGAATTATAGAGATTTTACACAAGGATGACCTCATATTTTATTCAATGAAAGTGGGGATAAGCATAATCTTGATATAGTAGGCCCTGATCCACCCAAGATAACTCTTTTATTTCAACCCAAAGCATCTCCTCAATATCTTCCACTAGGTGATGATTCTTAGTTTCATAATAGTTCCATTCACACTTTGACATCTATATAGGGTATACCTCAACCTTCCTCTTATATGTTCTAGATATACCATGAGTTATAATAGAAACATCCACCGACCATTTTAGGGGTTGATGGGCATAAGGCCTTTGAATCATTGTTAGTGCAATGGTGTAAATCATTGTGTAAATTGAGACACCTATAGAGTGCAGGGACAATCTAGCAAACTACATATTGTGTGATTCCAGTAATAATTTTGGGATATTCTAGATATGGTTATTTTATATCATGGTATGGTCTCTATGAAATTTCACACATCCTTCTTTGACTATTTTGTCCCTTAGACTATGACAACACATCATGTTTTTGAAATCATACACCTTCTAAGCGGTGACATGCCAATGATAGAATAATATTCTCATTTCACTAAATCATAGTAGTTAGCACTGACAATGACTTGTGAGGAGATATCCACTATGATCAGTTTTATGGAGTTACATTTTTATGTCATCCACTCACTGGTCAATGACATTTAGATGACCACCAAATTTGATATAGTTAATAAGATCGTCATATTTTTGTAGATCATGATGGAATCAAGATAAATGTGGCATGGAAGGGAAACTTATAGGAATAGAAAAACATTATTTACTAGGAGGAAGAGAATCATTGATGGTACAAGTGATGGTAATTACAGCTAGGTTGAATGCACTGACAGTTATGTAGTGTTTCACGGGTTTGGAGGTTCATGCCATAGAAATCCACATTCTATGAGGAACCCAATCGAGTGTTGGGTATGTGGTGGGATGGGTAAACTATAACATTTCTACGAATAATATCCTCAGGTGAAATGAATATGGGGTTATATTCTCATACATAATTCTGTTCCCAGATCAACAAGTCCTCATCATGTAAGAATCTAGTATTCAATTCGCCACATTGGGAGAGCAATTTTTTGTGGTCAAGGAATTAAATTCATAGATGTTCATGTTCTGAAAAATAGACCTTCTCATGCTTCTCAGGATTCATCATAGGGTATCATTTCAAGAAATATCTATTTTTTCAATCATACACTAGAGGATAAAATTCATGTTCCATCTATATTTGGAGGTACTATTCTATTAGCATCAACCTTAATATCTTTAATATTCGATATATATGTATCACGCTCATTTCTATATGAAGAAACCATGGGAATTATGGGCTTAGTAATATAGTATTGGGGTGTTATTATGACCCACAATAAATTATAAGAGTTAGTTAAGTGTTTATACATTAGTTCATGGAGTACCCCCTTTAATATGAAAGTATCAATTTGTTTGGTGTTTTGTAGTCCTCGAGATGACTGGCATCGACATCATTCTCCTAATGGAATTTCATGATCCTAATCGAGACTATAGATATTGTTAACACCAATGTTCATCCTTCACATTACCCAAGTAGAATACATATATACATAATATAAAATGGTATCTCGAGGTCAGTTGATATTGAAATAATTGTACACTGCTAGGTGAGGTTATTGAATAGATGGATAGAATAATAATGTGAGATTAGTGTATGAATATTGTGAAATAAATTCTAGTAGAGGATTGATTATCGCATATCACCCTTGATAGTTTCTCTATAATAACTCCTAAGAGAGATATGGATACAGTTGAGATTTTGAAAGGTTCGGAACCAACGTCAATTCCTCAATATAGTATGGAACCTACACAGCTCTAAGAATACAAGAATATTCTTGATGACATAAAAACATGGTTTTTTATCTAAACAAACACAACCCCATGGGGTTCTCCTAAATTTTTCCAATATTATGGATTCTAACATTTTATTTTTCATGTTTTACCACTGAATGAACTAGCTTATAGGGACGAACTGGTATCCACTCCCTCATATAGATGAAATCTTCAAAAATCATAGTGGGTAAAATCATTTATCTATAATATATTTGAGTTTGAGATACCATAAGTTTCCTATGTTACCATTTGACATACCTAATATAGCATTACAGAGTTGGTGTAGCTTGTTTGTGTATCTAGTAATTATGTAATGTCTAATGAACACACCAACAATCATCATGTATTTGACTAATTGTGTTTCTGCCCATATCATATTCCCATTTATTTTGTCTCTATAGACGTCATATTAGATTAATCACTCACCAAACACATAAATGAAACCCATCTTAATATCATTATCATTATTCTAGGAGAGCCTAACTATATGAAGATCTCAATAAATAACACTTTATTCATCAAGGTTTTATTCCATGATCATATTAGATCTGAATAAGGCATATGATTAGACCTACAGAAGATGAGTTCCATGATTTAATGGGAGCATAAAATGATTTATGGCATAAATTTCTATATATTTTTTTATAACTATTATAAATGTTTCATCGAAGATTTACAATTCATTGCAGTAATGCATTCAAGCATGACCATGATAGGTGTGAATTTTTAATGGAATTGACCTTCTCCAAAATCTTTTAAAGAGTTGAAAGGGAATGTTACTAAATATTTTAATCTAATTATTCCTAGATAAGAAAGAAAATATATTGTATATTGTGAATCAAGGAGAATTGGGTTAGTGTAGTTACAATAATGGGTTTTCCAGTTTTAGAGTATGGGACTCGCCAACTAATGTATTACGAGCATAATTACTCTATGATTGAAATTGGGTAAGGATTAGTGGTTATTTAATAATGATATTGGTGGAAAAAACTGTAGTTTGAGTAGTTATTCAATGTTATATATCAGGAAAGTATCCAACACATCATCACTTAGTGATACATGATTATTAGGGAACACCGGTTGGTGGAATACAAAAAATTTATCAGCATTTAATTTGAATACACTCTTAGAAATAGTAATATCATGGATGAATCTTACATCCTAAGGACTCATATAGATGCATTTATAGATTCTAAGACTAAATCACAGATGATGAAAATGTTTCTTGAGATTCATTTGGTGGTTATGAAAAATAATAAGAAACTGTTATTATTAGCTCTGGTAGTGGAATCTTCTCTTCCATAATGGGTTCAGATAAAGCAGTTATCTTATCTTGGGGGCCTTTTCAGTTGGGAGAGTATCCAAGGATAGAAACCACCTACATGTATAGTTGTTTGTGGGAGCGATACCGTATTTTTCCATGGTCATGTATGGGTACCTTTTGATATATTGGAAGAGTTGATAAGTGAATAACATGCCTATTTTTATTTAGATCATCTTGGGATTTCCCAGATGATGAGAGATGTGAATTGTTAGCATAGGTGGTCATGTATAACGAGGGAGCTAATAGGGTTAATCACATGATGTTACACCTATATCTAGGTGAAATTAGTGCACTAGAAACCAACTAGTCATACACACCCCCTAATCATTATATATTGGAAATGGAAGGACATCATAATGGAGTTAGTGATGGTACTTCTTAGATCCTATTGATGTAGGGATTCAGCATGGGTGATTTTCTTTAGGTTGACCAATGATTCACACTATCAAATCATTCGAGTGTCCTTCCCGAATTATTATCATGAAGTGTTTATATCTAGGATATTGTATGCCTTCATGGTGTACCAGGTTATTCCATTTTGGATATATATTATCTATTAACATTTAGGTTTTTGAAAAGGCATAAAAAGGAACTAGGATCATTGGTACTATTTATTATTGAATACCACCCACGAATAGACTGAAACATTTGGTAGATGATTCATGTATTCGTATATTCTACAAGAATGCATTCTTGATTATAGAGGTTCATGAAAAAATAATATCCATCTTTTTGAGTATAACCGCAAAAATATATTTCATGAAAATATTAATATGGATCAGTATTAGTATATCTATATAAGACCATGTTGTTCACCTCTATGCTCTTAAGAGGATGGTGAGGTAGCACTATTTGGTCATTGTCTTGTTCATCAGACATCAATGGATGTCTAGAATAACCATAAGTTTATGGTGTCTGATCAATATAGGAAGAAGTAATACACTGATAATCATCATAGAACTATGTATTTTGAGGTTGGATATAATGTATTTCAACCATTATATCCCAAAAATGGTCACGAATTAATTTGGGGAATGGGATAGTTATCAGCTCATTATGTTTTTCATTCCTAGATAATAAAGAGAGTTAGACCTATAGAATATTAGTTTAAGTTACTTCAGAGGAACCTTTCCTTGAATAATTTCATCAATGTATATTAGATTCTATATTATCATTCTGAAGAGTCTCAATAATTTGAACCTAAATATATTGATCAAGAAGAAGATGCATCCTTCAACAAGCATCCGTAACATATCATTTATTAGAGAATGAAGGATCTCCATGGAAGTAAATTTCCTCTATTCCTGGTGTTATAGTAGAAAAAAAAGTACATGACCAGACCTAGGAGTGGGAAGCTAATTTATGGGTACATTTACCAAAACACATCTCACGAGAAATTCTACTACCCTTAGAATTGAAACTCGTTGATGAGTTATCCTTATGAGGGGAGGTTGTAGCATTTTGTAATTTTCAAAAGATAACTAAAATTTATTATTTGATTAAATTATTTTATACAACACTAATAATGATTCCTAATCAAGATAAGGATATCTCTAGTGTGTTTGGGGGTTCTTTGAGTCCAGTTCCTATAAAATATAGGAAATATATCGGGCCACACACTTTGGATATACAATACCTCCTAGCCCACACAATTTCTGTAATTCAAGTGGATTCATAATGTGGGGACTAAGGGTCACACGTTTTATCTACACCCATGTGACCTAATGTGCATATTTTGGTGGCCTGTTTATTGTATTTTCATATTGGATGTTTCACATTATGTGCATGGCTATTAATATTGTGCAGGTCAACATCTGGATTTCCACTTTAATGAAAGGATTGAATAAATACCAGTTCATGTTTTGTATATCTGTGTAGAAAAACCATGAATCATTCTAAATTTTGTTGAAATTGCATTTTTATAAACTCTTTATTTTTTCTGTTATTTTCATAAATTTCATTCTTCCTGCAATTGCTTTCACTCTTCCTCTCTTGCATGTAGGTTATCCTCCATCTCAACCTAGGGATCAAAATTACTCCTATGTTAAATCTATAGAACACTAATTGTATGATCCAACATAAAAATAGTTGTGGGATCAATAATACACTCACTTTTATTTTAGGTTCATGGTCCCATCTATTGGGATATTTTTTGGGAATCTCATTTACCTCATTTGAGGTAATTTATTGGATTTTTCAGTTTCTTCCAACTTATAATGAATAAACCATAAAATGTGGGTGATGGAATCTCTATGAAACTGTGTTAGGTGGTCTGGTCTACTTTCCGTCATTTCATTTCATTCCATAAAATTTTCCATTATTCTGTGAGCCGAACCTTTCCATCACCACCTCGATATTTATAATCAAAATTTAATTTGATAGTATTCCCATATCTTTGGATTCCCTATCTATTGGAGAATCAAACCCTTGGGTTGATTACACGACCTACACCACTGAAGTGTATTTTCCCTACTGTAGAGTCCAATTTTCCCCATAATAAATTCCATAATTTCACCATGATTGTATTAGATCATAACAAATTCCTTTATTTTTCAAAAAATTGGAATTTGGTGATGAACCATGAATTAATACCATTCACCCTACTGAATTAAGTTATTTTACAAGAATATATTATTTGGTAACATTGATAGGAATTCATCCATGTTTTATAAATATTTACTTAACTAAATGCATGAAAAATTTTCTATTTATAATATAAATTACTAAATTAAATTAAATTAACTCTTTGTAAGACATTAAATATATGCAATTTCACTCTTTTATGCTTTCACCATAGTTCCATGGGTGAAACAAGGGGTTCAAAGTAAAGGAAAAACATTTATGGAATCTCATGCCTTTTTGTTAGTTTTTTAATTATTTCCAAACATGCCTGGGGAGAATTATAGATTCCATGGATTGACACATTAACTGTTATTTATATTTTAACTCAATATTAGTGACACTGGCTCCCTAGGGGAGACCCTAGAATGAGAAAAATTTCAGGATGGTTTTAACATGCCATGAGAGAGAAAAGGTCCCTTACATGTGATACCATGTTTAGACATAGATTCTAGTACATGTAATTTTAAAAAATTGATTGGAGTGACATGTGGGACACAATCCTTGGGACACTATAGATGGAATACTTGGAATTTATTATAAAATTATCCCTTGAGTGATAAATTGATATTCCATTCAAATTTTTATGGATGGGATTGGGGAGTCTCTATATATGTTAGGAAGAGGATTTCAATTGAATTAATGAAATGTGTGTTATTTTCTCTGAAATGATAAATGATCCATTGGTTTTTTAGATATAGAGATATATCCTCCTAACACAGGAACATTCTTTGGGAAAACCATACTTATGGAACATTAAACCTCTCACATTACCATTGCGGGTTCATTTATTTGAGACTGACCAACTTATGCCAAAGTAGAAAATTTTGATGGGTGTCTTGGTTGAACCCAGTCCAATTCACTAAATTATTTGTCTCCATATTGAAATTATTTACAATTTGGTCACCCTTAATTTAATATTTAATTAATTGACTGGAAAAGATAATATGAATGGAATCCTACAGAGATTGTATCACACACCTTACATTGGCTTCCCTTATCATCCATGAAACATTATTAATGAAGGTATTTATAATGGGAAGAATTTAGCTTATAGTTCTGTAACTTCAACTATAGGATGTAAATTGAGGTAGAAAAGTGAGATTATTATTGGGATTCCAGCATTAGTAGGTTTTGGTATTTTGGTATTTATTGTTATGACGTGGAGTATAAATGTATCCTCTCCCATTGTATAGTCATATATATATATAGCATCATGATATTGAATTACTTAATTGGTTCTTTTTCTTATTTATCTTTTTCTATTTTTTATTTTCATCCTAGTCCTATTGTATTTCTTTCTCCTTGTATCTATTTTTTTCATTATGTCTGGTATTTCATATACATCATATATATATATATATAATTTCTCACCCCTCTGATCAATTAGGGAATAGTGTTTCCAATGAAACACAATAGACCCTTGATGGTAGTCAGTAGCCTCTGGAATTTGAGAAGGCTTCCTTGAGGTCTTTTTGCCACAGTATAAGGGTGCCTAAATGTGACATCTTGGGTAGGACACTACACAAGCTATTGGAATAGTAATATGATAATTAGGAATAGTAAATCAACTAATATAATAGATACCTCGCCTGTTAACATATAAATAAAATTTGGAAATCTTATACATTATTTTATGAAATATTTATATATTGGAATAACTATATAAATGTTTTAAAAATAGTAAATTTTGTGAGGGTGTTTATAAAAAATGTAATTATTTATATAAAATTTCATATTTAATATATCAATTTAAAATAAAATTTATTTTCATTAATAGAATAACAGATTAATATATATATGTCCTATGATTATAATGTTATCTTATGAGACCTTATTAAAATTTTCAATTTATTAAAAAATAAATTATAATATTAAATTATTCATTTTCTAAGAGTTGATGATTTTATTTTAAAATTATTTGTATTATATTTAGAAAAATATTGTAAAAAAATTAATCATATTTTTCAAATATATATGTAGAAAAAAATTTCGGGTGAATATTTATTATTTCACTAAAACATATTATTTTTTTGTGAATAGAGAAATACAATAATTTGTGGTGTTTAACATTTTAAGACAAATAAATGAAAATGTTCTGTCATAGTTGATGTAATAACCCATTACTTATAACTAGAATACACTAGTTGTTCTACATAATCATACGGATAATAACTTTTTATATTATTTATCGTTCATAATAAAAAAACAAAAAAAAAACATAACTCCCCTCCCACATTAAATGCCAACCCTCACCACCTATTCTCCTAACAAAATATATGATTTTTTACTTGTTTATATTATTCCAAATTATTATACAAAGTCTCTTCACTGTATGCTTCTTTTTAAAAAAAATATCCAAACCCATGCATTTTAAGGATGTTCTAATGGAGATTACATACCAGAGGTAATATCCACCGCCTTTCCCTCATAATTGTTTTTTCATCCTCATCCATTCCAAAAGGTAAAAAGGTTACATGATAATTGAAGTATCATATACATTCTATAATTATAATTTTTTAATGTAATATGAATAATAAAATCCATTTAGTTCTACATTTATTCTAAAAAATTAAATGATCATTTATAATGTATCGATTCACCACCTCCTTGGATGATTAGTTTGTATTATCCCATACATCCATAATTGCTATTGATAAATCAATTATAAATGATAAATATATTATAATTTTTATATACAATCTTATTTTATATTCTAGAACTAATATATATGATAAATTATAGTAATGAATATTATCTTTATTATGATGATAAAAAACCACCCAAAATATACTAGTAAATTATCATTAATGTTTTATATAATAAATAATTTTCATAAATAAAAACAAAATTATATATGGGGAAATAAAAAATAATGTATTCCTATCAATATCATACAATTTAATTTATTTTTTTCATTCCATTTTTTAAGAACAAAAATAATTAAATAAATTGAAACGATCATAATATTTTAAATCAAGTGCTCTATGAACAATTAAATTTAAACATAGAACTCATAAAAATGACATAAATGATCATAATAATATAATACTAAATCAATTAAAAGTATGATAGTTAATTAATTAGTTAATTAATAAATCTAATATGATTATACATGATAATATCTTAAATTTCATGAAACTTTTGGACATTACGTAAGGGATCTCTCTGAATCTCCAATTTTTCCTTTGGGTTACACTTTATCTCCCAATAACATAATATATTTCTTCACTATTCTCATATAGTAATTCTAAGTTATATTTATATCATACAAATAGAGTTATCTATTCTAATCTATCCTTTGTTGATGGGGAAATAAACATTTTAAAATTTTTAATTCTGTATTTCTGTCGATAATAATGGTTGGTTAAATGGAACATCTGTATTTCCTACTCATTTTCAAGTAAAAACCATGAAATAATTTAATCCAACATTGGTTTTATATATTAATTAGTTTTATAACTAAATGATATCTTTTTTCATTTATGGTTTTATAAAAAAAATTATCCATTTGTGCACATAAAATACTCTTTGATATTTTATTTAAACCACATTCAATTGCCTCATTTATAAGGTTTCCTAAACACTAATTTTTACTTGTCTTCACCAAATATGAAAATTAGGTATCTATATTTATACCCATTTTAACAATTCAATAATCTTTTCTGATTTAAATGCATTATTTTATGGGTACAATTCTGATAGAAAATTTGGTTATTCCGTTTACCATTATTATGATACCCATTTATATTCATATGATTACGTTTTATCTATTCCTTTTGATTGATTCTTCATGTTAAATTAATTTTCATGAATATTTATTGAATGGTATGCCTAGATAGTACACCAGTGCTCTGGTTAATTTTTAGTCTCATTATAAAACATGATAGGATAGAGAATAAACCAAATTCATTTTTGGTATTTTATATTGCATGTGATATATTATTGGTTTTTTTCATTGACATGGGTTTATTTTATATTATATTTTTTCTTCAAAATTCATATTTATCTAGGATTGTGTGATCTTATGTTTTATATGTTATTAATCTATAAGTTTATTGTAGTGTGATTCAATTTCATTAATCATTTTATGCCACCTGACTCATGTTTAGTTGTTTATTAGCATGTTAATTTCTATACTATGTTTTTATCTAATTATTTTTTTCATGTATTCCCCTAGGTTATTCTATGCAGTTTAAGATCACAAAAGAACATAGGATATCATTATTGAAATTTAATAAAATATGTTTTTATTTTGGTTTCATGATTTATAATTATATACATATTCTTCCAAACAGAATAGAATTTACTATCCATGGATTGTATTTGATTGTTAATTGTTCTTAAAATCATTTAATAATATTTTTAGAAGGTTGGGGACCTTATAAATGGTATTTTACTGTAATATATGTATTTTTTGGTGATTATTGTTTTTAAACATTAGTAAAGGCCATAGGGATAATTTTATCACTCTAGATAACCTATATTTAATCATTGAGAATAACATGTTAGGATATACATTTATTTTACATGTTTATCATTTAATTTTATTAGTTTCCTTTTTATATTCTAATTATCTATGTATTCATCCCACCTAATTTCAATTTCATTTTCATTTAAAATTTCTATAATAAGGATAAACAGTTCCAATAATCAATGTGAAATGGAATATGATGATTTTCCTAATGACCAGCCAAGTATTAATATAATGAGGGTGTAAAATTTTATGATTGTACTACTAAAACTAGATGAATTTATGAAGAATAAATTTAATCATTTGGAACACCCTTATCCTACTAATAAATAAAACATTTTGGTTGAATTTATTATTTGATGAAGGCCTTCTATATTGGGTAGATCTTATTAACCCCTCATTGTAGAAAACATTATTAACTACATTGAATTGATATTATCTTTCCCCTAGTACTCAGAATAATATAAACTTATGTTGGGGGTCAATCATTTGGATGGGGAAGCTGATAAGTGGTGGGAACTAGTCCAAAACGAGAAGTCTAATGAGAAATAATTTTCCATGAAAGAATAAATCATGAAAATATCATCCAATAAAAATTTTCCCAAAACACTCCATCTTAATATGGATAGGGTGTTCCTTGTAATGATGAAAAAGGAAGAGAACTATATTTTAGTGTATGAAGAAAAAGTCAGAACACATTAATGATACACCGCTTTCATTACCATGAATGCTAAAATAAATTCATATCACTACTTAAGTAAACTAATGTTGAATCAATGAAATGAATTTACAAATAGAGACATTTAAATTTATGAGTATATTTTACATGTTTCCATTAAGGTTGAGATGGAGATTAAAGACTCTTAGTGGTCTCACAAAATAATTGAAAAAAAATTAAAAATTGAGTTTAAGATGGGAGGATAAACAGAAAAACCCTATGATTGAAGGAATTCATAACTTCCCACATGTCAAAAGTGTTGAAATAATAATCTCAGGTACTATCTAAAGAAACCTTTAGATGATTCAATTTTTGAAGGGGGAGAATCATAATAATTAATACAGAACTCATATGAATACAAAAATAAATGTGTAATAAGAATAGAAGGTTCATATTAGCACTCAGTATATAGTGTATTGTTTCACCTATAAAAAAATGGGAGTGAAATGAGATAATAAACTAAGACAAGGTTAGATATAGTTAGTCAAAAACAATCTCCTATGAAACAAAAATGGTTATATTCTATCACTACTACTATGGTGGAGGTCAGCAATGATATGGTGACATGTATTCCAGTTATTCATTCAATAATTGAGACCATTCTATATGATTCATATTTAATGAATTATTTCATATCATTTATTTATAGTAGTACTATCCAAACAGAACATCAAAATTTGGAGGATGAGTTATATGTGAGAATATATAATGGAGAAATTATGGAATCTAATGTGAATAACCCCTCCATAGATAATGTTTTTAGGATGAACAATCAAAAAAATATTTTCATAAGCCCTTTAGTTTAGTTCTATCATATATTTGGTATAGATTGGTTATCATTAAATTAATCCATCGTCAATTTTTGATAAATCGGTCACTCTTCACATCTGATTCCACACACCAATTTTATATAACTGTGTGGATGAGGATAAATCCACTTTAGAATCATCATATCAAATATTGATATTATTACATTATTAGAAAGAATATGTATATAAAATTATTGAGAAAAATTGTGCTAATCATGATCTAATACATTCCCATTGTTAGGGAACCCTTTGATTTGTTCCTTAAGGAATTTGATTTTGTTTTTGTCCTGACAGAGAGGTGGATTAATAAATTTATCTTATTTCAATATCTCTGTCTATATCAAGGAATCCATAGAAAATATCCATCATTGAGTTGTAATAACTGAAGAAGTAGTAAAAATAGAATATGGAAAAGGGATCATGTTACGGTGTTCATTATCATGGGATGTTCTAGTCCTCTTTATTAATAACAAATTTGGATTAATGTGAATTATCATTAATTATCGTGATCATAATAAAATCACTATAATGAAAATTTATCCCCAATTATTAAAGGATAACTGGTTCGATCACCTACACAAGACCAATTATTTCTCTAAGGAATAACTTTGGCTAGAATGTCACCAATTATTATTACGTAACAAATTCCCTAGGATTCATTTTGAATGTGTTATGGACACTATAGGATTACAAGGATGCCCTTCAGACACTATAATGCTCCATCAATATTCATGGTCATAGTAAATAGATTTATTAGATATTATATCAAAAAAATTGTGGTTTTCTTTATCAATGATATTCTAATATAACAAATGTGCATGGAGGAAATTGAGGATAATTTGAGTACTATTATAATAAAATTGGTATGAGAAAAAAAATATAAATAGTACCATAAATATATATTTTTGATGGTGGAAGTATCAATATTGGGGTTTGTTATCACCAGTAAAAGATTATTTATGGACTCTTACAAGACAAATGAAATCTATGAGTGTCTCACAACAACATATATAATTTATATCCACGATATTCATGTCTTATCTGTGTACTAATGAAATTTGTTGAGTAATTTATCATTGCTTTATGACAAGATAACTATGATAACATAGGAAAGGGAAAAATATATATGAATGGAATAATATGACAAATGATTATAGAAGCTCAAGAAGAAGAAAATGAATACATATTTACTAATACTATCCAAAATTGTAGAATGTATTTTGATATATAACTATTCTTAAAATAATGTATCGAGATGTGTTGTCATGAAAAATTATAAAATTGATTGTATACACCTCATGGCAGTTGTAGATCTATAAGCAGCAGAACACCTCATGTTTTTGAGAAATATATCATTGAATTAATATATTCTTGTGGATATTTTTCATTTCATGAATCACTGGATATATCTTATTTCATTTAAAAGAACCAATTTAATTGTTTATTACATGATACACCAAGATATGTTTTTTCTAAATGCAACACCGACTTGGTAGAAATTATTTGCTACATTATCTTGGATTGCATTACATGAAACAATGTCTTTCTATGAAACACATTAATAACCAATTTCCATATATTATTAATAATGGTTTATAAAAATAAAACATAACGATGATAAATTGTATATTTTTAGTAAAATCATTATATGTTCGGAGATATTATTTCTTTAAAAGAACTGCTCTTTTTTATAATTATATGAAAAATAATGAAATTACATTTAGACACATTTAAAAATTTATTATTGTAAAATAAATACAATTTTTTTTATTAATAATTTAAAAACTATCTTATGTTTAATTTTTGAGATATTTATAAGAAGCATCATTTTTGGGTGAATAGTGAAAATAATAAATTTTAATTCGAAATTGTTTTTTCTTGGAAGTTATTTATATAGTTAAATTATATTTTCCATTTGTTATAATGTTACAATAGATTAATTATAAACTTATTAATTCAGTTAAGGTCATTAGAATAGTTTTATCTTGACTTTAGATATAAAATCCTAATACACTTTTGTATATTATCAATTTAAAGACATAATATCTTTCCACATCCGTGAGATTATAATTTTACAATATTTTCCCACATCAATGAATTGAGTTCAGAAAAACCAACTTACATGATTGTAATAATTATAATATTTATATTCCAATATGTTGAATTTTAGTTTTTTCTAAAATATATTTAAAAGTGATTAAAATTAAAAACATTTTATTAAGGTAAAAATAATATTATCAAGGAACTAAAAATTACACATAACTATCATAAGGAACTATCCACCTTTTCATAACAGATTTCTTGTCATATTTCTTCCATAAAACATCCATTATTGGTATTTCATACTTTTTATATCTTTTTTAGCTACAAATGGGAAGGCACTTAATTTCTTTTTCATAAATCAAATGTGTGCCCCCTCCCTCCCATATAAAAGGCCACCATATATACACCATCTTCACAACTCTAAAACTATATAAGATAAACCATGATCTTCTAATTCACATCCAATCATCCACTATTACTTATTTAATCACACTTTTGGAAATACTTTTATCAATATAAACACTTTGTTGAAACCCAAAGGGAGTTAACCAATGAAGATGTAATATCATTCCTCTAGTTACTTTCCTTTATTTTATTTCTCCACAACCTCAATTATTATTTTTCCATGAATGAATAATAAAATAAATATCCTAAATATTCTGATATTTTGTTATGATTAGGCTTTGAGTAACACATACAAACACATCAATCAAAATAGTAATAATCTTATCAATCTTATGTACGGGGAACTACAACCACACAAATCAAAAATGATTAATTTTGCATTAATACATATGTTGGTTTAGAACAATTATAGAAAATATATATTTTTATTATATATATGATATATGTGATATATTAGTTATTCTTTCATTATTATATAACACCAACCTTCATGATTCTCATTTTTTGTAAATGTGATAATAATTTTGGAGAACTGTTGACTAATGCCTCACCAAAGAGATGTGAATCCTTCATATGATACATGAAGCATATTAAGGATGGTTCTTGAGGAATTATATTTTATATATGAAATAATAATTTTTATTTAATCAAAACATATACTTATATATTTCTTTTTTTTAATATTAACTGAATATATAATTAATTTAAATTATATTTATGTCATGTTTTACATTTTTTAAATCATGATATAATTATTGGGACCACCAACATAAATAATTAAGACATATGGGAAAAACTAAGCATATATTACCATATATGAAACCATAATAATAATTCATCATTAAAAAGGTAACATATTGTAATTACCAAACCATATGTGTATTCGAAATAATATTATGTTTCTATAATTATTTATAAATTTTTTATTAATTATATAAGAGGTATATATGTGTGTTTATAATGTCAATACATAAGCTAATAGAATTTCATCTCAATTTTTATTTCCATGAGATACTAGCCATAATGACCAATTTCTTCTTTTGTGTGGGCTATATACTTCTCTATGACATGTAATATAACAAATAAAAATTAGTTAGTGATATTGTAAGATGTAAATTGATTTTTATTCTTTTGTGGAGATCCTGATTCTAATGTTACTCATGTAGTAAGGGTTTTCTCATCTCACATTATTTTCTGTGAGACACAAGCCATGATTAAATTGTAATTCTCATATTGTGTGTATACAGACCGTATATTTATTATATGAATCTTAAAACTATATTTATTTTAATTTACCTATCAATTTTATGATCTTTATTTCAAGTAGTTTTTTCTTAAAATGTTATGAAATTTTGAAATTATTTTTTTAACAATTTTCCATCATTGAGACACAAACCATGTTATGAAGCTATATAATTTTATAATATATATATATATATATATAACCATTTAATTTTAAAATATTGAATATATTTATTTTAATGATATTTGAAAATTCATTTTTTCATTTTCTTTCATGGTGATTCGAATTCAATGTTATAATGATTTTAGATTTTATTGAAATAAGCCCAACATTATTCGAGATTGTTAATGATTATGATTTAATCAAAGAAATAATATTATCCATATGTCTTGAACACAGTTGAATTCTATTATAATATGTGTATGAATGACCTAAAACTATATTGGTGACCTTTTATTCACTATTTGGTATATAATATGACTTATAATGGGTTTTTAAGAATTTCTGACATTACACATTTCTTCACTGAGAAATCATTGTTAATTAAAAACCATATTTTCTAAAAATATTTTCAAAAGGTTTTCAGTTATTTGTTTACAAATATTCTATTTGTATTTAAATTAATTTTATCAAATAATTTATAATCATTACATATATGGTGTTACTTTTTTTCTCAATAAATGGTTTTAAATGCATTTTAAATCATTGTTTATATGATTTCAAAATTTGTTAAAATAAATATTTTTAAAGTAGTTTTAAAGATTTCGTTATATATATTAAAATAATATTCAATGAAGTGGTTTTAAAAATAATAACGTGATTAATTTATATGTTATAAATTTTCATTCAATGAAATATATTTTAATATTTTTTTATACTTATTTTATTAGTATTTAAAGAAAAATGATATCAAAATGGTTTCAATAATCATTTATATGTTTTCATGGAAAATGTTTTTTTAAAATGATTTCCACCCTATTTTATAGGTTATCAAGGAAATTAGTTTTCAAAATATTTCCAAGATTATTCTATATTTTTTCTGGGATAAATGTTTTCAAAATTACTTTAAACCTTTTTTATATATTTTTAATTTCTTTTCATAGAAAATTGGTTTTCTAATGGTTTTATGTATTAAAAATAATTTTCAAAGAATCGAGGATATTTTCCTAAAGAAATTGTTAGAAAAGTTATTTAAAATTTATTTTCAATGTTTGTTAAAATATGAGGATGTTATTCATGAACTTTTGTTCAATGTTCCAAAGGATCCATTCATATTCTTTCATAGAGTGATTAGGTTTTGATAAAATGATTCTTGTGACACATGATTCTCTACAATGGGTAATAGGATTTTTGAACCCTATTTTTTATGTTATTCATTCATGAATTTATTCTTCGAATAACTGCTTTTAAATAGGTAATGATGTGATTAAATTTATATGATACCTATTTCATTTCATGGGTTTTGTTTTGACTAATTTTTATATAATCATTTGGCACACATATTATGTGATGGGTATGAACAAGATATCACTACAATGCCATTAGTAATTACCAATGACTTCGGTGTATAAATTTTATACATGAAACTAATATCATATTTAAAATTTTATTTAAGGAAACTGTTTCTTGTCCAAAATATTGTGTGTAAACCTGAAAACATGTTCACAATGTTATGAGTGAAACTTATTATTTGTTGAAAATGTTTTGAATGAATGCATGTTCACAATATTATGTATAGTCTTGGTCACATGTATATTTTTATATCAAAGGGACTAATTTCATGATCATGAACTTAATGTGTGAACATGTGTCTACTTACACATGTTCATTATGTTATACCTTGATTTATATGACAAAAATATATGAATTGGTCATATATTATGATTTTATGGATTGTGTTCCTAATTATATTATTAATTCTTTATTCTAAACATTTAATTTTTAGTCTCAATCTCATTATTATTTATTTTATGTCGGTTGTGATCTTCAAATGTTATTTTCATGTTTTCATACACCTATTATCATGTTATTCATACATATTTCATTTATATCCCCATAATGATCATTTGAGATCTCTCTTTTCATTGGATTCCTTTCACTAGTTTTTGGAAATTGATTTTATATTTTATTATTAAATGGTATGACCTTCAAGGGATTTTTAAGGATCATTCACCATAGAGGATTAATAAATTTTATTTTTCCAATCAAACTAAACATTTTTGTTTTTAAAACAAAATCTTTTTAATTTGGTTAATATTCATTTATAATGATGTAATATCCTTGTATGTAAAATGTTGTCTCTATAGTATGTATTAATGGAATAGTTTAGTCAACCATTGGAAACTATACTGAGAAAAAATTAGTGATATCCCTATTTATTTTCCTATGAATGTTTCTATGGTTTTATCGAAGTATATGTCCAATGACGAGTTAATGAATAAAAAAAGTCTAAGAATTTTTGTAAAGGATAGAGTAAGTGATTTTCTAGAATTATATCCATATATGAATAATATAATTGGATGTGTCTCTAAAATAGATTTATCTTGGGGTATCATCGCTAACATGGTCGATTATCCCCAACTCGATTATTACCTTGTACACAAAATATGGATTTGATGTACACTTAGTTTGACACTCTATGGGGATATGGTTTTGGAATTAAAAAAATCCTTGAAAAATCATGAATTATTTTAAAATATATTGGATATAAATCACCTAGGATAAAACTAGGGTTCTTTAGGTTATGGAAGATGTCATAACTTAGAAATTATATAAGTTGGGTTTCAGGATTTTGTTATTCCTCACTACAAATATAGAATATCACTCTTTACATATTGTTTTTAGTCAGTGTATATAACCTAAATGAAACATGTTAATAGTGATTGTGATGGAAAATTAATCTATTTCTATCGTAATAATATGAATACAATGTGGGCTAATATTAAAAGCCTTTATTCATTCTCACGTGATTTCTCATGATATGAATCATGTTATGATTCGAAATGAGAAAACTAGTGGACAACATTATCATGAACCCATAGTAAAGTAAAATCTACCACCTTTTATTGATTCTTATAATACAATTTTGTTTTTTAAACTAGATCAATACCATTGAAATTATATTCCATGTTATCTTGTATTCAGGTCTTTAGAATGTTGTTCTAGATGTTTATCACATTGTAGGTGAAGTAGACCGGTTATGGAATATAATCACGAATATGATGATGCAAGATGGATTTGAATTCATATATGGGTACATGTTCAAGAACATATTATTCAATATGCACTTTCCATGTGTTTTTGTATAATTATTGAATGGGAATTACTTTGGTTGAACAAATAGGAAGATGAATACATAAGTACCAATGAGGCTAATTCCAGAAGACATGAAAGGTTTGATTCTGGTATTATCAACACACCCAAATGTAATGTTTATTAGTTTTTAAATGTCTTAAATTAATATCTTATAATTTTTTTAGAAATATTATACATAAATATCATTGATGAGATTATGTGTTTTCTAATCAATGTTGGAATGGAGGTTTGATTTACGTTTCAATCTCCAGGTTTTAAAAAGAAAAGGAAGATGGGTTTCAAAAGAAAATATAAAAACAATCGGGAGAAGGGAAATTTTAAAACTTCTATGTTCTAAAACAAGGGGATATAACAAATAGGTGAATGAATGAATGTAAACAAAAATAAATTTCATGTGCGGGAATCCATGACCCCAAGAAAAAAATGTAGGTGTGATTTATTTGGTAAATACAATAAAATGAGTGGAGAGAAAGATCAACTATATAAACCAACCAGACATCATTTTTCAAGTCCATTTAGTATAATAATTATGTGTATAAATTCCCTAATCCAAGGTCTCAAATGTATGATAAAACACAAAAATTGTTGAGGAAAATAGATACAGGAAAATATTATATACTCACAATCTATATGGTGACTAATGATAATTAGTGGAAACATTATCTTCCATAGATGGTTGGACCACATTTTATACTGTATGAATAATCCATATGATAATCTTATTGTTTATAATTAAGTGATGTTTCATGTGATTATAACCATCTACATAGATTTTGGGTTAATATGATCAACTGTAATGATCTATCAGTTATAGGAAAACCCCAAATATTTAATAAAAATGTTTTTTACATAGGATAGAAGAATGGTAAAGTATGAAATAGTGAATTTTATTTTCGATGGGATATATGGATAACCATTTATGTAATGGATTACAGTAATAATTGGGTAAGGAATTATTGATTAAACTATTATCTCAAAATATGAATATTTATCAATATTGGATAACTTGATCTAGACATATTGTTTTGAAAAAGAGAGAAGGAAGGTCCTATAATTAAATTTATGGATCTAAGGATCTTCTAACATGTCAGGAATGATATTTCCATTTCCATTACCTGAATTAAGAGGTTATGTGGAACTTTATCAATAAACAACAAAAGGGTGTGATTTTGTTTATGAATCCGAAAGAAATAAAATAAGTATAACCTCTCAAAAAATTCATCAACTTTAGGGAAATAATCATTTAACATAAAATGATGTCCTATTAACTTGTTTTTCGAAGTAACAATTGGTCCCATAAATCATCAATTATATATGGAATTGTGACTGTTAAGATTCTCCTAAACATTTTTTTCAATCAATATCCTCCATAATGTGATAGTTAAATTTCTCTTTTATTTCCATCGTTTTACATTCCACTTATATTATCTGATGAGGAAACCAAACAATGAGTAACATTTGTTAATCATTATGGTTCAAAAATTCATTTTTAATGGATGTTTTAGTGTTAATTTTTTTCGATTTGGGTTTATATTAAAGGAACATTAAATTTTTAAACCATAGATAATCAAGTTTAATTTAAAGGGGGAAATTCATTTTAAAGGGTGTAGAATGTAACACATCAAATTTTTTTAATATATATATATATTTTAATAATTTAATCATTTTGATATTTTTCATTTCACACAACACGAAATATAGATTATTTTATATGAAAGTACAATATAATTGTATTTGAAGGAACATCATGATAATAATTGATTTTATGATACCCCATAATATAGTTGTGCGATATGAACCAACAACATGGCTTGATCTATACACAACACCATCATGGATTTTATAATATACAACAATTATTTTATATGAAACAATATTTATTATAATAATAAATTAAATGTGATAGTTATGACATAGAATTTAAACAGAATAAAATTAATATGAATAAAAAAAATTAATTATTATTTACAATGTTTTTATATAAATAAAACATTATGATGATAAAAAAATATAAATTTTTATAAAATCTTCATATGTCTAAGAAGAGTATTTTATAACAATAACATCTTTTATGACCATTCTAGGAACAATAATAAAACCAAATTTATAAAATATTAGAATGTTAATTTGGGAATGTGAATTTATTATTTGAAATGTAGTTTTCTATAATTTTAAGGGTAATTTTTTGGTATTTTTTTGAGAAACTACATTTTTGAGAATAAAGAATAATACTAAATTTAAAATCAAAATATATTTTTCAAAAAAATTATTTATATAGTAAAATTATATTTTATGTTAGTTTAAAAGACACAATGGTTCAAATATAAATAAATTTATAAAATTTATTTCATTGGAATCATATTTAGGTTGAATTCATATATAAATTCTTAATGACCATTTGAATATTCTCAATTTGAAAAACCACTTTCTCACCACATATATGTGTTTAGGAATAAAAAGTATTGCATGTTAATGATTGTATGTGTGAACATCATTATTTTTATTATTATTTTATGAGTTAACCAAATTATATGATATCAATTTTATGAATATACATCGCTTAATGTCCATATGTTAGGAGTGAACCCGAACACATGTTCACAGTGTTATTTGTGAGAATGATTTCATGTTGACAATATTTTTTCTTGGATAGGGTTGCATGTCACTCTGTTTTTGAGATAACCTAACAACACTTTCACAATGTAATTATTTATTTGGATTCCATGTTCAAAACATTATGTGTGGACCTAATTTTATGTTAATAAGTTTATTTGAGGTCCTGATTTCATTTCCTTAAAATAATAAGTGATTGTGTTTATACATAGACATATTGATGATGGCATAAGTTTATTTATATGCCACAATTCAATTTTTTATTCATATATATTTATTTCATGGATTATGTAGCCAATTATATTATGATTCCAATCATAATAACATCAATTATTTATTTTGTCTCTCGTGATTGTGATAATTTTATGAAGGATATAACACTCAAATGTTATTATCATCTTACTATTCCATTATGTTAATTTTATTCTTACTAATCTCCTTTATTTACCCTTTTTGGGCATTCAATCTCACTCTATTATTATTTTTCATTTCGACATGTTTTGAAAAATGATTTTAATTAATAGAACTAAATGAGATGATATTTATGTATAATTTTTAAGATCATTAACCATAATATTAGAATATAATATATGTTTTCAATGACTGTAAACTATTACCATACAAGGGGATGTTTTTTTGTAATGTGGTAAATATTCACCTAAAATGATGTAATATCCATGGATGTTAATTCTATGTATATATAAGAAGAACTATCTGAATCAAGATATTGAGCTATGGATGTCATTTTTCCTTTGAAAATATGGAGGAAATACCTTTATGGTGAGATGTGTGAAATATTATTTACTACATGAGTATAATAATAGTTTCACATAGATAGTAATAAACATGTTTTAATGAATATGAATATATTTAATCAAGGAATATGAATTCTCTATTTACCATCTTTCATGAAATGATATGATATGGTAGATTATAATATATTTAGAAAAGAACTATTTCCCTGGTCCATAATAAGGATTGATAGAGCCCCCATCTTGGGGGATGTACTAAGGATGTATTCTGAAATCAAAATGGAATGAAATATATCATATCTTTACCTAAGGATTTCTTGACTATTTTTCCATGAGATGATCATGGAAGAAAAATTGGATGATCTAGGCCATAGAGATATTATATGTCATATATCAAAATATCAAAAAAAAATTCAATATGTGATGATGTCATTTCTAATTTATATAATCAATTCATAAACAAGAAAATTTTACTGTTATTAGAATAATACAATTCGATATCATCCTCCCATAATATTTTAAATCATTAGTTAATTGTCATAAGTATACGTCGATCAATTTTTTTTTTCATATAAGAATAATTATTAAATAGAACATTATATATTTCATATGAATATTTTTTTTAAAAATAAGAAGAAAATTACATCCCAAATAATACATAAACATTTTTTGTTACCAAGGATTAAATATAGATGAATTCAATCAATGAAAATTCTAAGTCTACAATTTCATAAATTATTACTAAATATTAAAAATTTATTATCTATTTGAACACATTTTAAATATTTTTAATTTATTAAAATTTATCAAATGAAGATTTATAGGAATATATAAAATTATATTAGTAGGATAGATGTTTTTTGTAATAATATATAAATATGCATTTCATTTTTCAATCAAAATATACCATGTCATCCAAAAATAATGTCACCCTACCATACCATTATATTCCATTAGATATAACATTATGTTTTTGTGGATGATGTGTATATTCTCTTCTCCCAATTTTATCAATTATAACAACATCTTGCAGTATCATATCGGTATGGTAAGTCATTGTCTATATGATTTTTGACATTGATTATTTGTATCAAACTTGTAATAAAATTACCACTATATCCATTTTTTGATTTCAAGTTAATAGCTATTAATATTTTTTGGAATAATATTTCATTTCACCATGATAGAGTTATTTATTAGTTTCTCCATATAATTTATAAATCATCGATTTTTTTCTCAATTACATCCTCTCAAATATAATGAACATTTCTTTAATCTGATCTTAATTATCTTATTAAAAAGCTCTTTTATCATTATATAAAAATTTATACAGAATTTCTCCATACCAAATCCAAGGGCGGTAACTAAAACTAGAAAATTAAAAAAAATTCTATTTTATTTCCCTACATTACTTATTTCTCAAAATTAAATATTTCATTCATATATAGAAAAACAAGTCATCTTCAGAGAATTTTTTTTTAGAAATTTATAAAAAATCATTAATCACATCAATATATTTGTAACTTCTTCACTAATCAGTAATCAATCTTTGATTCAATATCAATGATAATAATTATTTATTATTTAAATTATATTATTGTATATTTAAATTTGAACTCAATTTTACAATCTCAAATATCTATAAAAATAATATTTTTCACAAAAAAATGACAAACAATAATTATATAAATAGTTCAAGTGAATTATTTAATAATTAATATATAATATTTTGAAAAATATCAATTATAACATATTATTATAATTCTAAATTATCTATATGTAATGAAAGAAAATTGAAAATTGAATGGAATATTATGTCAAAATAATGATATAATATTTAAAAAATAATTGTAAAAATTATCAATTAAATATTACGGGAAAAAAAACTAATATATCACAACCAAAAAAACATAAATAAAAACAATGAAATAACGAAATATAAGTAGTCATATTTATATAACACGCACAATTAAAAAAACCCCAAAATTATTTTTTACATTAAAAGAATATAATTTTCATTCAAAAATTAAATAAATAGTATAAAGGAATAATTATAGTGGACCTTATATATTCATATGCTCAATAGAGAAACAAACACCTATCCAAAAAACAAAACATGATTAGTAGTGGACATTAGAGGAGACCATACTAATAATATTAATAGATGATAGGGGTTGTCTCATGATGAGTGAATAATAATAGTGGTCAAAAGGATTCATTACTAATGAGTTATGGTTGAGTATATAAGAGTAATTATAATGGGTTTGGGTGATAGGAATAAAAAACTTGTCATGCGAAGAATTATAATTTTATTAAAACAATCTTTAAATAGTTTATTTCTAAATAAATATGTTCATATTGGTTTTTCACATCTGATTTCAATAACATATGTAAATTAACACAATATTTTTTGGTTATTCCTTTATTTAATTAAAATATTAAAATAATTTTTTTCAATTGGTTATGAAATTAATGTTAATAAGAACAATATATAATGACATTTATTTTTAATAGATTTAATAATGGATTCATTTTATATTGTTTCGTTTTGAATATTTTTGGTCTTTTACTCAAACTCTTATAACACGTGTCTTATTTTATTCCAAATAAAATCCTTTCAACTGATATATTTTTTATTATATATGTTTTACAAAGTTTGATATTCTTATATATATAGCATTCACCTCAATTAAATTCTCATAAATTAATGTTCCACATAGTATCACTTTTGATTTTTGATGGGCGTCTCATGTGATTACCCTTACTAATCTATTGATTTCAAAAATTATTTTTCTTCTATAGCATTGGTTATAATGATTATTATAGTGTTTGATGACAATTATTTTTTACCATTTTGGATGAATAATTCTTGGGGATGTCAATTTTTGTTTTCAATATATGTTGATTGTTTATCTGATCACCAATGACACTAAATATATTTTTTATGAATCTAAAATTAATTAGGATATGTAATGAATACTAATGTAAATTTAAATTATATTGTTGTGTATTATGGTAGGATTATCTCAGAAAACAATGATAATAATAATGATTAAAAGGAATTTTATTTGTTGCATTATTGATGACAAGCTCTATTGATTAATGATTTCAAATTCATTGTATATATGTTGTAGATCAAATAGTTTGATTTTTAGAGATGTTGGGGGGATTCCATAGTTTTTGTTGAAGATAAATAATAATAACTTATCATTTTTAATACATAAATTATTACACAAATAATTAATTAATTTAAGAATTATAAAAGTAAATACAGACCCCTTGGGTACCCATTATATAACCATCATTTAACAGGAAGAAATGCTGAACCACACAAGGGTTATCGGTCACCTAACTTCCCACATGGAAACATAGACTCCACTTTATTAAATACCAAGTACATTGTGGAATCATTCATTATAAAATTTCTCTATACCTAGCATGTTTTATAAAATTGCTCCTTTAGACCCCCTCCAACACCACAAATAAAAATACTCTCCCAAAATAAATGAGTATTTCTAATGTTTAAATAAAAAATATGTTACATAAAGTGGTTTAGTGCTAAAACCAGAGATACATGTATTATCTCAAAGCGGATGTACACCACTAATCCAAAAATATCAATTTAAATGAAAATATGCATCAATTATGCCTTATATTAGAAACTTTCTCCCACATTTCCTAAAAGATAAGTGGTGTTTACAATACAGTCAAACATGTGGGATGGTCGTCCCACATAAATTATTCTTAATATGATCCATTATATGATCTTTTTAGTCATTAAATATTATATAAGGATATAACATGAATTTATTGTTAATGATCTTGTGGGATGGGTTGGTATTGAATCTTGGAATATGGGAAGCATTTATTACATCATAAATATAACTATATAACTAAGGAATAACTAAATGAACTAATATAGTAATGAAATTCCATAAAACCTCAAGAAAACCCAAAAATATTTTTTTCTCTCATCAATATCAATAAAATCTACATGTTTCCTAAATTTCATGCCTTTTCTATAATAATTTTTCTCATATCTAAAATTATATAGCATAAATTCTTCAGTCAGCATATGATCTCAAACTTCTCTACATCATTAATAATTTTTATTTAATAATCCAAATATACATTAAAATATTATATATAAGACTCATCATGTAAACCACTATATCACTGTATTTTATCCAATACTGAGGAAATAAATATGATCAATAATATATATCCTCAAAATAAATCCTCTAAATGAATATATGATAACATATATAGTTGTCAATAACTTTTAGTAATATATAGTTCTCAATGTACTTTCAAAATAAATGATGTATTCTTATTGCTTCTCCTCTAGCACCAAGTTGGTAAGATAATAATACTCATTTTTTTTATAGTAGGTAGTTCTAATATTCACTAATATATCGATTACCATTAGTGACCCTTTCAAGAATCATGATGTATTACTTGAATCTTGTTGAGAATTGATTCAACTTAGAGACTTTTGATAATGAAATATGATATATATATGTGTGTGTGTGTTTCTATATATATATATATATTACTAAACATGATTATAGTATATGGCCCACAGATCAATATGTAACTCATTATATTTATCAATATTTTTTTTGATTACCCATACCAAATCCATAACATGATATTACGTTAAAAATATCACCATAAAATTGATGGTCACATCATCCCAATTACTCTCAATAAATTGTTTGTGTTAATGCATACGTTTTGGTTCCTAATTCTTGATCATTTTGTACTATCTTCGGTATCATCTAGAAAAAAATCACCACTATATATTTCATCATCCTAGGTAATAATTACAACTGCCAAATGTCACAATACATCATAATAATTCCCTTTCAAATAGATAACCACATGCTGTGTAAATCAATGTTGAAAATCATTTTAGTATTTTAAAAACTATGGAATGACCTAAAATGTAAATAAATTCATCTATATTTGTAAAATCCTTGAATTTCAATGTATTTTTTATTAAATTTTAATTTTACGAGTCTGTGAAAATTGACGATTCATAACTCTGAGGCCCCAAGTGCCCAGAATGAATTTATGTACTTTTTTGGGTACATTCAGTAACCGTGTGAGAGGGTTTTTCTATCTTTTGAATCGGTGCTAGGAATTTAAATATGATTATATCATTGAACTCAAAGTGCCGATATTCACATAAAAATATCTTCACCTTGATTGAAGTTGGTCGAGAGTAAAAGATAAAAATTGGGTTTTTGGCGAAGGAATAAAATAATGTAAAATAGTGTAACATTTTTTTTTTGAAACAACCTATGTGGATTTGTCACAGGTGTGGGATACCTGAACTAAAACCTCCTATGAGAGGTTATAGATGTGGGAATCACCGAGCCAAAAATCCCATGAGAGGTTATGGTGGTGGGGACCACCAGATGCATAAAACCCCTTGAACCCCTTGAACTCCCTCATTAGTGTGGGAAAGCCTATTTATCTTTCCCCGCATAAATTGATCCACATATTTAATTTATTATTCCAAACTATGCAATTTATTATCCAAATTTAAAATTGTGAGAACAATTGAAATTTGGGAAACACAATAGTTGGCTATTTTTCAATTTGGGGGAATGTTTTGGCAAATTGGAGAGATCTTGGAGAAACACTATACTTATAAATAATCATGTTTCTGCACGACTTTGACTTATTCTTCGTAACGACCTTCAACGATGAACGACACTAAATAAAGTTCCTCAGAAATCAAGTAAGAGGACGATGAACGTTCCTGACATCGAAGAGTGTTCTGAAAAATCGATGACCGTAGGCACTCTCTTCACCTTTTGACTTCGTTTTCATGCCAAAGTCAACGAAATATCTGATGTAGGTTGGTTATTTGAAATTATTCTCTCTTTATGTTATTGACAATTCTTCGTAATTCAAGAAGAAATTATAGAAGCTTGTTTTCTCTCTAATGTAGAGAGTGAGGGCCAAAAAAAATGGCATGTCCTCTCTACGAACCTTGTGATTAATTGTTGATCACGATGGAGGAATGTCTACGAACCATAGTGGTGCACGAGAACAGTATCCCACAGTATCGTCGGCTGCGACGAAGGTGACAGCACAATGACGCCACCCCACGGCCCCCACCTCCTCACTTCCTCTATGCCATCCACGGCCAGGCCACATCCCCATGGCCAAGTCACCGTCCATAGAAAAACCTCCATGCAGCTCCACTTTTCGTGGCCGCGCCGCACCACCAGCGTCCTCATTATGCCACCCCACAGCCTCGCCCTCCCGGTCGAGCTGTCATGTGGCCTCCTCCCTCCCGGCCGAGCCACCCCAGCCGGGCCATCCTGAGGCCTTTGCCCTCTTGACCGAGCTGCCCCGCATCACCTGCGGCCTCTACGGCCCCTCAGAGCCTGTCGGACCAACTAGTGTGCTGGGCCGCTCGGCAGGTCTGGCTGCACCACGAGCCGATATTGACCCAAAGGGTTGGTCTAGGTTTACCAATATTGGGTCGACCCAGGCCAGGTTTGCGGTGAGTCAGACCAGGCCCAGACCAGATATGAACCTATATATTACTTGAGACATAACTTTGGGATCAATAGTATGTTTGATGAACCATTAGTGGTGCTGTAAATCCTTGAGCATGACTATCCCTTTGAGTATACCCCTCCTTAGTTTTGAGAAAAGTTTATGTATGGTCAGGAAGGATCGAACACGTATCCAACCAGGTCCCTGGGACTAATAGGCTAATAACTCATATACTAGGTGTTCTATTGATGCATCACCTATTGCATTGAGATCCTTATAACTTGGAGAACCTTTAAGATAATTCTTCTTGGGACATTGATTCTATTGTTGTATCAAGAAGTGACATGTGGTGAAGATCCTATCAGATATGAGTAGGCTTATAGTGGGATCCCAGTAGCTTTATTTGATGAGGAATATAAAGAGTTATCATGTGTGGGTCACCACCTAGCGATCCTATGTGGGTATACTCCAAGCAATAATTTTTTTGTAAGCTCTCAGAGATCCCTTGTAGGTCATCTCATAGTGATCGTATGTGGGTCAACTCCTCGTGATATTCTGTGGGTCATCTCTTAGTGAACCTATGTGGGTTAGCTACTACCGATTGTGTGTGGGTCAGCTCCTAATGATCATGTGTGGGATATCTCATATTGATCCTGTGTGGGTCATATCTTAGCGATCTTGTGTGGGTCAACACCTAGAAATCTTGTCTGGGTAGCTTCATTACAGAGTTTGATGATTCAGTAGTTACATCTAATCATCTCTACTATTGTACTAATGTTATACTAGGTGTGAGCTGAGTTTGTACCTGTGTGGTGCATTCCTTTTTCTTAATACCTTGGTGGTATTCTTCTATGTGGTGTACATATGTGGTACATTCCATTGTGTTTTTACTTCTATTGTGTAATAGTTTATCACGGGTATTTTTGGTTACACCCTGTGTTACTTCATGATTGAGATGAGTCTACTTGATAATGTAGGTATATGTTTGGGAATATACCCAAGTAGGGTTGAATGTTGACTTCATGCATTGAGGTTTATCCTTTATGGATTTTGTCATACCTTGAGGGTTTCGGGGTCCCTACTGGGTATCGTTATACTCACCTTTGCATGGGATATGCACTTACCTTATTGTGTTTGGTGTAGACGTTGGATAGCGTCGATTGAGACTGAGGGAAACAGGACAGGAAAGTGCTCGGAGGAGGACCATGTGACAAGTCAGTGCACGGAGTATACTGGCAAACATGGAGTTTTGAGGAGGCGATCTGTACCTTCCCATTAGGTAGGATCCTCGATGTACAACACAACAGCTTTCTTCTTTTTTTCTCCAGTTTGCATTGTACTTTCAGTTTCTTGTAATTTCCAGTTTGGAATGCATTTTTTCCCCTTTTACATAATACACTCACTCTATTTACTATTCAGTTTACATGAGTTCGTGTTGTTCCATGTTCTCAGATATGTGTTCTTATAGTTTATAATGGAAATTCCTTACTAGTTATAGGGATTAGAACTTCAGTGCTACTCGTTAGCCCATAGCCTATAGATGGCATGCTTGGTGTAGTCACGACACAATCCCAGGGGGACGGGTCGTGACAAATTGGTATCAGAGGAGTCATTTCTACCATAGAACATAGCATTTGGATCATTATTTTTAATTATAATAGTGTTGTGTGTAGTGAGTGTGGTTATCTGTTTTGTGAATCTAGTTTTAGTGTGGTGGAAAACGTATCCATACACCAGGACCCTGCCTTTTGATTTCGAATTCCATACACAAAAACACATATTTTGTGTGGTTTTTAATGATTTTTCATTGTGATCTCTTTGAGTAAGCTCACTAGGTATAAATCATTGACTGTGGAGCACCTATATCCTTTTAGGATGTCTCTATGCAGACAAAAAGCTAGGGTTCTGAATATAGTATGCACTGATAGCTCACCGAGCGGCAAGGCCTCGGTGCAGGGCCCTCTTCCAATAAAGGCACAATCAGAGGCCCCAACTGTACCATTAACCACTGTGAAACCGATTTCACCAGCCCTAATAGCAGAGGGTGCATGCCAATTGATTGTGTTGCACGAGTTCTAGTGCTAGAAGACAACCATATTTAGGGGAGAGTCGGACCCACAAGTGACTGAGTATTGTCTAGAGGCCACAGTGAGGGTCTTCTAACAGGTAGGGACACCATCTGATCTCATGGTGATCTTTTCTACTAGCCTTCTATAGGCAGCAACAGGATGATGGTGGAGCACAATAGTTCAGGTTCACGATTAGGTGACTCTTCTCCTGGCAGAACTCGAGACCATATTTCGGGCAGAGTTTTTCCCAGCGACTCTTCGCGCAGTGCGCATTCAGTAGCTACTTCATATGAAGCAAGGTAGCATGACTATAGATTAGTACATAGCGCGGTTAAATTTCCACTCCCATTAAAACAATGATATGGGGAAAGACCCATTCTTCAGTCCCCAGACCTTTGATCAGGGGATTGGGCGAGAGATCAAGGCTTGGATGGTATCACTCAGCATCCCAATGTAGGCGGGACTGTTCAAGCGAGCCCCCTTAGTGGATAGTTTCCTTTCTAATCAGACACCAACAACTAAACCCACCACCAGTCATCATGTAGTGGAGTCTTCTGCAGATGGAATCAGATAGATGACGTAGAGAATCGACTGGGATCTTCTAGTAGAGGTGTAGAGGCCTTAAGAAATCATCTTGGATATGGAATGATTATCTACAATCCATGCTCAAATTGACTGTATTAGGAACAAAGTGCAGTTTGTCTGCATTGATGGGACTAGGTTAACCTTCACCATTGAAAAGAGAAAATTTTGTATGGTAGATGGATATAAATGGAGGATGGTGCATCCAATTACACATCCGATGGACTACCTTAGCCTCGGAGTGGTAGATGTGGAGAGTCTGAGTTATCTTGTAGTGGTGGACTAGTACGCGGAGTTTTTCCAAGATGATGTTACAGGTCTACCTCCTCATAGAGAGTTGGACTTTTACAAGTACTTGTACCCCGAGACAACACTGATATCTACACCAACATATCAAATGGATCCCGCGGAGCTTTGTGAGTAGTGGGTACAACTAGAGGACTTGTAGGGGAATGGATTCATTCGGCCCATTGTATCTCCTTGGCCAACCTCAATTTTGTTCGCCAAGAAGGCGGATGAGGGATTGAGGTTTTGTGTTGATTATCAATGTTGGAACTAGGTCACAATAAATAATAACTACCCACATCAATAGATTTACTAACTCTTTGATCAGATGAAGAGAGCATGGTGGTTCTTGATGATAGACCTCAGATCAGGCTATCATCAGCTCAGAGTATGAGTAAAGGATATGAGGAAGATGGATTTTAGATGTCGGTATGGACACTAAGAATTCTTGGTTATACTTTTCGGAGTATCCAATGATCTAGTAGTGTTCATTGGAATCATGAACCTGATATTTCATCTATACCATGATCGCTTTGTAGTAGTCTTCATCGACGACATTAGGATCTACTCGGCTACTTAGAAGGAGCATGCTTATCATTTGCAGGTAGTTCTGGACACACTCTAAGAGCTCCCGATTTATGGTCATCTCTCAAGGTGCCAGATCTAGATCAGAGAGGGTAACATTTTGGTACATGTCATATCAGAGGCTGGAGTTGCATCGGACTCAGTGAAGATTGAGGTGACACTTGCATTGGAGCCAGCTAGGAATGTGTCGGAGGTACAGAGATTCCTGGGTTTGGCTAGATAAAACCAGAGGTTTGTTCCAGATTTCACTAGAGTGTTAGCATCTCTATCAATGTTGATAAATAAGGGGAAACTCATTGTGTGGTCTGAGAGATGCTAGCAGAGTTTTTAGGAGTTGAGTAAAAGGCTGACTGGTGCCCCCATATTAAGGCTTCCAGAGGAGAGCGTAGGGTATGAAGTCTACTGCGATGCATTAGGGACCGAGAATGGATGTTTCCTAATGAAGGAGTGATCAGTTATCTCATATGGTTCCCTATGGTTGAGATAGCCTGAGCAGAACTACACTACCCATGACCTAGAGTTAGCAGCAACGGTCTTTACCTTGATGAAGTGGCGGCACTATCAGATGGGTGAACGTTTTAAATTCTATTGGCATCACTAAAGTCTTAGGTATTTATTCTCTTATAAGAACCTGAATCTGATATATCAACATTATATTGAGTTCCTCCCAGACTATGACTTCGAGCTAGTCGATACTCCTGGGAAGGAAAATTTTATAGCAGATTCACTCAGCAGGAGGTCTGGTATTCAGCTATTAGGCGAGGCGACAGAGAAACTGGCCGCTTTGCAGCTATTTTTGTGGATAGAGATAGAGTATCTTTTCTTTAGTCACCCCCACTTCATCAGGGAGTCAGGGAGGCGCAGCATGGAGACACTAAATAATAAATTTGATGTGCTCATATATCCACGGGATTGGAACCTGATGGATTTTCTGAAGGTGGGGACCACATCATCCTCTTTAGAAGACATACAGTGGTACCCATGTCACTACAAAAGGATGTGTTGAGGGAGTTCAACACATCCCCTCTAGTGGTACATTAAGGAGTGGCGAAGATGTACCAGGATCTCTGATGACAGCACTTGTGGCCGAATGTGACGAAATGAGTAGCTGAGTTAGTCTATCGATGTCTCACTTGTCAGCAATTGAAGGCGAAGCATATGGTACCAACTGGCTTGGTTCAGCCTATAGAGATCGTAGATTGGAAGTGGTAAGTGATATTCATGTAATTAATTACAATTCATCCACATTAATCTAGGGTACATGATTAACTTTGATTGATCATCTATCGACTCACCAAGTTGGCCCACTTCCTACCAATCATAGAACATGCGTCAGTAAAGACCATGTGATGCCTCTATGTGAAAATGATTGTGCAGCTACATGGAGTAACCTCGACTATTGTCTACGATCGGGATGGACATTTTACTTCCCGGTCATGGAAGGGGTTTTGGGAGGCTTTAAGGATGAAACATCACTTGAGCACCACCTTCCATCCTCAGAGAGATGTTCATACTGAGTAAAACATTCAGTCCATCAAGGTCATGCTACGTGCATGTGTCCTCGATTTCGATCACAGCTGGGACATTCACTTTCCATTGGTGGAGTATTCATGCAACAAAAGTTATCACTCCACCATTGGGATGGAACCTTTCGAGGCCTTGTACAAAAGACCTTTCAAATCAACTTTGTGTGGGACTAACCCAGTGGAGTCATCACTCGTGGAACTAGAGATGGTACGGGCTACCACAGAGTAGGTGCATATCTTCCAAGAGAAGATTAAGACTACACAGATGAGGCATTAGTCTTATGTCGACAGGAGACATAGACCTTTGGAGTTTGAGGATAGAAACAATGTCTTTCTACTGGTCTCACCCCTACGAAGTCGACAGAGATTTTCCCGAGGTAGAAAGTTATCTTTGAGATTCATCAGACATTTTCAGGTCATCACCAGGGTTGGAAATGTGGTGTTCCACATAGCCCTTCCACCTCAGTTGCACCTGATACACAAATTCTTCCATGTATCATAGATGCGGAGATGCTTGCATGACCCATCCCATGTCATCGACCATGGTGAGTTGGACATTGATGATAGGGAGACATTTACGGAGGTGTCAGTTCAGATAGAAGATAAACATGAGCGGGAACTTCATGGATGTCTGATACCACTGGTGGACATTCGCTGGCAGTGCTTGAACCTCCAAGAGAGCACCTAGGAGCGAGAGGCTCATATGCATTCTCAGTACCCCCACTTGTTACCTTAGTTTTAGTTGTGGATTATGGGAATGTAATTCCATGAGGTGGGGAGAATGTAATAACCTATAATTTCCATGTAATATTTTTAAATGGGAATTTTAAGAGTCCACGAAAATTGACGGCGTGTGATTCTATGGCCCAAAGTTCCCGGAATGAATTTCTGAACATTTTTTAGGGTGTTCAATAAACGTACAATCGGGTTTTTATACCTTTTTAAATAGTTCATCGAATTGAAATATAAGGACATCGTTGAACTCTCAACGCCGATATTCTCTTAAGAAGACGTTCTCCTCAACCACATGGGGTCAAGAGTGAAAGATATAATTTATGTTTTTCATGAAGGAATAAAATAAAATAAAATGTTGTAACAATTTTTTTTTATTTTGAAACCACCTCGGTGGATATTTCAGAAGTGGGACCCACCAAAACTATAACATCCCATGAGAGGTTATAGAAGGTGGGGACCAACAATCCTAACATCCAATGAGATGTTATGGTGTTGGGGACCACCCGAAACATTAAACCCCTTGAACACCTTGAACTCCATCATAATGTGGGGAATCCTCTTAAACTACCCCAACGTAAATGGTGCCTCCCCCATTAATTTATTATTCCAACCTATGTAATTGATTTACCCAATTTGAAATTGTGCCAACAATTATAATTGGGGAAAGTCAACAGTATGATATTTTTCATTTTGGCGGAATGTATTGGCTAAGGGGATAGCTGTTGGAGGCTTAAAAAACATCTACTGAATAACACCGATGTAAGACTTCAACATTTTCTTCAGAAAATCCTCCTACAATGTATTCCAAAGAAGAATGTTATTCAGAAATCATAGAAGAGGACGACGAACGAGCTGGACATTGAAGCATGGTTTCAGATGCGACAATCGCAGGCACTCTCTTCGCCTTCATTGAATTCGTTCTCGCACCAATGTCAACGAACAATCTAAGGTAGGGTGGTGGTTTGAAATTCATCACTCATTACATTCTTGATAATTCTTTTTCATTCAAGAAAGAATTATAACTAATTGATACCGCTCTAACACGGAGATTACAGGGCAAAAAAACATGGCCCATCCTCTCTACAAAAATTGTTATTAATTGTTGATCGTGATGGGGGAATGACTACGAACCACGAAACGGACATGAGAACGAAGGTAGGAACCAACGCCGCCCGGAGACCTCCACACTATACGTGGCAGCGCCGCTACCCTGCGGCCAAGCCACCACCATGCGGTTGGGCCACCATCTGCGGCTGAACCACCCCGCAGTCGGGCCACCGGCCCATGGCTCCGTCTTCTGTGGCCCCACCGCGCCGCCTGTGGGCTCTGCCCTCTCGGCTGAGCAGCCCTGGGCTAGGCCAATCCACCCTGCACCCTCACAGAACTCACCCAGCTGATCCACCATCCACGGCCGAGGCGACCCACGGCCTCTGCCACCCTGTGTCACCTGCGTCTTTTGCAGCCCCTCATGCCACTCGCGGCATACCGGACTTCCCAACGGGCTGGGTCGACCTGCACCAGGCCGACCCAAGACAAGTCATGGTCGGGTCAGACCAGACCCGGACGAGATATGAACCTATACTTTACATAGGCCATAAATGTCGCACCGGAAGTCTGTTTGACATACCGTCAGTGGAACTAAAAATTTTGGAGTGAGATGGTGTTTTCAGTATACCCAAGTAGACTTTTGGGTAATAATTTGGTACGGTCGGGATGGATTAAGCCTGAATCCAACCAGACCCTCAAGACTAAAATGCAAATAACTGACAGACCAAGTGTCTGATTAACGCACCGTCTATTGCGTTGAGTCCCCTATGAAATGTAGGACCTTCGAGATACTTCTTCAGGGGAATTTTTATCAGTTATAGCATCGAATAGTGGATTCTAGAGCGGATCCTCTTGGAGATGAGCCGACTTAGTACTGGAACCCAGTAGCTGGTTGTGATGCGAAGAATGAAGAGTGATCATGTGTGGGTCAACACCTAGAGATATTGTGTGGGTCAGCTCCTAGAGAACCTTTGTGGGACATCTCTTAGAAATATTGTGTGAGTCATCTCCTTTCGATCATGAGTGGGTTAGCTCCCAATAATCTTGTGGGGTTCAACTCCTAGTGATCCTCTGTGGGATAGCTCCTAGCGATCATGCGTGGGTCAGCTCATAACGATCCTCAGTGGGTCAGATCCTAGCATTCTAGTGTGGTTCAGCTCATAGTGATCCTATGTGGGTCAGCTCCTAGTGATAATGTGTTGGGCAGTACCTAGAAGTCCTGTGTGGGTCAGTTTCTTTATATAGTAAGAAGATTTAGTAGTTACATATAATCATATCTACTATTGTACCTATGTTATACATGGTGTGAGATGAGTTCATACATGTGTGGTATATTCCTTTTTTGTAATACCTTGGTGGTATTCATCTGTGTGGCATACCTATGTGGTACTTTTCTTTTCAATTTTCCTTCATTTTTTGAACATTTGAGCTTTGGGATTTTGGGTTGGACCCTTTGTTTCCTCATGATTGAGATGGGTATACTTGATAACATAGTTATATATACAGGCATATACCTAACTAGGGTAGACAGTTGACTTCATGCTTTTAGGTTTATCATTTGTGGATTTTGTGAGAATTTGTGGGTCTTGGGGTCCCTACTAAGCATCATTATACTCACCCTTGCACGTTCTATAACTGCACCTTGTTGTGTTTGGTGCAGATGTCGGACAACATTGAATGAAACTAAGGGTACCAGGACTGGAGAGTTCCCAGAGGATGACCTTACGAAATGTTGGTACACGGAGGAGACTAATAGACGTGGATCGCTGAGTAGGCGATCTATAACTACCTTTTAAGTAGACACCTGAGGATGACCCAATAGTTGTCTTCCTTTTTCTCCAGTTTACAAGTACATTCATTTTATGGTACATTGCAGTTGGGCTTGTATTCTTGCCTCTTTTACCTACTGAACTCACTTACTTACTATTATTTATACATGATTTTGTATCGTGTTGTGTTCTTGGTTGAGTTTGCTTACAAGTTTTAAAGGAAATGGCTTCCTAGTTATAGGGAATATGCCTTCAGTGCATTTCCACATCCCCTGGACAATGGATGGTGGGTTTGGGGTAGTCACGGCCCGTCCCCGGAGGGATGGGTCATGATAGTATTCATAGGAAAATAAAGTTGTACTCCCCACCAATTATATTTTTATTAAACACCCTGGAATATAAGTAAAATATCTTAATCTAATTCAACCTATCAATGATTTAGAATTTAATTCATTGATATATCCAGGATTATTTTTTATACTCTAGAATATCTATTTGCATCTTAGTGAGGATGTTGTTCACCTATAACATTCTATAGACCACCCCAAAAACCAATTCATTATTCTTGCAACATTGTACATTCAATAATCATTCCCTTTTTTGTAGGTACACTTCCTCTAAACAAAAAAAATATTATGGGAACACAACCAAACTCATTTGAAAAAATGTTCATTTCCCATAGAGAACTGATATCCCTAGGGATATTATACTCCATTAATAAAATAAACCACCCAATAATGAGTTAATGAATCAAATAACTCATTATGTTCAATAAATAATAAATATATTTATCAAACATCTTGTTGTAAAACTCATAAGTCCTCGAATTAATGGGAAAAAAGTGACCACTCGCATTCCATATGTCGAATATTAAATAACCCTAATACATGAAGCACCAAAGTACAAAAAATTCACTTAATGTTAGTTAGGATATGTTAGAAAAATCATATACATCAATTTCCCATTCAGATTATCGAAGGCTCTCACATTGTGGTATGTTCATATAAACATCCCCCCCTTCATGGTCAAGGTTATCACTAACACTTCCAGATGGGTGTAGTGTTGGATAAAACATTGTATGTACCCTTTTAAACCCATGAATCTATAACACCCATATATCTTCTTATGAGAGTCTGTATAAAAAATTTGTTCAATCTTATCTAATTAAATTTATATAACTTTCATTGTAAAAAAATTCCATAAGAATCTCACTTAATTGATCTATATATATTATGAAAAAACATAGAATTTATTTTATACTCTATAAGTGTTCTCATAATGATAATAAAATATTGAGTATGACCATCCAATAACAAAGAGTTACCCAAAACATATTCAATTAATATTATTATTGAATTGTAAAAATAAAGGTAGAATGCCATATTCCATTATTGAATAAAAAATTCATGCACATTAAACACTCTAACCTCCATCACATGATACTCATGTTGTTTTTCATGATTATAAAATCAATATGTTGAATATCAAAGATAACTAACATGTAATTAGAGATAATCTTATCACAAATCAATCATAGAGAACTTCCTTTGTCCTAGTTTTTGATCTAAACATTCATCAATGTTAATAATTATATAATGATTAATAACTATAAAATATCTTAGTCTCTCATAATTAGGAAACAAATAAAATGATATGTCTTTCAAAATATCCATAAAAAATATATCACACCAGGGGTGTATGATCTGGTGAAATAATAACATAATCTATAAATTCTCATGTTTATAACTCTTGAATCCGTTTATGATTGATTATGTGGTGGGGATTAATAAGGGGTTTGTACCTGTACTAAGATTTATTATAAACTCAAACCCAAAATCAATAAATAATCTTGACAAATAAATTTTAAAAACGACATAGATTAGATTGACGAGGAGGGAATAGAATTCCTAGTGCATATCCTCGTCTCACAATGAAATAGTATCCCATAAGGTCATGATTAACCCATGATACTGAAAGATAAGTCTTAAATAGGCTTCCAAAATACCACAATCATTGACATTGATATAATAGCTTTTATATTCTTACATTATGGTTAACCATTTTTAATACAGATTGATGTGTGATCAATAACAAATCAACAATTCAATCCAAATGATCAAATAGAAATTAAACATCCCATACCCAATGATATCTCAAAGAATCTTATATCCATTGATCAATATATATCCCTCAAGTCATATTTAGATACTATATAATCACACACCTATAATAAAATTGATTTGGAACACTCAATAAAAAAATCTATAGTATTTCCCAAATAGTTAAATAGTTATGTACAAATGAATGAGTGTGAAAAAGACATATTGTATAAGAATGACTATAGGTTCTATTCTCAATTAATTTTACCATGTATAGTAGCTTTTAACCACCCTAAACAATTGTAGTATGCTCCTTTCAATGAAGCTAGCACACACCACATCCCTTATCTCCCATCCGTGGACTACCCTAGGGGACATCACTCAAATTGAAATACTACTCCTGACTCTAGGAACCAAGACCCACTTTACATTAATATACATATGATCCTTAGCTACCTGACTACACTTACACTATCTTCATTCCAGCAACCTCATGTCTACCTATAACATGATGGGGATATTCTTTACAGAACCATATTAAGATGTTATTTTATGTTTTATTTTAATATTTTATAATGTTTTATCATAAATCATGACATGTGTAGATGAAAAAATACTCCATAATATTATAATTTATTATAGGGTATGGCGTGTGTCGGTTATTCATAATAAATAAAATTGTATAATTTAAATGAACACCCTATGGTCAATTTATGGATCTGAATGATAATTTTATATATTTAGGAATCTTCTTTATTGGACATCATTAGTTAAAACTTATGTAAGATTTAACAAATGTATAATCATGGGTTTCATTCATTTAATGAATTTATGACCAGAAAAATACAAAACATTATTTATTATAAATTGTAGGTTTAAATTCATGGTCACTCAATTAGATCCCTTAGACATATATAAAGATGTATCACCTTGATATTATTGTCCAATAATCCTTTACTAGACTTTATATATTATCACCATAGATACATTAATTTTTTATTTACCAATATAGAAACAATCATGTTGTGATAATAGTATATGATCATGCATATTTAATGAATCTATTATGTTATCCTATGGACTAACCCTATAGGAAGGAGCGAAATGGAAACCCCCCAATGATCTTTATCAGGAGATGATTAATGATAGTATCATTATTGAAATTCTATTAATGTTACATGAATGTTTTTATTTTTACATTTGTACATTTTTTGATTTAATAATGATATAAATTTATCTATGGGATTCATTATTTTTATTTTCCCTTTTATGTATTTTCACTGGATCTTTATAAAATGAGTAGTTGTATTAGCACAACAATGTGTGGTCTGAATCATAGGTTGTGATAAAAATTAAATATTATGAAATGAAATTTCTTATTTTTTAATATTTCATTAAATTGGGAATTCATTTTGAACTATTTTTGGGTATAAGAAATGTGATATCCTAGGTTGTGAGCATGATATTATTTATGAGATCTCATATATGGAGACAAATCTCATTCACTTAGATTTTCATTATAATTATTAATATAGTATTAGATATCTTATGGGATGATTTTTTAATTAAGAGATAATTAAAAATGATCTTCATGTCATTAGGAGGGAGTTTGTATTTTTGTAAAGTAAAATTTTTACCCTCTATGGATGATTTCACAACTATGTATTTCCAATAAAAAAATAATAATTGATCATGTAGAATTGCATTGATATAAAACAACAATATCATCATAATATATATATATATCTATATATTAATTTTTAAAAATTAAATATTTTAACTGAATTGTATAATTTATAGGAATTTAATAATTTGTGAGAAAATTCATTTTTGAATAAATATTAAATTAATAGATCATTTTATAGACTAATTAATTATATATTTATAATAAAAAATTTATTAAATGATAAAAAAATTTAATAAATATTTATTCTATCATATAAATTCTTGATATAAAACTTCATTTTTTCAAGTTATATGAAATGAATTCTAAATTAGATGTAAAATGTTTATGTGATAATTTTGTATTTAAATTATATTGTTTTTTTAATTAATAAATTTGGATTTATATAATTTTTAATTTAATTATTTATTTCTCATAGATAGAGATGATTACAATGAAACCAAATACTCATGGACACAATAACACTACAGGGAAAAGCATAATCCCTCACAATAAGGTATAAAAATTACCCATAAGGAAAATATTTTTAAAATACATGTCCTAAGGGCCCAAAATCATAGGGGCACAAAAACATGGTAGGCCTGAAATCCAACTAGTTATGAGTCTGAATGAATTGGTTCCCATGAATTATCAGCCTAATTCATTCCTTTTTACTAGGTTACCTGTTACAGTCCAACCCGCTGAACCACACATTTATTATTCATTATAGAAAGTTATTTGTCTATAATTTGTGTTTCCATCCCCCACACAAAAGAAAATAATTGAATCAAATTGATCTAATCCACCACAATACAATTCCCTATATCTCAGATATAAAATTTTTGTGGTAATTTGTTCAGATGATTGTTTCCACAACACCCATATTTTTTTTTTATTTTTCCACATGATGATTCTTATCTTATTCTTCAGTAATTTTGATTCATATTGTGAAAAACCAATGGACTACTCCCATTAAATTGATATCCATATTATATAAAAATAATCAACCACATTTCATAAATATTTGGAGATAGAACTATCATGGCCATCCATATGTGTGTATCCTAATTGAATTCTCTAAATTTTTTTATAATCCATTCGAAAATTCTCTCCATTTCTCCTGTAGCCCACTGATGATGGCCCAAGGTCACTTGGTCCATAATAACACTGATTACTTAGATTACTTGTTTCCTAAATTCCATTTATAATTCTGATGGCTTGTGTCATGTCTGCCCAATTTATTTTTCTAGAAAGACTAATTTTAATGAATAATAAAACTGATACAGTTCCACTATAATACCTACTACAATACTACTATAGAAAATTCATAAATTATTCATTACCATATTTGATATCGGTTTAATGATTTATTATTATAAGGTTTTTAACATTCAATCATAGATAAAATTATATAATTGAATTAATGATTATAATAGTTCAAAACTAAATATTATATAATATTTATTATCAACATTAATATTTTTTATATGATGATATTATTTTATCCATCTCAAAAAAATTATATTTAATATGATCATGGTTTAAATATTAAATATAATATATTTTAATATTTTCTTAATAAATAGGAATAGTTAATATATATAAATTATATATTCTTATTCTCATATATTCTTGGATATTCAATTTAAATGATAATATGAACCCTCACTATTTATAGTAAATATAATATGATAGTATTCATATAATTATGGAATTACTATAATTCTTGAAATAATTAAAAAAACATATAATTATATGTTTTTATTGTTATTCATAAATTTTATATCTAATCTATATACATATGAATTACTCATTTATTTATTTTATTCCTGATTTTTTTCATGAATATATTTTTCATATCAGGAATGTTTGTATACGTTAGTTTAAATGGAAAATATTATTCACTATGTTTTTATAAATACTTATTAAATTATTCATCAATGATATGATAATTGATTTCATTTTTAAATCATTGATTTTTTCAAATAATAATTTATAAAATTGAATTTAAATGTTATTTAAGGTTTATTCATAATAGGTGTTATATTTCTAATGGTATTGTGATCTCTATTGGGAAAAATATGATTTTGTATATGGATTTTGGGTCGAACCCCTCAATAGCCTAGATGATTACACATTTCAATGAAAAATTGATGTTCATTGTTTGTTTATGAATGATTTATAATATAAGTATTATGTTGGATTTTTTTAATTGCAAAATTTGATTTTATATTGATTTCATTTTTATATTTTTCCTTTAATATTAATTAATCATCATATTACATATTGAACATTTTTTCAACCATTAATTAATGTAATAATGTCTTATAGTATATTTCACATTGATATGGTCATGTTAGTTCCCCTCTATAATGAGAAAATGTTCCATGAAAATATTTTTTATATAGGTTTATGGTATGGTAGGGTATTATGAAAGAAAATTTTAATAGAGATCATTATGTTTGAGTAAACAGAAGAGGATGAAGATTTTTCTCGTGAATTTTTCAATTGGTAATCTAAAAAATGGGAAATTATGAGAATTAACATTCTAGTAGGAAGTATACATATTTTAGTGTCATCCATTATTCCTATCTTTAAACTTGTTAATTTTCGATTGAATTTTATGTTATCATTAATGCATGTCTTGATTCACGCAGATAGATTGAGAGAAAATTTCAATAATTACATATATTGGTGGGAACTAGGGTACATTGGGTGTGTCATGATTGACATGTCCTCAATGAATATGTAATGGAATAATTTGTCTCTTACATCATTATGGAAGCTGATATGTTTTCCCATTGATTGGAATATGTCCATGTCCCCAAATTCCATGGCCAGGGTGAAACAATGTATATATCGTATATTTTAAAATAATGGTGCATCCATAATATAACATGGTGAAACGAATGTGAAACATGATTGATGGGATATTTTGATAAAGGGATTATATTACACCTTGAGCTTCTATATGTTCTTTTCATCATTACGACATTAGATTATTTATCATGAGTGGCTTTAACAATTTCTAGAAAATGATCTTTGAATTTATACAATCCTTCCAAATGAAAATGGGAAATAGTCAAGTGGGGTCACACATGATGTGTTTTCATTGATATCAAATAATTATAATTTGAATTTATATAATGGAATAAATATGTTTCTCTAGACTGACGAATAATATTCCTCATATTATATTGATCGTATAAATGAAATAAATATATATTCGTCGGTATGTGAATAACAATATATAGAATTTATTTTATTGAATATTTAATATATATTTATATGTATGGATGTGAATGAAATTTTTTATTTATGAATAAAATAATTATTCTAGTATTAAATATAAACCAATGATTTAGAAGAAACCAAAACCATGTATAGTGATAAAATAATTGTTTACAATCTAGTAAAAATTATTTTTCAATTTTCACAAGTTGGCACACCTATAAATAATATTTTTTTTATTATATACCATAGGGTTAACTAATAGATTTTAACATTATTATATAGTTGGAATTAAATAAAATAATTTTTTAACCAAATTCAATACTCTGTTAATATATAGTTTTATCTATATTGTATTACACCAAATATTGAGATTAAAAATTTTTTTGTTGACAAATAATTTTCTCTCGAATCCTCTGTTCTATATCCCTCTCAAGAAAAAACATTTTAGATATATTTCATGAATATTTTAAAATGAGTGATCATTAATGAATGATGCATGAAATTTGATTATTCGTGATAGAACCCAAGGACTGGTCGACATTTCCTGTAGATCATAGGAGAACAATTGTATCATAACTATTGATATTCTATCCTTGGATCCTCACATCCCATTAAAAGTAATTCGAAAGGGTTTTTACATATAATCAACATTCATCAATTAATAACGTTTTTATGAAATGGTGTTCATTTTTACAGATATTAAATAAATTTATCATAATTTGGATGTGAATGATCTTCACTTATGGTCTTGGGAAATTATAATTGATTGAAATATTAACAAACCACCTACCACTATATACATCTAATATTCCTTGAACAATAATGTTGTATAAGAGATGTCACATTTATATTTAAAACTATTTATTTGATTATAGATTTTTAAAAATTATGGTTACATTTACATTTCATGTTATTTCTTTTTTTAATATGTTTTCAATTAGAATGATATAGAGATATTATTAATGTTATTTAGTGTTTCATTTTCTGAGTATTTTATGAAAAAATGAAGAATATATAGAGATTCCTTCAGGAATTCACAATTCAATGACTGGTAAAACAATGTTACACATTGTGTATATAGAGAAATAATTTTGTACCCAAGATCATTTTACAAGGGTATGAAGAGAAGATAATTACACATAGTGCATTTATTTCCCCACATATATAGAACGAGACAATAAAGAAAATGAAAAGTGTATACATGGAATGTACATGGCATGTGGGTACCATGTAATCTAGTTGTTTTTACATTCCAAATCACTAGGCACGTCACTTAGATACATGTCAACAGATGTACATATAATGTACCTTAATTTTACATTCCATATCACCACCCAATTAAAGAAAATATTAAATAACATTAAATTGGAAATTATAATGTTAAAACGTTAATTCATTTATTGAAGTCTATTGTGTTTTTATGATTATTTAAGAATGGATTTATTGTTTTTAAATGGTAAATTATTTTTTCGAATATATGTTTTATAATTGGTTCTAATTTTTATTTTCCCATAATATGAGAAATTGGATGTATCTCCAATTATGTTAAGAAGATAAGTATAAAGAAAGATAATTAATTAATTAATTAATGTGTATTTATATTAATAATAAATATTGATAAATAAAATTAATTATAAACAATTAATTTTTTTCATTTTTTGAATGTATGACCATTCATGAGGTTGATCAAGATATGTACATGCAATAGTTTTTTAAGAACATTTATTATATGGGTTTAAATTATATATTTCTAAATTATATAAGAATTTCAATGATTCATCCCTCCCTTCATGATTATGTAGGACCTATGTGATCGAGTATTTCTATATAATCCCCTTATTACCAATAAATTGGTTCCCCTCACCAATGTTTGATTTATATATACGTGTAATTAAGTGTGTATACCAGGGAGCATAAAGGTTATTTCAAACAGAACTATAATGATTTTAACTCATGCGATACATGGGTGTACAAGTGGAACGTTTGAACACATAAAAAAATTGAAAATGGAGTTATTTAATCATGGTTATAGGTTAATTTAATTTCTTATAATTAAATCAACATTTAAAAAAATCTCATGAAAGGTCCATTAAATTATTTTCTTATTTATTTATTTAGAATTTTATATTTTATATATGAAATGATAATGTCACTTAACTAATAAAATTTCATTTTTAAATATGGAATTTAAATAAATAAAATATGTGTATATTTTTAATCTTACATGTTCAATTAATTAACTTCTACATAATATTTACAAGACATGTAAGTGATAAAAAAATAAAAAACTAACGCCTAATAAATTAAATATATTAATTATGTGTAACTACATTATACAACATGGTAAGATAATTTTTTCCAATACACATAATATATACAATTTCTATAAAAGATAAAACAAGAAAAAATTTAATATTAATAAATTAAAATCCCACATCATAAAATTTTGTTAAACATGGCCTTTCATTGTATGGTTAATAATGTAACTCAATTGATATCATTGTTCTTCAGACCCTTATAGGGACACAATCATTTATAAGGGACTATCTTATAAGGATTTTATATAGACATGACTATTTTACATCAAGATGATTATCCCTTATTATACCTTGGGTAATTTTGAGGAATTAGTTGAGTATTTACATGTCCAAATATCAGGATTAAGGAATAAACTCAATGTTTCAAGGAGAATATAACCCAAAAATGGAAATTACCACCCTCTCATAACACATTCATGTATATCTAATAACCCTTGTGGGGTTATGAAAAGGGTAATAATGATCATTTCCACTAGAATGTACTAAAAACAAGGAATTCTAAATTCAATGGTGATGGATGTAGGGAAATTATAAAATAGAAGGATATTTAATAATATTATTAAAATATTATTTCTCAAATAACTTGTAATAAATAAAATTTATTACTAATATACTAATATAAATGTAGAAAAATATTGAAATCCTATAATCTGCATTATCCGTAAGATAAACATCTGATAAATAAAAAAATCTAATTAGATGTAACTTGTAAGTGTGCTTTCACTACAATATTATTTATCAAATCAATGTTGAAAGATATTGCATTCTACAACCTACTATGCCTAATCTTCCATCTATGGTGGATAGTGATGAAATTTTATAATCAATTAAATTGTATGACATGGCTGACATTTAATGTTTGATGATTTTATCAATTTCTACAAATCTCATGCAGTCTCACGAAAATATGGATACATATATAATTTCTAAGAACATATGTGGTCTTTACCAGGAGAGATTTAGATAGTAAGGGTTTTAGATTTTCAAGGTTATCTTCTAATGATTTCATGGAGAGGTTTCCCTTACAACACCTCATCTCGTCAGGATCATTGGCTACATTTAGTTGCTAGATATTCTAAGGTTTAAACACCAATATAAACTAGGAACCGGTATCTTTATATCCTCACACCCTTGGATATTATCCATCTATATGTTGAATTTAAATATGAACAATATTAAGAAACCTTCTAGATATTCTCAATCTTCATAACTATGTAAATTAGGATACAATGTGTGGAATGCCATTCATATTTATATTGAACAAATAGAAATTGAAAGTAATTAGATATAATACCAATGATTCTTCACACCCTTATAAAAAAAGGATGGTCGTGTGGAAAATAATGGAATTGAGTGATGTCTATTACGTATGTGGAATGAAGGGTCACATGAAGAAAACTACACCTATAAAATAAGATATGGGAAGTATTAAGGGAATTTGATACAAGTGAAATTTACCTATTTCTAAAAATTGGATATTAGATTTAGATTTTGGTTATCACATATATACCAATAATTTGGAACCATATAGAGTCATAATGATTGACCAAGGGTATGTAGATATATGAAAAACAAACACAGATAATAAATTTTTAAGATACCAGATACAATAACATCACACTGTTGATTATAATGATATTGGTTTTTAATTATTGTTATGATATTCCATCATTAACCAAGAATAGTTTTAATTTTTCAAAATATTATATATATGGATTAATATTACATCTGGTAAAGAAATTATAGATATTTTATAATAATAGCATTTTCATAGTAATTTGAATTCAAATAACATGTTTTATGTGTTGGATTACATGAACATGTTAAGAGAAATTGATAAATAATTTAATTCTCATGAATCATACCACCCCCAACATTAGAATCATAGGATTGGTCATCTCAATGATTATATCATGAATAAATAATATCAAGATGTATATTTAAAATATTATAAACTAAACCAATTGGTTTTATTTTTTTCATGAACACTTAAAAGGAAAAATGATAAAATTCCAATTTTGTGGTAATCATTATAGAGAAACCGAGCTTCTTGAATTAGTCCATACATCTATTAACTGGAATGGCATGAATGCCTACATTTTAATTGATTATTGACAACCAACCATTCAATGGACGATGGGAACCCTTAAAAGGACGTAAAGCTAGTGGTTATATGGACCATATACTTAAGAGACATTACTTGAACTGATGATATTAGGAAATTCAACCAGACTAGAACTACAAGGAAAGTCCCCTCCCCAACATCCGTATCATGATGGTAGCTCTCCACCTTTGCATGGACGTCATGCTAACCATCTCGAGAAAGAACAAGCTAGTCATTATGGTGTAGTTATACCCTATCATTTTCTAAAGAGTCTGTCAGGGGAAACTACATGTGGCTCGAAGGCATAGAGTTGGCCGGAATGCCATAATGGTTTCCCAAAGGCCTTAAAGGTGGCTCTAAATCCCTACTGACCTAATGGCATTGGTGGCTCAAATTCCTTAAGGACACCAATCCCAAATGAGTGTCCCTATGTGAATATTTCATCTACTATATTACCAAACAGTACATGCAACAATACCCGCACATTACCGTCTACAGTTCCTGCTACATTAAGTAGAAATATGTGTTCACCTAGTTTCAAAATTGGTCCTCATGTATGCACTTATGGATACCTCACCAACTTGGATGAGGGTCATGTTCCATTACAATATACGAGAAAACTTTCCTATTGAATCAATGTGTCTGTAACCATACTTCACTTCCATTATTGTTTGTTTTAGAAGATGTAGATATGTTTTCCAAATGAGGTATAACTCAGATTATTTTAATAAATTGAAGGAATAAAATATTGGTGTTCAGAACCAACTTGGTCAGAATACTAATAAACAACACTTAGGCCATGGTGGAAAATATCTTCACTAATTATTTATTATTACTTATGGGAATTCAAAATCATATCTATTACCAATCCTCATTACACACATTTGTGGATCGATGTATGAAAAAGAGGAACAGTAACTTCTTGGGCATGGCGAGATTAATGATAATTCATGAGAGTCTTTTATTATCCTTTTTGGGTTACATGTTGCAGACTGAAACAAATATACTAAACCTAGAACCAACTTACTAAATTTATGATATTACAGATGAAGTTCAGAGCAAATGAACTACCATACTATCAAATTTACATGTGTGAGGACGTGAATCTTTTGTTAGGGCCTCCTATGGTATCCATCGTGCACACTGGTGACCAAAAATTTACCTTTATATGTTACCGAAATAAATGTAGTGGATATTTATGATATGACTACATAAAAAATAGTTATTGTGGAAAAAATTGTTATATTTAATTATAGAGAGAACATATGTAAAAGTGATTTACGGTGAGAAATTGAAGTCTATTATGACAAGGCTTAATGAAAATTATAATTTGTAAATGGAATGATTCTACAATTCCCCATAGAACTAGAAACTCTCCAAGAGACACTAGTACTAAGTAAGAGTACACATGATGTATGACATAAATACATTATTTTTTTCAATTCTCTGAGTATAGAGATGTGTTATTAGTATTTAATAATAGTCCTCTAACCTAAATGGAATGGAAACAAGTCACATAATATTCTAGGTGGAAAGAAGCCATGATTTCTAAAATCGAGTCCATATACCAAAACAATGTTTAGATTACAGTAGACTCTCCTATACATATAAATAACATAGGTTGAAAATTAGTATTCATGAAAAAATTTAATATGGAAATACCAGTAGATACCTATATGGAGTTACTAGTTACAAAAGGGTTTCGACTACATCTAGAAATTGACTATGATGAATCCTTTTCACCAGCTTCAAAGCCGAAATCCATCAGAAATCCACTTTCCATTATGGTATACCATAGTAATTATATTTTGAAAATGGATTTAAAAATATCCATCCATTATGGAAAATTTCTGTTAGATTTCTACTTGACATAACCTAAAAGATTGGTTACATTAATGGATACCAATAGGATACAAAAAATGAAAAAAAAAATTACATTTATAAATTAACGAAAGGATATCAGTCATGGAACATTCATTTTTATGAATCTATAAAATTATTTTCATTCATAATTAATGAATTTGATCCTTATTCATGTATATTAATATGACGGGTTATTTTATTTTCATAATTGTATATTTTTATTACATAGTAAATATAGGAAATGAAAAACCAATTTGACATTATATTATGACATGGTTGAATAAATACTTCACCATAAAGGACATGGGCATGGTAGAACATATTTTCTTGATCGATATCTATAAGGATAAATCTAAGATGTCTATTTTACTAAGAAAAATTACATAAATTAACATGAAATTAAATAAATTTAGTTTAGAAAACCCAGGAGAAAATTCTTTCAAGTAGCATATTGAATTCATCTTTCTAGGAAAATGTGTCCCCAAACACAATAGGAATGAATTAAGTGAAAGGATTCCATATAAATTTTAAAGTTGTGTATTCATGTATATAATTTTATGTAAAATAATATATTTATCCTATACAAGAAGTGTTTTAGGGTGATATCATATTGATCTATGTGATTGAAATTAAAAGGTTTTCATGACAATCATTATAAATTTGATGATTATAACAGATATGATTCTTGGTTATTTAATGGATGAATAATTAGGCATAATTGGATATTTATATTCTAGTTTTCATACTAAAAATAATGATGTTAATTCAGAAATGGGATATATCATCACATTTAGTGGAGGATTAGTGAGATGAAAGAGCTCAAAACTGGATTTAGTAACCTATTTTATATCAGTGTCCAATTATACTGTTACTTTTATGGAAGCTAATGAAGGAGTATGGATGTGAAAATATTTTATAGAGCATTATATTGTGCCTATTAGTGATGATTCAATCCCACTAAATTGTGATAATACACAAGTAGTGGTTATCAAAAAAGTTGCAACGTCACATTTGTAGATGAATAATATACCTTTGAAGAATTCCATATTGAGGTATTTTCCTCAAAGTGGTGAGATTATTGAGAGTAGTATTTCCATGGAAGACAACGTGGGGTACCATTTGACTAAATAATTGACTAAAAAAAATTATTATCATGTGAGGTCTACCGTACTCCAATTCATAGTTAGTTTTCTCTAGTCCAAGAAATATTTTTTAGAGTTTGAGTCATGGGACGAAGTGATTTTACATTGATTGAATTTATATTTTATGATTATAATTTTAATTAAACATGTTATTATATATTTTACATTTCTCATCATTATTATATTTTAATAATTTCCTATAATATTTTAAGTATTGATAAGATCATATCATTTCCCCTGTATGATGAGAACCATGATTTGGTATGGAAATATTATAAATATAGTTCTACTTATGGATAACATATTATAATGGGAGACATAGAATAGATACCATTTGGATTGATTAATTTTAAGAATATGAGTATTATTCTCCGGATGTTCTCATTTGGTAATCTAAAATAATGAAGACTGTGAGAACATACATGCCAATATGAATTCTATATGTATTGGTTTCATTGTATTTTACTATCTATGATGTTCTGTAAGGGTCCTTATACATTAATGTTATCAATATTTCATTTTAGGACCCACAAACATATATTTACTAATTAATACTATCATTTTACATGCTAGTAGTAAGTACAATGCATTTGGTGCACCATGATTGACAAGTCATTAATGGATAGTTGGATAATGGTCTTATTACATATATCTTTTTGAAAGATGATATCTCATTCTTTTGATTGTAATATAAATATCTCCCTAAATTCCATGGACATGGTGTAATAATGTGTTTATTTCATATATTCCATGTAACGTGTATCAAGAATATTAGTTGGTGACACATATGTGAAACATGCTTGATGAGATATTATGATAAATAAATTGTAATATATAGTAATGGTTCATATGTGTTTGTAATTATTGTGACATTAATTTTTTTCTCTTGGGTTCCATGACACATTTCAAGACAGTAATCATGGACTTTAGGCAACACTTCCAAAGTGCGATGAGAAAAAATCAAAGGGGGTTATAGGAAATGTGATCACATTGATCTCGATTAAATCGAACGTGAATTAAATTAATTTTGTAAATATTATCCTTAAGCCTACGAAATAATTTTTATCAAGAAACTTTAATCACATAAATTCATTAAATATTTTATTCACCATCATGTGAAAAAAAAATGTTAGATTATTTTATTAAATATTAAATAAATTTGTATTCATTGGAATGTGAATGAAATTTTTATATATGAATATAATAATTACTTCGGTACTCAAAATATAACAAATATTATGAAGAGACCAATACCACATATAGTGATAAAATAATTATTTACAAGATGATGAGTATTATTTATCTTCTTTTCCTATTTCAAACACTAAAAATTAAAAATATAATCATTATAATTTATAATGGTGTTTATTAATGGTTTAAAAGGTTATATAATAGTCAGAATAATATTATAGAGTATTTTAACAAAAATCATTACACAATAAATATACTGTAATGTCTGTTGTGTATTTCATAAATGATTGAATATAGAGAATTTAACGCATAACAAATTCTCTATAGAATCCTCCATATATTCCGCTATAATGAAAGAAAAAAAGTATATATTTATTCAATATGAAGGAATTAGATATTTAGGAAGTGCGATGAAATATATTGGTTTCATTATACTTGCACCTAGAGATCATGGGTTGTTTCTTGTAGATCACATGAGAACTTATGGATCTCTATAAGAGGGATTCATCATTTGGATCCTCAAAGAACAATTAATGAAAAAATTAATGGATTATTAAAAAAATTAACATTCATCAAAGAAGACATTTAATATTAACATGTATTCATTTATTCCAATATTAAATATATATTTTATAAATTTTATGTGAATGATCATCACTAACTATTTCGAGAAATGATAATTAAAATAAATATTAATATATCACCGACCACCACAAAAATTTGTTGTGGAAAAAACAAACATATTAAAAATTTCATAAGATCATAATCCATTTCTTAATTTTTTTTATGTACAATATAGATTATATGTATTTTCATTTCTGAAAATAATGTGGTATTTAAAATTAGGTTTGTAAGACAAGCTAGTGTTTGTGTAATTAGTTACAGATAAATATTTTTTAAAAGTATTTATATTTTCAGATATAATAGGATTCCAAAAATATTGTCTAAAATAATATAGTCATTTTAAAACTTAAAACATGTTGTTACATAGTGAGATTAAATCCCCCTAAAAATATTTTTTTATGTTACTTCTAATTTAAGCGCATGTAAACACCTCTATCATTGAACTCAGTGTTTTACATGAATGAATGGTGTAAAAAAATTATCCTATAAAATATCATTATGTTATAAGGTGACCCTATGACATGTGTACATGTTTATAGTGAATTCATTGGATTACACATAACATGGATGCCATATGTGTAAAAATACAAAAGGAATAGATATTATTTTATCCATAAGATGGGTTACATACAAATATTTCCACCAACCCATACAAGATTCAATTCCAATTTTATTAGGTTGATCACCCACCTATAATTCAAATTTTTTATAAGAACTATTAATTTTAAACAATAAAATATTAAATATTTTTCATTTTCCACTAAAAAAATTATGTCATCTAAACAGGGTAATCAATTTACCTTTTTGAACATTTCATATATTTACCTATTTAATCAGTCTAAAAGTTATTCTTATTTAATAAAAACATTTGTTATATGTATAAAAACAATCATTATAGTCAAGAAAAAGATTGAGTAAATATTTTTAAAGTATAAGATTAATATATGATACTTATTAGAATAGTAAAAAATATATAAGGAATGGAAATTATGCATGTTAGAAAAAAACTTCTTCATTTACCAAATTATCAAATTATTCATCAAGTGAACTTTTTTTATTATAAGAAGTGTATAATAAAAAAACAATAGTCATATTTTTTCTAGTTGAATGATAACAGTGGGTGTTCTTTAAAAAATAGTATATTCTATACTATTATACTAATTCATAACTTATAATGATTAGTTGAATAATTCAAGACTCATCAGTTATAATTTTATGATGATTTGAATATGTTTAAAAAATATTTAAACCACTTTTTAGTGTTTTATGTAAATTTGAACATGTAATTTCAGGTAAAAATCTCTACTACTACAATAAAAACACAAGTTGGTGTGATTTTAATCTATAATAAGATAATTATGATTTAATGTCCATTCATGTTTCTTCTTATTTTGGATTTAGTCATCAAAACATAAGAGTAAATTCAAGAAGGAAAGTTACTCCACATGATATAATTTTTCAGAATATATAATATATTTTAAGAATCACTATAGAATATCCATGTTAGGTATTGATGTTTTGGAAATAAATTTTTTGATTTCAATGTGTATGAGATTCCAAATCAAAACATAAAAAAATTTCTAAATACAATGTTGTTCAAAACCTAGGATATAATATGTAGTGCATTCCTTTTATATTCAACTGATAATGAAATGTTTTATTGATTAATAATGTTGAATACGTAGAATATATAATGTTATTAATGATCTTAATTAAATATTTTTTATAGTACTATTTTCCATCAATGACAAATAATGTATTTTTTAAACAATTAGTTATTTTAGAAAATATAATATGATGGATTTTTAATACATGGTATATGAATAATGATATTTTATAATTTATTTCAGAAAAATAATGGAGATAAAAATAATTTCACATATAAATATTTGTTTAGATATTTTCTAAAAATTTTGGGATGTTTTTTAACAATAATATGAATATATAAAAAAATTATTTTTTTTAAAAAAATTCTCCAAACATGGTGAATTTAATATATGATAGGAAAAAATTAATTTAAATTTTAAATATTCATTCAAAATTTATACATTATAAATTTTAAAATATTATACTATTTTTTATCATATAATTAATTTCTAAAAAATAAATAGTATATTCAGGGATATTGGGAATCTCGTTTAAGTTAGAGAATATTAATTTTAAATATTTAATGGGATATAAAAGAAGAAATATAAATGGATTGTGAATTTATATATTAATAGAGTTTCATTGATCTCAAATAAATATGATTATGTAATCGTTTCAAAATATGTTGATGGTGATAAACATTGAATGAGTTCAATTTCATTATTGATGTAATCAACATCACGAAATTCGATGATGTTATATTAACAAGATTTAGTACAACATTTATAGAGTTGATTTCTATGAAATGATTCATAGGATTCAATAATATTCAATCATTATTTCACCAAGGAAGCAACTTAGTAATGAGTATCCAATATGAGTTTTATTATATGGTCCCACATATACGTGGTTGGAATTACAAAACTCATACGTTGTGTTGGGTGACATGAAAAGTGGTTATACATTAATACCTAGGGGTAAATTCATCATCAAAATTTTGTTTTTAATTAGTCTAAAATATCTGATTTCATGGTCACCCCTCTCATTACTAACTGAATGAGGATGTTAACAGATGGACATTGGAACAAATATTCCCTTTCTCATCCTTTAATGTTTTCCACCTTAGTAGGGGTTATTTTCTTTGGTATTTCTAATTCATGATACATTTATGATTTTATTTTTACACCATCAGTTTTATTTCCAATTCAATAGACACAAATTTATCAATATTGGTGCTACTTTTTTATATTTATCCCACTTAGTCACAATTGAATTATTTTGATATTATGGGTTTGTTTTTCGTTATGGTTATAGGATATCCCAAGAGGATTATTGTATATAATATTTTTGGGGTTTTGGTGATATGGAATTTCCTAAAGAGTTTTTTGGTTATTATTCATCAAATGACAAAATTTAATAATTTATAATAAACTCTTATAATTAATTATCAGGTATTGTGGTGTCTTGATAAATGGGCCAGGTGTTGTACCAATATTGGACTATGCATTGGTTATAATTTATATCGATGAAAAGTTCTTGGAGTGAATGTTAACCCAATTTTTATGTTATGTGGTCCCTTTTATAAAGAATCATTATCTTGATTATGCATATTTTTTCATGCCTACATGAAAATATGTATTCCAATATGAAATAGATAACCTTGATTAAGAGATAATTTTGAATTAGGTATTCTATAAATATATTGAGGTATCCATTTAACTCTATTTATATTACTAAATCATAGAAACTATTTATATATATGGTTGAATTTATTTTATTCATATGTTAGACATAGATTTTATATTATGTTTTTTGGATGATATGTGAATATCATAAATTTTTTTCCTTGAGAAGGTTTAGTTGGCATGAGAATATTAGGCCATGTATTGATTTCTATGATTGTAGAATATCTCATGGATTATTGGAAAGAATATCATGAGGGTATATAGGATAGATTCAATGTTTCCGGATAGAATTAAATTTCATTGTGATATGTGTGTTGTATCTTCACGGTTTCCCTTAAGATTTTTGGATTGATAGATCTCCAAAAAATGTTAGTGGGGACCAATGTATACGTAAAAGTACTATAATATATGATATATAACATTGTTTCCTAGGGGCCTAGTGAATGTGTGTTTTAAAATATACCTAATTATTAGTAAAGTGTTTTGAATTCGTAATTAAAATGATAATATCATTTTGTAAACATTGTACCGAATCTCACTGCTGGGAAATGTTTGATCTTTGTCTTGGGTTTTGTTAATAGTTATAATGAAATTATTTGACCTTCTATGAACACAAAAAATTTGAAATAAATGTCGTGCATTTTTTCAAAACAGTTGCCGTGTGAATTTTATATAATTAAACGTGTTCACACAACTACAAAATGAATTAATCCATGAAGAAAAAGTATAAAATGTGTTGGAAAACTGTAAATGATGCATGGGATAATATAAAAATACTCAATGGAATCATAATTTCAATGTGAGACTAATAGTAATAATTAATTCGCTAAAAATATATGACTCTAATTTAGTGATAATCATGGAAACCATGGTTGATCCACTCTAATATAATGGAACAAATGAGAATATAATCCCCATAATGATACATTGAAAACAAAAACTCTGTAGGTGATCCATAAGTAGTGTACAAAATATATAAATTTATTATATCAATGAAGAATAATTTTGTATATTCACTATGGCCTCTATGTTATGGTTAGAATAACAACTAAGTAGGAAATCCCAATCTACATTTACAATATTCTACTATGACCGAAATTATTTTAAATAACAGTTTAAAAAATATATGTAGGAGTATCAAAAGAAATTATAAGAATTTTATAACACTATACACAAACTAACATACATTACCAATGATTTTCTAAACCAGAAATCATGTAATGAAGATTCTTTTCTTCGAAAATAAAATTTATTTTGAACATCGTATAGTGTATTTTATTTGACCTCAATTCCATTATTCCATGGACATGATTTAGAAATAAAATTTAACTCTAAAAAATTCCTATTAAATTGGATAATTGTATCAAAGATTCATCCCAAAAATCCATACATAACCATTAACTCCAAATATGGTCATGTAATTATGGTAACATCATTAAATTATGTCATTCTTTGATGAACAAGAACACACATAACCAAATCATTAGGAAAAAAATCCATCAAAATATTTATATTTATAAAAGGTTACTTTTTAAAATACCAGCAATTATAAATCCATTGTGGTGTCACACACATTTCAAATACCATTACTAAGAATAGATACTGGAAAAATGATTCTATAATGTTATGTAAAATTAAATTAGCATCCAAACAAATAGGAAACATTAATAATCATAAAATAAATCAAATTCATGGAAAATTTGATATATGAAAAAAACATTGTATACCATAGATTCATCCTTAACAATGCTTTATGAAAAATCTACAATATCTAAACCCTTCATTCTATTTCTCTCTAAAATACAATCATAAATTGATAAAGTCTCATTTTATTCCATAAAAAATTTAATGAGAACTTCATTCTATGCTTCAATTATAAAATAATATTTGATCCCCAGCATAGAATGGAATAATTTGGTCTTAAAATTAGATTTACTTAAATAAAATCTCATGTAATCATCTCAGTTACAATATTGATGTCATGGATTATTGAAAATCACATAGGGGAACCCCATAAATTAAGATCCAAGGACAATTGAGGGATAATGAGGAAATTTTTGTGATTTTTTTTTGTTACAAAATAAATTATCCTACATGTTATATCATATATCATGGTTAGGCCAATGAATTTATAAAAATGTAATCTTAACCATATATATTGTCTCTATTCCAAAGAACTCCATTTGTCATAGTTATATGGATGGTTTTTAGAAACAATTTTTTTGACGTGCACTTTTCTGTATATCCCAAATCACCTCAAACAATTTAAAAAAACTAAAGAACATTTTTAATTAACATTCTCAAAACATGGACCTTGAAAAATGATTGCATAACAGGAAAAACAAATAATTAAATTAATTATCCAAAAAAATACATAACATTAAATAATTCATATAATATGTAAAAACCTCATGTTAAGGGTGTTAAATTCCACCCCCCCCCCCCCAATAGGCTTTCAATTATTAGAAATATAAAAAATTCATGTCCATTATTAATGTATTATGTTCTCTAATTAGCTTCTCTCTTAATGAATTTTCTGATTATCCGATAATAATCATACCAATTAAATAAATCTCCCTAAAATGTTATACTAATTTGAATCTACAATTTTTCATAATTCATAGATAATCATCACATCCAAATAAATCATAACATGATCTCATCTAATGTCATGACTATTATTTGGTTGATTCATCTTCTATTTAGTTACATGAAACTCATAATAGTTTTCAATTTATCGTAGGGAAATTGTTAAAAATTATGAAATATTATGAATTAGTCCTATAATATCAGAAAGACCAATATACCATTAATCTAATTTTCCATTTTTACCCAAGAAATTATGATTGGGTTCTGAATATAAATTTAAAAAATATATGATCCCTCACATTGAAATAAAATGGATGACAATGATTATTTCCATATTATTTATTTTGGCCTTGATCTTTAATCAGATTATACAGGAACATTTTGATATTCTATATTGTTTCAGAGACTTATTTAGGTCTAATTATTGAGGTCTCCAACGATTCTATCAAATAAAGTGATTATATTCTATGATATTCCTTCAAATTCTTAAAAAGTACCACTTGTATCGTGTCTTGTAATCTGTTATTTTATAAAAACTCTAAAAATGAGATATGTTCTTCCCACAGGAAACTAATTTCTAATACATAAGTAAATTTAAAATATTCAAATTTCAAAAAATATATATTTTACTTTCCCATCCACCTGGGGATTATATACCATTCTTATTTTCAATATAATTCTATGATCTAGTTCAATAGAGATCCCATAACGAGAAGTGAATTGAGGATCCCTATCAAAGATGTTGGAAACTACTACATCATATATCCTCACCACTTTTTTTATGTTCTGGGATAAGTTGAAACATCTGATGGGATTTGACCAAAATTTCAATTTATTGTGTTCAATTATCAATCTATGATCTAAATGATGATGATAACTATGTTAAATGGAATTGAATCTATGAAGACATGCAAAAACAATCATGCCAATACTAGGGAGAGATGATCATCACAAATTACTATTCATGAATTAACTTAAATAATAATTACCAAGATTTAATTATATATATGTTGAAGGATCTGGAAATAGATATATGATGAACCATAATTTAATTGTAGGAATCAAATGAAAATTCCATATAGTGGTGATATACATATCCTCCATGATTAATTATATGATGTTGAAGGAATCTCTTGGTGCAACCACATAATATCCTTCTACTCGATTCATCTTCCTTTGATCACTACAAAAATTTCATCCAAAACATTATCCTTTACCAGGAGGATGAATATTTTTATCTATTATAGTGAGTGGTCATGAAGAAGATAGATATCTACGGATTGATATAATTATTTAATTTTTTTGCGTGAAACCCAATCAAAAAATTGTTCTTGTGAAAATGATTACATAAAACAGTTTATATATATTTAGCATAAAAATAAAATAATTTCACAAGTTCCTGAAATTATTTATTTTCTCCAAGTAAAAACGGCATGTCCAACTATAATATTTACATTATTATTTATTGAAATTATTTTTAATTGTGAAATAAAATTAAATATTATTTAAGAAAATAATATTTATTTTTTATTATTTTCTCACAAGACCATTGAAAATTGTTTTTTATATCTCCCAAATATTTATTGGTCCTCGATGCATGACTATTTATTTGTTAAATAAATTTAAACTCATTATTGGATCATTAATGAATAAAAATTATACTCACTAAATAGAAAATAAATATTTAATAAATAATCTCCTCAAATTATATTCCCTTGAATAACTGGTGATGTAAAAAATGAAATCAATAAGACATGAATGATTATTAAAAGTCACGTGCCAATTATATTAAAGAAAATTGATAAATAAAAAATAATAATATATTATTTAACTGAGTTTCTGGATACCCTTGGCATGTCACCTTAAAGACCTCTTCAACAATTGCAAACGGAGAAGAAGCCTAAAGTTCAAGTTTTGAATCTAAAAACACCCCAATGAACCCATGGAGGAAGAAGTTAATTCAATATTGACATTATACATCATAAAAACACATAATCTTTAATTTGACCCCTTTATCAAAATATATCAAATCCAGAAGGATGCAGGTCAGTTCCATCAACCTATGTGATCGATGTCCCATTGTATGACATTCAGGAAAAATTACATGCCTATAGAACACCATTTACATTGATTTATTTTTGTTATATCTTTTCCATATGATGTCCTAATATATTTACATTCATTATTTGATATGATGTATATATCATTTCACGCATTATTCATTAATTAAAAATTAGTCCTGAGGCTCCCAACATATCTTACCTTACCAAGAACATATGTCATCAATGTTTTTATCAATGCATAATATTGCATGACACATAATACATGTTAATAAAAATCTCAAATTCTAATAAAAAATAAACACATATATAGATAGGAACATTTTTTGAATCATTTAAAAGTGCATTTTTTACTAGAGGACCATGTTTTCATAAAATCCTACATGATATTAACAAGCGGGTATAACATGAGAATATTACTCAATATCCAACAAGCCACCCCCTGATATCCAATAGCCATTGTTCCTTCGATTTATATCATCTCGATATAGAACATATATGTAAGAATGGATTCGTAGCTTATCTGGGTTATAATCATATAGAGGAACTTCTTTAACCCATTTTGGAATATTTTTTATAGGGATATTATGAAATATTATGTTACAAAAAAGAAAAATTGTGACATGTAAATTAGATTATTAATATTAAAAATATGAATACATGTTATCATAAGGTACACAGATGTTGGATCTAGGTAAATAACTCCAACAGAATCGAAATTCCACTAGAGCCAACTACTAACAACCATCAATTTCATATCTTTAATATCACACTCATGCATCTTCAGAGATAAGTATTTAGTCAATTGGTATGAAAAATTCATTTATATGTGTACACTTTTCACAAAAACTACCCCAATTTTATAAAAATACTTCAATATTTGATACTTTCACAGTGTGTTCTTTATCCGTTAGTTTGATCTATGATCTTATACAAGAGATAGTACTGTTTTATTATCGCACTTAAATGTTATGGGGCCATTAAATCTATGTAAAAAATCAAGATCCAAGAAAGAGTTAGAAATCTTAATTGATTCCTTGATTGTATCAGATGCCACAATATACTCAGACACAACTATAGTATCAGGAATAATTGGTTTCTTTAACTCTTCTAGCTCATAGTTCCTCCATCGGGACAGAAAACCTCTCTTGAATACAACATTATATAATTTTAATCTATCTTTAATCATATATAGGTATATATAATGGTGAATAGTCCCACATCTCCTCCATAAACAAGGAATATATCCTTTGTTATTCTAAGATACATAAGACTAGATTTAATATTATTCTAATGTGTTTTTCATCTATCTTATTGATGTAATCCTACCATGATCAATATATAGGAAACAACAAGTTTATTACATAGCATGGCATACATTATTCACCATATCACTTAGGCATATGAGATTTTACTCATTCAATCATTCTCATGTTTTGACCGAGGAATCATTTTAATAGAACAATGTAAAACATGGGACAGTGTATCTGACCCCCAGATGGTGGGATCCATAATAACACTCTTTAGTATCTGGTCAGCATATGTACATTGACACAGTCCATGATGGAACTTGGATATATCACGTATGATCTTGATCCCTATAATTTAGGGTGTTCCACCTATGTCCTTCATGGATGTATGCTTTTTTAACCATTCATTAATAGAATTTAATATTGTTATTACATTTCCAATATTTAATATTCCAACAACATATAATACATGGATAATGACTACATTCACACTATACCTACTATATACAACCGGATCATATTAAATCATAATGAAACCAAATTATTTTATGGATACATAGATTTGAATATTCCACGTCTAATATTCTTACTTCAACCCATTAATGGATCCCCACAAATTTAAAAATATTGTGACATCACCTAGTGTCCCAAATCATTCTAGTTATATCATATAGTCATATTACCAATGGTTCCCATTATGAATTTTAGTATTGAAATCCATCATTCAAATCACATAGTCTTGGTAATTTGTTATATCAAGAAGAATTACAATGGATTTAAACATGGAAATTTGTTAAAATGTTTCATCATAGTAAAATTCTTAACATTATTTAAACTCATCGACCACTAGTCTTGTATTATAGGTATTTAAATTAACTTCCATGACAATTTTCATCTTGAATTATTATTTTAATTAAATGAGTGTTACATCAACTACTTCATCAACAAAATCCCAATCTTTTTTTTGATACGTGGAATAAAATTTATAATTCCTAGTTTCTTTCCATCATGTATATTATGATAACTTTACTACCACTTTGTAGGATATATATTCTTCATTATAAATCAATAATGATTCTCCAAATTCAGTGGATAGAAAAACATATATCTATGGTTCTTTTAAATATATTATGATCCAATGCAATACATGGAGTTCAGGAACTCCTTCATACATTGAGACCTGTAGAATCTGTTCTTGTAGAAACTCATGTCTTTCTTGATAGCCAACATTATCGAAGTCAATCATTCTCCCATTAGACGTTATGAAGATATTCTCCCTTTTAATAAAAATGGAAACTGTGAATATTATTAGTTTCTGTTCTATGGGGTTCCATATGTCATATTCATTCATTTCCTTTAGATTCCTTATAAGGTAAAATCTGTTACATGGGATTATATTTTCTTCCCTGATAAGGCCTTAACAAATTATTCACAAACTAGTACATGTGTATAAGAAAAAATGGGTTTCCTTCCAAACAGTAACTTGAAAGGAATTCCATTTTTTTTTAGTTAGTACTCGTTTTATTGTGTAGACCCAAATTGGTAATTCATAACAACTTAATTGAAAGGGAAGATCTACATGAATCGTCAACATCCTTAACATGTCTAGCAGGGTTTGTTCCCCCATTCACTAACATCATTCCAAATTAGTGTGTAAGGTAGATTGAGTTCATATAGAATTTAAAACTCCCACAAAATGATGATTTACTCATGTTTAATATATTCACCACCTAGATCTGATCATATTATATGTATCATATTTATAATTACATTCCCTACATCATTCTTGAATTCTTATAATTTATATAATGAGTATGTATTATTCCACATTAATTATATATAATGATATATACAAAAGACCTAAGAAAAAATTAAGATGAATGAATAACCAAATCTACATTAAACTAGAAATAGTTTGTACCCATCAGTGTGTACCAACTCTAGAAGCTCTGTGGGCCTTCCATGTTTTCCACCAAATGGTGGTTTGTTCATTCATTATTGTATACATAAATGACATATTATAAGTGGTTTCCCCTAAGAATATTCTAAATTATTATCCCTATAATGATTTTTCAAACACTTTTCATTTTCCTAATAAATATGGTGATTCCATAATAGGGTGTAATTTGAGTCACATGAACATAAATCATTACAAATTTTCAACATATTGTTCTATTAATTTAATAAAAAAATATATATTTAAATGTGCCATACCATAACATTTTTTTCCCTATAAAATAATGTTATTTAATTTTCAAATATGAAAATACAATCATTATTATATAGGGAAGATACATAAATTATGTTTTAGGTATCTTTTGGTACATAAAAACAACATTTTATAACTAGAATTATTATAGTTTGAAACAAATGGTGGATGTCACCACTTTCTAGGGAAGACATCTTTTTCTTATTAGAATATCTCAGATCCCCCTCTCATCTATAAATATTTAAAAATCTACATTGTTCCACATTTGGATACAAATTTTATCACCATGGACTATATATAATACCCAATGTATAGATATAGAAATATTAAACTGGATAATGAACACCACATTTTCATCCCCTTTATTCTGGGTGATTTTCTTCATCTAGTGTCCTAACTTCCCACATGATAAACATGTTGCCCACTTTAACACTCCCTACCTCTTGATCTTCTTCTTCTTGTAAGGACATTACTGGGGACATTTAGACTATTTATAGGTCTTGGGACCCTTTTCCTTGTTCATAATTTACCTTTTCACCATAAGGACCTCATGTTTATGATTCCCCATGTCCTTATCCACATGTTGGATAAATTTAATAATTTTAAAAAGACTCATGTCTATATTTAAAATAATATAATAATAAAATCACATGATAATGAATTGGGAAATGATGAACATCAGAAATATATATGTAGCTCATCAGGGAAATTTAATTCCTAATATGTCTATGAATTCAATGTGTCTAATAAGATAGACTCTATGATTCCCATATATCTTGGACTATTAAATATTAGTTGAAAAAAATCATTTTATATCTCATATCTTGGTCATCTCACCTTATCTTGATAGAGATACTGAAGATATGACATAATGAAATTTGTTTCCATGTCCATATGTTGCTTCAAAATATCATTGGACATGGATGATATCATGAATAAATGAACATTTGTGGCATCATTCATATGCTTTTCAAAAAATTATATACCTTCATCACTATCATTGCTACTAGGCGCAACAAGAGATAGATTTTTTACCACATACTATTTTCTTTCATAGTGAATTATTGTAACATCCCATCTAAATAAAGAATATTTAATTTTCATATTATTTATTATTTGTAAACTAAATATTAATTTTACATTAAAGGGGATTCTATGTTCTATGGCATACCTGATAGACAACGAAGGGTTTCTTTGAAATCTTACATTGCACACAACGTTGAGTTATACTGAAAAAGAATGATATGATATTATTTTAAATTGTAGTTAATGACATGCCATTGTGTGGGAAGGAATTGATAACTACAATATGAATATACATGTGTTTTAAATGTTTTTACATTTATCCAATCAAAGTTAGAGGCTCAAAATGTGAATGAATCTAATTTTAACAATAGAAACTTTATTATTCCTTTAAAGTTCAATTTACCGCCTTTTGATGGTGAACCACCCTTAAATATAGTTTTTGTCACTTTTATATGTTATATTTGACAAAATTAAATTAATCTATATAATTGTAACATTAAAATTTACCATGGGTAAAAAAAATTATTTTTCTGATAAAATTCATTTTTAAATGAATTGTGAAAATATTGAATTGTAATTCAAATCTACTTTTTCATAGAATATACTTTTGTGGATATATTATATTTTTAATTTGTTTTAAAATTTAATTAAATTATATTATTACAATTAAATCTAATGGTGGCCATTGGAATTAATTACACATTGAAATTGGACATAAACAAGTTTGAATATTCTGATAAATATTTTTTCTTAAAAAAATTTAGTTTTGAAAATAGGAATTAATTTTATATTAATTAATGAAAATCATATGTTTTTTTTATATAGACTTCAATTTTTTATTCGGAATATCATTTATTTTTTAGGTGGAATTTAATGTATTTTTCTAAAAAACTTCAATTTTTGATGAGTAGTGAAACCACATAGTAGTAGTTAAAAAAATTTTATTTTCATTTAAATAAAATTTTACTACTTCTGTGAATGTTATTTAAAAAATATGACACAAGGGATTGTTATTAGTAAGTAATATTTGGGTTAATCGGATGGAAATAATTTTTGGTGAATAGTTATTTTTGACTTTTATTTACCGTGACTAAAGGTAAATAGGGTAATTCAAGGTAAAAAGAATATTATAATAATAAAAAATTACCTCAACACTTCTCATAACCTTATTTAATGAGTAGAGTCTGACTGTGGGCATCCTTGGGTCTGTTTTGGGACCCCATAGAGCCACAAAATAGTGATAATGACACATTATTTAAATTAACTTAATGTAATGGAAAAAATGACATAAACAAATATCTTTTATTAAATTAATTTTTACATGGGGTTATATAAGATATCATTTCACCTATAAATATTCATTGTAAATAAATAATATATATCCTAAATCATGATATTTTTTATAATTTTGAGACATGAAATAAATTAAATTATATATGACACAAAAATGATGCAGTATTTACCTCATTAATTAATGATTTAAATAAATAAGATTATAAATACTTAAATAACAACCAAAACATATCTAATTATTATTGGATGAATTTATTTGGACCATGAGTCATATTATCATTGATATTAATTAGTTTTGTACATTTATTAAATGGAAATCATTATATTATAGAATAATATTTCCATACTTTCTTAAAGAGACCCTCCACCCCTTTAAAATGCCCTCACCTCGGAACCATTCCTCACACCTCTCATACCCATTGTCTCATCCAAACCCTACCAAAATAATCTCTAATGATCCCTCTCTTCCACATAAAATAATTACCTTAGAAATAAGTCACTTCAAGAAGTTTTTTATTTTAAAACCATAGGGAGTAACCCGAAATAATGGTTATGATTTCTCTTAAATTATTTTCAATTATTTATCTTCTAAAACCCCTAAATTATTTTTTTAATTTATATTATAATAAAACAAGTATCCTAAATATACTAGGATATTTTAATGAGAAGGATTAAAACAACACTTACACACACCTCTATCTAATGGGTAATGAACATACTGATTCTGTGGATGGAAAACAAATGCTTCACAAAATGATGAATGTTCCAGTATCTCCAACCACCTATTTTGGGGGACATTATGATTAAAATGTATTAATATATGATATATATTATGTTAATTTTCTCATTATCCTTATTTATTTTTAATTTATATCATACCTTTATGGTTTCCATTATCAGTAAACATGATAATTTCATTTGAGGAAGTGCGGACTACAACCCCGTCAATGTGGTATGACTCATTCATACCATTCCTGGGACTTATAAATGATGAATTTATTGAAATTATATATGATATCATATTGTAATTATAATATACCTATGTATCATTATTTTTTAATTTCATTAAAGTACAAAATAGGAATGAAAGCAGCATTCATGCGTACGTACGACTTACCATCTTCATGAACGATGCATTTCATTTATTATCTCCAAATGTTATTTAATTTTTTAAATACATATATATACTCAATATATAAGATATATATCATATCTAAATAATTAATATAATTATGGAGAAGATTGTAATTTTACCACATGGACCAAGTGTAATTCTAACATGTTCATTTTTAACTCAAATTCGAAACATTGAAAAAATGTCCAATATGAACTCAAATAATATAAACATTGTTATATCAAGATAATAAGTGATATTAAAGGAATAATAAACGTTAAATTTTTTTAGTGAAGTATAAATTAACTTAAGTATATTATTCATGAAGAACAAGGAACAAACCAGTCATGTAAGACACGAGGTAAAAGATTTCTTATCTCACTTTTAATTCTGTGAGATTTCCATTGTTTGACCCTAATTAATTGAATGTGGTGTATATACTACCCATGATTTATTTAATTAGGTAATATACTTAAATTTTTGTTTATATACATCTTCATTTAATCATCCTTCTTCCATTAGGTATATGCTTCGTATGTTAACAAATCGGTAAGGGAACCTTTCTCCTTACTCTTTTTAAAAAACATATTATTGTTATGTATTTTATTTTACAAATTATTATTTTGGGATATGTTCTTATATATCCTTATTGATGTAAATTTTATGTCCATGTGATGAGAGACCATTTTCTATTTCATAAACTCATTTTCTGAATTTCAATGTGACGTCATTAGGCCGTCAACTTTCTATTAGGGAACTTCTTCACCAACTTTCAATTCTTTGGGTTAAACTTCTTCTTCTTCATTATGTCATTCTATGAATATGTGGGAATAACCTCTGATTGTTTAACACATTATATCCATTTATATTGAGTTTATTCCTATTTTTCACACATTATTATGTAATTGATTTGTCCTTAGTCTATGGATACAGTTTTTATACGGTATTTCGTCTCAATTTACATTCCATTGAGACTTCATTGTTGTTATGAATAAATTCACTATTATGTGGTGTATATACTATGCTTTGGAATATTATATAATGAATCACCTTATTCTCAAGATATTATAATGTTCTAATGAAATTTTATTCCTCAATTATTTGTATTCAAGCATCTCTAATTTCTATAAAAGCTCATTAACTAAAATATCATTTTAATTTTAATAAAGATTTATTATTCTTCATGTTTGTCATTAATGTACATGTTTTAAAAATGGTTTTATGAATTTATTTATATTGACATAAATGTTTTCAAATGATAATTCATTTAAACGCATCAATGTGGTATGGGACACTTTGACTCAAATATCTCATTATTAAATGTTTTAAATGGTTTTGAAAAAGGTTTGATAAATCATTGATTATGTAAATATCATTAAATGATATATTGTGATTACAATATGGAAATTTTATCTTTCCTTTATGATTGTTTTATGTGTTATGGATATGTTATGGTTATTGGGCATTGTTTACATATACTGGTGGTTCCATGATAAATATAGGGGTGAGCCTTATATAGTCCTCTAATGCATTGGGTAACGTGATAGAGGTAAACGTTAATATATCACCTAATTGATTTAGGGAATATAATGTGATTGGTATTCCAAATGTGACTCCCTATGTATCTATGGAGGCTACAATTTTAGTATGATATAGATGCCACAAGATACCTTTATGATTTAGGATTTATGTATGTTATTCATAAATCTTATGATTTCATGTGGTAAGTTAGGATTCAAAAGTATGTTTTCATCTTTAATATTTATTTATGGGATATAGTTTCTTTTCATTATTTTATAACCCTTCCTGAGCTTTTTATGCTCATCCCATGTTTTGAAAAAAAATTCACAGGACATAAAGATGAATAGGGTCATGGATGAGATCAATGAAAATTCATGTTGTCTAAAACATGGAAGTAGACATGTTTATTTTTAAAAGTTTTTATTTTATGAAAAAATAGTTACTGAGTAGTAGTGTGTACATGTAATTGTCATGTTGATATGTAATAGTTATGTCTTAATTCTCTAAAACTCTAAACCTAACAAGATCATCAATGAGAAATCTTTACATAATTAAAGATTATATAATGTTTAAGGTTGGATCCTTATATTTGGTATAATAGGTCGGTTTAGATAACATTAGAGGTGAGGGTGTTATTTAATCAAAAGTGTTAGAACAATAATCAATAGCATTTTAGAATGAATCATAGTAATTTTTTTAAATTGAATGATTATAAGATAAAAATGATAAGTATATCCTATTATTCACCCTACTCATAAGATATTTTATGATGACTTTACTGATATACTCACACTGACCTTTTTGGGTTTAGTAAATGGTTGGATATATCAGGAACCATTCTAACAGTGGATCTGATGAAAACATTGATGGTTTTCTGAATAAGAAACCGAATGAAATAGGAGCTACAATGTAAACACTTATGGTTATTCTCAACCATATATCTAGAGTCATTATTGTCAACATGAACCATATTGATTTTTATAAGGCATCATATATTAGAGAAACAAATCCCTTCAGATGTTCAGGTAATAATCATAATGGTATGTATGTTCAAAAACATATGTGTCAAAGATGAGGAATGAAACACCTAGGAAAATTATTCAAAGGGTTGAGAAGATTCTATGATGTGGGAATGAAAGTCATAAAGCAAGATCCTATGATAAAAAAATGAAGCATCTAGTTGACACTATGAATGTGAAAGATGTTATTTCATTAGGATCAATTTAATGTTTTAAATGTGGTGATCATGGTCATTTTACAAATATATTTTGTACGAAGAAGTTATGGTAATGGGATCACCAAGATCGTACAAATATATGTTTACCAATAGCTAATTCCATTCCAATTATGAATAAAGAAACTGAAAATGAACAAGTAATTGTATGGATTATTTATTAACATATGTTTTCACATTAGTAACTCTTTGGATATGATTCATGATTTTGTTTGTATGAAATATTTATCTCCGAATAAGTTGGTAAAAATGGTTAATAGAACATGAAGAATGATGAATTAGTAAGAAGTCAACATATAAGGGATTCAAGTGTTTTGGTATATTTTAGGATGGTGAAATGCATAAAAGTATTAAGGCTGTTTTGATTATGGGATTACATTGGAAGACATTTTATAGTATGTGTAACCCTGAAGATTGATATATGACAAAGTTATTCAAGGAATAATTATCATTTATCTTGAGGAGTAATTGTAGAATTTTATTTTGGATGAATCCATGTTTTTATTATTGACTAATGGTGATTTTGGTTATTTATTTAAATGATTAACCAATCATAGAGAATATATGATTATGTTAATTACATTTCCTAATGATAATTTAAAAGTATTTGATGTTTTTTGGAGATATATGTGAAGAATTACTGTGGAAGACTATGTGATAAAATCCTCTTGAGTTTTGGGTTACATTCATAGTTTGGGTTATTTTGACAAATTTTAAGGACAATTGTATATTGATTGGTCTTTCTTGAACATTGGGAAATTTTGGTTGAAATTTTGAGATTAATATTATTACATGTTTTTATAAAGGATTATCCTTTATGGGATTATCTGATCACGTACTAAACATTTAAGGTTTTGGTTGATGTCAAAAGAATGGAAGATTGTATAGTTTATCTTTTGTAGATTATATGATACTCTAGACATTGATTCTAGCACCTCAGGTGTGACCAAGTCATCTTGAATAATTACCTCTTTGAGAAAATATGAGTTTGGGGTAAAATTATATTAAAGGATGAGATTTTACATGATAAGTAAGTATATATCCCTATGATCATACTATAGCTGTTAATAAAATTCATCTACTATATTAAAAGGAGCATGAAGTAAAAAAATTACAAGCTCTCTTTTATCATCATACTTTTACCCAACCACAAATTTATGTTATTGTGGTGGTTATCTTTTCGTGATCAAGTTCTTTATCATGCTCTATTAATCAATGAGAGTTACTTTCTTTTACATGTCCATGTTTTCATTGAATCCTACTATTTCCTACTTCAGGTAACCATGGTACTTCTCTATGATTATTTTTAAGTAATTGTTTAAATGACTCATTTTACGATGTGGGACATTATATGATGGTTTTGAGGGTAGTTTTAAAATTGTTATACCGTAATTCCCAAAAGGGTGTTAGGATGTAACATCCTAGGTAAATAAAGAATATGACATTTTCATATATATTTTTAATATTTTCAAATTTATTATTAATTTTACTTTAAAAGGGATTCTATTTTTGATGGCGTACCCAATACACAACAACGGATTTCTTTGAAATCTTACATTCCACAAAATGTTGAGTTATACTAAAAAATAATAATATAATATTATTCTAATTGGTAGTAAACACATATATGTTGTATTGGTAGGAATGGATAGATATAACTACAATATGAATATTCATGTTTGTTAAATGTTTTTATATTTATCCAATAAATGTTAGAGGATTAAAATTTGAATGAATCTAATTTTAAGCATAAATACTGTAATATTATTTAATAGGTTGATTTACCATATTTTAATGGAGAACTCTCTTAAAATATAGTTTGATCACTTTTTTATGATATATTTGACAAGATAAATTTCTTCTCTACAATTAGAACATTAAAATTTACATTGGGTAAAATTTTGTTATTTTTCTGATAAAATTCTTTTTTAATGAATATTGAAAGATACTGTATTTTAATTCCAATCTGCTTTTTAATAAAAAAAATTTTAGGGATATATTATCTATTTAATTGGTCTAAAAGTGTAATTTTATTATATTTTAACCATTTAATCTAATGGTGGTCATTATAATTAATTTCACATTGAAATTAGACATTAAAATTTGTCAATATTTTGATAGATATTGTTTCTAAAAAACTCACTATTTGTTTTGACAACAGAAATTAATTATAAAGTAATTAATTCAACATATATGTTTTGAATTTTTTAAAGTAGACATGATTTTTCAATTTGGAATATCAATTATTGTTTAGTATGAATTGTTTTTTATTTTTATGAAAAAATCAATTTTTTGATGAATAGTGAAACCCGTTATTAGCAGTTAAAAAAAACGATTTTTTCATTTAAATAAAATTTTACCACATATATGACTAAAAATTTGAAAATATTACATACATTTTTTTTAGTAATTGAAATGTTTTTCAATAAAAAGAAAATAATTTTTTGGAATATTAACTTTTGACTTTTTTTCTCGCGGTTAATGGTAAATAGAATAATTCAAGGTAAAAAAATTCATAATAACATAAAATTACCTCACCACTTATCATAACATTATTGGTTGAGTCAGGGTAGACCATGGAAAAATTTGGGTCAATTTTGGGACCCCCATGGAGCCACATAAGAGTGATAATGGCACTTTATTTTAACTAACATAAAGTAAAGGCAAAAATGATATAAACAAATATCATTTAGTAAATTAATATTAACATGGGGTTATGAAAGTTATCATTTATACTATAAAAATTCATTGGAAAGCTAAAATATAATCCTAAATCATGGTTTTATTTATAATTTTTAGACATCTAATAAATTACATTATTTATGACACAAAAATGATGTAGTATTTACCTCATTAATAAATTATTTAAATAAATATGATTATAAATATTAAAATAACATTGAAAACATGTCCAATTAGTGTTGGATGAATTTATTTCGACCATGAGTCATATTATAATCAATATTAATGAGTTTTTGACCTTTATAATCAGAATGGAATTTTATAATAAATTAATATTTCAGCACTCTCTTAAAGAGCCTCTCCCCCCCGTTATAAAATGCCTTCACCTCTAACCCATTACTCACACACCTAAATCCCCTTAAATCATAAAAAACCAAAACAAATATTCTCTAAATATCCCTCTCTAAAACCTATAATACTTCCCTTAGGCAGAAGTCACTTCAAGAAGTCCTTTTGGTTCAACCCAAACAGAGTTACACGAATTAAAGGTAATTATTTCTCTTAAATTCTTTTCTTTTATTTTACATCTAAAACCCATAAACTATTTTTATTCCATTAATTTATAATAACACTGGTATCCTCAATATACTAGTTTGTTTTATGATAACAATTCGAACTACACATACACACACCCCCATCTAATGGGTAAAGAACAAATTGTTTCTGTGGATTGAAAATTAAAGACTCACCAGATGGTGATTGTTAATTATCTCGTACCACCTCTTATGGTGGAAATTATTATAAAAATTTATTAATATATGCAATATATTATGTTTATTATATATTTATTCTTCTGTATTTTTAATTTATATCATACCTTTATGGTTTCCATTATGAGAAAACACGATAATTTCTTTTGAGGAAGTGCAGACTACCGCCCACTGAAAGTGATATGACTCACTCATACCATACGTGGGATGTATAAAGGATGAAGTTCTTGAAATTATATATGATATTATACTATAATTATAATATACCTATGTACCATTATTTTTTATTTATATTAATTTAAAAATAGAAATGAATGTATTGTTCATGTGTATGTACGGCTTACCGTATCCATGAACTGTGAATTTCATTTCTTATCTCCAAATGATATATACTGTTATAAATACATATATACACAGGATATATAAGATATATATTATATCTAAATAATTAATATAATTCGGTAGATAATGTAAATTTGACCACATGAAAAAATTTTAATTATAACAAGTTCGATTTTAACTAAATTTCCAAACGTCGACAAAATGTCTGATATGAACTAAAACAATTTACAAATTGTTATAGAAAGTTTATAAATGATATAAAATAAATAATAAACATGATAAATATTTTTAATGAAGTATAAATTAACTTATTTTTATTATTCAGGAATAACATGGAATAATGAAATTAAGTAGGCCACGAGGTAAGGGATTTCTTATCTCACAATTAATTCTGTGAGATTTCCTTTGTTTGCCAGTAATTTATTGTATGTGGTGTATATACTGCCCATGACATTATTCATTGTGTAATATTCTTAAATTTATGCATATTTATATCTTTAATGAATTATCTTTCTTTCAGGGGGTATATGTTTTGTATGTTACTAAATCGTTAAGGGAACATTTCACCCTCTTATTTTTAAAAGACTTATTTTTTTATGTCTTTTAATTTAAATCTTATTATGTATGGATATGTTAGTGTATATAATTATTTAAATAAATTTTATTTCCATGTTATGAGAGAACCTTTTCTAACTTATCAACTCATTTCTTAAATTTCAAAGTGACGCCTATAGGCTGTCAAATTTCTATAAGGGAACTTATTCACCCAATTTCCATTCATTGGGTTAAACTTCTACTTTGTTATTATGTCAAGAAATTAATATGTGTGAATAGTATCTGATTGTATCAAACATAATATCCACTAATATTTAGTGTATTATTATTTTTCCCACCTTATTATGTAATTTATTTATCCTTAATCTATGGATATAATTTTTATAAGGGATTTCATCTCAATTTACATTCCATTGAGACATCATTGTTGTTATGCACCAATTCACTCTTATGTGGTCTATATATAATCCTTTGGCATGTTATATCATGAATCTATTTATTCTCATGATATAATAACGTTCTGATTAAATTTTATTCCTCAATTATTTGTTTTCAATCCTCTCTGATTTTGTTAAAAACTCTATAACTAAAATATCATTTAATTTTTTTTAAAGATTTATTATTATAAATCATTATTATTTATTTATATATTTTAAAAATGGTTTTCATGATTTATTTATATGTATTTTCATGTTTTCAAATGATAATACTTTTAAAGCCTTCTATGTGGTATGAGACACTTTGATTCAAAAATCTATTTATTATATGTTTTAAATGGTTTTAAAAAATGTTTGATAAAACATTGGTAATGTCAATATTGTGAAATAATATATTGTGATCGAAATTTGGAAATTTTATCTTTAATTTATACTTGATTTATGTGTTATGGATATGTTATTTTTATTGGGCATTTTTTATGTTTACGGGGTTTTCCATGATAAACCTAGGGCAGGTGAGCCCAAGATAGCTCTCCAATGCATTATGTTACCTGACGAAGGTAAATATTAATGTTTCTATTAAGATATTAGGGAATATACTATGATGATTATTCCTATTGTGATTCCCTAGGTAGTTGTGATAGCTACAATGTAAGTATGATATGGATTCCAGAAGTTACCTTCATGTTTTATGATTCCATTATGTAATTCATAAATCTTAATATTTCATGTGGTATTTTATGATTGAAAATTATGGTTTCATTAATTTGTATATATTGAAGGTTTAATTTTTTCTTTCAATATTTTATAACCCTTACTGATCATTTTATGCTCATCACATGTATTAAAATGTTTTTCAAAGGACATAATGATGAATAGGGTCAGGGTTGACAGCACGCACAAGTCATGCCCTCAAGGACATGGAAGTAGACATGTTTCTTTTTCAGAATTTTTATTTCATGAAAAAAATTAATACTGAGTAGTAGTGTATACATGTAATTTTCATGTTTATAAGTTATAGTTATCACATAATTATCTAAAACTCTAAACCTGAAAAGATATTCAATGTTAATTCTTGACATAATTCAATATTTTGTAATGTTTAAGTTTGGGTTATTATAATTATAATGTATAAGACAATTTTACACTATTGGAAAATTTCAATGCTGGTATGGTTAGCAGTATCATATATAGATCGTAGTGATATGTTTGAAGTCCTTCGAATGATTTTTTTAAAAATTAGTTGTGTAAAAATTTTGAAACTTATTTGATAAAATTTATAACAAAAAATAATTTATAAATTTATTAGTCATCCAATATATCTTCAAAACCCAATAGCATTCATTACTGGATTAGGAATATCATATTTAATGGCATTATAGTGGAATGGATCCATATTCCCCTTGTCATTACTCAATACTTTGGTTGGTAAGGAAACATGATTTTTTATAGTTAGGAATTCCAAATTTCAACAATATTAACTCATAGATCATCGATATTTTTACTGGAATCCCCTATATCAATGTCATTAATTTAGATTTCCTATACCCTTTCCTCTCAGTTACACCATTTATTTCCATGGTGGTCATTTTTTTATGTAAAATAATTAATTTTATCCCATAACAACATGATAGAATTCCTTTATAATTTAAATTTTCCTAACATTGGTTGGCTGAGAACAATGAGCAATGGTTATGTTTTTTTAACTAAAGTAGTATAATGATATACTAACATAACATATAAATCTGAGGGATTTTCACTTTTATGTATAAATTTAAAATTATTTTTTAATTACATTCTAATAAATATTAAATGAATTTAGATATTTTAATAACCACGTTATATAAAATATTTATCAATAAGATAATTTATATTAGTTCAATCTTGCATGATCATTTATTTAATAAATTAACTTGATCATGAAAAAACATTCATACTGAAATAAACATTAATCTAAAAGAAATAAAATAATAAATATTTATCATAATGATATTTTAATAACAGTTAGTTTATCTAGTGGTTGATGAAATAATCTTTGAATTAGGGGAAAAACATCTAACAGATTACGGTCTGTTGTGAAAACATTCTACATATCCACTATTGTATAACTCTTGTATTGGATTATCATTGGAACCAAACATAAAAAACCTCCTCTATATTCAAAGAACCATTAATTTAATATTATTTTACCCTTTCAACGGTAAGGGGAAGTTGGTTTACCTATATGATCAAATAGGCATGCATTCCCTAAATAATAAGAAAAAATATTTCGCATACACCAAAAATTTAACATATAAAAAATTAAATGAAACCTATAACATGAAATGATATAATCTGTGTTCTTGATCATCTACATCGATGAAATGAAATATATATTTTATAAAATGATCATTCAATTTTTAACCATTCTTATTTTAGATAAATCATTATTGAATTAAATAATTATCATCTTCAATTAATCAATTTTTTCTTCTTTTTCATCCAAATTTACTTTAGATACACGTCGATTATAATTATAAACAGATTAAAATAAATAATTTTCAATTCACAATGTACATAATTTTTCCATGGAGTTAACATGGTGAATAACCAACTAAATCTACCAAACAAGTATTATACTCATTTATTATCTTCTCTTGTGAAAAAAGGAATGTATGAGATATAATTAACATTAGTCACATGTACTATAATCATTATGACTACATGAATAACATGATTTTTTCAGACACATGTTATGATTCAATTAAAGTATTGTAACAACTGTAATGAAACTCATACATGATGTGTATATATTTAACATTATTGAAATTTTATTTAAAAAATTATATATTAAAATATAAAAAAACTATAAATGGCATGTATAATCAATATAATGACCACAAAAATTTAAATAGCAATAAGGTTGAAAAATTTTAATGAATACCTTTTATATAATTGTAATTTGGTAAATGTATATGGTGTATACAGATATGTTACATGGCTTGTACACAAATTACTAGGTTTCTTATGCACATGCCTAGGGACACCATATGTAAATCATTAATCAGAAAATTGGGGTACATATCATGAATCATGGATTACACGATGTAATGATTATGGGATAACTGATAACTTGACATGAAGGTTGTGTTTTGAATACATAGCCCATCTGTGACACAAATGGATGACATTCTAGGAACATGGTCAACATGGCAGGAAATTCAGCTGAAAATGTGCCAGGATAGCCCAATAAAAATTCATTGTAAGTATTATCTACACCACATTTACTCAATTCCTCAGATTTCAAAATTTTAAATTAAATCAAGGTTCCTGGAATAAAACTACATGGCGTGTAACTCTTTTTACAAGGCATGTACTCAGGGGTGGCCGATCTGAATCTATGGTACCTCTATATTTGATCCTCTATTCAATTTTTTTAATAAAATTAATATTTTAAATTAGATCTAAAAGAAAGGAATTAGGGATAATATGATGTCATGATTTGAATTTAATGAATAATAAAAATATAATTTTAAAATTAATTATAATTTTTAAAACACCAAACATCATTATGTAATTATAATTAATTTTGTGAGACCTTAGATACCACTTGTAGGATCCTTCTTTTATGGACGCATTCAATAGGGAATTGACCAACATTTCATTTTCCCTTTTTAAATGATCAATCATAGATCTAAATGATGATAAATATTATATTAAATGTAATTTAATCAATGAATAAATAAAACAACATCATGCAGAAATTAGATGGAGGGTATCATCACATATTATTTGTATTAAATTTTTTTAAATTACAATTAACTGTATTTAATATTTTCTTCATTGATGGATTTGGTAACTAGTAAGCACTAGAAAATATTTGTGATGTAGGCATCAAATAATTATTGTCTCTAGTAGTGATCCATATGTGTTCCATGAATATCATGTCATTAATCAAGGAATATAAGGGTGATAATAAAGACGATCTTGATTTTTGCGCCGTCCTCCGTTGATCACTATGATATTTTTTCCAACTCATTCTCCATGATCTGGTAGAGAAATATATCTCTCCATTTTGGGGTTATATCTTGGAGAATATAAATCTCATGTTCTGATGTAAATTCCCAAATTTTTTTATGTGCAACCCAAACAAATATAATAAATTTGTTGATAATAACATAACATGGTTTATATATCTCTAAGATTAAATAAAATAAGTGATCATGTTATCTTACTTATTTATTTAATCCTATTGAAAACCCCATGACAATTAATATTACAAATATTATTATTTCTCAATATCCACATAACATGTATTTTAAAATTACATATTATTTTTTCAATTGATATTCAATATTTATTATTTTCATTCCAGAATATTAAATTTGATCCACAATTCCTCCAAAATATTTCTATGTCTATGAATAATTAATATTTATTTATTAAAAAATATCACTCCATTATTCTCCTACAAAAAAATAAATATTATACTAACTAAATTGAAAATAAATATTTATTAAATATTCCACTCAGATTATATTCTCTCATATAACTTGTCATGATATAAATGAGATCAGGAAAATAAGAATAAATATAAAAACCCTTCGGAAAAATATTTATTCAAATAGTAAAATATTAATTAATTATATATTATTTAATAGAGATTATGGATAGACATAGTGTGACCCTCTAGGAATCATTCTTATAGTAATTATGATAATAATCATATATTCCAAGGATAGAGACTAGAAACACACCAAGGAACCTATAAAGAAGGAATTTAATTACACAATGAAAAAATAATCCACATGGACTCTTGTTGTGTAATGTAATCCCTTTATCACAATAACTCAAATCAAGTAGGTCTAACTCTGGTGCCATCTACTATTTTTCACGATGTCATTTTCATTGACTTTATAGAAATATAACATTTCTATAGAACACCATTGATATGGAATTATTTAGCATATATCATTTCCATCAATGGGATTGAGATTTTAACTTCTACTAAGGAATGGAATGGATAAATCATTTCATGAATTATTTATTAATTAAATATTACTCTCTACACACCCAACATATCCTACCTTAATAAAAATAGATTTCATCATGGTCTGTATAATTACATCAAATAAAAGTTCTATTAATACACATTAAAAATAATCATAATGTCATAGGACCAATACACACCATCTAAATTTAAATTTTTTATTATAAAATTTTGAGGATAAATGGGACACCAAAGTTTTGATACAAGACAAAAATGTGCTAAATGAGCTAAATAAATGATAAAACACAAGACTTTGATTACTTGAATCAGAAACCCTATAAATCTCTCATTGGTGTGGACTAACCTGTATTTTTGGTCCCTCTGTGATAAAATCTTCAAGGTTAGTAACCATCCTATCAATTTTTTGGATGAATTAATCAGAGTTTATTATGATCTAATTAATGCCCTTAACGAGTATTCAATCTCTTTTCTCTATCCATAGCTCTTGATCCTAGCCGGAGTCAACTATCTACCTTTTTCCATAAAATCTTTTTATATTCGCTTACGGGACACTAGGTCAGACTTCTTTTTCTAACATTTATTCTTTGAGGTGCATAATCAATTTCAAACACTCCCTATGTTTAGCACATTCCCCCTTCTGTAGGGATTTTATTTCATTATTCCTGCCATTCATATCTGAACTCGACTCCATCGTCTTTTTACATTGGGTGTAATCCTTGCATCCCATTCCCATAGACCAGTACACATTTCCATGGATCTTGAAAACTTTTTCCCCTTATTCCTTCAAGGGATGTGAGTCCCTTTCCCTAGAAATTAGTAAATGCTATCCTGTTAGAGTTGACTATAGATTTCATCAACTAATGTATCATCCTTTGGATTCAAGGGTGGTTCCTGAACATCCAAACCCTAAAATCAGTTCCCTATCATAATCTTTTAACCTTATTTGATGCTACTCTGCTTGCACAGAAGCTCCACCTTTTCTACTTTGTTCTTGAATGCATTATTCTTTCCCCAATTACATGCCTTCAGCTGAAATACATGTTTTTTCACCAAGTATGTTTCGATCTAAAGTCACCAATACAGTCACTCCATCCATCCTCATTTTTCCAATATGAGTCTCTATTTCAGATAGCAGGACTTACATTTTCTACACCATGATAGAGCCCTCGAGGCTTCTAATTGAAAAATGTATAGCCACTACATTCAATTTTGATCCACCCCGTCACATCATTCATTTTCTCACTATCAAGGGAGTTATTACCAAATCCTTTTTATGGGGGAAAAATACATATGCTACACATGGCTCTTCCATCTTCCACATCACACACATCTTTGCATCTGTGGGAGGCAATATTTTCCATTGTTGTATCTGATCCTACCAGGAGTTGGGATCCACTTCTGTACAGTCCTATTGACTAACGGATTCCACCACCTTTGGAATTTCCCCTCTCACCTCCCCACACCTTCCCATGCCAGTATTATTTAAATCCTACTAGACTACAGGATCCACCTATACTTCAGACCCCCCACCTATTCATAACACTGGAATTGTTATTTGACTACCTATAAGACCATGATGGAAACCATAGACCATATGGCCTACCCGGTGGAACCCCAGGCAGAACGAAGGTCAGGACTCGTAGACCACTCATTCCATCCATATGGACTACTCAACAAACAAGATCGAAATCAATTCTATTAGATCCTTCATAAAATCATCCTCTAAATATACACAAGGGGAGATTGGATGAAAACCCACATTTGTGGGATTATCAGAGCAAAATACCTTATGGAAATATACCCTAGAAAAAAGATAATTAAAGGCTTCTGGAACGGGAGAGGTAGGTCTGGGAAACATACCCAAACCACTATCAATGACATATCCCAATTCATTTAGAAGTAAAAGGACCATTTAAGAAGGTGAAAACCACTGTGGTTTGAAATTTGAGGGTTGCTGGACCAGGAAAATTACAAATCATCCTTTGAGGAGAAATGGATCATCAAGTGACATAGATCAAGAAGACCCACCACCACAAGATCATGATACCCCAATGAATCAAAAACAAATTTGTCAAAAGTGTCAACAAATGGTAGGATACCCCTAAATTGAGCCACACGTGTCGACCTATGAAGATCAAAAGCTACATTGAATTATTTTGTTGAAAGCGCTAGCTAAGGAGATTCATTTTTCTATTCCATAACCTTATGAAAAATAGGAATCAATGGGATAGGAGGATGTAATTTTGTGTTAGTAAAGGGGATAAAGGGCCTAGGAATCAAGTAGAATTGGTTGGAAATCCCCCTCTCCCCAATGAGGAGGAGGGGGTCGGATCAACATGCATTATCACTAGGTCATCGCTGTCGCCGAGGCTTTGAGATCTTCATTTTCAAGGGTTTGGGACCATTAAATACATTCGTAAATAGGAGTATCTAAATTCACTTATTAATGTGTATTTCCTACAATCAATTCCAATTCTCATAATATCCCACAAAATATTAACAAGGGAGTACACCATGAGAAGGTTCTTCAATTCATAATGAATTTATTACCATATCAACTTCTATAATTTATATCCCTCAAATTATATCATCTATTAATAGATTATATATTTAAGAATAGTATCATAGAACTTCTGGGATCTCATCTTAGTGGGGATCTATTGTGACCTTTTAGTGTGACAGCTACTCTCGATAGATTATCACATACTCTGTTATGTTAAAGAACAATCAAGATTTGTTAAGATGTTTATTAAAATTCAAAACAATGTATATAAGTAATCATAAAGTTCATTGATTTTGGATTAAGGGAACCAAATCAAACATTATTGGATATATTTTATTTTTAAATTTTCCATTGTATTGGACACAATGATTCGGATAATGTGTTACAACATTGTATATTAATTAAAAATCACCCATATATAATCATATTTATATTGAATCCATGGAAGATATTAAAAAAGGATATAATAATCTAGACATATTTATAAATTTATTTCGGAATATATTTCCATATTCTATATAATCCTTGATTATAATCCTAAACCTGATAACATGAAAATAATTTCCTAGTATAATACTGATTTTTTTTTCAATAATGTACTCTATAAATTCAAATTCATAATTATTTTTTCTCTAAATTCATAGCTGAATAGCCCATTTTGAATGTTGATATGCAAAATGAATTTTATCAAATTACTATTGGGGAAACCTGATTCAGTTTTAAAAATGGATAATATATTATGGATCCTTTGTTTAAAAATCCATCATCTCCCCGCAAATTTTAATTCAATTAATTATATTGTAAAATAGTTTTATCAATTGGGAATATTTAAAAAAATAGAATAAAATTTATAAAAAAGGTTATTGGGAAGAATATATAATTATCATTCTATTTTGAATTTTATAGATACATATTCACAAAAACACTCATCATGTTTAATTGGTCAAGAGCCTCTCTGACCACATAACTATATTTATTTTTACTCAATGAATGTTTAATAAAATTTATTTTTTTAGGTGCATATATAATTCAATGTAAAGCATTTTGAAATAACAGATCCGCATTCATTGTCAAATTTTCATGTATATAGAATAAAGGTTACACTCTAGTAACCTAGAATCTATGATGACTCTAAACATTTTATTAAATTGATATTTGTGCCATATTATCATCGCATTGACCACTACTACTAATATATTGTGAATTATATATTTATTCTTTTCATGTGTCCTCAACTACCTTCATTCATAATCCATGACATGGTCTACCTATATGACAACACAAGAAAAACTTATTCCTGATGAATCCCAAAAAGAAATCATTACCATGTTTCGGTAATATAGGCAATGTTGTTGAAGTGAGATGATATTAAATATAAATGAAGTATTTTAGATAGTTTTTATGACAGTTGAATGGAATTCTATTTGATGTCAGTGCATTTATAAGTGATGAAATCCTTCAAAGATAACAAATAAATCAATAATAATAGACTATAAAACCCATAATAAATAATTGATTCATATAGAAATGATTTGGTGGATTCCATGAAATGGTTGCATTAATCATCATCGAATCATATGATATACCCTCTTTTAAAATGATGTTCCTATAGAAACAGAAATCACCAATAAGTTATACATAGAATGATTACAATAAATTTATTGATCATAGAAACTATCAACACGGTCTGTAAGTGATCTCAATGGTCATTAATTTTCAAGGATTCCCCAAAATATCATCCAAAAATAATAGAACAAATGAATCATGCTTCTAGAATAAGGTTTCATCTTTGATATGAATAAAACCGGTTCATATGTAAGAATTTAGGGCATACGATCACATTCATAATGATCATATTGACACAAAAATATTTTCATTTGAATATACACTTTCTATAATATAATTTGAAAGAATCCCTATCATTTATCAATCTTATTGAACCACTTATATCCCTTAAATAGATCATATTCAATATCAATTCAGGGAAGAGGGTATGGATTCTTGGTCATATATTTGATCCATATATACTAATAAAACATAATTAATGTTATCTTGCTTTATTATTTAAAAATATGAGTAGAGAATACCAAGAGAATGTTCAATGATTAATTATTCCATTGAATTATATTTCATTAAGTTTGACCATTAATTATCATAGTACCATTATAGTCATTTTATCTGAAAAAAGAGAAATAGAACTATTTTCTATGAGTTGATGGATTGAATATTTGATTTTCTGCAAATGAATGCCCCTGAGAAATCATTCAGAAATAAATCCATGTATCATCCTAATATAATATGGTCTTTCAATTTCATATCTCCTTTTATTAATAATTATGTAGGTTCTTTAAACATCCCATATATAGGTCATCCGACTCTTACTAGTGGATTATCATTACATGTTCTAATAATCCAATTCCACTTGATTGTATTAATTATACTATCAGGGGATTTAAAATTTATGTAATAAACATAGAATTCATTTTTGTATTTATATTCAACTATTTAATACTTTTCAAATATAATATAAAAATTGTTCATATGGGGGACCATAAATGTCTATTGAAATTGTACTACATTAATTGAAATTAGCCATGATGGGAATATAAATCCTATATTCTGTAATTATCATAGGGAATTTTTACTAATCAATATATGTGAAATCATATTGACCTTAAATTATTATTATTTTTAATATATGAAAAATTATAAAAGTAATTTCATGTTCTAGTATAAAAATCATTTTATAAAATTTGAGTTCAAATGTATGTTACCTCACACTAGGGAAGAACCTATTATCCAAGACAAAATATTTTTGTCAACTATATGTATCCTTTGATTATCCCTAATATAGTAGTTTATCTACCCAAATAATGTGTTTCCTTGACCACAAACGCATTCCTTGAGTAACCCTAGTTCATCATATTCTATGGATGATTACTATTTTGATAAGATTTATCTATATAGATATGAGAGAACCAAGGATGAACCAATCAATATCCTCCCATTAACATCTGAGTTCTTGGAAAATAATTCTCAATATATCCATTAATTTCATAATTGTGAGACATTTTTAGATTCTAATTTAAATCCTATTTATTGATATAAATATATCCACAATGATATCAAACAAGGTAATTTTGAATATGTGGTAGATCAGTGATTGATTTTGTAGATATTCTATTAGGTATTATTCTATCATATGAGAATCCCTCCATCTTACTGTTGTTTCCTTTATTATATTCCACACCATTACTTAATTGGATATTGGATTCCCCGCCATTATAATTTTCCCAAATAACCCTATGACCAACATCTTTTTCACTATTTCAGAATAATATAAAACATAAAACATAACTACTTTTTATAATACCTAGTTTTTGTTCCTTACATGAATAACCAAACCTTCAGTGCTTCCCTGGATGATACATCTAGTTAATGGAAATATTTTTGTGTAAATTGATATATAAATATATTTATTTATTCACTAACATATTTCATTGATTTATTGGTAATAAATTTAAATTATTAAAAATCTAATAGACGAGGAGATAAAAAATTATTTTTCAACATCTCCTCTAACCCTTCCAATGTATGGTATTGATCAAATAGTTATTGAACTATATATTCCCACCACTATAGATCCATGTTCCATATTTTTTATGTCTTTAGTATTTTGTACATATGATTTAGGTTGTTAAGGAATCATATTTTCTATTTATATAAAATAATTTTTTTATTACTAATCAGTTCTAAATTCACCTATAATTTGCGGTGGATTCTACAAAAAAATTCACTGATCAATTCACATGAAGAGGATCCCCTTATTCTGGTTTCCTTTCAATTGCGGGGAATGAAAGATTATTACTAAGACTCAACTATTGGATCTCCTATGTTTCTTATGGAACCACATTCTCTAATTCACCTTATATGAAGTTTCACATTTTTCCCCACGGAATTTTCATTATATTAAACATAAAACAATTACAATTAACATCATATGAAATATTGATATTCATGAATTAATAATATATATCATTCCATAACAATTATAATATCACTCTCTCAATTTCAATAAACCATGTGAAAATGTAGTCCTTTTAGGACTTCTCTTCACAAATTGAATATACACAACACTCCTTGGTGAAGTCCACAATTATACATTTACAACACATCTAAAAGTCTATTAGAAGAATTCTCATAGTTGGACTTCCGTGGAATCAAAATGGTCAAACTAAAATTTAATGGTGTAACATCTTATGATTTATATTTCTAGTCCCCATACGTGTTACATACTTACTACAATCCCGTCATTAGTACTGAACAAAATGATAATATTTCTAATATCCCCACCCAATAGATTGGATTAGGTTGGGTTGAATATTCTTCTAACCATAGGTCAAAATCCATGGAAACCAATGGTTGAAATAAATTTCAATCATTTTACCTCATGAACACATTGGTGAAATTTTTTTCCTTAAACCCACCCATCAATATTAAAAAGTAAAAAGATGAAGATGAATATGTAAACCATGAATTATAAAACTATAAATGATTTATGAGATAATTGTAAAAAATTTAGTCAAATAAATAAGACATTTTCAGTTTAATTGTAGAAAAAAACAAAACAACTAAGTCTCCAATTCAGTTATAGACAAAGTCACCATGTTTGTAACAAACTAAATAATAGAAATAACCAAGCATATAAGATTCATCCTTGAACACCCATGATATCCCTTATTTTGTTTCTCCACAAGTGAAGTATGAAAATATTCACTTTCTGATATCACATAACATATCATTTACATATTAACTAGGGGTACATATATTAGAGTAATTTTTACAACCCAGTATGAAACCCCAAGATGTATTTACTATATTCCACTAAATAAAAAATCAACTTATATAACAGTTTATAAAATTGTTGGTGGGATATCAGAGTAAGTTTAATGTAGTTTATGAAACATATAAATTGTTCAGAAATTTTTTCCAATTTAGTTTCAAACTAGATAAATAGTGATCTCCTTTATTTTTTCAAAAATATGTTTCACTTTAAAAACTTGTATAAAAATTTTATTTAAACATAATTTCATTTATGAAAATATCCTACTTAAGAGAACACATAATTAGCCAAAATGATCCTTTAATCATGGTAACATTTATACATTATCGATCACTCAAACCCTTTAATAACCTAGACCATGAAAAATGATCATTTGATCGTGGTTCATTAATCTAAGACACAATTTTGTGATACACAAAAACAAACACAACACTGACCATGTCATATAAACCCATCAGATCTAAAAAAATTTGAAATGTTTCCCATTAAAAAATTCCATCATTTCCAATTCCCATGTCATGTTTCCAACATACACATAACCACAAAAGGGAATAAGAAAAAATACAAGTATAGATTTAGTTAATTTTTAGTGACATAAATTTTCATTCAAACTATTATGAATCAATTAGAAATAAAAAAACACTATATTCCATGAAAAGTTGAAAGTGGGGTAAATTCCCTTTCATCAAATTAAATTATCACAATAATCCTCATACATTATAATAGTTCTAACCACATTATTCAAATAAATTCTCATATCCAATGAAAATCAGTCCAAACTAATCTACCCCCAATGATATGGTCATATTTACTAATATTGGTGGTTCTATTCTTGAAAAAATAGGATTCTCATGATTAGAAGGAATAATGATGTAATAAACCTTAATTTACATGATGTCACACTTAATGAATCATCGTAATTGGAGTCAGAAAATAAATGATCTCCAAAAAATACGTTGTGGAATAAAAAAATTGAGAGCCTAAGTAAATGGATAATAAATGTAGATATTTTGGAATGTATTATGTTAACCAACAATGTGGCTAACCATAGACCCACAAATGCATCACATTCATTTCTAGTAACATCATAATGATTTCTAAACAACAATTTAAAAATATAACCCTTAAAACAACTTCTAAAACCATTTAAAACATTATATAAAATATCCAAATTATATCATGAACATTCCCTATCAATAAGTAAGAAATAAAATATGGAAATTCCTATAACCATGGTGTTACAGTATACTCTTGTAAGATTTGATTGATTTTGTGATGTGATGGGTGGATACACCATGGCTAAGTGGTTTTTTGAAAGACTCTACCTTTATTGAGAATGAATTTTTCAGCATAATGTGATTGATGAAATGATGTGATTGATATCCTCATCTTGAGCGAGAAGGTCGTAGAAGGAACCTTCCTTTATTATGAAGGCATTGGTTAGTTTGAGTTAGACATTTACCCTCCATAAGTGATGTGGGATCACTCAATCTGATTTCTCATGGGACAATTTGTTTTGACTCAACTTATATTATAAGATACTAGAATAGACTAGAATGAGAGAGAATGTATTAATCTATTGTATTATGTGGGATATGTGATAGAATAAAATGTGAATACCCACCCATATTTAAGGGTAACTAGTCAAAGTGATTTTTAATTCAATGGGATTATGAACTTGAACCTCAACCTATATGATAAAATGGTGGGGTGGTAATGTTATAAGGTAGGAAATGATACCAATGAATGGTATGTGACCATAAAATTAGGGATATAGAAATACTCATGCATATTACTACACCCTACATTGTGTATGATCCCACGTTTTTTTGGGTTTTATCTAGCCGAAAATTTCTATAAATCTCTATGATTTTGATTATATTTTGTTAAAACCATGTAAATCTATTACTTTTCAGGTTGAGTAAGCATTGTTGAACTTCAGTAGGGGAGTGGTGTGTTATACCTATATAACTAATTCTTTTTGGGAATTATATTCACAGGGTTATGTTTTCACGGTCAATCCATGGAATCCATTTATAGTATGAATGGTTCAGGGGAATATAAAAAATCTATCATATCGTGAATTAGAACTAGACGAGAACCAAATCACGAACTCATGTTGTGTGATGGATTCGTCATTTATTATCTATTTCATATAGATATTTAATTTTTTTATGAAAGATTTATTCATTGTAGATGGTAATAATGGTATTCTAGACATGAATTATATTCACATTGTGAATTATTTACAACATCCCTATTTTAAAACCTTCTTATGTCATTTGATATGAAAATCACATACCCTTTCAACTATGACCATTCTAGTGGTAATTTTTGGGATTCCACGTCGAACAAAATTTAACAATTTGGGAGGTCATTTAATTCCATATTGGATGATCAAAGGAGGAAGCGTTTCACTACCATGGATGTGAGGTTTTATCAATGTCCTACCATTTTATGAGGTGTGTGGTCTAAATAATATACACATCATATATAAAAATTATCCATAGTATGTGAAATAGGTGTGGTCATGAAAATATTAAATATTTAGAACTTAATAAATTGTATACAATGTTTTATGATGATAAAATAATGTGTAGATAATCATTTAGTTTCCATTTGGTCCACTGGATTTAAGAAGAATACTGACATCCACCCAATAAGGCGGACATCCCCATACCATGTTCGAACCTGGTCAGTTTTATATTTTTATCCTAAGATGATTTTGATTTTTTTTATTCTGGGATTAATTTGTGTTCTATAAGAAGATGTTTATTGCAGTGGTTGTAATATATTTGATAACATTGGTTTAAAAGGATTAATTTTCATGCTAATAATATTTTGTAAATGTTAATTATGTAATCGATTTACTATAATTATGATGATCATTGGTAACATGAACTAATGATTTATATTTGGATAAACCAATAAAAATTTGACAATTTTTTCTTTATTTTTTATAAATATATATCTGTTACGTGTTCTTTTTTTTCAATTGATTTACCTATAGAGGTTTTTTGATTATATGATGCTGTTTTGATTGATCCATTATGGTGGCATGATTTTTGGAATGTCGAGTATTTCAGGACAAGGCCTATGATTATATTGATGCATATCAGCTAGGATCATGATTTTTACCACCTTTGGAAAAGTTGTAATGGTAATTATTTCTTGAGGATAGACTATATGATTACATTAGATGTCTATTTTCTGGATGAATTTTCCCTGGATTCATAAGGGTTTGATTTTAGAGAGTTTGTGAGAAGAGTCTCTTAGTTCACCAAATTTTGTTTACAATTCAATATTATATGGTAAATATTACATGAATTGGGTTATCTATCCAACTACAGGAATGTTAATACCAAGAAATATATATCAAGTAGGTATCCAATGTAGGTTTTTCTAACCTTATGTGTCCCCCCTAGAACCTTAAGTTCAGAAGGATTATATTTTGTGAAGAAAAAATGATTAAAATATTACCCCAATTATTACATTATTTCATGAAAATATTTAATGGAATTGATTTTTTAGGCATAGTGTTTTTAAATTAATGATTTATTATCATTCATTAGATCAAGTATCCATTTTTTACTAAAATATATTTTGTGGATATATGTTTGGATAAGTTCAAGGGGCTATATTTTTTATTTTCTAACTAGTCAGGTTAGAGAATGTTGACTTTACCAACATAGGTTCATGAACAGTTTCATTTAGAATCATTATTGAGTCTTTTATTAACTTATTTTGGTGAGTTTCAATGTTATATTTACTTACTATTCAGCATGAACTGATAAGGATTTTTAGTATCAATTTAATTATTTAATTCATTACATTTTCCACATGTTTATTTATTATTGATTATTTTTTCCACAATTTCGCCCATTATTTTAATATTTCTATCCGATTTGTACTCGGTTCAAGAGGTTATAGTCTCCCAAACATATTCCATAAAACCTTTATATTATTAGATGGCCTCTAGAATAGAGTGGGGTGTTCTGGAGGTGACATACCCAACCCCAGTTCAGTCACTCGAGGGACAACTAGGAATGGGAAAATATCATATAAATCATTGGATATGATTTGAGAAATAAGGAATACTGTTACATATTCATTATCATTATCCAATTTAAGTATTATAATGTTTCATAGGGGTATAATTAGAACAAAATTATATTATACATAATCATATGTGTCTTATATTATGTAATTTTTTTTACCTATTAATACCGATTTATATAATAGTTTGTATTTTTTAAATATGTCACCCTACATAAATGTATTAATCTCAACTTATATGTAAACATTATTAGACATGTATAAATTCTTATTTGAATATTATGATAGAATATGTATTTGATCAAGTATTAGTAACTCAATGTTGATTAAAGTCTCTGTATATATTCGGAGTGTGAATGGTTATTGATCATCCTCCTATGATTATTATTTTGAATTATTGTTTATATTATGTTTTCATTGTGGGTGATAATTTTCGTTGTATTATTTTTTATATATTTTTTTCATTTATAATAGAATTTATATATTATTTATTATGAATATCTTGGTTATCTATCTTGTATTTTATTTTCAATTTTTTTATTTTTTATGGTTATGACATCGTGGTATTAATACCTCTAATTTTTAATCTATATTTTCTTGTAAAATTATTGTATTATATGGGGAGGAATGTATTAGTTCATTTTTAACTATATATTGTATAAGGTTGTGTGATTTTATCTAGGCAATTAAAATAGTTATTGTTGGGAAAATGATAAAATTTAAATATAAATCCTTATTTCCATGTGATATCTCCCTTGAATGAATAAAAAATATATAATGTTCATATATCAAATATAAAAAATATCAAATACGTTTAGAATAAAAAGTCCTTATGAATTATTAAATGAAATGAAATTTTCAACTCATTAATAATGTACTCCATGATATTGAATAAAACCAACAGGAAATACCAATTTATTTAAAGATTACCCATTTTTTTAAAAAAATACAGTCAATGAATTAAATATAAATAAAATTATTATATTATCACATGAAATAAAACTAACAGTTATTCCATCCTTGTATATATATTATCATAAATAAAATACATTACTCATTCATGTAAAGAAACTTGGATCTAACTTGTTTTACGATTTTTCCTTTAAGAACCAAAATTGATGGTTTTTTATTCACATTTAAAAGAAACTAGGAGTTATAATTGAATGTCATCATGTGACTAATAGATTTTTGAATTATAGTAGAATATTTATATATATAATAATGATATAGTAATTATATGAAAAATATAACATTATATATACATTGAATATTGACATTAAAATTATATTTCATGTATGATATTATTATTTAACACAGAATACAATAAAATACCATTGTATAATAAATTATACGGACACCCAAATATATATATATATATATATATTAAAAAATAATAAATTATTTACTATTTTATTCATTCAACCAAATTTTGTAACAAAACATTTAATTTTCAATATTAATATTTTCAGAATAATTACAAAACCAATATCATACAACCTTGAGGAAAAATTATATATCCTTTTGTAAAAACACAAACCATGATGCATTTATGTTGTAGAAGATTCCTACTATAGTTTTTTTGAATTTATAAATCAAACACTGCCTTGTATGAATAATTCGAAGCCATAAAATTTCATTGGATTAGAGTCATAACAAATGAAGATGTTTTATTAAAATGTTAATTAATTCAATGGGCTATATTTTATTGTATAATTATATATTAAAATAATAAAAATTGTTTTTACTGAATTTATTAAAGTTGGATGAGTTGAAACATCTAGATACAATGAAATCCTTTTAAATAGTCAAATAAATTTTCAAATGAAAGTAATCCTTCATATTCCATGATTGAAAACATGATGTGTTATAGAAAATATTGAATATTAGTTGACGTATTTAAAGTAATCAAGATCAAATCCGGGTAGGGATGTATTAATGGGGTACTGTAACAGGGAACTGTAGTAGTACTATAGTTGTGGTAACAGGTACTGTAGCGGCAGTTGTACTACTGCCGGTGCTATAGCAACGTGGGTACTATAATAGTACTATTCACCGATGGCACCATTGGGCCAAAAAATTGGGATTTCAAGCCTTATATTTAGGCCACTTGGACTTTGGCCTTCGAGATATGTAATTAGTCTCCCTCTACCCTTGCTAAATAGGTTTCTGCTTTAAAAATAATTTGAGGCTTCACCACAAACTCTTAAAAAAATCATCCCTCTTAATTAAATAATTTTCCAACATTAATCATATTATCTAATGGATAAGTGAACTGATTTGGTCTCACGATTATTTCCAATAGTTTTATATAACAATTAACACTAAGGAAAAAAGTATAAAATTTATTTACTAATATTCTATAACATTCAATGATCCATAATAAACAAAATATATAACATATATTTAACATAGTATTTGTATGAATCCAAATTCATGTCAATATTTTCAACCTCTCTCCATTTTGTGAACCCATATTTTCACTGACTTTATATTATCCTCGTGATAGGATATATTTTTAACACTGTATTGTTTAAACTATTCATATAAAATGTATATATGAATATTTTTTGTACCATTCCATCAAATTGTGATTTTATCTATATGTAATTGGTATTAATTATTAAAATAGTAAAAGCAAAATGATCTTTTAAGGATCCACTATTTAGTACTATATTGGATTCAACATAGTTTATGTTCCATTCTTATAAAATGAACACCACTAGACATTGTAACACCCAAGGATTTTATGAGAAATATTTTTTTTATGACTTATTTTATACGCAACACAAAAGGAATCTTTCACAATACACAATACTTACTTGGCTTGCATTACACGCAATCACGACCTTCCTCGATAGTGTGTGTAGTACGCAATATCGAGATTCACTAAACAATGATATATTATTATAGACTAGCCGTTATTAATATTATTAACTAAATTTTGAATTTTATAACATTATTATTCATCTTACACATTTACTAGAACACGGGATGAGAAAAAAATATTTTTTTCAGAAAAAATAAATATTTTTCAAAAAATGTAGTTTTGTCGCCGTTTGATGGATCACCCACATTAAATCTAGTTTTTGACATGTTTATAAGATCAATTTTACAAAATATAATTCTTAATTGGAATGAGGATATAAAAATTTACTTTGGATAAATTTTTGATATTTTTCTGATAACATTCATATTTTGGTGAATAGTAAAAATACGCTAATTTTTAATTAAAAAAAACTTTTTTAATTTAGATAATTTATATGGTTAAATTATAATATTGAATGGTTTTAAAGTATAAATATAATATATTTTTACAATTTAATATAATATATGTCTTTATCATTAATTTCACATTGAATTTATAGGTAAAAACATTTCAATCATTGGGAATGTTTTAACTTCTAAAACTCGTTTTCTTAACAACAAGAGTAATTTTAAATTAATTACTAAAACTTATATGTTTTTCATTTTGAAAAATTGATTCCATATTTTGAATCATTTGGTTCAAATTATGTTAATAGGATACTTTTTATTTTTGTGCATTATTAATAGTTACTACGGTAAATTTTATTTACCATAGTTAATGGTAAATTGGGCAATTAAGGGTAAATATAAGATTATAAAATTACCATAACACCTACCAAAATCCTATTGGATGACTTAAAGTAGACCCACATCACCCCATGGTCGGATTTGATTCATTTAATGGACTTTTGTCCATGAAAATAATTTAATTAATATTAAAACAAAAGAATGTGACAACATGCCACTTTCATAAATTTTATAAGTATAATAATTTTAATTTAGTGATAAAATTAATGAATATTAGAACATTAATAGTCTCCAGAAAGATAATACAATTATCTACATCATATGAATTTATTTAGAATTTTTAGGGATTAAATAATTATAATTAATTATGAAACAATAGTGATGTTGAAATTATTTTATTAATTAAAATATCAAATAAATGTTTTTAAAAAATATTAAAATTAATAATATATAAACTATTTAATGGGATCAACTAATTTTCTAGATACATATAACATTTTATGAATCTATTAATGCTTTTATTTCGAACATATCTTCTGTATATATATTATATTTAAATTCCAATAAATGAATAGTGTCAAAATTGACACTATTGTTATTTTATAAAAATAACAAATTATAAAATTGTTTAGAAATCACAAAAAAATTTAAAATTTATAAATTAAAATTTATATTTTCTAGAATTTGTTAATGTTTGAAATTATGGATAATTCACAACACATATTTAATTATTTATAATAATTTAAAATTTAGAATATTGTTACCATAAATAAAATAAAATTGATAAATAAGGATAAATCAAGTTGATAATGTTTAAAATAAATTCCAAACATGTCTAAATTTTATTGGTTTATTATATTACAACCCTATATCATATAAAAATCGCATATTACTCATTTTGGATGTTTTTATGTGGCGTTGGGATTTAATATAAACTATTATTTCTTATATTTCCAATGGTGCCCCTCTCCTCCTTTATAAAAGGGAACCTCCTCCCTCTCCTCCTCACACCAATTTGAGCCTTCACGCTAAGGAAAAACCTTCCCATTTTACATCCCCACTTCACTAGAAACATCCTAGAGGTCCTGGTCTTCTTCAAAGACCAATTTTAGTTCCCTAAGAGGACGTCTCAAAGAGGCATATCAAAGAAGAGGTAATGTCTGTTACCGATTCTTTCATCTTTATTTCTTCTTCTACTTCTTCTTCATTTGTTGTTTCATTATGAAGTAATAAAATAAGTATCACTAATATACTGATACTTTATTATTATAATGAAACAACCATATTTCACCATCTATCCATCCTAAGGAAAAGGAAATCATCGCACATGCGTACATACGGAATATCGTCTCCAAGCCGTGATGTAATCTATTTTCCACCACCACATTACATGGATTGGAATAATGGTGTAAATAATGACTATATATGATTATTGTAAAGTGATATTGATTCTGATAAAGTATACATACAATTCAATACAATTCCACAATCATGGGAACAATATCATCGCTCGTGCGTACGTGCGGAATACCGTCACCACGATGTGATACGACTCGTTCTACATGATCTTCATTGCATAATGATTATATAAATGAATTGAATGAATTAATATAATATATATTACAGTAATACCATTTTGTAAATGAGGTTTCTATAACCTAAAAAATAGGAATAAGAATTTATTCGACAAAACACACATACGAACATAAAGCAATAAACACCCGAATAACAAGTAGCAATGAAATATTACAAATAAGAATCTAAGAATATGACCGTATCTGAAATCATAAAAATAATTCTGATTCTGGAATAAGTCAATGACATTATTTAAGTCATTATACATGAGGTTCGGACACTTACGATGCAAATCAGACCTAAGGTAAGGGAAAATATCACAATCTCATTTTTATCCGAGATTGTTTATACTTCAGAATTTACTAGGGCATATTTATCATCCACATCCATGTTTCATAAATATGTAATATTATTTATATCCTCCTACAATTGTTTGAATTCATGTTTACCCTTCAGTGAGTTTTTTGTAAGAGATTTTAAATGAATCGTTTGTCGTTTTTCGTATGAGGTACTTTTTTACTTTTCCAGCCAAAATACAAGAAGATTGTTTTTTTAACTTATACGGACTAAATGGATTTTTATGATTTCAAAGAACATTATTTCCATGAAGCTTCCTTTACAAGTTTTCAAATTTATTTATAATCAACTTATTTTACTTTAAAAAATTTATGACATTTTAAGAATAGAAAAAAATGTTTTTTTTGAAGTAGAAAGGATATTTTCATCAAGAATTAAGATCAAGTGTTTTATCAAAATTATTGTCGATCTAAGATAATATATAGATCTGTTTCTATACATATTTTTACATTGATTTTATTTTGATGGAATTACTTTTTTGATTTCCTTTTATCATATATGGATTATATTATGATGGTATGATGTTTATGATTCCCCTATTTATTACATGGGTTATGCTATGATGTATGACTTATGATTTTTTGGAACACATAAGAATGGTTTCATTATGAGATGGGTGGGACCTATTTCTCTCTACAATGCATTGGGAAAAGATTTATATCTCATGATATAGACATGGATGGAATAGAAGGTTAAACTGGATCAGTGAAACATGACTGACATGAGTAGTGAACTCGGTTCAGAAAAGGACTTTGTCTACTAAGATAGTCCGGGCAATGAGTCTTGATGACAAAGATGTGTTTTTATATGATTATGTGTGTATGCCAGAATGCCTCATGTTTTATGTTATTATTATTGTAATTACTTTTCTGTTCTATGATTTATCCCATGTTATGATCTCTTTTGCAGGATAATATTTTCAAAATGTTATATTCTTATAAATATGATATGTTTGATATTTCTTTTGTTTACCCTTACTGAGCATTTTAGCACACCCTTTTCTTTGTTTTCTTTTCCCCAAGTTAGGAAGAAGGATATGAAGTACGATATTCCAAAAATGGAATCTAGACATGATGAAATAAATGGGAGACAACGTAGATGATTTATGAACCAGTTGTTTATGTTTCCCAATTTCTAAAGACACTATACATATACGGTCCTTTCATGGTTTTGTTATATGTTATAATAATTATGCTTTAATTTTTAAGTAATAACCATGTATGTAATTTATGGGTCGTTATAGTTGTTATGAGAGACAAAGGAGGTAGGAATGTATCTGATCCTTGGGAACTCTCACATGTGAGCGTTTGACGAAGCATGGCTCTCCGCCCAAGGGATTCATGAGGAAATGGCTGCCACTGGGGATGGTGGGGTGTCCTGCCTAGGGGGTGTAGCCGCCCATGTAGTGCCAGGATAGGTATCGATTATAGTCTACTGTATGTAATTCTAGACCAATATAGTTGGTATTAGAGGAAAGGTATAGTCAACCTTTGGAAACAAGAATGTGAAAGCCTTAGTAAGAAACCTAAGGATATGTATAATCATAGAACACAATCTTTGTTTTTTAGAAATGGCCATGAACAACCTATGATAAGACCTTAAGTGTGAACTTTTATTCTTTATTATGTAGTTTTCCTATTATAAATAGTGTTGTTCACACTATTATTCTTGGTTTTAGTCAATGGAAGGAACCCGAAGGAACCGTGTTAATGCGTAATGCGATTGGCAATGCAATGATTATCCCACTGAGAAACCAAATTTTATAGGAGATGGAACACAAAATCTTGTATCCAAGCTCACAAAACTTTCTAAAGATATGAATCATGCAAGACTTCCATATGAGAAAAGTAAGGAGAAACAATCTATTGAATCCTTCATGAGGCAACGTCTTCCATCATTCAGTTGGTCTTCTGATCCATTAGTGGCTGAAAATTGGATTAGTACCACTAAAAAGATTTTGCAGTTCATCAATGTTCTGAACATTATAAAGTCATCTTATCAGTGTATCTTTTGGAAGGTGATGCTAATCAATGGTGGAAACTAATTAAGAATACGAGGCAAAGGGATGAAATTGAGTCCATGGAATGGGATGAGTTTAAGAACTTATTTTTCAATAAGTATTTCCCTCATATTCATCGAACAATTATGGAGAAGGAGTTTCTTTAACTGAAGCAAAAGGATGATGAATCTGTTGGCACCTACGAAGCAAATTTTATAAGACTTGCGAGGTACGCTTCTGGAATAATTATCCAACCGGAGAGTATGATCGATCGATTCTTTAGTGGCATAAAACCAAGTCTTCGAAGGGCGTTATCCATAAGTGACTTCAATAGCTACAATGAAATTTTTCGATGTGCTCTCAAGGTTGAGATGGAGATTCTTGTAACCCATCAGTCACTTGGGATTGATAATAAGAGGAAAATGGAATTCAAGGGAAAATTTAAAGACCACACTGAAAAAAAAAGATGAGTTTTCCCTTATGCTCAATGTGTGGAAAGAACGGTGTAGGAAATTTTATTAAGGGGACAAGAAAATGTTATAAGTTTGGAAAAGAAGGTCATCGGGAAATTGAATCTCAAAATAATGGGAAGAATATGTCTAATGTTGCAAGAAAAAGAAGGGATACACAGAATGAACCTACTACACTTCAATTTTTCAAGTGTGAGGAGATGGGGAATTATGCCAATCAATGCCCAAATATAGGGTTTTATGATGATGATCAACGTCAAAAAACTCCTAAGGCCAAAGACAATGAAATGTCACATGCAATTACTATCGGCGATGTGGAGTACGACAACATAGTGGTGAGAGTTACACATACCATCCCATCTAAAGTAGCAAATGTTTTATTTGATTCTAGATCCACCGACTCTTTTATTTCTGAAGAATATTCTAAGGGTATCACTGTATTACCTCAACAATTAGATGTTTAGTTGGCTGTGACAACTCATAATGTCACAACAGTCACATCAAAAGTATAAAATTCATCTCTGATTGAAGTTTTTGGGAAAGTGATTCCTGCAAATCTTGTGATCCTTCATCCTATAGTGGAATTTGATTTGATTCTGGGAATGGATTGGCTTTTATTATATAGAGCTCATATCAATTACCGAAGAAGGGATATCAAATTTCATATTCCAGATCAATCTATGATCGTCTATCAATGCAAGGATGAACATAACCTTCCATTAGAAATTTCTTCAATATTATGTGTCTTGATTCCACTAAATTATGTTTATTTATCTCAAATGGTTGGAGCAAAAATCATGATTAATAATATTCACGTTATACGGGAATTTGATGATGTATTTTCGGAGGAATTACCTGGTATTCTACCAAATCGTGAAGTTGAGTTTTCAATAGAACTCATATCAGGTTCTTTTCTTATTTCAAAGACACCTTATAGAATGGCCCCAATTGAGTTTCAGGAATTGAAGAAGAAAATCCAAGAGAATCTAGATAAAGGATTCATACGCCCTAGTGCGTCACCTTGGGGAGCACCTGTTACGTTTGTTAAGAATAATCATGGATCAATGAGACTCTGAACTGTTATCGAGAACATAAAAAGATCACTATCTAGAATAAATATATGCTCCCACGCATTGATGACCTATTTGACCAACTACACAGAGCTCAATACTTTTCCATGATTGATCTTCGTTCGGGGTATCATCAATTAAGGGTCAAAAGGGAGGATATAACAATGACGGCTTTCCGTACAAGGTATGGACACTATGAATTTATATTGATTCCATTTGGTCTTACTAATGCCTCATACTATCTTCATGGATATAATGAATAGAGTCTTTAGAGAATATCATGATCATTTTGTGGTAGTCTTTATAGATGATATTCTTGTCTATTAAAATATCAAGGAATAACATGAAGATCACCTGACAATTGTATTAAATAACCTAAGAAAGGAGAATCATTTTTCCAAATTTTCCAAGTGTGAATTTTGGATTCAAAAAGTTTCATTTTTGGGTCACATAATCTCAAAAGAGGGGATATCTATGGATACAACAAAAACAGAGGTTATCAAAAGATGGTCAAGACCAACAAAAGTAACTGAGATCTGATGTTTTCTTGGTTTGAATGGATATTAACCACGTTTTGTGAATGATTTTTCAAGTTTATCTAACCCACTAACCAAGTTGACTCGGAAAGGAGTTAAGTTTGTTTAGATAGAGGAATTTGAAGAGAATTTCAAAGAGCTAAAAAGAATGTTATCTAGTGCACCTATTCTCACACTACCTTGTAGTGGTGAAAGGTTTGTGATCTAAAGTGATTCATACAAGAAGGGATTGTGGTGTGTTATCATGAAAAATGATATGGTGATATCTTGTGCCTCACGACAGTTGAAAATCCAAGAGCAAAATTACCCAACTCAGGATTTGGAGTTAGCTGTGGTAATCTTTGCCTTAAATATTTGGAGGCATTACTTTTATGGTGAAAGGTGTGATATTTATACTAATCATAAAAGTTTAAAGTATATCATCACACAAAAGGAGCTGAATATCCATCAATGAAGATGGTTGGAGCTAATTATGTATTACACTGCTCAATTATTTACCACCCTGGGAAAGAAAACAAGGTAGCAGACACATTAAGTCGACAAGACCATGCTAGCTTATCCATGATGAGGATCACAAAAGATCCTATATTTATGGATTTACAAAGGATGGATCTTGGAATTCTAATGGGAGGGGAGAAATCTTATCTTTCTCAAATGAATGTTCAACCATTTGTACACGTGAAGATTAAAGAGGCACCGAAATAAGATGTAGAGTTACAAATAAGTGAGAAATGTTCCTGAATTCAACCTTGATTGTGATGGTGTAAAAAGGTTTAGGAATCGTATTTGTGTTCCTCCCATCCCAGAATTATAGAAGGAGATACTAAATGAGGCTCATATTTCTTCATTTTCTATTCATCCTATAAGTACAAAGATGTATAGGGACCTGAAAGAGTACTTCTGGTGGGATGGAATGAAAAGAGATGTTGCAGAATTTGTCTCTCGATGCTTGGTTTGTGAACAAGTAAAAGCTGAGAGAAAAAAGTCGAAGGGGATGTTACAACCATTACCCATATTAGAATGGAAATGGGAAAACATCACTATGGACTTCATCACTGGACTTCCTAAAACATCCAAAGTCAATAATGCTATTTGGGTTATAGTTGATCGTCTTATGAAGTTGGCACACATCATTTATATTGGAGAAGATTTTTCACTTGATTAGATTTCCAGGATATATGTAAAGGAAGTGGTAAGATTGCATGGATTACCACATTCCATTATATCTGATCGGGATCCAAGGTTTACCTCTAAATTCTTGTGATGTCTTCACCATGCTCTTGATACAGTGTTCAGTTTCTGCACTTCTTATCATCCTCATACAGACATTCAGTCTGATAGGACAATTCAAACTCTAGAAGACATATTGAGAGCTTGGTCTATGGATTTCAAAGGTGGTTGGGATCAATACCTATCTTTGATGTAATTTTCTTATAATAATAGCTTTCACTCCAGTATTCATATGGCTCCTTATGAATCCCTCTATGGAAGGAAATGCAGAACTCCAACTTCCTAGGATGATGTTGGGGAAAGAATGCTATTAGGACCTGATCTTTTTGATGAGATGGAAGAAAAGGTCAGATATATTAAACAACACATAAGGGAAGCTCAGAGTCGATAGAAAAGCTAGGCTGACAACGGAAGAAAAGACTTGGAGTTTTAAGAGGGTGATAAAGTGTTCTAACGAATATCTCCCTGGAAGAGGGTCATGAGATTTGGAATGAAGGGAAAGTTGAGCCATCGATATATCAGTCCTTTTGAAATTATGGATCTTTTTGGAAAGGTATATTACAGATTTGTGCTTTCACCAAATCTATCTCATGTTCATGATGTCTTCCATGTATCTCTCCTGAGAATGTACATACCTGATCCTTCACATGTACTCAGCTCAGAAGTTGTATCGCTGGAGCAAGATCTTTCTTATGAAGAACAACCGATAGAAATTCTGGATCGTAGTGAAAAAGTCCTATCGAACAAGACCACTCGCTTGGTGAATGTTTTATGTAGGAACCACCAATTAGAAGAAGCTACATGGGAACTTGAGGATAAGATGAGGGAGAGGCATCCTCATCTGTTTGTAATGAAGTGACAAATTTCGAGGGAGAAATTCATTTTAAGGGGGGTAGAATGTACACCCTGGGATTTTATAAGAAATATTTTTTTATGCCTTATGTTAGATGCAACAACAGTGGAATTTTTCACAACACACAATACTGACTTGGTTTGCATTACACACAATCGCAACCTTCCTCGATAGCGTTTGTAGTACAAAATTCAGGGTTTCACTAAACAACGATATATTATTATAGAATAGACTATATGAATAGTATTAACTACATTTTGAATTTTATAACATTATTATTCATCTTACACATTTTCTATAACATGGTAAGTGAACAAAATAATTTTTTCGGGTAAAATAATAATTTTTCAAAAAATGCAGTTTTTCCACCTTTTGATGGCACACCAACATTAAATCTAGTTTCTGACAACTTTATAAGTTCAATTTTTCAAAATAAAATTTTTCATTGGATTCGGGATATAATAATCTACTTCGGATAAATTTTTGATATTTTTCTGAAAACTTTCATATTTAGATTAATAGTAAAAATACGGTAATTTTTTATTAAAAACAACTTTTATCATTGAGATAATTTATATGGTTAATTTATATTATTGAATGGTTTTAAAGTATAAATAGAATATATTTTTACCATTTAATATAATATATGCCATTATCATTAATTTCACATTGAATTCATAGGTAAAAACATTTCAATCTTTGGCATTGTTTTAAGTTCTAAAACCTTTTTTCTTAACAGGATTAATTTTAAATTAATTTCTACAGCTTATGTGTTTTTTAAATAGAAAAATGGATTCCATATTTGGAATAAGTGGGTCCAGATTATGTTAATAGGATAATTTTTTTGGGCATTATGAATAGTAACTACGGTAATTTTTATTTACCATAGTTAAAGGTATATCGGGTAATTAAGGTTAAATATAAGATTATAAAATTACCCTAACACCTGCCAAAATCCTATTGGATGACTAAAAGTCTAACCATATCACCTAATGGTTGGATTAGATTCATTTAATGGACTTTTTCCATGAAAATAATTTATTTTTTATTAAAACCAATGAAAGTGACAACATGTCACTTTCTTAAATATTACAAGTATAATAATTTTAATTTAGTGACAATTTTAATGAAACTTCGAACGTGAATGGTCTCCCCAAATCTAATACAATTATTTAAATCATATGAATTTATTAATAATTTTTAGGGATTAATTATGTATCATTAATTATGACTCAATAGTGATGTATAAATTATTTTATTAATTAAAATATCAAATAAATGGTATTAAAAATATTAAACTAAATATTATATGAACTATTTAATGTGATCCACTAAATTTATAGAAAAATATGAAATTTTATGAATCTATTAATTTTTTTAGTTCGAACCTATCTTCTGTATATATTTAATTTAAATTCAAATAAATAAATAGTGTCAAAAATGACACTATTGTTATTTTATAAAAATAACATATTATAAAATTGTTTAAAAATCACAAAAATAATTAAAAATTATAAATTTAAATATTTATGGTCAAAAATTTCATAAAGTATCAAATTATGGAAAATTCATAACACATATGTAATTATTTATAATAATTTAAAATTTATAATATTATTACCACAAATAAAATTAAATTGATAAATAAGTATAAATCTTGTTGATAATGATTAAAATAAATTCCTAACATTTATAAATTTTATTGGTTGATGATATTACAACCCTATCTCATCTAATATTAGGATATGAGTCATTTGGGAAGTTTTTATGTGGGTTTGGGATTTAATATAAACTAATATTTCTTATATTTACAAAGGTGCCCCTCTCCTCCCTTATAAATGGGAACCTCCTACCTCTCCTCCTCAGACAAATTTGATCCCTCAAGATCGTCCAACCCCTACCTATTTCACTTCCCCACTTCCTTAGAAACATCCTAGAGGTCCTTGTCTTCTTCAAAGTCCAATTTTAGTGCCCTAAGAGGAGGTCTCAAATGGGCGCTTCAAAGAAGAGGTAGTGTCCGTTACTGATTCTTTCAAATTTATTTCTTCTTCTACTTGTTATTATTTATTTGTTTCATTATGAAGTAATAACATCAGTATCACTCATATTTGGATATGTTATTATAAGTATGAAATGACCCTATTTCACCATCTATCCATCCTATGGAAAATGAAATCACCGCGCGTGCGTACGTACGGAATACCGTCTCCACACCGTGGAGTAATCTATTTTCCACCACAACCATACATGGATGGGTATAATGGTGTAAATAATTACTATATATGATTATTGTAAAGTTATATTGATTCTGAAATAGTATACATACACTCCCTTACAATTCCATAATCATTGGAACGATATCATCGCTCGTGCGTATGTACGGAATACCGTCTTCACGATGTGACGACTCATTCTACAATATCTTCATCGCATAATGATTATACAAATTAATTGAATGAATAAATATGATATATATTACACTAATACCATTCTGGAATTGATTTTTCTATAACCGAAAAAGTGGAACAAGAATTTATTCGACAAAACACACATACGAACATAAAGCAATAAACACCCGAATAACAAGTAGCAATTAAATATTATTAATAAGAATCTAAGAATATGATTGTATATGATATCATAAAAATAAGTATGATTCTTTAATAAGTAAATAATATTTTTTAAATAATTATACAGGGTTTTTAGGAACTTACAAAGAAAATCCGACCTAAGTTAAGGGAAAATATCACAATCTCAATTTTATCCGAGATTGTTTATACTTCAGAATTTACTGGGGCATATTTATCATCCACATCCATGTTTCATAAATATGTAATATTATTTCTATCCTCCTACAATTTTAAAAATCCAATTTTACCCTTCAGTGAGTTTTTAGTAAGATATACGAAAGGAATCTTTTGTCATTTTTCGTACGAAGTCCTTTTTTACTTTTCCGGCAAAAGTATGAGAAGACTGTTTTTTTATCTTATAGGGAATTAATCGATTTTTAGGATTTCAGAGAAAAATATTTCCATGAAGCTTCCTTTACAAGTTTTCAGGTTTATATTTAATCAACTTCTTTTTGTTTTAAAATTATATGAAATTTTAAGAAAGGAAAAAAATTGAAGAATAAAGGATATTTTCCTCAAGAATGAAGATCAAGTGTTTTATAAAAATTATTTTCCATCTAGGATAATAAAGGGTTTTGTTTCAATCCATATTTTAACATTGATTTGATTATGATGGAATTATTTTTATGATTTCCTTTTATCTTATATGGATTATATTATGATGGCATGATGTTTAAGATTCCAATTTTTATTACATGGGTTATGCTATGATGTATGATTTATGATTTTGTGCCACACATAAGAATGGTTTTATTATGAGATGGGTGGGACCTATATCTCCCTACAATGCATTGGGTAATGATTTATATCTCATGATATTGACATGGATGGAATGGCAGGTTAAACCGGTTCAGTGAAATTGGACTGAAACGAGGAGTGAACTCGGTTCAGAAAAGGACTTTTTCTGCTAAGATAGTCTTGGTAATGAGTCATGACTACTAATAAATGATTTTCTATGATTATGTGTGTATGAAACAAATCCTCATGTTTTAAGTTATGATTATTGGAATTACTTTTCACTTCTATGATTGATCCCATGTTATGATCTCTATTATAGGATAAGATTTTCAAAATGTTATGTTCTTATAAATATGATATGTTTGATATTTACTTTGTTTACCCTTACTGAGCATTTGAGCTCACCCCTTTGTATGTTTTCATTTCCCCAGGTCAAGAAGAAGGATATTAAGTAGGATATTACAAAAAGGGACTCTAGATATGAGAAAATGAATTGAATACAACCTAGATGATTTATGAACCAGTTGTTTATGTTTCCTAGTTTCTAAAGACATTATACCTATACGGTCCTTTCATGGTTTTGTTATATGTTGTAATAATTATGCTTCAGTTTTGAAGTAATAACCATGTATGTAAATTATGGGTTGTTATATACAAACTCAATGTAACCTCATATATTATATTCACGGTGTTGTTTTATGTAACTACATAATAGTTATGCCTTAAATTTGGCCTTTAAATTTTGATTTTTCAACTTCAAGAATCTTATGATATCTATTATTATTTAAAAAGATATATTTTATGAAATAATAATTAAAAGAAAATGTTATGAAATTAAAGTGATATTTGATGGAATATTTACACTATATTTTCAAAAATAATCATTGAAATAAAATGAGAGTAAAATTAATGTTATAAAATCCGCAAAATTTTCCTGGAATATTTATTTAAGTAGAAAACATGTGTTGGTTTCAGGTAAACATTTCATCACATATAAAAATAATTTAATGTTAATTATTTTGTCTAATATTTATGAAATTATTCAATCATATAAACTCACAAAATATCACATTATCTTGATTTCAAAATATTATTATATCATCATAATTCAATAAATAATTAAATTCAAAGACTAAAAACTATGAAACCAATGTTATATTGGCATCAAAATAATTTTTTAACAGCTTAACGAATTGTTAAACATTTTATATTATTAGATTAATGTTTTATGAACATTTTGGCTAATAATATTGTAATATTATTATAATGTATAATTCTATAGCCTAATCTATGATGAAAATGTTTCATTTTTTTAATTAATTCTACTAAATCTATTGAACCAATAATCACATAGAATCCATGTACATTAAAACATAAGGATGAATTTGAAAACAAATCATATTCAATATTTGGAAATATGGATATAACAATAGTGACACCCTATTCTTTGAGAACCCCAAATAAATTTAGAATCATTCTTGTAATTCCAAATGTGATTTTTAGTCTAGAGAAACATAATTGATCTTCCATATCATGAAATTAACCATTTATTTTCATTTTAAACTTTGAGAAAAAATAAAAATATATAATCTAACTAATGTAAAATTTAAATAAAATATAATGAAAATATGAATTCATAAACAATAAAATAAATAGTTATTTTAAATTATAAAAAAAACTGGAGGGTTAATGAGGAACTCAATTCTTAACTGTATAACAGTTTTGACCAATTGAAAAATAAACCAGTGAAAAATAAAATTCATTTACATCCTTATGTGATTCAGAAATATTTTATTTGGGTGATAGATACAAAAAACGATTAATAACCCCTGAACAATATTTTCATTCTATTGGTAATTTTGATGTAAGTAAGTTTATCCTTTCAAAATAAATGATTTCATTCATCCCTTACAATTTTTTCAAAAAATATTCAATATGCCAAGAAATCACTAATAGTGAAAAAATCATATATTTTAATAAAAAAATATTCATCAAACACTTTATGTCCTTTCTCTAATAAAAATTTCAAATTAGTAATCAATGGTATCATGTATACATCATCATTATTTTTGTGTTTTCTTGTTCAATAAATAATCGTTGTTATTATATTATATTTCTCATAAATACATTAATAAATGTGAAATATTTTAAACTAAAAATATTAATATCCATTAACTTTATTAGATTGTAATATTTTGTTATAGACTCATTCCATGTATTCATTTTTTAGTATAATATTTTTTATATTATTTTCAATGTTTGGAAATTTATGATTACTTTTTTTCTATTTTAAATAATTTTCTATAAACTAGAGCTTTCCATCAGTTATTCTATCATTATTATTTTATTATAACATTTTTTAATTATTCTAATTCACAAGTACATTCACTATAATAGAAATTAAATAAAAACAAATATTTAATTATTTTTTGATATGGTGTCAGACGTAAGATATGAATCAATATGATGCTAATATTTTAAATAGTATTTTTATCTCCCTCATATTTTGAAACACTAATAACTAAAATTATTCCATTCAATACTCAATAAAATTATTTGTCCTCTAATATATCTATTTATTCACCAGTATCATTAGAAATAATTTTTTTTAATATCATATTTTCAATTTTATAAAAAAGAATAAATTAAAATTATATATTTAAACAACTCATGTAATTAAATTAAACTATTAACACAATATATATTTCATTAATTAATGATAAAAATTAAAACATCGTTGACAAACAATAATTTTCAATGATCAAAGATTTAATTTGTCCTCTAGATCCCATATAGTAACTCAAGCATTGGTTTTTTTAATTAGCGTCAACTTCTATATCATACATCATTTCATCATTTTTATCATATTACTCATATTAAAAAAAATTATCTCATGAAATTGGGATTTATGTTATATTTAACTCTTTGAATGCTAATTATTATTACTCTAATAAAAAATCTATAAATTAAATGATAATTTATTTTTCATGATACTTGTATTATCATGTTGAAACAATTTACACGTGGAAAATAAAATATTTTATAGTTTATAATGATATAAATAGGATCATACATGATTTATTCATCTTCATTCCCACATTCATCACTTATTATATTTTTATTAATCAAATAACTTTTCCAAACAATATAAAAATATGTATCATATTAATATGTGTATGTTATTTTTTGTTTTTTGAAAAATATCAAATTTAATATAATTAAATATGAAAAAAATGTGTGTTTTTTGGTAAATACACTTCATTATGTGTAGGGGATTCTTGAAAAATATATATTCATCCATTTCATATTTCTATTTATTTTTTAATGAATGAAATTAATAAATATGGGGTACCTCTTAATTTTGTACCGATTTATTCTATGATGTTTACGTTGATTTTGAAAAGAATCACTAACAATAATTAAACATAATTCACCCTCAATGTGTATCCATGGGTTGTGTAAATCTACAATCATTTCAAAAATAATAATTTCAATTACCGTACAATTATAACAACTATATTAATGGAATTGAAGAATGGGTAGAAATTGATAGCATAAGTATATTATTTTCTTTGTAATATATGATATGTATAATAACCAACTTATAGTCATGGATTCCTTTAAAAAATATCTACATTTTTCCATACTAATCTATGTTATTAAAATAATAATAATAATGGATGTAAAATTCCAAAACATTAATAGTTTGTCAATATATAATGAAATGATTAAAACAATAATCGTATCAAATTATATTATAAAAACACCTCCATGTCATCCTCATGTGATAGAAATATAATATATATAATTTTTAAATGGTGTATAATTTTTAATTCCTTTTTAAGGAATTTATAGGAATTATTAGAATATAAAAGTATTTTTATTTTTTCTTCAGGTATAGAATTCAGTAAATACAATTAATAATGGGGATTATAAATACCACTTATCATTTTTTTGGGTTATATTTAAAATTATCATACTTTTACCCCAGGGTATAGTGTTATAATTATCTTTATAATACAATGAAATGAATTATATAATTAAAAGGGTATATATATTAACGTATGTATAATATGATATCCATACCATTTTTTTATGTAATTTCATATGATGATTTGTAAACAGGACACTACAATATTCATTATCTTATATTTGATGTGTTTAATCATTTTTAGAATAAGTTAATCACATAAATATAATTAATAGAAGGGTATGTAAAATATTTAAATTAATATATTATCATCAACGTTTGAGTTATTAAATATGATTTAAATATTTATTAGGAATGATATATCAACGTTGTTTTAAACTGGGGTTGTTTTAATTAATATATAATTTTTCTAGTTTTAGTGAATTTATCTCTCTATATTAGAGGTTGGGTAATAAAAAATTATTTTTGTGGTGGAGGTAGGTTATTGTGGTTGTTGTGGGAGATAATTAATGAGGATGTTAATAGTGTATCACAGTTTTTGTAATCTAATGGATTGGTGTGGTTTCTGATAATCTTATGAGTAAGGGATGATGTTATTGTCTTATATTTTACTAGAAATAAAACTAATTTTGAAATAAATAAAATAGTGAATCATTAAATCAATGTATTAAACGATATATAACCAAAATTTGTAGAACAACACTCCAAATTTTTTTAAAGAAAATGTAAAAGACAAGTGATTACATGAGGTACAAATAACTTGCACCAGCTAGAGAAAAATTGAAAAGAGGAGAAAATTTGACAAGGAATACCTCCAAACCATTTCTACAAGGACATTGGACAACCCCCAATGCCCAATACTCCATTGAAAGAAGGATGTCTGTAAAAGAAGATGAAGCCCCAAGAGATTAATATCTGAAACCAAGTAGCAAGAGAATATGTTAAAAAAAGACCCACAAAGAACCAATGAAACCATGATGAACACCAAAAACAGCCACCCATGTAAGAAAATAAATGCAACACTCCTCAAAGAAATCTTAGCTCTAAAACCCTGAAATGGTTGTGCTAAAATGATAAGCATACCATGAGTGAAAACTCTTTATTCCCACCAAAGCTGAAGATAATCTACATCAGGGTTTCGATCAAGTTCATGTTCCACTATATCAAACATAAGCTCTCTAATACTGAGATAATCATCAACATATATTTCCTTGTTACAATATATTCTAAAAGACAACTTTTCTTATTCCTCAATCCAAGGGTAGAAGTCCACGTTGTATCCTTCTTTAATCACCTGAGTGCAATTTCTAAGATTAATTCTATTTTCTAGCTCCTCAATCCAAAAGTAGGAGGCCTCTTCATCTGATGATGAGGATCCCTCTTCATTAGAGGATTTTGATGTAGAAGGATTTTTTTTATCAGAGGCTGTGATGAAATATAAATTTCTTCCATTCGAAACCCTGAAGATCTAGCAACAATGGTCCTCTCCAACTTAGAGTATCCAATTCATTTTCGAGTCTTCTTAGAACGTTGAATGGTAAAACCATGAGGTTCATTAAAAGGTTTCATACCATTGTTGGCACTCGAGTGTAGGTATTCCTCCTCAATTTTATATTCTTTCTCATTATCATCAAGATTAGAATCACCAAAAATAGAGTGATCATCTTGAGACATCTCATTAATGGTTGGGGCAGCTCCTAAGGTGTCAATGAAAGGCTCAACGTTATTGATTGCATCCACAAACCCTGAGAAAATGGGATCATGAGCACATAAAGGCTGTGCTGGGTAGAAATCTGGGACATGTGAAGACCGATGTGGGACCTTAGAATTAGAGGGTTCAGCCTGTTAAAGAATAGAACTCATGTCTTTCTCAATCCAGACAGGTTTTCCTTCATTCAGCAATGGTTTTCCAAACTTACGACTGCTCAAAGGGTCCTTGCCATAGCCACAATCTCCAAAGGAGTTTCCAAGATGTAGGCAATTAGAGCAGTAGCTCGGTAAGGATTCATAGACCACATCTTGAAAAAATCCAGCATCCCAATTCTCGATCCCAATAACTGCAGATAGGTGCTGCGTAAAATCAACATCAATAGACACACGTGCAACCGAAGGCCTTGTGAGATTTTGAGTAGTAGAATCCAACTTAATGGGATGCCCTATAAGGTTAGAAATATGAAAAAGGGAAATTTGTTTGTAAAAATGCATCGGCAGACCTAGGAAACCTAACTGGACATGGTAAATCAATTATTCAATGTTGCAATCAAAAATAAGGGACCATTTTAGGACTTTCATCGAGCAGCCCCCAAAGCTCCAAGAACCCCTAGGCCAAAGCCGATAGTAAACATTTTCATAGGAAAGTCATATCGCAATATTCATCGACTTGAGCAGACCGATTTCAAAATCAAAGAATCCAATGGATTTGAAAGATTTTGGTTGGAAGATCAAAGAGGGATGACAGTGAATGAATTTACCTAATAGAGTAAATCTGAGATCAGTAGAGATAAATTGAACCTCCTCATTCGAAAACAAGATGGTTGCGTGACACCTATAGCGAAAATGATTTGGTTGAAAAGAATCGGCAAGTGGCGGAGAATCAAAAATATCAAAAGATCTGATATGATCATCCCTAGAAACCACATCATCAAATCTTCGACGTCGGCTGCATTCGTCGTTGTCGTTCCGCACTCGTTTCCCTCATTCGTCGCCCACTTTTGGCCGCTCCATATTTTACTTAATGGATAGATATTTTAGTGTGAAAATATAAAAAATAAATTATGTATGATAAAGTGAAGGGAGTAGATATGTTAAAATTGAGTTGATACATTGAATGTATCTACTTCATCTAAAAATAATTCTCAAAATGATTATTCTCAAAGTATTTAATCACACAGTTCTGTTCCATCTGTTTCTTTGGACAATGCATGAAGTATGATGAATCCTTCTAGCTCTCAAATGATCTCTAATTCAGCATTGTTTGATCTGAATATCTCTACACATGGACCTTCTTCTTCTGCATTGCATGTACCTCATTCTGGTCCCCACATATGCTCACAAAGAATTTCAATGGATAGTGGGATACCTGAAGCTGTAATCACTGATGACCTACTTCAAGGCTCCAAAGGTCCTCAAAGCTCGAAAATGAATGTAGAGAGACCCCCTAAAGCTAGAATAATCATGGATACTACATTAAAGGTAAGGTGTTCCAAACATATCCCCATAATAACTAAAGCATATATTTTAGAATAGAAATAATTGGGAAAATAAATCACCATGAGATCTCTCATGGTTGGTACACGCCAGTTAATGAAAATGGCTTGGACACAAAGGATTAAAAGCTACTGAGTTCACATGGAGATGAACTTGACTTTGAATGGGCGGGACATCATGGTTTTGGGTGATTTACATTACTGGTTAGATCCATCCTAGGTGGAGTTTTTCCCTGTTTATGAGGTATGCTGTAACGAGTCTCTGCACTTGCATATCTTGTAACCTCCTTTTTAATAAAATTTCCTCAGCCGTTTGGCCGAGGGACCATTCTAATAAAATATGATAAAATTGAACAAATAAAATTCTCTTTGAATATTCTCTTTGGAATAATCTCAATTATGAATTAATATTGTGTTTTAATAAAAATTAATCTAATAGATAAAGTGGGGTTAATTGTTATAGGTTTAAATCATATTCATTGGTTGTAAATTTTATATTTTAAATTCACTAATGAGGTGTGGAATTAGTTATTTTTTGGTTGGTTTATAATGATGGATGAGTTATGTATATATTGTTGTTGGTCTCATTAGGGATAATACAAACCACTAAGAGTTATACAATCATTTTTGAATGACCAATATGAAAGTTTACAATTTTTTATCCCTTAAATTAAGGATTTACTAAATTTCATATAACTGAATGATAAGGCGACCATCGACAAAACAAATATTATGAATCTTAGAGGTGATATGTAGAACCCATAAAATACATGGGTTACATTGTTCAGAAGACTCATTTTATAAAATGGTAACTTCGTTGGTTATAACCCTATATCGAGTCTATAATAATTTTTTCTTTGATTAATGATTAAAAACGTAGAATAATAATATACTCCTGTACACCTATAAGAATTTAAAATAAAATTTAATGGGAAAAAATCATGAATAAGAATATATCTATCATATTTTATTTCCATTATTCTTGCTTCTAGTACACTAATATATGGATTAGGTTTTTACCATATTTACTCTGTCAATAAAACTGTGAATATGATGGTTTATCCATTTTAATAATATTCATATCATCAAATTTCCCTCTTAGAATGAGCACACTAGGTGATATTTCTCATATCATCCTGAAAAAAATATTAAAACATGAACAATTGAATAGTTGATCATTTTATAGAGATAATTAATAAATCAATTTATCCGTCAATTATTTTAATATTTACATGATTCCAATATTTCCTTATATTCCTCCATGTATTTTTTTGAATAAACAACAATTCAAATTCTTTACGTGAACTATTGAGGTGTCTTATTTAATATCCTTGGTTTATCCATAAATTATGCGGTATCTGACATTTAGATAATTTTTTATCAACACAATCTTGGTATGAGGGTAACTATAAATGTCAAATATAGAATATCTTATTATGATTTGTTCTTTCATAGTTAAATATTTCTATAAATTCTAATATAAAATTCTAATATAAAATCTCTCCTCGTATGTTTAAAATGTACTCATTAATTTTTTAACCATTAAACTAGCTATAGTATTTTTACATCATATGATTCTAGATATACATAAAAATATATGGATATGAATTAATATGATATGAAGCATCATATTATATATAGAATGCCAATTTTTGGTGTAACTATAAATCTATCTATAGATAGTGTTACAATAATTTTTCAGTGGGTCCCCACCATAGCAAGATATATTACCCATAACAACATAGAAAATTCTTCATGAAAAATAAAGCATAAGATTCAGAAAAAATAATATCCTTGTGGTTAAAAAAATTATTTAACTCTACTCCTTTTAGTCATAAGAAGAACCTCATTACTTCATGATGCATTACAAAAATTTTGTAACCAATTACATCAAAACTTAAAAATAATATGAAAAAACAATCAATTAGAATTCATTTTTAACAATAAGTCTATCTTCTAAATTAAATTGTTTCCAACTATTTTCCCCTTCTCTAGACATCTTAATATGTTATTGAATTCAAATTTTTTCCAATGAGCCTTCTCAAACTCATCCTTCTATCGTGGTGCTCACTTTCCATAACATCATTCAACATCAATCTAAATGGAATATGAGATAAAGAACACTATTCCAATAGAAATGAAATCTACCCAATAATAAATAAATGAAATATGTTAAAAAATAATATTATCCATTTTAATGTGTTCCATGAGCATTCGATACATGGTTAAAATTCATAACAAAATAAATTTAAATTTGTTTTTGATCTTTTTGTTTCTAAATTAACTTTTACATGTTATGTGATGTTAAAAATAAAATATTATCTTTTAGTATTTGATTACATCATATTCCCATTTAATGATTTAGATATGTGTCTCCATTTGAAGTAGGTTTCATTATTCAATTTATCAAAAATAAAAAATGTTCTCTCCCTATATATTTTTTTCATACAATATCATTATTCCTTCACCATTAATCACCATTGAAAATAACCAAAATATTTTAGAAATAATCTAGTAGAATAAAGATGTTTATCCTAATTTTGAAAGATAATCAATGTCATTACTGCCCTATTTTTATCTCAGATCTTGAAACTCTTCAATAAAATATTATAAAATTCATATTTTGATTAAATTAGCTTAAAAATATCACATTACCACACTAATCCTACGATGGGAACTCAGTTGATAAAATAATGTTAATAAATGAATATAACTATGTAGTCCATTAGTGATGCACAAATTTAATTTCTTTCTATTAATAATATTCTATGTTATTTAAAAAATAAATATTTCTATTTATAAAAATAATACTTTTTATATTTTATGTAGAAATAAGTGAATATATTTCATCATATAATATCATAGCTTTTTAGTTGAAGAGTTTTTCCACAATAGTAATCTTTAGAATGATATTATTTAATTATTTTTATCTAATAATGTTCACAGTGTGTTGTTAATCCTACATATAAATCCCTAATTTTTGTTTCATAAGAACATTACTATAATGTTGGAATACTCTTTTATTTAATCTAGAAAATTCCATTTTATACATCATCCATTTATAATTTTGAGAGGATCCATTGGATCTCTTAAAATATATCATAGAGTGAACTCTATATTTTTAATTAAGATATTATCATTAACAATTAAAAATGACATTTACACTTTAATGTGGATTAGTAATTCTGAACCCTTATGTAATTGTTTTTTTCAAGTAAATGGGTTATTGGATTCATCTTATTCACATCGTCCAACATGTGTTTGATGAGATACCCTTTCATATCCACTCACAACATTAATATAATATAATTTTGAATACAAACCATGATAGGAATTGAATCAACCATAATTTTCAATTCTTCTACAATTAATATAGAAAATTTGATGTTGGTATGTTGTAATATAAAATACTATTAACATATTTAATAAATTTCACAATGAATTGAAGAAATATTATACTTCACCTTTCACTATATAGAATTTTTTTCATCATATATTTTAAAAATCGAATTTTATACTAGTAGTTACCCAATTTTGGGTACAGTGAAATCACACCATCGGATATACATTTAAGAATTTTAATCCCCTATGAGATATCTATTTTCATCATATTTTAGAGAATTATTTAATTTATTTTCATTACATTTAAAATAAAAATCCTTAGTTTTTACATAGAGATTATATGGTCTCCCCTCATTGTTGGTGGGCCTCTCGTAATACTCCTTTGGAGTCTCATTTGGTGGCATGTGTTTCCCACAATTATTATCATTCTTTCAAAATGTATGATAGAGATCAATGAGACATCTCAATGATGATGTCAACAAATTTCAACCCACTAACACATGGGTTTTTTCATATTTGGGGACAATATTTTCCTAACCCATTCACTATTCGGTAAGCATAATTCAAAATTTTGAATCCCCAAATGACTATTGAATGTTTCTCTAATATATTGTTTACCTTAATTTTGATATATAAATTTTTATCAACCAATAAACAATTTTATTCCATTTTATGTCATTTTAAATTAATCATGTATCATAATAAAAATATGAAACACTTATTACTTGATAAATACAATAGTATAGGATCCATACCACTAGCCTCTTTGGAATTATTGTTCTTTATCATAGCATCATCCAATAGAGATATTGTAAAAAAAATATTAGATCACCTAATTTTATCACGTATTACTTCGATGATAACGTACTATTGCATCCAAAAAAATATTTTAATTTACATCAACATCCATTTATAAGGAATATATACTCAATAAAAGGACATATTCAAGATTCCAATCATACATCATCTTGATAATTTTAATATTCCTTTGAAGAATTAATTTTTATTTCTAATTATCTGTAAATTATTTGTTATTAATTTCATTAAAATTTTAAAAATATCACATCACCCTTATTAACATATTTTAATCACACTTAATTATATCTATCAATTCCCTAATAAATATATCATCCACCTCTCAAATGAACGCTTTCACAAAAACATTTTATAAAACTCGTCAAACATTAACTTCATTATGTAGTGTAGTAATAAAAAATTCATCATAAAAAAATATTTCATTAATAGCAAGTTATATATTGTAATATATATATATATATATATAAACTTTACCACCTATGAAAAATTCAAATGTATACTCCATAGTTATTTTCCAATTCTAATAGTGAAAACATATAAAAATTTTAATATGATATCTTCAAAAGATTGGAGAAGTTAAAAGGATAAAATATCATTCATATAAAATACAAATTATACCACATTAGATAAAAAGAAACCATCATCATGAATTTTTAAATTTATAACCCTTTGTGGATCTAGGAGAAGGAAAATATATATTCTATTCTTTAGGATAAAAATATTTTGAAATCAAATTATAAAAATAATAATAATATGGAGTTATTGATTCTCTTGGGTGTACTTGTACTAATATTGATTTTAAATCACAAAGGGGAGATTCCTGATAATATGGTGATATATTGAACAAACATGATTATGTGAGGTGAGATATATAAAAAACTAGACATAGGGTTTGTATAGTTTACATCATTATTTTTATCAAATAGTTATTCCGTTGATGTAAAGTGGTTAAAATCATGTTTTACACTTCACCACATTGTTATATATATATATATATATATTTCAGTCATGGATAGAGCTCTAAAAGAGTTTTAAATTTCTATTATAATTTAAATGACAATTGAAATTGAAATATATATGCACAGATAATAATTATTGGGTTTGTGATGATTCTTTCATATTCGTAAATTTCCTTTGAGTATATAAAATATGTGGGAATAATTTTTTATCTCCAGAGTACAAACTAGTTGTGTATATATCCATTAATAAATTTTGAGCATCATCTAAACTTTTCTTCATAATTTAAACATTATGCATATTCAAACTCATAAAATCATAACATGGTGAGTACAACAAGAATAGAAATATAGAAGACCCTTATATATTGATTTTACTTATCACTATATCATCATAAATTATCCTAATCAATTAATGTGTCTTGGAATTGCTTATAATATACTACATTTTATACCTAATAAATCATTTTTTAAAATTCATAAGGTAATCTATTTTTATGTTCCAAATTTATACACTTGTTTCATTCTATATATATAATTTAAATGATATCGAACGATTTTATAATTTAAATTATCCTGATATAATGGGTTTTAATGGTGTGATATAGAATATCACTTCATTACTTTTTTCTATATGATTCAATGTTTTTTAAAGATCATATTTCAAATTTTAGAATGTAATATATTCTTAGATTTTTAAAATTAGCTCATAAATTATGTTTTACCAATTGAAAATGTAGTTTGATTATATCATATTCTCATTTTCATGAAATAAATAAACTGAATGGAATATATTACAAGGGAACTATTCATCCCCGTATAGAATAGAATAGAATCATATCAAATGAAATACAATAGCTCCTCAGGTAGGGTTATAATAACATTACAATGAATCCCCCATCATAGAACAATCTTTTTCAAACAACTCGTGAGGAACAACATAAATATGAATTTTAAAAATACTATTCAATTAGTATTATTCATAAGTATTCACTCTTATTCATATTAAATGTCTTATTATAATGAAACAATCCATAGTTGTGTATTCTTTGGTATATATTATTATGTTGGCATAATATACTAGAAATCGCTTCCTGAATTACAGAATATTTTAGTAGTCCTTGTAAACTAGATATATAATTGAGTCTTGAAACACACATAAATAAATAAATTACAACATCTTATATTCTATAATTTCATTATTCTTTCTAGAAAATCATTATAAATCATTCTGATTACAATTCATATAATGATTCTAACTAAAACAAAATAAGGGTATGAACAGATGCTCAATAATATTTTCAAAAAGAGGAATCTATCATGAATAAAAAAGAATACTCCACATAGAAATGTAAAGAACTAAACATTAATTCATTATTATAAATTTTTCTATCCGGAATATATAAGTATTAATTAATATATGAAGGAAATTATATGAACACACATTCAATTTATTCAATGAATTAACTATTATAATTAGATAGGGAACAATAAGAATAGAAATGTATATAATTGAACATTTGTAAAAATTGAATTACATGAATATCATTAATATATACGAAATAAGAAACATGAAAATGTAAATAAATGAACACAGATAACATTTAATCAACAAGACTATAATTAAGAGATAATTAATAACTATTATTGAATGGTAAATAACTGAAAACACATTCCATTTAATCAATAATTGAGAATGAAAAGTATTCAATGATACTATCACTGTACAAATGACATGGATAATAATACATAAATTCATAATGAAGGAAATTCATAATTATTGGTGATTAAGATCTTATGAATATTGATACATCTAACATCACTCCATTCATACTATATTATATCACAATAGGAGAAAACACATTTAATTCTAGATTAATAATTCTCCATATGATACAACATATTCATCTATGGGAGGTATAATTCTTCCCCAACATGTCACTACATGTCCAAATAATTCCTCATTTGTAAAATAATCTATTTAATTAATGAATTATATTCCTCATCATCAAATATCTATATTGAGTACAGAAGGATCCCGGAACACCTTGAGAGGGGATATGTGAATTAGGGTGCAAGCCTTTTCTTATAATTCAATTGATCTTCTTCCCATGTTCGTAAGAACTTGTTTAACCTATCTTAAGAGGATATGCAGAAAATAAACAATCACAAGAAAAGTAACAACACAACAATTTTACTCAATTTATATCTAAGGGCTGCGTCCATGGAGCATATTCCAATAATGTGGTGGTCATACCAAAACCACTAATCATCACATGTTATGGATTACATGTGTTTATCAAGGTCACACTATGCTAGGCACACTAACATTATAATGTCTTTGGGTTAGGACACTTCATCCCTTTGATCACTTTGATGACTCCCTCTTGCTCACTGTGTTGGAAGAATCTACCGTGTGTTTAATGACATGAATGTATCATCAATGGTTTAGTATCAAATCATGCATCTTAAACTATAAATGGATGCTCTATTGAAGTCTCATAATCCCCTGTAGATTTAAATTATTTTTCCATACACAGATATGATATGGAAATTAATTTCACAAAACAATATGGTCAATTGTCAGGCATCTTTAGGTATTTGGCGTATTACTATTGTTTCCATGTATCGATGCAATTTTCATTTACTCTACAGCTCTTCCATATACTATCTAGCTCCTCCGTGAACCACCCTTTATGGAATTCTTCCCGGCTCTACGTACAACTCCACTCCTCTACGTATTGTCTTTCTCCATGTAATGCCTTGCTCTCCACGTACTTCATGGGCTGCCTACATGAACCATACTCTCTTTTGTGTAATATTTTCCTTATGAGGATGATTATCTCAACATAATATCTCCTCCACCACATACCACATAAGACATCACCAAATTTATTCATTAAATTTTAATATTCAATCTGATCCCCCCCCCAAATAAGATTATTGTCCCCTAAATTAGCACATAACTTCGCAGATTTCGATAATTTAATTTACCAAAATATTCAATTTGGGATCACTACAATTGTAAACCGAACTCCATCTGCGTACTATTAGTCTCCACCACGTAACTCTCATATTTTGTGAACAAAAAGCATGTCATCATTCGGTACTCGATGTATTTCATGCCTTCACCAAATACCGTCACAATGAACCATTTTTTGATTCTTCAATTAGCATTCTATATACCACATGCCTTCACTGTGTACCACATGTCTGGACTACTTACTATTGTTGTGTTCCGTTTTCAATTCTATGCACTGTTCCCCACACCGCTCCTCATACTACTCTATGCACTGTTCCATGCATTGCAACATGCACAGTTCTTTGAACCGTTCCTGATGCCCAAAGTGTGTTCATAAACAATTCCTATAACATGGTACACAGTCATTCTTCTGAGGTATGTGGTTCCCTTATTTTCTAATTTTCTTAATTGTTATGCATTCCATTCACTCATATCAGAAAAGCTAGCATATTCCAACACTAAAATCCTGATATTGAGCCCCAAAAATTTGTAAAACACTACTAAACTACTCACCAGTCATTACTTCTATCATCCTCAAATGTATGACCACATTCCATGAAGACTCCCTAGTCATCCATGTGTACATAGAAAAAATACACAAACCAACCTCCATTATTAAAAAAAATGTCATTGGTTCAGAAAATATCCCCATTTTTGTTTGTTGGAAATCTCCATAAAAATTCACTAATTCTCCAGCCACGACCTAAAAATGAACCTTCAAGAAATTACTCATCCCTCGCTCTATTTCTATCTAAGTAGTGATCCATGTAGAAAAAAAAGAAGGAGGATATGAATTGTGTTCTCATTAATACTTCTTCATGTTTCTAATCCATTGAATTCATCCTTTCTCACACATTGGATATTAACCAAAAAATGGATATTTAAAAATTATAGATCTCATACAAACTCCCCCTAGATCATATCTCCCCGATAAACCAGCAACACATCCAAAAACAGATTAACAGAGTTAAAACATGTGAGGAGAGGGGAATTTCGTAACCTCCATATGCACTGGGAGTTGTCTGAACACAAATGTTCAACCAATGTTTCTCAAATATAGCCTCTGATAGTGGCTTCGTTATAATGTCATCCACTTGGTCATCAGTTCCCACGAGGTCTATTTTAAACATTCCATGTTCTAATTTTTTCATACAAAAGTGATATATGATCTCAATATGATTCGTATGATAATGATGGACATGATTCATCATAATATCAATTGCACTCATGTAATAATAATAATAATTTATTGGGTGTTTCACCTCATAACCTATGTCAGTCAGTTTTTTCTTCATCCAAATTAATTTAGTGAAACCCTTTGTAACAGATATATATTCAGCTTCAAATGTACAAAGAGAATTAATTTCCTATTTTTTATTAACTAGACCACATGTTTCTTCCCTATATAAAATTCTCCTCCACTAGTAGACAATATAACTACTAATTCTCTAACCCATCCAGCATCAAAAAAAGAGGATAGTTCATTTCCTCTTCATGCATCGATGTGTATCCCATAATTTTATGTACCTTGAATGTCTCTCATGATTCTTTTCATTTCCTCTAAATGTTGTTCCTTCAGATTAATCTAAAAGATGAACACAAGTTATGTTTCAAAGAAATTATTTTGTCGTGTCTCTAGAATGTATAGTAGGCGTCCAATTATTCTTCTGTACATGGTGGGATCCATATATGTCCCATCCTCAAGCTTCCTTGAGCATTGATCAAACTACATTCAGAGTATACCTTGGTTTGGAATCATGCATATTGAATTTTTACAGCAAATCTCTTATATACTTATCCACAAAAATTAATGTGGAATCCTTCTCCTAAATTATCTGCAACATAGAAAATTATGTGAGTTCACATATCATGGATATTACAAATTGTGATTTCTTTTGTTTAGAAAATTGATCTACTGATTTATTCCGGCATCCACTGAAAATAATATGATCCATATATACCAATACAATTAATTGATCCTTTTGTGATTTTTTCACATAGATAATGTGATCCAATCCTTCTATTTTAAACTCATTCTTTCTCAGATAAGATTCCAATCGTGAGTTCCATGCCCATGATGCTTAGTTCAGGCCATATAGTGATCTCTTTAATTTTCAACCATTTATTTCATCATTGCCTAGATAGAACCTTACATGTTGTTCAAGGATGACTTCATCATCTATTACTATATTTAAGAATTTTTTCTTGACATCCATTTTATTCACTTCAAAAGGTTATTGAATTTCCCTGGAAATAAATAGCCTGATTGACTCTTGTCTCTCTGCAGGAGAAAATGTCACGTCCTTATCAATGCATTCGATTATTGAATATTTTTTACTGGCCAAGAATGACTTATTTTTTATAACATTTCCTTAATCGTCAAATTTGATCTTGAAATTACACATTGTACCAATAAAATTATTACCTTCAAGTCTTTTTAAAAGATCCCATGTTTTATTTTTTCTACCTAACATAACTATTCATTCATTTCATTTTAAACATGAATCAATATTTTTGTCCACTTCACATGAAGATAGTTCCACAACTAATAGAAATAAAAAATGTGCATTATTCTTCATTCTCCTTGATAGTGTATGTGTATTCCATTTCATAAAAATGTGGTACTAATCAATCACTACTCTTTGATTTCTCCATTGTGGGTCAACCTATTTCATTCCTTCTATGGCTTCCACTTATGATACTTCTTCAAAGTCAAAATCATGATGTGACTCCTAAGAGTTTTTCACACCTTCCTCAACCTCTATTTTAACATTTGTTACTTTTTCAAATCCTTCCTCATCTTCAATCACATCATCATAGGAATTCCTTGCAGCATTCATGTTTTTATATTCAATGATCATTATATCACTGCTTTTAATAATTACTCACATGCTATTATTGAATTTTTTTTAGTAATTTCTACACATTGAGTATCCAAGAAATATTCCTTCATCTTCATTTTCTCCATATCTCCCTTGACTCCCTTCATTGTTTCAGATATAAAATTTTGTTCCAAAAACTAGAAAGTATTTCAAAGAGGGCTTCCATCCAAGCTACATTTCATAGGGTTCCTTTGTCTCAACCATATATATCCCTGTTCAATTTTGAATATACACCTGTAATTTTACTCCCACATTCTAGTAATGTTGAGGAGTGAGACTCTCGATTGGCATAGTTTTTTCTATGTTGTTTTCATATAAGTTACTATGCTCAACAACTCCATTTTCAGTTGAGTTCTCACACCAGGCACCTCATGTTTTATCCCATGATTCTATATGTAATTATCAAATTCAGTCGATGTGGATTCCTCTCCATTAACAAACCTCTAGTCTTTTTTCATCCACCCAGTATCATTCTCAATGATTCAATGATAGGTTTTCATGTAATCAAGAACATGTCGCGTCCTATGGATAAATACCACACTTTCCATTCTACTATAAGCATCTGTAAAAATAACAATGTTCCTTTTTACATGTGGTCCAAAAAAAATTATTAAACCACATACAGTTGTATGGATGACATCAAGGAGATTTTTTGCTCTTTTCTTCATTAGCCCGAAAGAACTGCATGCAAGTTTCCCTCCAATGTATGTGTAACAGATCTTTTCTCATTCATTATTTAGATTTAAGATATCCATTACTATCATTATCTCATATATCTATTATATGTCTTGCAAATTTATGTGCACCATTCTTCCAAAAAAATATTTTTTCCTCTATAAATGTTAAGTAGAAAATTTTCTCTTTGTTGTCAAAGTGATATAAGTTTATATATAATCTATAACAATCATGAGGGAATTCACTGACATTCATCATATAGTAAAACCATTCTGATTGAATGTCATAATATGACCAAAGACCTGATGTTGACATACACTGGGAATATTGTGATATAAAGCATCCATATAAAGGACTTATGTTTACATTATTTCTCCATTATCTAACTCATTACTTCCATTGCCTTTTAACTTCAAAGCACCATCGTTACTAGAAATCACTATTCCATTATCCTTTTTCTTGAACTTTGTTAATAGTTCTCCATTACATATCATGTGAGATAAACATTCACTATCAAGAATATGGTTTCTTTTTTTCATTGTAACATTCAATGCCACTACTACAAAATTGGACTTTTCCATTTTCCTATTTTCATTCCTTGATATATAGGATTAAGTGTAGGATGCTATTGGAATTCCAATTATCTCTTCCATTTACATGTGTTCTTCATAGTAAATTTATACTTGGAGATGAGAAAACATGTTTGAAATAGGAACATTGTCTTTTTGATGTGTATTGACTCATCTATGAGCATTGAAATAATTTCTCCAATCAAATATCTGCATGCAAAACACAAATTGTTTTTCGAATGATAGAATATTTAAAACAATATCCATATACATTATTTCTTTGAGAAGAATATGGATATAATAATTTTCTAATTTTTTGAACTAATAACTCTTCCCCATTCTATACATCTCATTTCCACATCACAGTATGACTTGGTGTGGCCCACATAGCAACAAATCTGACACATCATGAAAAGAAATGTCCTATTACATCAATTTCCCCTCATACCTTATTCCTCAAAAAAATATTTTTTACTCTCTATCATTTCAATAGACTCATGGATAATCTTCATTTCTCCATTCGGTTTTATTTATGGATTTAATTTTCAGCTCTTCTATTGGTTTGTCAACATGATCAACATTCATCGTGCCTTTAATCTAGTGGAAATTATTTATAGCATTTGACTTTTCAGCACCATATCCAATTCCAATATTTCTAATTAATGAGGTTCAATGATCACTCAAGACATTTTTGACTCATTCCAAACCACATTTTTCTATCTCTAGCAGCTCAGCATTTGAGAACCATCCAAATTGTATTTTCCTCTTTCCCCATTTTTATATTGATTCACATTTGAGTTTACATCTAAGAGTAAGAACTTATTCTTCGATTACTTCTATGGTTTGGGACTTCTCCTCCAGTCTTGAGGTATGGCCATTGATGTCCTTTTCTTATTCATCAATTCTGATTTTTAGTTCTACAAAATCATCAGTGTATTCAAGGATTTATGATCAAAAATTCACCAGTTCTTCGAGTATTTGAATTTTCACTTCCAGATGATAAATATATTCTAATGATTCTTCCACTCTTTATTCCCACTTATTACATTGCTTATATTTAATCTCAATCTTACCAAAAAAATATTTATGTTTCATCTTGTGATTGGAATAAGTAGTCAACTAATTATCACTAGCTTTATCAGTCATTTTCTCTGACTATTTAGTGTTATTCATCATGGAGGCAAGGTTTCTAGTCCTAAATTAAGGTTCATCATCCTCATAGAATTCATTGTCATCATCTTCCTACTCACCGAAAAAATCTGTTATTTAGTTATTTCATTGAAAATTTGATGATTCCATTTTGGAAGAATCTTTTCCAAGTCATCTCTATGATTTCAACTTCTCTTCAATCATCATTAAATTTTCTTGATTACTGATAGGAAATTTCCCCAACACATCCACAACAAAAAAAGCTAGATGTATCATTCCTTCAAATTTCCCTTTTCCCCACTTGAAGTTCATGGAATGAAGAGAAAGAGTTTTTTCCCCATCATCAGTATCACTTCTATCTCCTAAAACATTTTTTTTGTACATGGATTTGAATTCCATTTCCTTGATCACACTAGTTATAGCTTCTTTTAGTTTGATTCCCATTTCATAAGCTGGTATATTGTTTCGAAGATCATTCACTAAGAGTTTGGAGAAATCACTTTCCTCAGGGATCAAATAATTACATTATAAATGGGTGGAATTCTTCTCAATATTTTCTTCACTATGTCAATGTCATTGATTTCATTTCCTAAACCTTAGATTGTTCCAACAATATCAGTAATTTGATTGAAAAATAAATTTTAATTCTCATCAGGGTGTATCATCGGATCATCAATCATGTTGTGTAGAACATGATGTATTGACTCCTTCACATTTCTATATCATTTATAAATATTTTCTAGTTTATCCCAAATTGACATGGATGATATTAATCCCATTAAAATTTGGTAAATTTGATTCTAAAGGGCTATAGTGAGAGAATATTTTTTCTTTTTCATTACCATCAAAAAAATTCCTATCTGTATTTGTCATCAACGATCCGATTGGAATAGTGACATGAATTCCTGGCGTATTAAGAATTAATAATTACATTCCCCTAGATCTTAGGTGAGATCTCATAATGTTTTTTCATATTTGTAAAATACTTCCATCAAATAGGAGAACTCGTCTAACGTTGACTGGATTATCTATGTTAGGGGAAGATATATTCAACACTTACAACTATTACCTTTTTATACATCATGAAGGACCTTGTACCACCCTGAGAGGAGAGGGTTGAACCATTGTGTCAAAATTTACTTTTAAAATGATATATCGTGTTTCCACATTGGTAAGAACCTGTAAGACCTGTCGGGAGAGGATGTACAGAAAATAATCAATCACTTGCAAAGAAACAACACAACAATTTAACTTGGTTTACCACAAAGTGCAATCCATGGAGAATATGCCGACTGTGTGTAAATCATACCAAAAACACTAGTTATCACAATTTTTTTATTACGTGGGTTTAGAACAGTCACTCTGTGCCCGACACAGTGCCTTTACACAGTTTTAGGGATATCACACTACACTCATTGGATAACATCCGCTGACTCCCCCTTCATCACTACATTGGAAGAATCATCACTCTGTTTAACAAAATGAATTCTTCTTCAATAATTTAGTATCAAATAATGCATCCTCAAATATAAGTTGATGTTCTGTTTAGGTCCCATATTCACCCACCAATGTAATTTATTTTTTCGTACACTAATATGTTATGGAAATTAATTTTGCAAAGATATTTGGTCAATTTTCAGGAATCCTTCGGAGTTTCGTGTATTACTGATTTATTCATGTACTACTACTATTTTCACGTACCATATATCTCTTCCGTGTACCATCCAGCTCCTCTGTGAACATCTCATCTCGATGTACATCCTGGTATATATACTATTCCCCTCCACCGCGTACTGTCATGCTCTGTGTATTGCTTCACTCCACCGCGTACTGTGTGGACTACCTATGTGAACCACACAATATTCCGCATAATATTTATATACACAAACTATTCTCTACACATACTGTCCTCTCCAATGATTACAACCTTAGACATTACCAAATTTCTTCCTAAAATTTTTATATTCAATCTCATCCCCCAACAAATACGTTTATTGTTCCTTATATAGAAACATAATTCATCAAATTTCCGTAATCTAACATACCCATATTTTTAATGTGGGATTACTGCTTATATAAACTGATCTCCATCCACATACTATTAGACTCTGCAGCATAATGCTCCTGTTTTGTGAACATTAGCAATCCACCCAACCTTCGGCACTCCACATATTGCATTCCTTCACTGTGTAAAATTGATATGAACCATTTTTTGTTTCATCCTGCATCATTATCCGTACCACATGTCGTCACCATGTACCATATCCCTTCGCAGCGTAATATTGTTGTTAGAAGTTTTCCATTCCGTACATGGCTCCGCGCACTACTCCACGAACCGCAACACACAGCATTCCGCATACCACTCACACTGCCTGGAATGCTATCACAAACCATTCTTGGAACATGGTGCATGGTCCATGTTCTGAGGTATGCAATTTCTCTTATTTTTTCGAATTATTTTTCATCTCGCAGACCATTCAATCATATCAGAAAACCCTTTTTTACTAAAACCAAACTATTGATTTTGGGGACAACAATTTGGAAAACCTTGCGAAACATCTCCACCTTTAATACTGCTATTAGCCTCATTCTTATTTCCTCGTTCCTTGAAAGCTACCTAGTCATCCATGTGTATATTGACAACAAACACAAATCGAACTCTATTATTAGCAATGAATGACCTTGGTTCCCACTAGTACATGATATATATTTTCAATATATCGTCATATAAACAAATAACATTAAATGTAGAACACAGAATATAGAAAATATATATTTTATAACATATAAATATATTGATTATAAATCATATTGATATTTATGATATATTTATCTTTCAACGATCATATCAAACTTAATATTTCAAGGGAAAGATAATAAATAAAAAAAAGAAATAAGGAAAGTTGTTATGAATACTTATCATAATCAAAATGATAATAATCGATCCTTATATGGAATATAGAAAGTATTAGTACAATATATTGTATTTTTGTTTGAGTAAACTGATAGGTTTTTTACATTGATGAATAATAATATAAGAAAAATATCTTAAAATTTTTTTTGAAGAAAATATACATTACACTTTAAAAATAATATTTTTTATAATTAAAATTTCACAAATAAAAATAAATTTCTTTTAAAATAATATTTTAAAATTAAGATTGAATACTTATAAAATTTAGTGGTTTTAGAATTTGTAAATTTTGGATATGTTGTACACCATAAAACAAATATTTCATTTAAAAAATCTATGAAATCAAAACTTGAATTATTTTGAGAATTAGATGAATGCCCATTTCAAACTATTTTGTAAATAGTAAAACATGGCTTTGAATTTTATTATTTTATAATTTAATTAATTTGTAAAATACTTTAGTTATTTTTTTTAAAGCATGGATTATTAATAAAATAGATTTTATAAATAAGAGGGAAACAGAGCTTTAATTTATTAAAAAATATATTCTCAATAATTTTATGTTCCAATGAGTGGTAAAATTGAAACGTTACTTGAAAATTCATGAAAAATAAAAATATATTATAAATAAATAGTGTTAATAGGATATGATCAGATAATTTTATTTAACGTCAATTCTTGAATAAAGAAACCCTATTAAATTGAGATTCTGAAATAAACCCTTGCAATGATAAACATGTTGATGTGATAATTAAAAAAGTGAATTAACAATGTATGTATAACATAAATACACATTAAATTTTTTTTAAAAACATAATATATTAAAAATAATATAGTTTTATAATCCTAGAATATCGAAGACAATAATGATGTTATATTACAAAATTAATAGAAATTGAGTTATGAAATTTTCTACCTCTTAGTATATTTTATGTCTTATCCCCGTGGAAAAAATAAATGAAATTCCAACATAAAATACCAATAATTTTGAATGAATAATTATATAAAAGTTCAAATGGGTAGTATATAAAACATATAAAAAATATGTGCATAGAATTATAATATTCTGCACTGAAGAAAATTGAGACAATGTACCTTCCCTTATGAATCCTTTTAAATAAAAAGTATTATAAAAAATGTTCAATGGTTTTATGAAAATTTTATATTTTTTATAGAACCATATTAATATCTATAATATCATGTGAAATCCACTTATTATATTTTACCTCCCAATTTTTTAAAATGTCATTATTTTTATTGTTTCTATTGTTAATTTATTTATTTTCTCAAGTGTGTTTACCCATGAAAATTATGTCTCATGATAATATTATATAGTAAAATCATATCAGGAATTATTTTAATGTTATGAACATAATTTATATCATTTATATTAATTTTTAAAAAAAATATTTAATTTTTTACATGTCTATTTGATCACATCTCATCATGGAGATATTAGCTCGTGTGTGCACAAGAGTAATGTTGTCATTTTCGTATTGGGTTAAAGGGTAATTAAGTGTTTGATATATTAATTTTCATGAATAAATATAATTTAATATAAATAACATATATTTATTAAATTTATCTTTATCACCTTCTATGTAATTCCTAAGTGAAAAATGAATCACATTGCTTCACGAGGTGGTAGTCCACCATACACACATGCGATGTTAGAATATTTAGAACATAATTGAATTTAAGGAGTTATATGTATTATAATTATAGAATTTTAATATATAAAAAATATCATATATATGTCTTAACCCTGTCATAATATCTACCTTAAATGGTGTTTATTTTTAATGAATTAAAGCAGTTCGTGAGGCGGTTTTCATTTGTCCACATGATCTATTGATATATTTCCCATTTCATGGAATTGGAGATAGATATAAGTAATTACATTAAAACAAAAAAAGAGGGGAATATTTATGATACATTTTTTAAAAAAAAAATTTCTAAAAGTATTGTAATAAAATATAATATAAGACAAAATTAAAACACCCATTTAAGAATTTTACCACTTCTTTAAATAATTTTTGTACGATTTCTACAAAATCATTAATAAGATGGATTTATTATCAAAAAATCTATACAAGATGTTTTATGGTGATTAAGGTTGTCTTTTTTGGGGATATTTCTTCAGAAAAAATATATTTGAAATTGTTAATATGTTAGGAGAGTGTTTTCATTTTAGTATTGGGGAAGAATACATACATTGTATTTTTTAAAGGAATCATTTACACCCCTGTTCATATAATGAATATAGCCACCAAAATGGTTAATATTTTAAAATTATATGGTTTAGATTCTAAATATAGAAATATAATGGTTTGTGAATATGTTGGAATTTCATTTTAGAAATTATATTTTTATTTTAACCCCCCTCCCAATAAATAATTTTTAACATTTGTTGTGGAAGATAATTTTCATTGTTTTTACTATTAATTATGGTAAAAAACTATGATAATGATAGTTGATAATACAAATTATTCTGAACATAGATATATAATACATTTTTCAAAAATAATTTCAAATAATTCGAAGAATCTAATATCAAATTACACATGTATAAGTGACTATAATTGACATTTTAATTAAAATATTTCATTATTATAATTGGATTAAATATAAAAATTCAACATAAAAATGATTAAAATATTCTAAATTAGTAATATTTTAATATAATTTACTTATTTTACATTGAAAAAAAACTTAAAATATAATCTAAAATTATGTATTTATTAATCAAAATGTTTTTAAAAAAATCATTATTTTCTCTATTCGTCGAGAAATGAAACTTTTTAGAAAAATACAAAAAATTAGCACTAACATAAATTTTAATCTAAGACATAAAAATTTAATTTACGTTTTTAATATGTTTGTTATAAAATTGATAAAAATTATAATTAATTCATGTTCTCAAAGTGTGACTATACTTTTTTTTATAAAAATATCGTTTTTTATGATTTTCTTCTATTCAATGATTCTAATTTTATTTCATATAAAAAGATAAATATAATTGTAATATTTATCATTTACTATTCAAATCCACCTATTTAATGACTATGTTATAATATTATAACATATCATATTTCATTTAGCCATGGTGTTGTGTGTTCTAGAAGCTATGAAAAATGATGAATTTAATGTAGAATAATTCTTAGGTTGTTTAAGATCTGTGTTTCAGGTCACATAATCTATTGAATAAATTTTTATTCATATTATATATCAGGGTGCTAGATTCTCCCCAACATAAATAAATTATATCCATGCAATTTGAACTTTATCATGGTAATCAAGTGATTTCACTTTGATGATTCCTTTTTAAAAAACCCTACATAGTAAAACATTTTAATATAACATCCTCTTAAATTAGTGAAAGAGAAATATGAAACGTCGTATGGAATGTAAAATAACAAGTTCAAATATTAGAATAAAATTTTATTTAATTATTAATAATGTAATAGAATAAAATTTCAAATAATTATAGAGAGTAATAGAGGTTATTGATCACAAGATAATGAATAATCAATGGAATGTTAAGGATCTCCAATCTATATATATGTGTTGATTTAAATGATCATTCTCTTCATTTGATATTTTATTAGTACATTTCTATTTGTTTTTCACAAAACACATACTAAATTTTAAAAATAAGTTTTCTATATAATAAAATATGTAACTACATTTAATTAATATATTAAATTATCCTAGTCACAATTATATTATTTAATTGAGTTGATCATTTTCAGATTCTTCACTTATACTAAGAAATGTATATCCAAAAATGAATTTATTTCCTAGCGAAGAACTAAATATTATCTTTTAACATATCATTACATCCATAAAAGAATGAAATTTTTTCCATATATCTGTAATGATTTTTCAAAACTATGATATTTAGAGAAAGTTATCTAATATATTACATTAATTTCTAAAACAATTATTAAAAACACTTGCTCATCATTTATATTAATTCATTAATTCATTTAAATAAAAATAATGACAAATTATCCAAAACATCATGTGGGACATTGGATGGATTTAAACCCTTATAACCCTTTAGTTGTTTTTTACTTACTGCCACCTATAAACGATGACATGGGTTTTCACAAAAAATATTGGAGCACTTTTTATATAAAAATTTTTCTATAATTCTTATAAAATTCCCAAATCATATTAACATAAAATTAATTCAACCTAAAATATAAGATAAACCCTAAGTTATAACAATTTAATTAAACTTATACCCTGTAATGTTAGTTCCTTCATCATTAAATAAAATGATCACTAAAACATATACTATACAACTGGGTTTTATTTTCGTAAATGTCTCTCAAAATATCCATAATCATATTGAATCATGTCAAAAAACTTGAAAATAGTTTTTTAGTCTTATATCATATGATAAATATTAAAATAATATACTCATGTTTTAATCCATAACTATTATGTTAATGAAGACCTAAATGATTATAAAATTTTAAAAAATTATCAGAAGATTCATAATTCATTTAAAAAAATAACATTGTTAAAAATAATTCTTCTATATATTTCTTCAATCCCAATACATAAATACCTCATATATTTATGATTATCATATGACCTTCATTAGTTAGGAAGTAATAATTTTGTTGAGGGAAATGAATTTGGTAACACCCAAGATCCCCACATTTCAGATAGAGAACTAAAAAAGGGTCTATAAGATTAGATTTGTTTCCTTCAATAAGAATATTCATTTTTCCATAAATTTTCACTGATTTATTTCATTAGTTTACTCAATTATAATATTTTACCTATCTAACGTGACACATTATTGTTGTCTCATTCCAAATTTCATACATGAAGGAAATCAATCCTTTCCTCCTCCATAGTTTCCAACACCTGAAATAGTATTTAACTATACTCTGTTCTTCATTAGTGGTTCAAATAGATGGGTAATGTGTTTTTTCTTCCTAAAATTTCATAATAATGTATTTTCTATAATCCCAAAATCAATAAATATATTAATCATCCAATTGAGGTTCCCATAGTCACTATATATATCTCCATATTCAATGATATGTTGATTGCATTGGTTAACAATGTTTAACTAAAAGAAAACATTATTGTGTGATAAATAATTATAATAATGGACAAATAATATAATCCTTTTTAGGATGTTTAAGTCATGATACCTTATTTTCAATCTGAGCACATTATTTATATCCTATTTCATTCAATTTCCTAAATTTTTTAAATCCTTTATAATGGTTTGTAAATAAAATTGGAATTATCTATAAAATATCCCCTAGTATTGTCATAATATGTGTATATTAAGTTGTGTTTTCATGTTCCAATTATTTCTAGATATAATACCAATGAACCTTTTTTGAGAAATTATCCCTAGGAATAACTGTTTTATTTCAAAATCTTCTTGTAGTAACAATATAGGGATATATAGTTAAGAAAAAAGCATATAATTAATACCTTATAAAACAATTAGGATATAACACTACAGTTATCCCCTAAAAATATCATTGTATTATATTCTGCAATCATTGTTTTCATAAATTCAGTTCCCATGTTTTTACTAAACATTCATTGATACCAATAAAAATGACCCTTACCCTAGTAAAATAAATGTAGTGTGTACTTTATTACATTGTAAAAATATATATGGAAACACATCAAAATTAAATATTAATTTATTATTATTGGTAAACTATATACATACATAATTTCATCATTACATTTTAATAAATATATAAAACAATAATTTTTTTAGAATAATGTTGTTACATCTCTAATATCATTTAATATCATTCATTGTAATATTCTTGGATTTGTATTAATTGAGAAAAAAATATGGTTTATCTCAGATACTCAGTAAGAGTTAAATAAAAATGAGTAAATCATGAATAAATAGGTGTAATCAATATATAATTTTAAAAAATACAACACACATTACAATTAAAAAGCATGACTCTCATTAATAGATAATGATTAATCAATATAGAAATTTATATATTTAAATCTATAGGTCAATTAATCAATAACATAACACTCCAGGTAAAATAAGGAATTACCAATATAGATTGCTAAATAAATAATCCCGAAGTCTATTTAAATAATTTTAATATAATTAATATATTAGAAACAATGAATATAGAAAGAAAAATATCTTAACATGCATTCCATTTAAATATCTTGAATATCAATATAAGATAAGGGATAATCAATATGGATTGAAAAATAAAAAAACACATGAAAATTAATAAATAATTACTATCTAAAAGCATCCAAAAAATATCATTTCAAAATTTTCATGAATAATAACAATAAATTATTAATAAAGAAATTCATAATTATTTCATGTCATGATCTCCGTATTCAATGCACCAGAATGGTAATCATCGTTCATTAGATGATTTAAAACTATATTTAAATACACATATAATGTTATCATACTAATTATGCTTAATAGACTATTGATGCATCAAGGGGGTATGTGGTTGGACACAACTATAACAATATATGTGAGACCTTTCTCATATATTATGTAATCATTTTTCTTCATAAACATTTTTCCATATCATTAAATATCTATATTGAGTAAGGAATAATGATTTATCTATTATTAACTATATAAAATATATCATTCAATGTAAGAAACAATATGAATGAAAGATATATTGTTCATGTAAAAAACATATCCATGATAAATAATATGTATAATTAAGGAATATTTAATCTCAATTTATTACAAGAATGTTAATATATGAAGGTAATGTAAATTAATAAAAAAAATATACCTAGAATGTTAATTATATAAATTCTCAAGTTATAAATGTTCATAAACAATCAATAGAATGATAAATTATCGTATAAAAAACAAATTCTCTATGAATTATTTTCAAAATAAATGGGTTTTTCACTGATGATTAGAAATACAATAAAAAAAATTCTTGATCGAATATCCTATTCCACATTGAAAAAATAATATTTAAAAACTAATTGTTTACATGATATTTTAAAAATATTTTTATTTATTAAAACCATGGAATCATATAACGGAAAAATTAATACATTTTTGTCATGATGTTAGTAAATTCCAGGCATGTCGTACATGTAAAAGTTATGATTCCTTTCACATATTCAGAAAAAACACAAATGAGATTTTTTTTAAAAAACAATATTAAGGATAAAATGAAATATATTTCTAAAAATTCAATATATTGTTAATTTTTTATTATTAAATCATTTATAAAATGATAAAAACATTTTTTATAACATTATCTAAAGAATTATTTTAGAAAAAAATGTATTTCTGAACTAGAGAGAGAAATGAAGTTTGATTTTATAATCAAATATGAGTCATTATAAGTACCATATAGTAGTAAAATGATTAAATTTATTCAATAAATCATCAATTTAAAGATGATAAGATAATTAAAGTGTATTCTTATTCAATTATAAAATAATTTTCATCAATGGAAATTCAAGCACAAACAGTCCAGACTAAAATTATATTCATAAATAATCCCTTACAAGGATCATAAATTGATTTCATAATTTACCTATGAATTTATATTTTTTATAAAATAAAAATACATAAAAAATATATTAATATAAAAAATAATACATTTAAAATTCATTAAACACATCTCCATAGAAGAAAATATATTAAAAATGAAATAAAAAACCAAATGAAACGAAATAATGTGATGAAATTATTTGCCACTTGATAACATTTAATACAATTACACAAGGATGAAATAATTAAAAATGCATCTTAAAATATCAGGAATCATTAATTATTCGTAATATTATATTTTAAAGTGGTAGTATATACACAATAGAAATGATTTTTGGTGTATAAGCTACAATATGGCTCAATGAATAGAAATAGAGACGAAGACCCAAACAGCATGCTTCCTTTTGAGTAAATGTTATTTAACCTCATTAATAATATATTTAATAATGATATTAACTTATAAAATAATCATATTTTTATTATTAATATTATCATATATGTTCCTATTATATCATTCTACCACCTATTTATTAATAGTATTTCATTATTCTGATTATTTCGATTGTTAAATCCCTTCTTTTCACATGCATGTTTTTAATAATATTTCTAGTTCATGATCATAATACATAGTTCAATAATATATATAATTATATTAATGTATTATTTATAATTTTATTTCATTATATAATTTTTATAACAATTACTTAAATTTGTACATGGAGAATGGGCAACATTATTTCGTGGAGATAGAAGGACATATATATGCATGAGTGACATTGTCATTTTCATAATATGTAAAAGGGGAAATAATTGGGTAATATATTAATTTTTAATAGCCAATATAACTTCATATATATCACATATATTTACTAAATTTTTCAACATTATCATTATTGTATGTCATAAGGGAAAACCTAATCACATCATTTCATGAGCATGTGGTCGATTGTAAACCCTAGTGACAATATCTTGCTATAAATATAATTTAAATTAAGAAGTTATTTGTTTGGTAATAAATAAATAAGTATAAAAATATTCTAAATATAAACTAAATTTATTTAATCCATCGTTAAATACGTCCTTTAATATTGGTGATGTAATAAGAATTACATCTGTCTATGAGGCGGAAGCCTGCCATTCCAATGACCAAAATTTTCATTTCACATTTATAGGAACATGATATAGATATAGTTAATTACCATCACATAAGAACATATCAGTATTTATTATATACTTGTTTCATTATATAATAAATGTATAATAATATTTTAAGGATGTGGAAGATGAAATCAAATAGAAATTCTGATTTACGAACATTATATCTTCTTTAGAAAACATCATTAATATTCCAATAACAGAATTAATAGGATTAGTTTTTGATAAAAAAAATTTATCTATGAAATAATTATGTGGGAATAAATGTTATTTTGGTAGGTATAGGCTGAACCAAATGGATTTCAATGTGTCAATAGAGGATACGAGTGGGTTTCTGTTTATAAGTAGGTGAAATGATACACATAGAATATTTTAATAGAATATAAATCATAGTTTTTTTCATGATAGAAGTTATTTTGTAAAACATTAGGTTATATGGTCCAAATATTCTTATAAAATGGGTTTTTACATGTTTCTAGTACATTTTAACTATTATATTTTTATATTAACCCTACAGTAAATCAGTTTTTAAATTGACCTCTATAATTAATTTTTATGTCGTTCAATATTTGTGATGATAAAAATTATTTTTAAATTATTATATAATTTATTTAATGGTTATTCCAGATATTGAATCCATATTTATAAATCAATTTCATGGAATTTTCAGTATCTAGTTAGAAATTATACCTGTATTCAAGATAAATAAGCTGGTTTCCAAAGAGAAAATCATCACAAGTACAAAATGTATTAATATCAAAATAAAATATGAAAATGTTTAAAATGACCTAAATTAGTTAAATATTAATTTAATTATCTAATATTACATTTAAAACATTTTCAATGTTATTTATTATTATGAATTATTTTAAAAATGCAGTTTTAAAGAAAAATGGATATATTCATTATTCTATAAAAAAAAGAAACTTTTTAGAAAAATATAAATCATATCCCAAAGATATTTCCCAATAGATGATATAAAAATTTTATTTAATTATAAAAAATTATGTTTTTAAAATGGGAAAAGATCAATTTTTTAAAAGAAATTCATGCACGACTAAACTATCTTTTATTAAAATACATTTTACAAAAAAACATTTCCTTTTCATTTAAATGATTTTTATTTCAGTTATAATTAATATATAACAACAATATCAATAATTTTTTTTACTAATATTCATTCCATATAATTTAATATATATTTTATAATTGAATATTATATTACAGTTCATTTATTCTCTTTGTTTTCATCTCCACATTAAATCAAAGATAATAAATTTAATGATATATATTTTTTTGGATGTTTAATCTCACTTTTTCATGTCTCATAAACCAGTTAATAATATATAATTACATTAAAATAATGTTTTTATAGTTATGGGGTGAGAATAACCATATAAGGGAATAATTATTCATTTAAATTATCCAATAAATTTATTTATAACCAAATCAAAGCATGAAAAACATTTGTTACACTATGATTTTAAAAACATGATTCTCAATGAAATTCATTTCTATCAAACTGTTCGCTTATTATTAACAATAAATAATAAATTTTATACTCAAATATGATTCAATTAATTATTATTAAACTCATCATTCAAAAATAAAACTCATATTAATATATTTTTTTTCCATAATATAAGTGAAATGCATATTATACTACGAACCCATAATAATGATTAATGAATCTCTCTTTTATTTATCATATCATTCCAAACATAAAAATATATATGAAATATATATTTTTAATTCAGGATGTATCTCTATCATAGAGTAGAATATATAGATAACCATTTTAAATGGTTCATTTCACCAAACCATATGTTTGGAAGGTGTTTTTGAGTTATTTCATCCTATGATGAGAACATTCACATATATAGAATGAATAATTACTCATGTATAAAAATATTGTCACATAGTTCCATATATTTTTGTACTCCAATATTATTCATTATGTTAAATTATTTACACATTTTTATTTATTGAGAACTTATTACGAAGATCTTCTAAAAAATTTGAATATAAGAAAATGATGATAAATTGGGACTCTTGTTGTCTCTTGAGGTGATAGATTTATCAATTTGATTACTATATTCTCTTATGGTATAAGTATGTTTATTTTATATTTAAATTAAACTAGTTTAAAATTCTGTTATTAAATTAATTTTTAAATCTCCAATAATATGATACCTTACCTATTAAATTACTAAACACATAAAATCTCCCAAACACACACAATATCTCAACGGAAACCCCCATTGATAACCCACTCCTAGTGATATGGAATTTATAAACATTAAATATTAAGATTGAATACCACAATCAAGTGTTGATATATTAATACAATATATTTAATCCCCCCAAACATAGCCTTACATATATTGATCTCTTGGGTATAGAAGGATCTTTATATATCCGAACTGTGATAACCTATAAGAATAGACGAACATTTTAAATTCAATGGTAAAGAAAAACTTCATGTTTTTATATACAAAAATACTTCTATATAAATCCAATTAAGTGATAAATTAATAAAAAATTTGATAATAATTTATTCATTTTTGGGGGAGTTTTCCATTGATTGACCACTAACGACATAGTTTGTTATCACTAGAAATACTAAAAAAAATAGAATAAATTAAAAATGCAGTAGTTATAGCTTCCCAATTAGTGGATCAATAGTTATGCCGCCTTTTATTGAACAATAATTAATTTTATAGAAGATGAAATGTTATAGTGGGATCAAAGAATTCATCAGTTACTTCATCTCCCACATGTGTATCTGGTTTTCTATATTCTATCTGGATTATGTAACATTATTTCAAAATAACTGTATATTTTAATATACATATCACATCATTCAAAATAGTTTCAGTGTATCTTGATTGAGGTTCTAAATTCTATCCAGGTATCTCAATTTCAAATATTCTCATCCATAATGATAATTCCAACAACATTATCTAATTTTATCTTTATGAATGAAGAGAGAAAAGAATCATGGGATCATTATTTCTTAACATTGGAGTACTGGGGAAATTTTAAGTGTTATTTGGTCAAAAATAAATTAAAATTTAATAATTTAATAATTTTAATCCTCTTATATAGGAAAATTTATTAGTTTCAATGTTATACATGTAGCAGATGTCACATTTAGTCGCTAGGAAAAAAATATATATGAAAATAAGTCATATCACATGTAGACTATAAATAATCTTATACTCATTAATATATTTTTATAGTTGTTATTACTATGTAGTTTTTAATATTATATGTGGAGAAAAGTATTATGGCTTCAAAAATCAGAAAACATTAATTTTTTATGTGGCCCAAGATAATTTTTACATAGTCTTTGGATTTATTATAATTTAATTATATTATAAAATGTATGGGGGAATTTAATATTCACTGTGATTGTCTAAAATATATAAAAAAAGTAAACAATCAATACTATAAAATTATATATGAAATTAGTATGATGGATATAAGTTATACAATAATATTGTGATATCCTATTATGAATAAGAACATCATATCTGGGCTATAGTTATCTTATAAAAATGGTTTCAACTCATATATTACCTAAATTTTATCTCTCCAAAAACATATATATACTAAGGTATGTTATACTCATTTTGAGAATAGATTTATATGAATATTATTGATTTTAAATTTTCATAACTACAAATAATTAAAATAAATTATAATGTCCACATTTTAAAATTGTAAATAAAAATAAAAAAATCCTTAAAACTTTAAGTTAAAATTCATTAAAATATTTAGTCATCGAATTAAAAGAAAATATTAATTTGTGGATATCAAATTAATTCTAACATTCAAAAATAAAACTGATGAGTTGTGAAATTTTAAAATTAAATTATATATTTACGAAACTTAAACAAATTGGTTAATTTCCCATGTTTTAAATTAATTTTTGGGATTATATCCAACGAATAATAGAACTAAATTTTTTAATTTGTAGATAACATTACTCCCCAAGATATTCACTATTACACTCTCAATATATATAAGGAATTCAACCTAATAAAAATAATTATTATACCTAGTTATAAAATCATAAATGAATGATGATGAAAAAAACATGGATTCATTCACTGTTATTATTTTCCTTCCTCCTTATTGAATTTAACTCTGTACACCTTTTTTTAATCATTTTTTACCAATAAATCATACCCAGGTATCTACATGTGACACCAAAATTGGTAATTTTCTATCATATGTCTAGAAATATATGAAAATATACATATTCACATTCCTAAAGTTCATAGTATCCACCACAATGTTCCAATGTATGGTTGTTATCTACAAATATAATATATGGAGATAATCAAGAAGATAGCTAATATATTTTTAGGATATTTATAGTTTGTTAGGATTATATGTCTAAAATTTATTGGTAGAATAATTGTTTTTAATTTTTAATAAATATAAATTATTAAAACTTATCATGTGTAAAAAAATGAGTGTAACTCCCTCATCACCTCGAATGATATCGCACGTCCCAATCACTCTCACATTTGTTATTTATGTCTTTATGACAACCATGTTGTGTATATTATTGATTAAAACATAAAAAATTTATCATTTATCATTTTTTATATAATTTTATTTCATTTTTTCAATTTAATTTTTGACATGTACCAAAAATAATTTAAAAAATAATTAATGGGAGAATATGATGATAACATGTATTAAATAATTATTAATTATGAAATTTGAACCACATACTATAAAATTTGTTATTACCCTTTCACTCAACTAGAAATAGTTGACTTTTCATAATGATTATTGTAAAAAATCCATTTTCCCAAAACATAGAAAATTTGATAATGAATTTTCAAAATTGATGTGTAGTAATGGATAAATATATCCCATATTGTGTATTTAATATTAGTTCTTAAATGATTTATAAATGTTATGAATGGTCAAATTTTCTAAAGGCCAAAAAATATAGGTTAATTTTACAAATAGATTATCAATGAATGGTCCCCTCTATCATGATGATAAACAATTGAATTATATGGGTTTAAAATGAATCTAGAATTTTTATAGTATCATTATATGACATATTCCTCTCATGAAAGGGATTATAATTAATAATATGCAAGAAAAGAATCATAATATCTGTAATACAATTTTATGGACCCCAACATAAAACATTATATAATTTTTAATTAAATGAATAATACACATTGAGGATCTATTTAGGTTTAGAGTTTTAGAGAATTAGGCCACAACTATTACATATCAACTTGAAAATTACATGTAGACACTACTACTCAGTATCCCTTTTTTAAATAAATACTCTTAAAAGGAAACATGTCTACATCCATGTTATAGACAGCCTGACTTTTCCTTCATCCCAACCATGACCCTATTCCACTTTATGTCCTATGAAAAATATTTCAAAAATGTGGGATCAACAAAAAATCTCAGCAAGGTTTATAAAATAAGGAAATAAAAACATTATCCCATCAATATATATAATTCTATGAAACCATACATTTAAATCATAACATAGCTTATGAAATCATAAGATCAATGAATAACATACAGAAATCATAAATCATAAAGGTAACATGAGGTATACAAAACATACATACATTTTAGATATCACAGCTACATAAGGAGTTACGTTGAAATACCCATCATATAATATTCCCTAATACCTTAAAAGAAACATTAACGTTTACTTGTATCACGTTACCCAATACATTGGAAAGATATATGGGGCTCACCGACCCTAGGTTTATCACCAAACCACCTGTACACTTAACAATGACTAGTAACCATAACATAATCTTTACACATAACCCAAGAAGAGAGTAAAGATAACATTTTTACATTCCAATCAAAATATATCATTTCAAGATATTGAAATAAAAAATTATTTATCAAACCATTTTCAAAAGCATTTGAAATATTTCATATATAGATTTTTTAATCAAGTTGTCCCATACCAGTATTACACTTATAATTGAATAATCATTTGAAAACATTAATGTCCATATAAATATATCTTAGAAAAAAATTGAATACTTTGACATTAAAGAATTATATTTAGATGAATAAATCTATATCACATTTTATCCTATATTTCAGCTAAAGGGATTTTAACAAAATGATAGATTCTTTAAGACAAATAATTGAGGAATAACATTTAAATAGAAATCTATAATATCATGATAATAAAGGGATTCATGATATAATAATACAAAGGATATTACAGAAACCATATAAGAGTGAATTGGTGCATAACAACAATGAAGTCTCGATGGAATGTAAATTGAGATGAAATCCATTAAAAAGTGTATCCTTAAATTAAAGATAAATCAATTACATAATTATTTGTGAAAAATATAAATACAATAAATATGGTTGGATATTCACTATTAAACAATAATATTTCATACACACATATTCATATCAAAACATAATCAACAAGTATAAGTTCATCCCCAAGGAATTGAAATTGGGTTAAGAAGATCTATTATAGAAATTCGACATCCTATGAACATAAATTTTAAATTAAGAAAATGATTAGATGAGATAAAGAAGATTATCTCATCAATTGGACATAAAATTTACTGAAATAAGGATATGTAAGATCATAATCCCACATAAGAAGATCAAAATTAAAAGACATAGCCAAATGAAATCTTTTAATAAGAGGAGAGTGAATGGTTCCCTTACCGATTGGTAACATAAAAAACATAAACTCCAAAAAGTAGGATCATACAATTAATAAGTAAATAATTATAAAATAAATTATATTACACATATAATAAAATCATGGGCTGTACATACACCATTCAAAAAGAAAAAAGTTTCTGATATAGCATGAATCTCAATTGAATAAAAAGTGAGAGGAAAGCCCCTTACCATGTTATAATAAGTCATGTCATATGAATAAAATTTAATAACCCACAAATGAATCACATAATACCATGAGTGACAATATAAATCAAATACCATTACATAATACACAACATGATAAGTGGTGAAAATATAAATCTACAGAAACTAAAAGTGATATAAGAAACCTCTTACTTTGTGTCAGACTTGAATAGAACATTATTTAATATCCTAAATAATAAACTAAAGATAATTTCTACTTTCATAAAAACCTTTTTATTTTTTGTTATTCCATTTATATCAAATATTTTTGTGATTTAAAAAATAGTTAATTTTTTCGTTCATATTGGACTTTTTGTGGATGTTCGGAACTTGAGTTAAAAACGAACTTGTTATAATTATAAATTGTCAATGTGGTCAAAATTAAATTATCTCAAGAATTATATTAATGATTTTGAAATCATATATATCATATATATATATAATATATATATATGTATTTATAATAGTACATGTCATTTGGAGTTATGAAATGAAATGCACCGGTCATGGATACAGTGAGTCATACGTACGCATGAACACTACTTTCATATTTATTTCATATTTAATGGAATGAAAAAGTAATGATAAATAGTTATATTATAATAATAGTATATGATCATATATAATTTAAATATATCCATCTTTATACATTCCACATGTGGTATGAAAGAGTCATATCACTTTGAGGGGGTGGTAGTTCACAGATCCTCATATGAAATTATCTCATTTACCCATTATGGAAACAATAGAGGTATGATAGAAATAAAAAATAAAGTAGCATAGAAACAATATAAATAAAATATAAATAACATGTAAATATATTTCTATACTAATGGTCACCATTAGACGTTGTAGGTTATAATTGAACGATCATAGTTTCGTGAGGCAGTAGTTCGCTATCCACAGAAACAGTATGTTCTTTAACCATATGATGGTGGTGTGTGTAATTTTATTTCTAATCCTTTTAATAAAAAAAACTATTATATTGAGTATTTTTTTAATAAAATAAAGGTATATAATGTTCTTATTGGGTTTTACATGTAAAATAAATTAAAATAACTTAAGTGAAGACATTTCCTATAAATCGGGTATCTCCCTTTGGTTTGAACCAAAAGGTATAATTGAATTTCCTTCTACCTAGGACAAGGCTTATAGGAAGAGTAGAGGGATGTTAGGATCATAATTAGGAATATTTTGTGTGATCAATGTGGCTTGATAGTGTGAGGAATTGGTTAAAAGTGGTGGCTTTTTATAAGGGGGAGGAGGGGATCTTTATGAATGTTCAAAAATATAATATTATTATATAATGATATTCTATTTATAAAGGTAAAAAACATATTAAATTTTAAGATAAGACGACTCATGTTCGAAATAAAATCATAAAATAAAAATTATACATGTTTTGGATATTATTTTATTCATTATAATATTATTTATTTAAGTCATTCATTAATTAGGTAAACACTGCATCATTATTGTGTCATAAATATTTTTATTTATTTATGTCTAAAAATTATAAAAAAATGTCGTGATGTATGAAATATTTTTATCTTTATAATGAATATTTATAGTCGAATATATAAATTATATATCCTAATGTAAGAATTTATTTACTAAAAGATATATGTTTAAGTCATTTTTTTCTTTACTTTAAATTAATTCATGTAAATTGTCTTTATCTCCCCCATGTGGCTCCATGGGGTCCCTAAAACATCCCAAGGATGCCCATGGTCAGAAAAGTGTCAACCAATAGGCTTAGGACACCTGTTAGGGAAATTTCATATTATTATAATAATATTTTGTAACACTTATTTAATAGATTTACCCTTTATCCATAGTAAATAAAAATTGTATTGTAGTAAATATTAAAAATATATAAAAATAAAATTTTCCTATTTACACAATTTTTACCTAAAGATTCCAAATATCGAATATATTTTCCCAAATTAAAAACAAAAATGTGCAATAAATTATTTTAAAATTATGTTCGACTGTCAAAACTAAAACGTGTATTTAAGAAATAATAACTCTCAAAAGATTGACACTTTTTTATGTCCAATTTCAATGTGAAATTACTTATAATGACCAGAATATGAATAAATTGTAAAAATATAAGCTGATTAAACATTAAAACCATTTATAATGATTATTTATCCTTATAATTATATTATATTAAAAGGTATTATTGAATTAAAATACATTATTTTACATTTTTCATAAAAAATAATTTTATCAGAAAAATAACTAAATTTTATCCAATGTAAATAATTATTTCTTGATTCTAAATAATAATATTATTTTTACAAATATAACATATAAAAGTAATGAAAACTATATTTAATGAGGGTTCTCCATCAAAAGGCGGTAAATCATCCTGTTACAGAGTATTAGAGTATTTATCCTTAAAATATTATTTTTTTCTTATTTTATGCCTCTAATATTTATTCGATAAATGTAAAAATGCTAAAAAATGGGTATATTCATATTTTAGTCAGTTCTGTCAATTCCCACCAATACAACGGCTAGGAACTAACTACCATTTAAAATAATATTATATTATTATTTATCAGTATGACTCTACATTGTGTGCAACATAAGATTTCGAAGAATCTCATTGTTGCGTATCGGGAATTCCTTCGAACATAGAATCCCATTTAAAGTAAAATAAATATTTAAATCAAAATTTTAATAAATATAAAAATTTTATATTCTTTATTTACCTGTGTTATTACATCCTTCCCCCCTTTTGGGAATTGTGTCCTCACAATTATAAAATTGGGATTGGAAATTTAATTATAAGTCTGACATTAAAAAACGAGTGAATAAAAATATCACATTAAAATAAATAAAGATAAATACAATGGTCCCTCAAGATACATATAAGGCCCTAGCCTTAAACCTTACTTAATATTTAATTAAATTAATATTTCACATTGAGAATCTTTTCAGGTTTAGAGTTTTAGAGAATTAGGACATAACTATTACATCTCAAAATATTATAATGTTGAAACTTCTACTAAGTTTCCATAAAATAAAAACTCTTAAAAATAAACATGTCTAGTTCCATGGTTTAGGTAGCATGATTTTCCCTTGATCCCATCCTTGACCCTATTCCATGTTAATTCCTGTGAAAAACATTTCAAAAACTTCGGATGAGTATAAAAAGATCAGTAAGGGATACACAAAGAATGAAAACTGTTAGTTTTTCAAAACAACAAGTAAACCATGTATACATTATCAAAGTAATAATTTTCACCTTTTCGAAGTCGAAAAAAAACTCTTCACTGAATAAAAGTTCATTACATACCCTTCTATAACCAAAATATTACCATAAAACCCATATAAAGATCACATAACATATAAAGTTAACATGGGACATAAACATACTTAAGTGGAATAAACATAAGGTTGACGTCCACAGATATCACTTAATGGAATAGCCATTCGGCCAACATCCATACATACTTAATTGAATAGCTATATGGCCGACTTCCATACCCAATGTATTAGAGGTTATAACGTAACCACACGTCCTGGTATTCATGACACCACCCATCATATGGATTATCACGTAACAACCCGTAACATGTCCAAGTACCATTATAAAATTATAACACATAAAACCAACATAAAGGAATGATAACATTTCCACATTTCTATCACAATATATCATTTAAACAAATCGACATAATAGACTCCTTTATCAAAACCATTTTCAATACAAAAATACAAAACTAGAATATGGTATTTACATTATTTTAAAAAACATTACAGCTTGTTGAGGAAGACAAAGACCAAATAATACTCGCGGCGGCAGAGAAGTCGTTGTCGCCGCATATGTACGAAAAAAAATTCCCTTTTCTTATTTAGTAAAACTCTTCGTATAAAAAGATTCCTTTTGAATAAACCTAAAAGTCAAAGGGTTTTATACACCGTATTAAATAAATTGGTGTATAAAACAAAAATGTGCCTCAATGAAAGGAGATTGAGACAAAGTCCCTTACAAAGACGGTATCCATGGTTTAAGGATAAATCAATTAAATAATTATGTGTGACCAATGAATACACCAAATATAAGTGGATATTAAGTGTAAAATAATCAAAGGTCATTCACAAATATTAAAAGGATGACATATTCAATAACTACATGTTGAACGTAATGAAATCTAAATTGGGTTAAGAAGTTCCCTTGACAGCCTAACGGTGTCACATCAAAATGAGTTGATGAGAGATAAAAAGTGTATCTCATCACTTTGACATAAAATTTACATCAATAAGGATATATGAGAACATATCTCAACATAAAAATATGTAAATTAAATGACCCAACAAAAGAAGTCTTTTAAAAAAAGGAGGGTGAAAGGTTCCCTTACTGACTTGGGTATCTTTCAAAACATACACCCCATGAAAGAAGGAAAATACATCATTGATGTAAATACTCATAAAAGAAATTATATTACACAAAGAGTAGAATAATGGGCAGTACATACACCACTCAAAGGAAATTGTGTCAAATGTAGCATAAATCTCACGAGAATAAATTTGAGATGAAAAATCCCTTACGAAAACTCGGCAGCCTAACGATGCCACATAAAACTTACAAATATGGATTGATGAGATCAAATAGGGTATCTCATCATATTAACATAATGTTTATAAAAAGAGGAATATAAAAGAACATCCCCCAACATAACAAATAGAAGCTTAAAATAAGTGACATAAAGGAGAGTACCTAAAAAGAAAGAGAGAGGTTAGATCTCTTACAAAAATTCGACAGCCTAACGGCGCAACTCAAAACTTCCAAAATGGATTGATGAGAGAGAATAGGGTCTCTCATCACATGAACATAAAAATTACAGTAAGAGTAATATAAAATAACATCCCAATAACAATAAATATGAGCTTTAGAAGGAATGACATAAAAGAGTGTACTTAAAAAGGAAAAGAGGAGTAAGATCCCTTACCTCGGGTCCAACTTCACTCGATCGTTCTTTAATCTCCTGAATAATAAACTTGAGTTAATTTATACATCCTTAAGAACATTTTTCATTTTCATTATTCCTTTTATATCACTTATTACCATGTCATAGACATTATGTAATCATTTACGTTAATAATGTTTGTTTTGTCGATAATTGGTTCTTAAGTCGAAAGTGGACTTCTTACAATTACATGTTGTTCGTGTGGCCAAAGGTTCATTGTATCCAGAATTGTATTCATGGTGTATATATCATATATATCATATATATCCAGTATATTCATGCATTTATAATATTAAATAACATATAGAATTATGAAATGAAATGCACCGTTCATGGAGACGGTAACCCGTACGTACGCATGAACACTACTTCCATTTCTTTTTCATATTTAATGGAATTAAAACATAACGATACATAATAGTATTTTAATTACAGTATGGTATCATATATAATATCATTAAATATATCTTTTATATGTACCACATATGGTATTAACGAATCAAATAACTTTGAGGGGGCGGTAGTCCGCACTTCCTTAAATGAAGAAATCGCGTTTACCCATAATGGAAACCATAAATTTTTGCCATAAATGAAAAATAAAGAAACATAAGTAAAACATAGACAGATTAGATATCATATATAAATATTGTGTCATCTTAATTTCCACCTTTGATGGTGTTAGAATAATGTTGAACAATCATCGTTTCGGGAGGCGGAATTTCGCCATCCACGGAAAAAGTATGTTCTTTAACCATTAGATGTAGGTGTGTGTAAGTGTAGCTCAAATAATTCTTATAACAATATCCTAGTAAATTTAAGATATTGGATTTGTTACCAAATAAATTAATAAAAAGGGTTTAGGGGGTTGGAGATGCAAAATATAACAAAAGGACACAAGTGAAGACATTACATTTAAATCAGGTAACTTCCTTTGATTTGAGATCAAAGGCTTCCTTGGAAAGGATTCTGCCCAAAGTGAGGCTTCAAGGAGTTACAGAGGGATGTGGAGAGATGAAATGGGCAGAGGTTGGCCAAGCCAAAGGCTTGAGAGGTGTGGGTAAGGAGGTAGAGGTGGGGGCCATTTATAAGAGGAGAGGAGAGGCACTCTTGGAAAGTAAGCAAATGTTACTTTATTTGAAAATGAGTTTCGGATTTAAAAGGTCCCACATTGATATAATTCGTGGATAAGGTGATAAGGGTTCGAAATCCACTAATCCAATAGGTTTTGGACATGTTTAGGTCGTAGATATTACATTATCATTCAATTTTATTTAAATCGTTAAATAATGAGGTCATCGATGCATCATCATGATGTCATAAATAATTTAATTTATTTATAGTCAAAAATATGACTTGTATAACCCCATATAAAAATTGTTTTAGTAAAACATCTCATGTTTGTGTCATTTTTACATTATCATTAAATAAAAAGGTATTTATGTCATTTTCCAACCAAAGTGGCTCCATGGGGTCCCCAAGTTGACCCAGGGATTTTCTTGGTCGTCCATGACACATCCAATGAGGGTAGGACATGTTTCTAGGTCATTTAATTTTATTAACACATTATTCATACCTTAAACTACACTAATTACCTCTAATCGCGATTAAAAACATAATAAGTTACTATTCACCAAAAAATTATTTTAAACCCATTGAACCACATTTTACTTCTTAATGACAACCATGTATGTCGGATTTTTGAAATTCAAAACACAAAGGTGGAAAATTTTCATTTAAACGGAAAATCAGTTTTTATATGTACCACTTAGTGGTTTTACTATTCATCAAAAATTGAAGTTTTTCAGAAAATTACCAAAAATTCACCTTAAGCTATATTTTATATTCCGAATTCAAAAATGATGTCTATTTAACAAAATTCAAAACATATAAGTTGCATTAATAAATTTAATAATTAATTCCCGCTGTCAAAACAAATAGCGTGTTTTTATTAAACAAAATGTATCAAAAGATTGACACTAGTTTAAGTCCGATTTCAAAGTGAAATTAATTCCATCGACCACTATTGGATTAAATGGTAAAAATATATTATAATTTCACTTTAAAACAAATTAAAATTATAATCTAATCATATAAATAAATTATATTAAAAATAGGTTTTTAATTAATCTTCAACATTGTTCACAATTCATTAAAAATTGAACTTTTTCGGAAAAATACCAAAAATTTACACAAAGTAAATTTTGATGTCTCGATTCTAAAGAAGAATATTATTTTGTCAAATATAACACATTAAATTGTCAAAAAGTGGATTTAAAAGAGTATTGCCATCAAAGGGCGGTTAATCGACCCTTTAAAGAATATTATAATGCTTACGCTTAAAATTGGATTCATTCGCATTTTTAATCCTCTAACATTTACTGTAAAAAGTAAAAATATTTGATAACATATATAATAATTTTGTAGTTAGTTCTGTTAATTCCCACCATTACAACGGCTAGGCATTAACTACCATTTAAAATAATGTTATTTTATTATTAGAGTGCAAAGTGTGATTCCCAAAAAAACTCGTTGTTGCGTATTGGGTACACCATCGAGCATAGAATCTCCTTTAAAGAAATATCAATATTTGATTCACAAATATGGATAAATTTAAATATGTCATATTATTTATTTACCTTGGGTGTTACATCCTTCCCCCCTTTTGGGAATTGCGTCCTCGCAATTTTTAAAATTGATCCTAGAAACATCCTTGAAAGTCCGACATCGGAACAAGAGTCGGTAAAACAATCACTTTTAAATAAAGGAAGATAAGTACAGAGGTCACCCGAGTTAACCCATACTAGGATTCCATGTAGAAAAACATGGACATGGATGAAAAAAAAGGGTCATGTTCTTGAGGGAGAGTGATAGTAAACATGTTTATGAGAAAGTTAACCACAAGAAAATCACAAACTTGTGATTGGTTAAATGGTATTCGATTCCCCAGTAGGAAAAGTTAATAGACAAAATTTTTGTTTCAAGTTACTTTTTATTGAGGAATTTATTCATAAGGAAACATAATCACTTATCATGATGACTTTCACCTTTTATTAGATTCCTTACACAAACTCATATTTTCTCCAAAAGACGAGTATTTAGGAATATTTTTTCACATTAAGAGTACTATAATCATCTTCTGGAGAATCACCTAATCCAAAAAAGATAACTATATATTTCCCATATCTTTATACCTTAACCAAAACCAAAACCAATAAGGTTAGAACAAGGTCAGATAATCCAGAAAAGGATAACCCTTTAAAAAGAAAATATATGCTTAATCTCCAAAATTTGTCCAACAAAACCCAAAGTTCAATGAGGACCATACGATAAACAATTTGTCCATAAAATTCTTCAAAGTAAACCAATCTAAGATTAAAACCCAAATATTTGAAGGATTTAGTCACATATTCTTCCAAGTTAAATCGTAACATTTATCTCCAAACAACATCAGTTGCCCCTAAGGTCTCGTATTTAAAAGTAATTAACCTAATCACATATCCTTCATGATAGGTTAATCATTTTCATAAATAACCCAAAATCAACTTACTATTAATTCCTAAAATCATATAACTAAAAAGAATTAGTCAAACTAACCAGGGACTTCACATAGTCTAGTGGTAGGCGATAAATACCGGTCGCACTTTGGTTGTAGGTTCGATTCCCGTAGCTTTGTCCGACGCGACGGGTAGTCACACGGTCGGCATTTTGTCCTTTTTACAAAACTATATAATTCTCAAATCGTTCCCCAAAAAGAGATAAAATCATCAAAAATAACCATAACATAATTTAACCTCAATTTTATCTCATGTCATTCACTTCCATCATAACATATAGTAACCCATAATTACCTCAATAGTATGGATCATATAATCTATAAGGGCTACCTTTATAATTATTACCTGAACTTCCACATCGATTGGTCATCTCGTACATGATGCATTAAAGATCATACCAAGGTTCAAGTGGTGGATCATGACTCCTTGATAGTTGGTTTAGAACAACCATGAGTTTCCTCATTGAATCCCCCATTTTATCTAGTATCTAAATCATAGAACCTCCACAGTTTCCTTCAAACCTGTTGTCTCTTTGGTTCCTACTAGATCCATCCATTAACTAAAAACAGAAATGTCAGTGTGAGTATATCAACTAAACCATCATGTACTAATGAGGAAGGTAAACACTAAGATACACTTACTCATTCACTTTATCTAAAACTAGGACTCTTTCTGAAATCCTAACCATTGTGGTAATGCCACTTATGCTTAAAGAATACCCTAACCTCTAAAGTTATCTAAACCGACCTTTGATACCAACTATAAGGCCCCAGCCTTAAACCTTAATTAATATTGAATTAATTGAATAATTCACATTGAGGATCTTTTCAGGTTTAGAGTTTTAGAGAATTAGGACATAACTATTACATCTCAAAATATTACAAAGTAGAAACTTCTACTTAGTTTTTCATAAAATAAAAACTCATAAAAAGAAACTTGTCTAGTTCCATGTTTTAGGTAGCATGATTTTCCCATGATCTGATCCTTAACCCCTATTCCACGTTACGTCCTGTGATAAACATTTCAAAAACATGGGATGAGCATAAAAAGCTCAGTAAGGGATACACAAAGAATGAAAACTGTTAGTTTTTCAAAACAACAAGTAAACCATGTATACATTATCAAAGTAATACTTTTCACCTTTTCTAAGTAGAAAAAAAACTCTTCACGGAATTAAAGTTCATTACATACCCTTCTGTAACCAAAAGATTACCATAAAACCCATATAAAGATCACATAACATATAAAGGAAACTTGGGACATAAACATAATTAAGTGTAATAAACATAAGGTCGACTTCCACACATATCACATAATAGAATATCCATTCGGCCAACTTCCATACATACTTAATGGAATAGCCATACGGCCGACTTCCATACCCAATGCATTGGAGGTTATAACATAGCCACCCGTCCGGGTATTCATGGCACCACCCATCATATGTTTTATCACGTAACCACCCGTAAAATGTCCAAGTACCATTATAAAATTATAACACATAAAACCAACATAAAGGAATGATAACATTTCCACATTTCAATCGCAATATATCATTTAAAAAATTGACATAATAGAATCCTTTATCAAAACCATTTTCAATACCAAAATACAAAACCAGTATATGTTAATTACTTTATGTTAAAAAACATTACAGCTAGTTGGGGAAGCCATAGACCAAATAATACTCGCGGCGGCGGAGAAGTCGTTGTCACCACATACGTACGAAAAAAATATTCCCTTTTTTCGTTTAGTAAAACGATTCATATAAAAATATTCCTTTTGAATAAACCTAAAAGTCCAAGGGGTTTATACACCGTATTAAATAAAGTGGTGTATAAAACAAAAATGTGCCTCAATGAAAGGAGATTGAGACAAAGTCCCTTACAAAGACGATATCCATGGTTTAAGGATAAATCAATTACAAAATTATGTGTGACAGAAGAATACACCGAATATAAGTGGATATTATGTGTAAAATAATCAATGGTCATTCACACATATTCAAAGGATGACATATTCAATAACTACATGTTGAACCCAAAGAAATCGAAATTGGGTTAAGAGGTTCCCTGGACAGCCTAATGGCGTCACATCAAAATGAGTTGATGAGAGATAAAAAGTGTATCTCATAACATGGACATAAAATTTACATCAATAAGGATATATGAGAACATATCTCAACATAACAGTATGTAAATTAAAAGACCCAACAAACGAAGTCTTTTAAAAAAAATGAGGGTGTAAGTTTCCCTTACCGACATGGGTATCTTTCAAAACATACACCCCATGAAAGAAGGAAAATACATCATTAATGTAACTACTCATAAATGAATTTATATTACAAAAAGACTAGAATAATGGGAAGTACATACACCACTCAAAGGAAATTGTGGAAAATGTAGCATAAATCTCATGGGAATAAAAGTGAGATGAAAAATCCCTTACGAAAACTCGGCAGCCGAACGACGCCACATAAAACATAAAAATATGGATTGATGAGATCAAATAGGGTATCTCATCATATTAAAATAAAGATTATAGAAAGAGGAATATAAAAGAACATCCCCAAACATAAAAAGTAGAAGATTAAAAGAAGTGACATAAAGGAAAGTACTTAAAAAGAAAGAGAGAGGATAGATCTCTTACGAAAATTCGGTAGCCTAACGGCGCAACTCAAAACTTACAAAATGGATTGATGAGAGAGAATAGGGTCTCTCATCACATGAACATAAAAAATAAAGTAAGAGTAATATAAAAGAACAACCCAATAACAATAAATATTAGCTTTAGAAGTAATGACATAAATGAGTGTCCTTAAAAAGAAAGAGAGGAGTAAGATCCCTTACTTCGGGTCCGACTTCACTCGATCGTTCTTTAATCTCCTGAATAATAAACTTGAGTTAATTTATAATTCCTTAAGAACCTTTTTCATGTTCATTATTCCTTTTATATCACTTATTACCATGTCATAGACATTATGTAGTAATTTAAGTTAATAATGTTTGTTTTGTTGATACTTGGTTCTTAAGTCGAAAGTGGACTTCTATCAATTACATGTTGTTCGTGTGGTCAAAGGTTCATTATATCCAAAATTGTATTAATTATGTATATATCATATATATAATATATATCCAGTATATTCATGCATTTATAATATTACATAACATTTAGAGTTATGAAATGAAATGCATCATTCATGGAGACGGTAAGCCGTACGTACGCATGAACAATACTTCCATTTCTTTTTCATATTTAATGGAATTAAAACATAATGATACATATAGTATTTTAATTACAGTATGGTATCATATATAATATCATTAAATATATCCTTTATACGTACCACATATGGTATTAACGAATTAAATCACTTTGAGGGGGCGGTAGTCCGCACTTCCTTAAATGAAGATATCGCGTTTACCCATAATGGAAACCATAAAGGTATGCCATAAATGAAAAATAAATAAGAATAAGTAAAACATAAAAATATTAGATATCATAAATAAATATAGTGTCATCTTAATGTCCACCTTTGAAGTTGTTAGAAGAATGTTGAACAATCATCGTTTCGGGAGGCAGAATTTCGCCATCCACGGAAAAAGTATGTTCTTTAACCATTAGATGTAGGTGTGTGTAAGTTTAGATCGAATACTTATTATAAAAACATCCTAGTATATTTAAGATACTGGATTTGTTACCAAATAAATTAATAAAAAGTGTTTAGGGGGTTGGAGAAGCAAAATAAAACAAAAGGACACAGGTGAGGACATTACCTTTAAATCAGGTAACTTCCATTGATTTGATCTCAAAGGCTTCCTTGGAAAGGATTCTTACCAAATTGAGGCTTCAAGGAGTTATAAAGGGATGTGGAGAGATGAAATGGGCAGAGGTTGGCCGAGCCAAAGGCTTGAGAGGTGTGGGTACGGAGGTAGAGGAGGGGGCCTTTTATAAGAGGAGAGGAGGGGCACTCTTGGAAAGTAAGCAAATGTTACTTTATTTGAAAATTAGTTTCGGATTTAAAAGGTCCCACATTGATGTAATTCGTGGATAAGGTGATAACGGTTCGAAATACACCCATCCAATAGGTTTTGGACATGTTTAGTCTTATATATTACATTATCTTTCCATTTTATTTAAATCGTTAAATAATGAGGTCATCGATGCATCATCATGATGTCATAAATAATTTAATTTATTTAAAGTCTAAAAATTATAAACAAAATACTATGATGTATTAAATCTTTTTAGATTTCCAATTACTATTTTTAGTCAAAAATATGACTTGTATAACCCCATGTAAAAATTCTTTTAGTAAAACATCTCATGTTTGTGTCATTTTTACTTTATAATTAAATAGAAAGGTATTTATGTCATTTTCCAACCAAAGTGGCTCCATGGGGTCCCCAAGATTACCCATGGATTTTCATGGTCGTCCATGACACATAAAATGAGGGTAAGACATGTGTCTAGGTCATTTCATTTTATTAACACATTATTCATACCTTAAACTACACTAATTACCTCTAATCACGATTAACAACTTAATAAGGTACTATTCACCAAAAAAATTATTTTAATCCCATTGAACCACATTTGAATTCTTATTGACAACCATGTATATAGGATTTTTTAAATTCAAAACACAAAGGTGGAAAATTTTCATTTGAACGGAAAATCTGTTTTTATAAGTACCACTTAGTGGTTTCACTATTCATCAAAATTGAAGTTTTTCAGAAAATTACCAAAAATTCACCTTAAGCTATATTTGATATTCCGAATTAAAAAATGATTTCTATTTAACAAAATTCAAAACATATAAGTTTCATTAATAAATTTAATAATTAATTCCCACTGTCAAAAAAAAGCGTGTTTTTATGAAACAAAATGTTTCAAAAGATTGACACTAGTTTAAGTCCGATTTCAAAGTGAAATTAATTCCATCGACCACTATTGGATTAAATGGTAAAAATATATTATAATTTCACTTTAAAAACAATTAAACATATAATCTAATCATATAAATAAATTAGATTAAAAAGAGGTTTGAATTAAAATACAACATTTTTCTATATTCATTAAAAATTGAACTTTTTCAGAAAAAATCCAAAAATTTACACAAAGTGAATTTTGATGTCCCGATTATAATGAAGAATATTATTTTGTCAAATATAACACAATAAATTGTCAAAAAGTGGATTTAATAGAGGTTCTCCATCAAAAGGCGGTTAATCGACCCTTTAAAGAATATTAGAATGTTTACGCTTAAAATTGGATTCATTCGCATTTTTAATCCTCTAACATTTACTGTGAAAAGTAAAAATATTTGAAAACATATATAATCATTTTGTAGTTAGTTCTGTTCATTCCCTCCATTACAACAGTGAGGCATTAACTACCATTTAAAATAATATTATTTTATTATTTGAGTGCAACGTATGATTCCCAAGAAACTTGTTGTTGCGTATTGGGTATGCCATCTAGCATAGAATACCCTTTAAAGTAATATTAATATTTCATTCACAAATATGGTTAAATATAATTATGTCATATTCTTTATTTACTTGGGGTGTTACATCCTTCTCGCCTTTTGGGAATTGCGTCCTCGCAATTTTTAAAATTTAGCCTGGAAACATCCTTGAAAGTCCCACATAGGAACAAGAGTCGGTAAAACAATCACTTTAAAATAAAGGAAGATATGTACAGAGGTCACCTGAGTTAACCCATACTAGGATTCCATGTAGAAAAACATGTACATGGAAGAAAAATCAAAGGTTCATGTTCTTGAGGGAGAGTGATAGTAAACATGTTTAGGAGAAAGTTAACCACAAGAAAATCACAAACTTGTGATGGGTTAAATGGTATTAGATTCCCCAGTAGGAAAAGATAATAGAAAACATTTTTGTTTCAAGTTACTTTTTATTGAGAAATTTATTCATAAGGATACATAATCACTTATCCTTATGACTTTCACCTTTTATTAGATTCCTTACACAAACTCAAATTTTCTCCAAAAGATGAGTATTTTGGAAGATTTGTTCACATTAAGAGTACTATAATCAACTTCTGGAGAATCACCTAATCCAAAAAAGATAACTATATATTTACCATATATTTAGACCTTAACCAAAACCAAAACCAATAAGGTTAGTACATGGTCAGATAATCTGGAAAAGGATAACCCTTTAAAAAGAAAATCTATGCTTAATCTCCAAAATTTGTCCAACAAAACCCAAAGTTCAATGAGGACCATCCGATAAACAATTTGTCCATAAAATTCTTCAAAGTAAACCAATCTAAGATTGAAACAGAATTATTTTAAGGATTTAGTCACATATTCTTCCAAGATAAATCATAACATTTATCTCCAAACAACATCAGTTGCTCCTAAAGTCTCGTATTGAAAAGTAATTAACCTAATCACATAAACTCTGTGATAGGTTAATCATTTTCATAAATAACCCAAAATCAACTTACTATTAATTCATAAAATCATATAACTAAAAAGAATAAGTCTAAATAACCAGGGACTTCACGTAGTCCAGTGGTAGGCGATAAATACCAGTCGCACTTTGGTTGTGGGTTCGATTCCCGCAGCTTTGTCCGACGCGACGAGTAGTCACACGGTTTGCATGTTGTCCTTTTCCCAAAACTATATAATTATCAAATAATTCCCCAAAAAGAGATAAAATCATCAAAAATAACCATAACATAATTTAACCTCAATTTTATCTCATGCCTTTCACTTCCATCATAACATATAGTAATCCATAATTACCTCAAAAGTAAGGATCATATAAACTCTAATGGTTACCTTTATAATTATTACATGAACTTCCACATCGATTGGTCATCTCAAACATGATTCATTAAAGATCATACCAAGTTTCAAGTGGTTGATCATGACTCCTTGATAGTTGGCTTAGAACAACCACAAGTTTCCTCATTGAATCCCCCATTTTATCTAGTATCTTAATCATAGAACCGCCACAGTTTCCTTCAAACCTGTTGTCTCTTTGGTTCCTTCTAGATCAATCCATTCACTAAAAATAGAAATGTTAGTGTGAGTATATCAACAAAACCATCATGTACTAATGAGGAAGGTTAACACTAAGATACACTTACTCATTCACTTTATCTAAAACTAGTACTCTTTCTGAAGTCCTATCCATTATGGTAATTCCACTTATGCTTAAAAAATACCCTAAACTCTACAGTTATCTAAACTGACCTTTGATACCAACTATAAGGCCCCGGCCTTAAACCTTAATTAATATTGAATTAAATGAATAATTCACATTGAGTATCTTTTCAGGTTTAGAGTTTTATAGAATTAGGACATAACTATTACATCTCAAAAGATTACAAAGTAGAAACTTCTACTAAGTTTCCATAAAATAAAAACTCTTAAAAAGAAACTTGTCTAGTTCCATGTTTTAGGTAGCCTGATTTTCCCATGATCCCATCCTTAACCCTATTCCACGTTAAGTCCTGTGAAAAAAAAATTCAAAATCTTGGGATGAGCATAAAAAGCTCAGTAAGAGACACACAATGAATGAAAGCTGTTAGTTTTTCAAAACAACAATTAAACCATGTATACTTTATCGAAATAATACTTTTCACCTTTTCGAAGTAGAAAAAAAAACTCTTCACTGAATAAAAGTTCATTACTTACCCTTCTGTAACCAAAAGATTACCATAAAATCCATATAAATATCACATAACATATAAAGGTAACTTGGGACATAAACATACTTAAGTGGAATAACCATAAGGTCAACTTCCACACATATCACTTAATGGAATAGCCATTCGGCCAACTTCCATACATACTTAATAGAATATCCATACAACCGACTTCCATACCCAATGCATTGGAGGTTATAACGTAACCACCCATCCTGGTATTCACGGCACCACCCGTCATATGGTTTATCACGTAACCACCCGTAATATGTCCAAGTACCCTTATAAAATTATAACACATAAAACCAACATAAAGGAATGATAACATTTCCACATTTCAATAAAAATATATCATTTAAACAAATTGACATAATATAATCCTTTATCAAAACCATTTTCAATAACAAAATACAAAAAAAGTATATGGTATTTACATTATTTTAAAAAACATTACGGCTTGTTGAGGAAGCCAAAGACCAAATAATACTCGCAGCGGCGGAGAAGTCATTGTCGCCGCATACGTACGAAAAAAACATTCCCTTTTGTCGTTTAGTAAAACGCTTCGTATAAAAAGATTCCTTTTGAATAAACCTAAAAGTCAAAGGGTTTTATACACCGTATTAAATGAAGTGGTGTATAAAACAAAAATGTGCCTCAATTAAAGGAGATTGAGACAAAGTCCCTTACAAAGACGGTATCGATGGTTTAAGGATAAATCAATTACAAAATTATGTGTGTCAAATGAATACACCAAAAGTAACACCCCAAGCTTCCATGATACGCTTCTCATTCAATAATGCAATAGCTTGCATTGTACGCAACTTCGAGTTCTAAAACACCGCGACTAATCAAAGTAGCCGTTATGAATAGTAATAACCACTTTTTAAAATTATAGAAATTGTATATTTCAAAATGGACTTCATTTTTGGATTCGGAATATCGAAATTAGCCTATGTTGAATTTTTGGTATTTTTCTAAGAACTTCTAATTTTTTTTGAATAGTGAAAAATACTTAAAACAACTTTTTTAATCAAAATAATATATAGTGATAAATTATACTATTTAGTGGTTTTAAAGTATAATTAGAATATATTTTTACCATTTTATCCAATGGTGGTCATTAGAATTAATTTAACATTGAAATTGGACATAAACAATTGCCAATCTTTTGATATAAATTGTTTCTTAAAAACACGCTATTTGTTGTGACAGCGGGAATTAATTATAAAATTAATTAAAGCAACTTATATGTTTGGAATTTTTTAAAATAGACATCATTTTTGAATTCGGAATATCAATTATAGATTAGGGTAATATTTTGGCATTGTTCTGAAAAACTTCAATTTTTGATGAATAGTGAAACCACTAAGTAGTAGTTAAATAACTGATTTTTTGTTTAAATGAAATATTACCACTTCTGTGATTTGATTTTCAAAAATCCAACATACATGGTTGTCATTAAGAAGTAAAATGTGGTTCAATGAGATTAAAATAATTTTTTGGTGAATAGTAACTTTTAAGTTCTTAATCGCGATTAGAGGTAATTAGTGAAGTTTAAGGTACAAACAATGTTTTAATAATATGATATGAGCTTGACACTTGTCCTACTCCTATTGTATGAGTCATGGCCGACCAAGAAAACCCATGGGTAAACATGGGGACCCCATGGAGCCACTTTAGTTGGAAAATGACATTAATATATATTTATTTAATGTTAAAATTTAATTGACACAAACATGAGTTGTTTTACTAAAATAGTTTTTAAGTGGATTTACACAAGTCCAAATTTTGATTATAAATATTCATTATAAAGATAAAAAGATTTCCTACATCATAGTATTTTTTTTATAATTTTTAGACATTAGATAAATTAAATTATTTATGACATCATGATGATGCAGCGATGACCTCATTATTTAACGATTTAAATAAAATGGGAAGATAATGCAAAATCCAAGGCATAAACCTGTCCAAAGCCAATTGGATGAGGAGATTTCGAACACTTATCACCTTAGCCTCAAATTATATAAGTGTGGGACCTTTATAATCCGAAAAGCATTGTGAAATAATGTAACATTTCAATCTTTCCAAAAGTGCCCCTCCTCTCCACTTATAAAAGGCCCCCACCTCTCCCACCTCATTTACACTTTCAAGCCATTTGGCTCGGCCAAGCTACGCCCAAATACTCTCCCAACTTCCCCCTCTTACTCCTATAAGCCTTACTTTGGGCAGAACTCTTCCCAAGGAAGCCTTTGGCTCAAATCAAAAAGAGTTACCCAATTTTGAGGTAATGTCTTCTCTAATGTTGTTTTGTTTTGTTTTTCTTCTCCAACCCCATAAATTCTTTTTATTCATTTATTTTGTAACATCACCAGTATCCTCAATATAATAGGATGTTGTTATAAAAAGGATTCGAGCTACAATTACACACACCTACATCTAATGGTTAAAGAACATACGGTTTCTGTGGATGGAGAATTTCTGCCTCACGAAACGATGATTGTTCAACACACATATAACACCTTCAAAGGTGGCCATTAAGATGTAACTATTTTTATATATGATATATAATATGTTTATGTTTTACTTATGCTTCTGTATTTCTCATTTATGTCATACTTTATGATTTCCATTATGGGTAAAACGCGATAATTTCATTTTAGGAAGTGCGGACTACCGCCCCCTCAAAGTGATTTGAATCGTTAATGCCATATGTGGGATGTATAAAGGATGAAGTAAATGGTATTATACACTATATTATACTGGAATTATATTATACATTTATATCATTATGATTTTGTTCCATTAAATATGAAATTGAAATGAAAGTAGCATTCATGCGTACGTACGGCTTACCGTCTCCATGAACAGTGCATTTCATTTCTTACCTCTAAATGTTACGTAATATTATAAATGAATGTATATACTGGATATATAATATATATAGGATATCTAAATCATGAATATAATTCTGGAGATAATGGATATTCTACCACATAAACAACTTGTAATTATAAGAAGTTTATTGTTGACTCAAGTACCAAAGATCGGCAAAACAACCGTTATTAACTTAAATAATTACATAATGTTCATATCATTGTAATAAGTGATATAATAAGGATAATGAAATTGAAAATGGTTATTAATAAGGTATATATTAACTCTAGTTTATTATTCAGGAGGTTAAAGAACGGTTGAGTCAAGTCAGACACAAGGTAAGAGAATTTCTTAACCCAACTTCCATTCTTTGGGTTAATCTCCTACTTTCAAATTATGTCATGATATTATTATGTCCTATTTTGTATTTTTACATTATTTATGTGTACCTATAGTGAATACACATAACAGATCTATCTTATTTTAAAAATGATCTTCTTAAGGACTTCGTCTCAATCTCCTTTCATTGAGGCATATTTGGTTTTATACACAATTTTCTTTTATTCGGTGTATAAACCCCTTTGACTTTTACGTTTATTCAAAAGGAATATTTTTATACGAATCGTTTTACTAAACGACAAAAGGGAATGTTTTTCTTTCCGTACTTATGCGGCGACAACGACTTCTCCGCCGCCGTGACCATTATTTGAGTTTCGGCTTCCCCTACAAGCCATCATTTTTTTAATGAAAAATAAATACAAAGTTGTAACTTTCTTCTATTTTGGTATTGAAAATGGTTTTGAAAGCGTTTTTATTATATCAATGTGTTGTATTGATATCTTGTGATTGAAATGTGGAAATGTTATGTTTCCCTTATGCATGTTTTATATGATACGATTATGTTATGGTTTATGATATGTTTAAACCTATTCATATGAGGAATGTATTGGACGTAATAAGTGACGGGTGGAGCCCGCTATAGCTCCTCGATGCATCGGTAGGTCTCATGAGACAACTAGACGTGGAATTGGCCGAGGCCCTTTCCCAATTTTATTTATGGTTTTGGCCGAGGCCTTAATCATTTTAGATGTCTTGGCCGAGGCCTTGACAAAATGTATCAGAATGTTCAGCATTATACATTCCATCATTATGAAAGTGGTTATTGTTATTGCATGTGATTATTCGACCAGTAGAATATCCATGTGAAGAAGTGAATGGGATTATCTCATTCTAATTTTGCCATATTATGTTTATGTTCAAGTTTAAAAGGCTTTTGTTTTAGTTATACATTGCCTTAAATGTTTATGTTTATTTATGAAAGCTTCCGCAATATTGTTATCCTTACTGAGCATCTGAGCTCACCCCTTTCAATGTTTTAATATTTTTCAGGATGTGAAGAAGTATTTTATGAATGACCTGCAGGGATAGTCAGAAGAGGATATGAGTGTGGACTATGAAGACTTTGTTATTAGTTTTTCACTATATGATGTAATGTAAGACTTATGAAGGTATCTAGTGTTTCCAAGGCTACTAAACTAATCGGTCTTTCGAGACTTGATATTTTGTGATCATGCCAATGTTACGAAGTAACGCACCGGCTCTGAGTAGCTGGGGTCGGGGCGCTACAGTTGGTATCAGAGGCAGTTTAGTACTAACCTTGGAAGCTAGATTTAGATAAACTCTGATTAGAGCACATAGCCCGAAGATAGACTTTGAGGATTAGTATAGAAGAACTTCCTATAATTTTGTTATTGTAGAGATGTTGTGAGTTTTCCGAGCAATACATCCCTGTCTGGATACGAGCAGGTAGAGGCGGCTCTGGCACAGATGTACCTAAGGGTAAAACCCGAAAACACCGCTTTGAGCTAGACTCGAACGGGAACTGGTGCACGACAACGGGCCTTGCTGCACTCTTGGTTACGACACTCCCGGGGGATATGCTTTGGATAAATCTCTTTTTCTTTACAAACCACTATGAATGGTTATGAGTATATAATTTATCAAATAAAACATTTCTTTTTATGATTATGGATTATATCCATAAATAGTTGAATTTATGTTAAGTGTTTTATAAGTATGGGATTATGTATTTTGATTCATAAACTGATCTAGTTTATGCCATTATTTAGAAATGGCGCCTAGTGGAAGAAATGGAAACCGTATCAATGCACGCACTCCATGTAGGGATTGCCCTCCTGCTCAAGATAATTATTGTGGATCTGGAGATACAACTGGTGCTGATCAACTTATTACCATACTTGAACAACTCACTCAGGTTATGAATAATAACCTTACTCGTATAGAGCACCCTGATCCACAACGTGGAGGATCAATGTTAGACCGCTTCATGAGGCAACAACCACCAACCTTCAATGGGAGTACAAATCCTATAGTAGCTGAGCAATGGATAAATTCCTTAGAGAAAATATTCCATGCCCTGGGGAGTAGTGAAAGGGAGAAGGTTGTCATGGCAGTTTACCGCCTCACTGGAGATTCCGATCAGTGGTGGTCGCTGATTCAAAACACAAAGGAATATGATGATGTATCGAATATGGAATGGAGGGAGTTCAAAGATCTTTTCTTAGAAAAATACTTTCCTCGTGACCATCGATCAGATATGGAAAGGCAATTTCTGAGTTTGAGGCAGAAGGAGGATGAGAATGACGCAAAGTATGAGGCTAACTTTACAAGGTTAGCGAGACATGCTACCGATTATATACGTAACCCAAGGAGTAAGATTGATCATTTCTTTGATGGGTTAAAACCATTTCTCCGTCAAGCTTTAGTATCACAATCCTTCTCATCATACGAAGATATTGTCTCGTGTGCTATCAAGACAGAAAAGGAATTCTCTAATCTTATGACAACAAAGTAAAGCAAGAGAAGAAGAGAACAGTGTATCAAGAGACAGATAAATGGAAAAAGGGAAAGAAGGATTTTCCATTATCTGATAATTATGGGAAGAATCACCCTGGTACTTGCCTAAAAGGAATGGGAGTTTGTTATAAATGTGGAGAAAAGGGTCACCAGGCTCGTGATTGCAAGGGAAAGAATGAGGCTGTCAAAGTTGAATGCTACAATTGTAGGGAAATGGGGAATTATGCAAATGAATGTCCTAAGCGTCAAGGAAACTTACCTCAGAAAAGGCCAAGGGATCAAGGCAAATCTTATGTTGTGACTACAGTTGAAGCGGAATAATTAATGTATTGGAGCTTTTGTACTCAAGGATTATATTATGGTTATAAGAATAATGTGATATATATAAAGATTGTACTGCAGTACTTTTTGATTTCAGTAATGTTTTAATATGATTAAGGTAATCATATTTTTAGTATGTGACAATAAGAGAAACTTTTCTTTGTTTGGGGAATCTGATGTTACAATTGATTTTGGAATTTAGAGACATTTTAGAGAAAGTCTGGACGGAGGTATTTTGGATAACTATTAAGGTTGGAATGGATTAAGTTGAACCATGGATAGTATTGTTTAAGGTTAAAGCATTTCTGAAGATTATTTTTGGAATATTATAATACTATAGTTTTAGGAAAAGGACAACCTGCAGGGTGGGGAATAACCCGTCGCGTCGGACAAAGCTGCAGGAATCGAACCCACAAACATAGTGCGACAAGCCTTTATTTCCTACCACTAGCCTACAGGAAGTCCCTGGTTATTAAAAAATAGTTTTATTAATCTAAATGGTATGTGTTAATATTTGGAACCTTATAAAATTAGGATAAATAGAATATTTTTGAGTTCCGTTACCATTTGGAGTAAAAGTTGGGTTTGCGGTAAATATTTATTAACGAATGAAAGTATACATAACAAGTATTTATATTCCCTTACGTTCTTAGTAAATCTCCTAAATAAATTCCTCAACATTATAAAAGGTAACATAAAACAAAAATGTTGTCGGTTAACTTTTCCAACTGGGGATTCAATGACCGTTTAACCAATCACAAGTTTGTGATTTTCTTGTAGTTAAACTTTCTCCTAATCCTGTTTTATATAACTCTCCATCAGACCTTGATGGTTTGTTTCTCCTCCATATCCATATTTTCATAGAATCCTATAATGGGCTATATCGGGTGACCTTTGTACTTATCTTGCTTTCTTTTAATGTTATATATTTATTAACCTTATTTCCGATGTGGGTTTTCCACAAAGGTATGTTCTATTTTCAACCTTTTATTTTCAAAGAAAATTTTCAAATTGCGAGGACGCAATTTATTGAAGGAGGGGAGAATGTAACACCCCGAGCTTCCATGATACGCTTCTCATTCAATAATACAATAGCTTGCATTGTACGCAACTTCGAGTTCTCCAACACCGCGACTAATCGAAGTAGCCGTTATGAATAGTAATAACCAATTTTTAAAATTATAGAAATTTTATATTTCAAAATGGACTTCATTTTTGGATTCGGAATATCGAAATTAGCCTATGTTGAATTTTTGGTATTTTTCTAAGAACTTCTAATTTTTTATGAATAATGAACAATACTTAAAAACAACTTTTTTAATCAAAATAATATATAGTGATAAATTATACTATTTATTGGTTTTAAAGTATAATTATAATATATTTTTACCATTTTATCCAATGGTGGTCATTAGAATTAATTTAACATTGAAATTGGACATAAACAATTGCCAATCTTTTGATATAAATTGTTTCTTAAAAACAAGATATTTGTTGTGACAGCGGGAATTAATTATAAAATTAATTAATTCATTTTATATGTTTGGAATCTTCTAAAATAGACATCATTTTTGAATTCGGAATATCAATTATAGCTTAGGGTGAAATTTTGGCATTGTTCTGAAAAACTTCAATTTTTGATGAATAGTGAAACCACTAAGTGGTAGTTAAATAACTGATTTTTCGTTTAAATGAAATATTACCACTTCTGTGATTTGATTTTCAAAAATACAACATAAATGGTTGTCATTAAGAAGTAAAATGTGGTTCAATGAGATTAAAATAATTTTTTGGTGAATAGTAACTTTTAAGTTCTTAATCGCGATTAGAGGTAATTAGTGTAGTTTAAGGTACAGACAATGTTTTAATAATATGATATGAGCTTGACACTTGTCCTACTCCTATTGGATGTGTCATGGCCGACCAAGACAACCCATGGGTCAACTTGGGGACCCCATGGAGCCACATTAGTTGGAAAATGACATTAATATATATTTATTTAATGTTAAAATTAAATTGACACAAACATGAGTTGTTTTACTAAAATAGTTTTTAAGTGGGGTTACACAAGTCCAAATTTTGATTATAAATATTCATTATAAAGATAAAAAGATTTCCTACATCATAGTATTTTGTTTTATAATTTTTAGACATTAAATAAGTTAAATTATTTATGACATCATGATGATGCAGCGATGACCTCATTATTTAACGATATAAATAAAATGGGAAGATAATGCAAACTCCAAGGCTTAAACTTGTCCAAAGACAATTGGATGAGGAGATTTAGAACCCTTATCACCATAGCCTCGAATTATAAAAGTGTGGGACCTTTAGAATCCGAAAATCATTGTGAAATAATGTAACATTTCAATCTTTCCAAAAGTGCCCCTCCTCTCCACTTATAAAAGACCCCACCTCTCCCACCACATTTACACTTTCAAGCCATTTGTCTCGGCCAACCTCTGCCCAAATACTCTCCCAACTTCCCCCTCTTACTCCTAGAAGCCTTACTTTGGGCTGAACTCTTCCCAAGGAAGCCTTTGGCTCAAATCAAAAAGAGTTCCCCGATTTTGAGGTAATGTCTTCTCTAATGTTGTTTTGTTTTGTTTTTCTTCTCCAACCCCCTAAACTCTTTTTATTCATTTATTTTGTAACAACAACAGTATCCTAAATATACTAGGATGTTGTTATAAGAAGGATTCGAGCTACAATTACACACACCTACATCTAATGGTTAAAGAACATACGGTTTCTGTGGATGGCGAATTTCTGCCTCACGAAACGATGATTGTTCAACACTCATATAACACCTTCAAAGGTGGCCATTAAGATGTAACTATTTTTATATATGATATATAATATGTTTATGTTTTACTTATGCTTCTGTATTTCTCATTTATGTCATAATTTATGATTTCCATTATGGGTAAAACGCGATAATTTCATTTTAAGAAGTGCGGACTACCACCCCCTCAAAGTGATTTGAATCGTTAATGCCATATGTGGGATGTATAAAGGATGAAGTAAATGGTATTATACACTATATTATACTGGAATTATATTATACATTTATATCATTATGATTTTGTTCCATTAAATATGAAATTGAAATGAAAGTAGCGTTCATGCGTACGTACGGCTTACTGTCTCCATGAACGGTGCATTTCATTTCTTACCTCTAAATGTTACGTAATATTATAAATGAATGTATATAATGGATATATAATATATATAGGATATCTAAATCATGAATATAATTCTGGAGATAATGGATATTCTACCACATAAACAACTTGTAATTATAAGAAGTTTATTGTTGACTCAAGTACCAAAGATCGGCAAAACAACCGTTATTAACTTAAATAATTACATAATGTTCATATAATTGTAATAAGTGATATAATAAGGATAATGAAATTGAAAATGGTTATTAATAAGGAATATATTAACTCTATTTTATTATTCAGGAGGTTAAAGAACGGTTGAGTCAAGTCAGACACAAGGTAAGGGAATTTCTTAGCCCAACTTCCATTCTTTGGGTTAATCTCCTACTTTCAAATTATGTCATGATATTATTATGTCCTATTTTGTATTTTTACATTCATTATGTGTACCTATAGTGAATACACATAACAGATCTATCTTATTTTAAAAATGATCTTCTTAAGGACTTCGTCTCAATCTCCTTTCATTGAGGCATATTTGGTTTTATACACAATTTTCTTTTATTCGGTGTATAAACCCCTTTGACTTTTACGTTTATTCAAAAGGAATATTTTTATACGAAGCGTTTTACTAAACGACAAAAGGGAATGTTTTTCTTTCCGTACTTATGCGGCGACAACGACTTCTCCGCCGCCGTGACCATTATTTGAGTTTCGGCTTCCTCTACAAGCCATCATTTTTTTAATGAAAAATAAATACAAAGTTTTAACTTTCTTTTATTTTGGTATTGAAAATGGTTTTGAAAGCGTTTTTATTATATCAATGTGTTGTATTGATATCTTGTGATTGAAATGTGGAAATTTTATGTTTCCCTTATGCATGTTTTATATGATACGATTATGTTATGGTTTATGATATGTTTAAACCTATTCATATGAGGAATGTATTGGACTTAATAAGTGACGGGTGGAGCCCGCTATAGCTCCTCGATGTATCGGTAGGTCTCATGAGACAACTAGATGTGGAGTGGCCGAGGCCCTTTCAAAATTTTATTAATGGTTTTGGCCGAGGCCTTAATCATTTTAGATGTCTTGGCCGAGGCCTTGACAAAATGTTTCAGAATGTCCGGCATTATACATTCCCTCATTATGAAAGTGGTTATTGTTATTGCATGTGATTATTCAACCAGTAGAATATCCATGTGAAGAAGTGAATGACATTATCTCATTTTACTTTTTCCATATTATGTTTATGTTCAAGTTTAAAAGGCTTTTTTTTAGTTGTACATTGCCTTAAATGTTTATGTTTATTTATGAAATCTTCCGCAATATTGTTATCCTTACTGAGCATCTGAGCTCACCCCTTTCAATGTTTTAATATTTTTCAGGATGTGAAGAAGTATTTTATGAATGACCTGCAGGGATAATCAGAAGAGGATATGAGTGTGGACTATGAAGACTTTGTTATTAGTTTTTCACTTTATGATGTAATGTAAGAATTATGAAGGTATCTAGTGTTTCCAAGGCTACTAAACTAATCGGTCTTTCGAGACTTGATCTTTTGTGATCATGCCAATGTTACGAAGTAACGCACCGGCTCTGAGTAGCTTGGGTCGGGGTGCTACACCAGATATAAGTCGATATTAAGTGTAAAATAATCAAAGGTCATTCACACATATTCAAAGGATGACATATTCAATAACTACATGTTGAACCCAAAGAAATCGAAATTGGGTTAAGAAGTTCCCTTGACAGCCTAACGGCGTCACATCAAAATGATTTGATGAGAGATAAAAAAATGTATCTCATAACTTGGACATAAAATTTACATCAATAAGGAAATATGAGAACATATCTCAACATATAAATATGTAAATTAAAAGACCAAACAAAAGAAGTCTTTTAAAAAAAGGATGGTGAAAGGTTCCCTTACCAACTTGGGTATCTTTCAAAAAATACACCCCATGAAAGAAGGAAAATACATCATTGATGTAAATACTCATAAATGAAATTATATTACCCAAAGAGTATAATAATGGTCAGTACATACACCACTCAAAGGAAATTTTGGAAAATGTAGCATAAATCTCACGTGAATAAAAGTGAGATGAAAAATACCTTACGAAATCTCGGCAACCTAACGACGCCACATAAAACTTACAAATATGGATTGATGAGATAAAATAGGGTATCTCATCATATTAACATAAAGTTTATAGAATGTTTAATATAAAAGAAAATCCCCCAACATAACAAAGAGGATCTTAAAAGAAGTGACATAAAAGAGAGTACTTAAAAAGAAAGAGAGAGGTTAGATCTCTTACGAAAATTCGGCAGCCTAACGGCGCAACTCAAAACTTCCAAAATGGATTTATGAGAGAGAAATGGGTCTCTCATCACATGAACATAAAAATTACAGTAATAGTAATATAAAAGAACATACCAATAGCAAGAAAGATGATCTTTAGAAGGAATTACATAAAAGAGTGTACTTAAAAAGAAAGAGAGGAGTAAGATCCCTTACCTCGGGACCTACTTGACTAGATCGTTCTTTAATCTCCTGAATAATAAACTTGAGATAATTTATACTTCCTTAAGAGACTTTTTCAAGTTCATTATTCCTTTTATATCACTTATTACTATGTCATAGACATTATTTAAACATTTAAGTTAATAATGTTTGTTTTGTCGATACATGGTTCTTAAGTCGAAAGTGGACTTCTTACAATTACATGTTGTTCGTGTGGTCAAAGGTTCATTATATCCAGAATTTTATTCATGATGTATATATCATATATATCATATATATCCATTATATTCATGAATTTATAATATTACATAACATTTAGAGTTACGAAAAGAAATGCACCATCCATGGAGATGGTAAGCCATACGTACGCATGAACGCTACTTCCATTTCATTTTCATATTTAATGGAATTAAAACATAATGATACATAATAGTATTTTAATTCCAGTATGGTATCATATATAATATAATTAAATATATCCTTTATACGTGACACATATGGTATTAACGAGTCAAATCACTTTGAGGGGGCGGTAGTCCGCACTTCTTTAAATGAAGATATCGCGTTTACCCATAATGGAAACCATAAAGGTATGCCATAAATGAAAAATACAGAAGATTAAGTAAAACATAAACATCTTAGATATCATATATAAATATAGTGTCATCTTAATGTCCACCTTGGAATGTGTTAGAATAATGTTGAACAATCATCGTTTCGGGAGGTAGAATTTCCCTATCCACGGAAACAGTATGTTCTTTAACCATTAGATGTAGGTGTGTGTAAGTTTAGATCTAATCTTTCTTATAACAACATCCTAGTATATTGAAGATACTGTATGTGTTACAAAATAAATTACTAAAAAGATTTTAGTGGGTTGAAAGCAAAATAAAACAAAAGGACACAAGTGAAGACATTAACTTTAAATCAGGTAACTTCTTTTGATTTGAGCTCAACGGCTTCCTTGGAAAAGATTCTGCCCAAAGTGAGGCTTCAAGGAGTTATAGAGGTTTGTGGATAGTTGAAATGGGCATAGTTTGGCCAATCCAATGTCTTTAGAGGTGTGGGTAAGGAGGTAGAGTTGGGGGCCTTTTATAAGAGGATAGGAGGGGCACTCTTGGAATGTAAGAAAATGTTACTTTATTTGAAAATGAGTTTCGGATTTAAAAGGTCCCACATTGATATTATTCGTGGATTTAGTGATAAGGGTTTGAAATCCACCAATACAATTGGTTTTGGACATGTTTAGGACTTAGATATTACATTATCTTTCCATTTTTTTAAATCGTTAAATAGTGAGGTCATCGATGCATCATCATGATGTCATAAATAATTTAATTTATTTAATGTCTAAAAATTATAAAAAAAATACTATGATGTAGGAAATATTTTGATATTTTCAATGACTATTTATAGTCAAAAATATGACTTGTATAACCCCATGTTAAAATTGTTTTAGTAAAACATCTCATGTTTGTGACATTTTTACTTTATCATTAAATAAAAAGGTATTTATGTCATTTTCCAACCAAAGTGGCTCCATGGGGTCCCCAAGTTGACCCATGGATTGAATTGGTCGGACATGACACATAAAAAGAAGGTAGGACATGTGTCTAGGTCATTTAAATTTATTAACACATTATTCATACTTTAAACTACACTAATTACCTCTAATCGCGATTAAAAACTTATTAAGTTACTATTCACCAACAAATTATTTTAATCCCATTGAACCAAATTTTACTTCTTAATGAGAACCATATATGTCAGATTTTTTAAATTCAAATCACAAAGGTGGGAAATTTTCATTTAAATGGAAAATCAGTTTTTATAAGTACCACTTAGTGGTTTCACTATTCCTAAAAAATTGATGTTTTTCAGAAAATTACCAAAAATTCACCTTAAGCTATATTTGATAATCCGAATTCAAAAATTATGTCTATTTTAAAAAATTCAAAACATATAATTTTCATTAATTAATTTAATAATTAATTCATGCCGTCAAAACAAATAGAGTGTTTTTATTAAACAAAATGTATCAAAAGATTGACACTAGATTATGTCCGATTTCAAAGTGAAATTAATTCCATCGACCACTATTGGATTAAATGGTAAAAATATATTCTAATTTCACTTTAAAACCAATTCAAATGATAATCTAATCATATAAATAAATTAGATTAAAAATAGGATTTGAATTAAAATACAACGTTTTTCACTATTCATTAAAAATTGAACTTTTTTGGAAAAATACCAAAAATTTACACAAAGTAAATTTTGATGTCCCGATTCTAAAGAAGAATTTTATTTTGTCAAATATAAAACATAAAATTGTCAAAAAGTGGATTTATAATAGGTTCGCCATCAAAAGGCGGTTAATCGACCCTTTAAAGAATATTAGAATGTTTACGCTTAAAATTGGATTCATTCCCATTTTTATTCCTCTAAAATTTAGTGTAAAAAGTAAAAAAATTTGAAAAAATATATAATAATTTTGTAGTTAGTTCTGTTCATTCCCGCCATTACAACGGCTAGGCATTAACTACCATTTAAAATAATATTATTTTATTATTAGAGTGCAACGTAAGATTCCCAAGAAACTCATTGTTGCGTATTGGGTACGCCATCGAGCATAGCATCCCCTTTAATGTAATATTAATATTTGCTTCCCAAATATGGATAAATATAAAGATGTCATATTCTTTATTTACCTAGGGTGTTACAATACACCATACTAGGATTCCATGTAGGAAAACATGGATATCGAAGGGAAACAAACCATCAAGGTTTGATGGAGAGTGGTAGAAAACATGATTAGGAGAAAGTTATCCTTAAAAAAATCACATACATGGGATGTTTTAAACGACCATTGATTCCCCAGTAAGAAATGTTTATAGAAAAGTTATTTATTTTAAGTTTCTTTCCCCAATTTTGAGGAATTTATCTAACAACTTCAATAAGAACATAATGAAATATACCAAATTTTCATGTAGGCATTCATCCATTACTAGATTACTACCACAATATCTTATTTTCTCCAAAAGATGAGAATTAATGATGACTTGTTCACATTTTAAGTTCCATAATCAATTTCTATTGATTCTTATAATCCAAAAAAGATGAAATATTTTATTCCCATGTCTTTGGACATTATCCAAAACCAAAATGGTTAGTAAAAGATAAGAACATCCCTAAAAGGGCAATCTATTACAAAAACAAAAACTACTCTTAATATCCAAATGTTTTTAAACGATACCCAAATAACATCAATGACCATTTAAAAAAAATTTCCATAAAATTATCAAAAGTAATCCAAGCTAATATTGAAACCCAAATCTCAAAAGGATTTAATAACATAGTATTCCAAGATAAATCAAAAAATTTAACCCTAAATATCATCTGTTACTCTTTAAGTCTCATACTAAAATGTGATTATTCTATTCACATTTTATTCATTATAGGATATTCATTTCCATAAAAAAACTAAATAGTCATTTGTCTACAACAAAAACATAGATTCTTCCAAAATAAAATTTCAACCATGACGCCACAAACAAGATCCCATAGTATTATATTTCCCTTAAAGATATAATGACTCCAAAAGATAAAACATCTTCTAAAATAACCTATATCACATAATCACCTAATAAATTTCCTATATTAATGATATACATTGGATAAAAAATAAATTCACTAAATAAATATATTCTTGATCCATAAAATTATTTTTTGTAAAATATTAAGTCATAGTAACCTAGGATGTCAAGTAGGATAGTGGTAGGAGATGTTCCCTTGTCGCCCTTCGTTTGTGGGTTCGATTTTTGTGGCTTTAACAGACACGAAGGGTCATCACCCATCTTACTGGTTGTCCATTTTATAAAACTCAAAAATATCTCAAAAATGTTTTAACCATAATGGTGTCCATATAACATTCCTTTTCGTCCCAATTAATTATGACATCAAATTATTATATTTTGAAAAATTTTCACCTCAATATGAAAAAATAAAACTATTCCCAATAAAAATAACATTATACCTTGATCATGGTGTCCATATGGTTTTATCATCATCTTGTACACATAGGTAGAGGTTCCATTAATTGAAATAATGATTTAGTGATCCTACCAAGTCATTTTCATCCTTCATCTAAATAAACCATGAACATCTTGGGTCATATAGGTGTTCTCAAAAGTAAAATTTAGAAAAATATTCATATATCACATAAAAAATCAAAACATCTGAGAAAACATGATTTTTATAAATAAATCGGATAGAGAATGAGTTGATACATTCAATCAATGGCCCGTCACAAATACCATATGTATGTGCTGAGACACTATATTAAAAATGAAAATATAAAAAGGTCGCTCAAGGGTATCCTTCTTCAGTACCTTTATCAAAATCATTGTATGCATCAAAATTCTTTGATACGATAAAATATTTAAAAATTCTCTGATAATATTTAACATTCTTGAAAATATGTGAATATTAAAAATAATGATTTCATAAAATACAACCCATGATCCATGATGATATAGAGGAATAATGGAGGTGTTTGATATCTCAAACAACAGTATGTTTGTGAGTTGTATTCTAGAAAAATAGCCACCATCATATGTACATGACATTTAAATAATTATTGAATGCATGTCATCTGGAATAGAAAATAATGTTATTTGAGGTGTTCCTCCTTCGATTTGTAAGAGAATTTCCTTTTCTGAAAAATTTATAAAACACGGATTTAACTGAAATAATAGACATAGGGACTAACCATGTGTTAAACAAAAACTCTTAATCCTTAAATTTGACTACATGGACCATTGATACCAAACATAAGGAATCGATATTAAAACAAAAAATAATCTTGAACTAATTGAATAATACACATTTAGGATATTTTCAAGTTTAGTGTTTTAGAGAAATAGTAATCAAATATAACAAATCAACTTTAAAATTATAGGTATTCACTATTACACTATATCTATTTTTTTGAAATAAAAACTCTTAAAAAGAAACATGTCTAGTAAGATGTTTTAGATAGCCTGACTTTTCGTTTATACCATCAATGACCCTATTCCACTCTATGTCATGTGAAAAGAATTTCAAAAACATGTAATGAGAAAAAAATCTTAGTAATGGTTATTAAATAAGGAAGGAAAATATTAGTCCATCAATAAATACTATTCAATGAAATAGTACTTTCAATCATAATATACCTTATTAAATAATAATATTTATGAATAATATGCAGAAATCATTAATCATAAAGGTAAATTTTGCATAAAAACATAATTACTTTGTAGCTATCACAACTACATGAAGATTTATATTGGATTAACCATCATAGTATGTTGAATAAATTTCTTAGGTGAAACATTAACATTTACCTCGGCTATGTAACCAAATGCTTTAGAGAGCAATCTCGGGCTCACCTACCATATGTTTATCATGGAACCACCGTATATCTAAAAAATTCCCAATAACCATAACATAATCAAAACAAATAACACGTGAAAAATGGAAAGATAACATTTCCACATTCTAATTACAACATTTCAAATCATGATATTGATATAAACAATGCTTTATCAAACCATTTTCTAAACCATTTAACACATTTAGTAAATAGATATTTGAATCAAAGTTTCCCTTAACACATTCAATAATTTAAATAAATCATCATTTGAAAACAATAATGGACATATAAATAAATCCAAAAATCAATTTTGAAATCATGGACATTAATTATAAATATTTAGAGGAATAAATGTTTAGAACATTTTAATTGATATTTTAGTAAAATGGTTTTTAACAAAGAAAAGAGACGCTAGATTAAAAATAATTGAGGAATAAAATTTTATCATAACATTATACTATCATGAGAATAAAGTGATTCATGATATAATATTCCAAAGGATAGTATATATACCACATAATAGTGAACTGGTGCATAACAACCATGAAGTCTCAATGGAATGTATATTGAGACGAAATCCCTTAAAATATAGTATCATTAGATTAAGGATAAATCAATTTCATAATTATGTGTGAAAAATATAAATACACTCAATTTTATTGGATATTCAGTGAAAAACAATCAGTGTTCATTCACTTTTATTCATAACATGACATAATCAACAAGTAGAAGTTTAACCCCAAAGAATAAAAATTGGGTTATGAAGTCCTCTTATTGAAATTTAACAGCCTAACAAAATCCCATTAAAATTCAAAAACATAGTTTATGGGAGAGAAAAGGTGATAAAATAAAATGGACATAAAATTTACAGCAATAAGGATGTATAATAACATATCCCCACATAAGAAGATGTTAATTAATGTCACAACAAATTGAAGTCTTTTAAAAAGATGAGGGTGAAAGGTTCACTTGCTGATTAGGTAACATACGAATCATACACTACATGAATATAGAATCATATTATGAATATTTAAATACCATTAAATTAAATTATATTACACATGGAATACAATCAGGGATAGTACATACACCATACAAATGGAAATAGTGGAAAATATTGCATGAATCTCACAAGAATAAAAAGTGAGATGAAAAACCCTTACCATGTTGTAATAAATTGAGTCATATGACCAAACTTTATAAAAAGAAATGAATAAAAATATAACATGATTAATAATATATATCAAATGGAAGTTCACAATACACCACATCCAATAAATAAGTGGAGAACAAAGGAAATCTCGTGAAATTAAAAAATAGATAAGGAACCACTTACCCCGTGTCCGACTTGACAAGATCCTTATTTAATCACCTGAATAATATAATAAAGATAACTTCTACATGAATAAGAAAAATTTTCCATCTTACTATTCCATTTATATCAATTATTTCCTTTCTTAAACCATTTTTTTATTTGAGTTCAATATAGACATTTTGTTGATGTTTGGAAGTTGAGTTAAAAATGAACTTTCTATAATTATATATTGTCCATTTGTCAAAATTACATTATCTACAGAATGATATTCATGATTTATATATCATATATATCATATATATCCATTATATATATGTATTTATAATATTACATAACATTTGAAGATAAGAAATGAAATGCACCGTTCATGGAGATGGTAAGTCGTACGAACACATGAACGCTACTTAAATTTCTATTTCATATTTAATGGAATTAAAATATAATAATAAATAGTGATATTATCATTCTAGTATAATATAATAAATTACTTAATTATATCTATCCTTTATACATTCCACATATTTTTTGAACGAGTCGTATCACTTTGAGTGGGTGGTAGTCCCCACGTTCTCAAAAAATTATGGCGTTTACCAATTATTGAAACCATAATGGTGTGATATAAATAGTGAATAACGAAGCATATAAACCATATAAATATAATATATAAAAAATATAAATATATTTCTTTCGTAATTCCCTCCATGAGAGGTGGTATGTGTTAATTGAACAATCTTTGTTTTGTGAGGAAGTTGTTTGCCATCAACAGAAACAGTATGTTCTTTAACCATTGGATGGAGGTGTGTTCAAGTGAAGTTCTAATACATCACATTATAACAACCTAGTATACTTAGAATCTTATATTTTATAAAATAATAGAATAAAAATTGTTTATGGGGTGGTAGAAGTTAAAAAAAACAGAATAACTTAAGAGAATATGTTACCATTAAATTGGGTATATCCCTTTTGTTTGATCGAAAAGGATTAATTCAATTTCCTTCTACATAGGGGATGGTTTCTAAGAGTAGGAATGGGATGTAGGGAGCTTAATTGGGCCGATTTTTGATGAGAAAAGGGGTTGGAGAAGTTTGGGGGATCGATTGGATGTGAATGTTTTTTATACTTGGGAGGAGGGGCTCTTTATTAATGTTTAAAAATATTTTTTATTATATAATTATTTTCAGATTCTAGATGCCAAAAACATAATAAAGTATAATTTAAGATGACTCATATTCGAAATAAAATCATCTGAATATAATTGAAATGGTTTTGGATATTTTTTTAAAACTTATATTCTTATTTATTTAAATCATACATTAATAAAGTAAACACTGCACCATTATTGTGTCTTAAATTTTTTTAATTTATATGATGTCTAAAAAGAATAATAAAAATAACATGATGTAAAAAATAGCATTATATATCTAATTAATATTTATATTTAGAGAGATAACTTATATATCCACATGTATGAATTGATTTACTAAAAGATATATTTTTTGTCATTTTTTCATTACTTTATATTAATTAATTTAAAGTCACATTATCTATCCCTTTTGGCTCCCTGGGGTCCCAAAGTCATCATAAGGATTCCCGTGGTTGGAAATCATTCAAACAATTGGTTTTGGACACATATTAGAATAATTGTTTTTATAATAATATATTTTTACACATAATTACAAGATATACTGCTTAATCATGGTAAATAAAATTTTTACTGAATTAAATATTTATAATTTCTAAAAACAAAAGTTACGTATTTACATAATTTGGAACTCTTAATTCAAAATATGGAATCCATTTTTCCAAATTCAGAACATAGATGTGGCAGAAATTAATTTAATATCAATTCTCAGAGTCAAAACATAATGTGTGTTTCTATGAAATAATAAATATCAAAAGATTGACGCTTGTTTTTTTCCAATTGCAATGTGAAATTACAGTCATTGACAAAAATGTTATTAATTGGTTAAAATATATTATAATAAAAAATCAAAAAATTATAATGATAATCTAACCATATAAATAAAATAGATTAAAAGGCAGTTTTGAATTAAAATACAATATTTTTCACTATTCATAAAAAAATGAACATTTTCAAAAAAATAAAAAACAAAATTATCCAAAGAAAATTCTGATGTCATGATTATAAATAGGAATATTATGTTGTCAAATAGAACATATAAAAGTGAAAAAAACTTGATTTAATGAGGTTTTTCCATCAAAAGGCGGTAAATCGACCTTTTAAGGAATGTTAGAGTATTTATGCTTAAATTCCGATTCATTCTTATTTTATGCCTCCAAATTTTATTGGAAAAACGAAAAAATTAACAAAAATGTATATTAATATTGAAGTTAGTTCAGTCCATTCATTCCAATAAAATGGATACGCTTTAACTTCCATTTAAATTAAAATTATATTATTATTTTTTCGAATGACTCAATATTGTTTGCAACATAAGATTTAAAAGAAACATGTTGTTGTGTATCTTGTATACCATAAAATATATCAACCCCATTAAATTAAGGTTAATATTCAATTAAAAATAATAATAAATATGAAAATTTTATGTTCTTCATTCACCTTGGATGTTTATTAATGGATTAGAAAAAATTAGAAAAAAATTTCTTGGCTTTAGCAGTCATTTAATGTTTATTAACTAAATATTAAATCCATGTAATCAGTGTATAAACATAGTATTCAATGTGCCAAATTTAAAAAATTTAAAAATTTAAAATTCTTTATAGCTTCACTAAAATTTTATACTATGTGGGATGACATGAAAATCAATTTACTAATGAAAACCAGAAAATTTTATATTATAGAAAACAAAAAAAGAATCATGGATAAAAAACATATTAATTATATCCAATATTATTTTTCATTTAACCCTTATTATTTAATGTAAAAAGTTATTAATTTAATTCATAAGAAAATTTTATAAAAAAAATATGAAAATTGTGTATCTAGAATATTGTTCTTGAATTTTCTAAAATATGAATCATTAATCATAACTATTAGTGATCATTTTGGATCATCCAATAGTTCCATCCAAAAATACTAATAAAACGTCCTTAGATTATTTTTTTTCAATTTAAATTTTATTGTGATTAATATAAATTAATGGAAAACACCCCAAATATATATTTCTTATTCCCTAGAAATTATCATCATTATTTAGAAAGAATCATTTAAAGAATGTGTTGCAGCCTAGTAGATAGCTTATGAACATTATTACTAGACTAAAATTTTCAATTTGGAGTCACTCGTTCATAGATTTGCTATAGATGTTTACATATAAATAATTTATTTATAATTGGATTCCCTTCTAAATACCTCATCTTCCGTAATTTTGAGACTTCTTTTTTCTCCATCAATAGTGAATTCTAGGTTCACTTTTCATCACTACCAAGTATCCTTTTTACTATAGATCAATAAGTAAGTGGATGTATTTACAATAAAATATTTTGTAACGGGACTTACCATAGTGGATTGAATGATGCTATGTATGTCCATAGTATATCATAAATCATAAATATCTAACCCTTACAAAAAAGTTTCATTATTATTTATAAAATATTATTTATTTCTAGGATGTATAATTTATCCTACTAATTATTTTGTATGTGGTAGGAGGTTGAGGTATTATATTATACTCTATATTTCCTTATGTGGGATTTCATTAACTTGATTAAAAAATGTGTGAATATTTCACTAATTATCTCACATTGTATGAGAATAAATAAATAATTTTTTATCATATAAATAAAATAAAAACATTAGAATCTTATATCCAGGTTTCATATGAATCAATCAACATAAAAATATAAAATTTTACATAAGTGTAATATAATTTCAATATGAAATAAAAAATTTGTTTATCCAATATTAACCCCATAAATAGAATATTTCAACTAAAAAACAAGGGATTTTAAAATTTTCCATTATTTTACTCATCCATAAAGTATGATGAAAATTTTTACATCATTCACAAAAATATATTAGTATTTAAATATTCATGGTCAAAAAATAAATTCTTTTAAAAGTTTTATAACAATAATTAGATTTCTAAAATGGACTCCACCTGGAAGGTTATGAAAATAATATTTGTATTCATTTCCCTCTTTAGTTATTCGCATTATAATTTATTGATAAACAATATTTTCTCACAGATTAGGGTCCTGAAAGGTAATTTATTTTTATTTTGATATCATATAAATAGATTTTTTCATAAAATCGATGGAAATTACGATATATTTGACCAAAAATTAAACCATTTCATGATATTATGGAAATATAGAAACATCTTATTGCGTCCCACCATATAGGGCATTAGATTATGTTTATTTTATTTGGGATTCAATTTTAGATATATGGGGAAATGTTACACCCCAACCCTAGTTAACTAGACTAATGTCAATTTTAAATAACATTGCCTTGATATAAGGATTCATATCCAAAAATTCTGATCATTTTAGTAGTCATGGATGTACTAGATACATACATATGTTTTACATTACATCATGAAATTAAAAAACAAAAACATTGTGCCTAATTTAACAGACTAATCTCTGATTTCTTACTCTTACAGGACAATCAAAATATACTTCTTAACATCCTAGTAAAAAAATCATTAGAAACGTGTTATCTCAGATTCTCGGTAAGGATAAAAATATAGTGGAATCATTCCAAAATAAGAACAAAAATTTAAGGCCTTGTAAAAAAATAAAACAAAAGCCTTTTAAACATAACGTTCAGCATAATATGGCAATGAAAATTCAAATAATTCCTTTTATTTATTTACATGGATATTCTAGTAGTTGAATAATCATGTGGAATATAAATATCTAATTTCAAAATAATGAAATTCATAATGCCGGACATCAAAACCATGTAGTCATGGACTCGTTCCAAGACAAAAAATAATATTCTGTCAAAGCCCTCTGCTTATACACTAGTTTATATTATGAGACCTACTGATGTGTCGTGGAGATAAACAGGCTCTACCTGTCACTTACTAAGTCCAATTCTTTCCTCAAATAAAAAGGATGAAACATAACATAAATATTCGTATTAAAACTTGAATAAAAATGTTAATACTTTAAACCTAAACCATGAATGGTATAAAAATAACACATCCATAGTAAAACAAATCACGAAACCCTAAATTTAATATGAATTATTATATCATTATAAATCAACTTCAAACAAGTGTAAAATCCACCATAGGATGTTGACAAAGGTAAAATCAAAAATATTTAAGAGAAATATTTCATTCTATTTTAAATATTTTAAATTTCACATAATTATAAAAGAGACATTTTTTTGAGAATATTATTATAATCTATTAAGGGATACTTTGGAGGTGTTGTAATGGTCGAAATAGCCACACCAAGCATATAAGTTAAAAAACATTTTACCTTAACTTGTAAAAAAGGCCATAATGTATTATATTTAGAAAAAAATGGAAATTTTTCTTTCATACCAGTATATAAAAAGTAAAAAAATAGAAAAAATGACATTAAACAATAGTATAGTAAATTGTAAAAATGTTTTAAATACATTTTATAAAACACTGATTTGGATGATAAAGAAGTCCTTGTAGATTCTTACATATAAGCAACGTCTGATAAATATAGAGATTTGGAAATTAACCATTATCTTGATCATTCATTGGGATGATGGTTTTTAAACTTCTGTATAATAGTTATATAATTTTTATTAAATTATACAATAACCAAAAACATATATATGTTATGAAATATGATCTTCTAATTTTTCATAGTTAATAATATTCAAGTTTTATCATTGTTTCAGGTATTAACAGATTCGTTTTTTATGTTTTTTATGTATGTCATGTTTGTTTTAGATTGGATGTGTTTGGTTCATATCCATAATGATATTAAATCCATATAATTTTTTTTAATCATCAAATGAAAATTATTCTTTAATGGTTACGATTGGGGAATGAATCTCATCAAGTTTGTGGATACAGTAATCTATACGTATGAATGAGTGAAAATATCATTCTATTGATGGTAAAATAGTATGTAATTGGATGTTATATCATATATATAGAATCCTTAACATGTAATATAAATTATTTACATAAATTTTACACATTTTTAAACAATTAAAATAATGATGTGTTGAATAAAAAACTATACCACAACATGGAGATTATAAGCTTTACATATGCATGTATGCTGATTTTGTCACACAAAGGATGGATTGATTAATGAATACAATTGAAAATTAATTATAATAAAATAATAGTATTTATAAGGTACTTGAGTTATTATTTAGGTATGTGAACAAGAAATAATGAGGTAGTGGAAGAAGAAATGAACATTAAAAGAGGTTATTAAATATTTAGATTTTCTTCGGGAGCTTCCTTCTATTTGGATCAAAATGAATCCCTAGGGGGTATTTATAATCAATGTAAGTCCTATTGGTTTATGTGAGGTTATTTTTGAGGCTTTTTGTGTAGGGTTTGGCAGACCAAAATTGCCTTAGAAGTGAGATATTGAGAGATGCCGAAGTACCCTCTTATATAAGATGTGAGGGGCACTTTTGGAAAACTTTGAAACATTATGTTATTATACAATAATTTTCGTATTAAAATATATCCAAATGAATATATTTCTAGACTAAGGTTGTAATGGGTTGAAATACTATAAAAAATTTTTTTTTAGACATGTTTATTTCATCATATAAAACTTATCTTTTAGATTTAACTATTGGTTATATAGTTTATCATTTACCATGTCTCCTTGTATTTATATATTATATGGTTAATAAGCATATTATAAAATGACATGAGAACCTAAAGTGGTTCATTAACGAAACATATATTATTAAATAAGTCATATGGTTTAACCTTATATTTTTAGGACTATTATATTATTTAATAATATAGTATTTGTTTTAAAAACTCAATTTTGTAAATATTATAACTATTTAGTATTTTTTTTGTGAAAGTCCAAAAAAATTGATTTATTAAAATAATACATTAAATCATACCTAAAATGTCATTATAAACTTGGAAACTTTTGTATGGATTCAAAACATTCAAATAATATTTATTATAATATTTATAATATCATTTATCTGATTCATTCATTATTAAGGAATACACTGCATCATAATTTTGTCATAAATAAAAATATATATACTATGTCGAATAATTAAAAGTAAAATATATTATTTAGTATATATTTTTATCTTTATAATTAATATTTATAGTTTAATTGGAAAATTATATAACCTCATATAAAAATTTCTTAACAAGAATATACATGCTTCTGTTATTTTCGTCTTCAATTTAAATTAATTAATATTGAATGTCATTACTAGCCACATGTGGCTCCATGGGGTCTCCAAATAGACCCATGGATGGACATTGTTAGGAATGTATCATCCAATAGGATTAGAAATCGTGTTAGATTAATTTTAATATTATTATAATATTATTTTTACTCTAATTTTCCAGATTTACCATTTAACAAAGGTTAATAAAATATTTTCTTAACTAACTATTCATTTTGTCTAAAAAGAAATGTTTCCAATTTACACAATTTCTACATACTAATTCCAAATATGTAATCCATTTTTCCAAATTCAGAAGACAAAACTTTCATAAATTATTTTAATATTATTTCCTGTTCTTAAGCCCAAAAGAGGGTTTTTAAGATGTAATAACTTTCAAAATATACAGATGTATTTATGTACAACGTAAATGTGAAATTACATCCAATGACCTAAATTATATTAAATGATAAAAACATAGTCTAGTGATACTTTAAAACTACTCATATTTATATCTTAACACTACAGATTAATTACATTAAAAAATTTGTTTTTAATTTAAATTTTGTGGTTTTCACTATTCATAAAAATATGAAAGTTATTAGAAAAGTCACAAAATATTATCCAAACTAAATTATTATTTCTCACTTCTAAATAATATTTTAATTTCATCAAATTTAATATATAAAAATTTCATATATTGTATTTAAAACGGGTGCTCCATTAAAAGGCATAAAAATGCATTATAAAGAAAAATACTTCTTTTATCTTAAAAATTGAATTTGTCATTATATTATATCTAATAAACACAAAATATTAATGTTAAAATTATATGTGATATATATAAAATTAAAAATGTCATTATTACTATTTATGAAGACCTTTTAAACTGTATGTTTCATAGTTTGTGGTGCGCTAGAAATCCTTATTGCATACATCACACGCTACTTTATTATTCAAAAAAATATATACCTTGGATGATTGGGGTATTACATTCTTCCGTCCTTCAATAAATTGAGTCGTCACAATTTGAAAATTTTCATCGAAAATAAAAGGTTAAAAATATAAAATACCTTTGGGGAAAACCCACATCGGAAATGTGGTTAATAAAATTTAGTCTTAATTTGAAGGAAAGGGAAATTAAAATGTCACCAAACAAATTGGATATATAAAAGGAGAAAATTGCTGGTAATTTGAGGCAAACAATTGAAGTAAAAATTTATATATTTATATAGAGTGATTTTGGTCATCAATCAAAAACAAGTTAACAAAAAATACAAAGTTGAGGGCCTCAGTGACATAAATCTAGGATGTCGTAATATATAATTGGTTCATCAAAACCGTCAGTATTAGGATAACACATATTGTGTTTTTAGATACTTCCTAGAATAAATAAGAACTAAATTATTCATATAAATAGAAAAAAAATTACTTGACAGGTAGAGTTACATCCTTAAATTAATTTCTACCACAAACTCATCATTCACTCCAAATCATTATAGAACTAGAAAATATTCTATTTATCCTTATTGTATATAGTTAAAAATATAAACAAAGACATTTAAATGAATAAAACTATTTTATAATAAGAATTTATTTCTTTTAGGCTAGTGGTATGTGATAACACCTTGTCTCACTTTGGTTGTGGGTTCGATTCCAACAGATTTGTCTGACGTGATGGGTTATCGCTTGACCTTGAGGTTTTCCTTTTTCTAATACTATTTTATTATAATATTGAATAAATAATCTTAATAAGTTTTTTAACCATAAAAATTACTATTCAAGGTTCATAATAATCCAATTCAACCTTTATAGTTATCCAAAATAATTATGTAAAACGTCTCTCTAAAATGTCTCTAAATTATGAAAACCATTGTAACATCAGATTACCCTAACAATATAATCATTCTTTTATTGTCACGTACTGAAAATATGTTTATATTCATCATATTAAAACCATAATGATAAAAAATAAATTAGTACCATACTTATATATATCACATTCCTCTAATAACAAAAATATAATTATGGATTATGTGTGTTGATATAGTTTCCATTCCTTCCACTAGGATCAATTTTCAAATAATGGCATACATTATATTATTTTATGAATCACAATACATAATTCCAAACTTGTCAAATACCTATCATATATTGAACAATTTATGCATACAATGCATAATAATTAAAAAAAATTCATTGAGAAGTATTTACTCATAAATCCTTCATAATGATTTATAAAGAAAATGGGAATTATCATAAGCATATCCCCTAGGAGTGTCATAACCAAGAGTTCATCAAGGCCCATTTTCATGTACCTATTTACCCCATGTCAAGCCCCAAACTCATTTTCAGTGTTTTCACTCCTATGTACGTCCATACTAGAGCCACCTCTACCAACTCATATCTATATAGGGATATATTGCTTATAAAATTAAAAAATCAATGAATTTCAAAAATTATTGGATGTTCTTCTATATTAATCCTCAAAGACTATCTTAGGGTAATGTTCTCAAATCTATGTTTTTCTAAATCTTCCTTCCACGGTTTTTACTATCTTTTTCCGACACAATATGTAACTCTCTTACCCTAGTTACCATGATTCAGTTCATTCTTACATAACATTGTCTTGATAAAAAGAATCATGTCTTGACATACCGATCTTTTTCTTTTACATGGATGTACTAGATACATACATATACTTTATATTACATCATGAAATCGAAAAACAACAACATTTTTTCCCTTTTGAAAACACCCATATCCCTTATCTTATTCTTACAAGTCATTCATATAATACATTTTTAAATCATGGGAAAAATAAAACATAGGAAAGGGGTGCGAATAGAAGCTCAATAAGGATAGCAATATAAGGGAAACATTCATACATAAGCATAAAATTTTAAGGTGATGTATAAGACTAAAACACAAGATTTTTAAACATCAACTGCAACATAATATGGTAATTATAAATCAAATAATTCAATTTACTTATTTAAATGGATATTTTACTAGTCTTATAATCACATGTAATGTCAATAGCTAATTTCAAGACGATATAATGCATATTGCCAGACATCATAAATACATAGACATGGACTCATGCTAATAATAAAAATAAAATCTGGTTGAGGCCTTATTCCAAAACACTAGTTTGTCTCAAGATATCTACTCATGCATCGAGGAGCTATAGTGGGCTCCACTCATCACATACTAAGACCAATGCAATATCATATGAAAAGGATTAAACATAACATATAAATTTATATTTAAAAGTGCATAAGAAATTATAATACTTAAACCCAAAAACATGAATGTTATAAAAATAACACATCCATATTTAAACATTTCACAAAACCTCCAATAAAATATTGATTATTTTATCATAATGAATCATCTTCAAACAAGCGTAAAATCCATATATGTTAAAAACATTCTTTCCTTAATTTACCGAAAAGGTCATAAATTACATTGTTTAGAAAATAATTGAGATAAACATTTCATATCATTTAATAAAAATTCAAACAAGGGTATAAATTTCATTAAACCATAGTCTCTTAAATAGAAAAACTATTTCAAAGTACATTTCTATGAAAAACTGATGTGGATGATAAATAAGTCCTAGTAGATGCATACATATAAACTACCTTGGATAAATAAATGGATTTCGAAATTAACCCTTACATTATACTTTTCTAGAGTTGAGGGTATGTTAAAATATTGTATAATAGTTAATTTTTTGTTATTAAAGTAAACATGAACATCATACATAAATATGATATCATATATGATCTTCCAATATTTCTTTGTTAATAATATTTCAGTAGTGTCATTGTTTCGTGTGTTAACTGATTCATTTTCATTTATATGTTTTCTTATTTAAGACATGTTTGTTATGGATAGATTGTATTTAGATCATATCCAAAATTATATAATTTACTTATAAATTATTTTTGATCATCAAATGATAATTATTCTTTAATGGTTACGATGGGAAATTAATCTCAACGCGTTTGTGGAGAAGGTAATCCGTACATACGTAAGAGCGACAATATCATTTTATTGATTGTAAAATATTAAGTAATTGGATGTTATTTCATATATACAGAATCTTTAAAATATTATATTTATTATTCACATCAATTATAATCATTATTATACAATCTGAATAATGATGTGTTGAATAACAATCTACACCACAACGTGGAGATGGTAAGATGTGTGTAAGCATGAACTATGACTTTCTAATTCATAATAAAGATAGAATAATAAATATGGGTGTAGTATATTTATAATAACATCACATTATATTAAAGGGACGGGATTTATTATTTATGTATGGAAACAACAAAGAAAGAGGAAGTGTTAGAAGAAATGAACATTGAAAGAGGTGATGAAATTATTACCTCTTCTTCAAGTGCTTCCTTTTTATTTCATCAGAAGTGATCCATGAGATGGATTTATGATCAAATTAAGGCCTCTAGACAGAAGTGCGGATAGTTGGGAGAATATTTATTAGGGTTCAGACTAGCCAAATGGCTTTGGAAGTGTGATTTTGAGATAATGTGAAGTACCCTTTCATAAGAGAGGTGAGAGGAACTTTAGGAAAAGCTTGAAATATTAATTCATTATACAATCATTTTCTATTTATAATGGAACCAAATGAATTTATTTAAAGCCTTAAGTTGGTTTGGGTAGAAATAATTTCAACCAATCAGTTTTATAAAAGTTTATGTCCCCATATAAGCCTTGTCCATTATATGTAACTCCTGGTTATATAGTTTACCATTTACTATGTCTCCTTGTATTTTTATATTATATGGTTAATAAAAATTGTATAAAATGACATTAGAAGCTCAAGTGGTTCATAAATGTCATATATATTATTATATAATTTTTTTTCGAACCTTATAATTTTAAGACTATTATATAATTTAATAATAGAGTGTTTTTTTTAAAAACTCATTCCTTTTAATTTTGACACTATTTAGTATTTGGTTTTTTGTGAATGTAAAAAAATAAGATTACTTCACAGAAATAAATTAAATCAAAACTTTAATGTCATATTAACCTTGAAAATTTATTAATGGAATCAAAACTTTTAATTTATATTTATTTTAATATTAATAATATCTTTTTTTATTCATTAATTTATAAGGAAAATTTTGCATCATTGTTTTTTCATAAATAAACATATTTACTTTTTTTCTAAATTTTATAAATAATATTTCATGATGTATGAAATATTTTTATATTTATATAGAATATTTATAGTCTAATTGATCAATTATGTAACCTCATATGAAAATTTTTTAACTAAAAGAAACATTCTAATGTTATTTTTGTCTTTACTTAAAATTCATTAATATAGAATGTCATTACTACTCCAATGTGGATCCGTGGGGTCCCAAAAATGACCCTAGGATTCCCATGGTGGGGAATGTATCATCTAAGGGAGTTAAGACATGTGTTAGGGAATTTTAATATTATTATATTATTATTATTTACTCTTATTTACTGGATTTACCCTTTAACCATGGTAAATAAAATATTTACTAATGTAACTATAAAATTTTCTAAAAATAATATTTTTCTATTTACACAATAAAAAACTCATGATTCAAAAAATGGAATCTATTTTTCCAAATTCAGAAAAAAATGTTCTGAAATTAAATTAAAATTCATTCTCGTTCTAAAAACCAAAAAAAACGGGATTTTAGGAAATAAAAACTATAAAAAGATTGACATGTGTTTATGTACAATTTAAATGTGAAATTACATCCAATGAACTAAATTATTATCCAATGTAAAAATATAATCTAATGATACTTTAAAACCACTCATATTTATAACTTAACAATATATATTATTTCGATTAAAAATTTTCTTTTTAATTAAAATATAGTGTTCTTCATTATTCATCAAAATAATAATGTTATCAGAAAAGTACCAATCATTATTCAAAACTAAATTATTATGTCCCAAAAATAAATAATAATTTAATTTCATTAAATTTAATATATAAAAGAGTTAAATATAGGATTTAAAATGGGATTATCATTAAAAGGAAGAAAACACCATTTTTTGGAAAATACTTCTTTTATCGGAAAAAAGAATTTGTCTTTATATTATGACTAATAAACACACAATATGAATGTTACAATTATATGTGAAATATATATAATTCAATATGTGGTTATTACTATTCATAACATCTTTTTAAATAGCTAGTTTGATAGGTCATGGTGCGCTTGAACTCGTTGTGGAGTACATCACACGTTGTTGTATTATTCAGAGATTTATGTATCGTGGATGATTAGGGGAGTTATAAAAAATATACATGTATGAAATATATATATGTTATCATATCTCTTATTAAATTTTAATTCACAGATAAATTCTAATATAATAAACACCAAACCCAAAATTATTAGATCCATATAAATATTCATTATTAAATATTTTTTGTGTAGCTATTAAATTAAAAAGATACATCAAAATTAATATGATTACAATTAAACTAATTTATTAATACTACTGAAAAATCATTATTTATTTTTGTATACTTGATTTGGTTTGTTTCTAAGGACTGTGAGGTATAGTTTTTCCCCTTTGAATGAAAACTATACTTATAATCATGCACTACTCCTACTATATGATTTGTTCCATCATATATAACATCAAAAGATATATTATATTCCGGTGGAAGGATTATAAGGGTTGTTTTCAAGATTCTGTTTATCTTACTAAAATTTATGTAAATTATTCATCAAATATAATATCAACTAATTCAAGGAGGAATTTATTCAACGATAATTCTCTTTTTCCAAAGACCCTAATAATCATATGATAAAATCTATCATGACTTGAAGATAATCGAATATGATTCATGGTATAATTATAGCGATGTGTGAGAATTATGTCAATAATTAGCTAACATTATTCAATTCTATATATAAAGATAATGTATCCAAAAATATTTTTCTTCCACTATAATGTTTTAAAAATTCATTCAAAAGAGATTACATTAACAAAAAATTAATAAAATAAATATTTTGAAAAAATTATTTTCCATAATTATTAAATCCCTTCATACTTCCCCCCAAAAAAATATTTAATAATATTTTTTAAAATGCATACAATAATTAATTAAAAATTACACTGGGAATTTCATATCCCAAAATGTTTCAATAAATCGGAATGCATAGAAAATTGATAGGTGAAACTTATATTCATTAATACCCCTCGAGTAATGGGTTCCTAAAGAAAAATCAATTAAATACATCAAAACAACAATACAAATATTTCTTAGCTGCATATTCTAACAATTATTCCCCAAATGTATGTGGAACTTGTCATTTTGGGTAACATAGTCCAATTTAATATAGTCAATGATGACCCTCGAGTTGTTATAAATTATTGTTGGTACTAGATCATTATATTATTATTTTCATGATAGTGGGACCAGATATGTTTTTTTAGAAAATTTTGAATATGAATCTCGTATTATGAGTGTAACATGGGATATAATACACCATATTCTTACAATATTTCTAATTCATTTTCACAACAACAATAATCATAATTTTTAAACATATTTGGTTCTGTCTATTATGTTTGATTCATTATATAGTAAAATATGGTTCATAATAATAATGGTTATATTATGTTATATGTCTCATAGTGATTAGAGTATATAACTAATATTATATTTTAGAATTTTAAAATGGTTCTTTATTGAATTGATATTTATTTTTTTAAAATAATAATAGAATTTAATTCTTATTAATTTAATAAAAAAATTAAAATTTTAATGTCAATAGATTGTGGTCTATTTTATGTGATATTCAAATGATTTTTTTCACAAAATTATTTCCATAAATTGAATATTTAAATAATCAAACTAGTTTATATAGTATGGTTTTGTTTTTTATAAAAATATTATTCAACTATCTCTTTGAAGTAGAAACTATTTACTTTTTTAATTATAGATTTCACTCATCATAACAATACTAATTAAGTAATTATGTGATTCATTGGCTCCCAATAATTTAATTATTACATATATCATTTATAATATCTTCCCAAAAAACATAGATATTTTAAAAGGGGATAGTGTGAAAATATATGAATCAACATCATGATGTTATATTTAATATAAAATAAACAAATTTACAATTTCTTCCCTAATTGAAATTGAGAGTGATCCCACATGTAATTTTTTTTATAAATATTAAGAAGTACCCCACCTAAAATGATAGTGTAATGGTTTATTCCATCTCCATCCACCCTATTAATATTAAAAAATATATGAAAACATATTCTCACCACTCATAGAAATTCGTTTTATTATGATTTTTATAGTTAGGAGGTGGCATTTTTATCAAATTTTAAAACCACTCTAATTCTATTGACTTCACTAATATATATGGATAATTAAATTGAGTATGGTATGAAATTAAATAGTGCTCCCAAATTACAAAATGAAGTTGTAAATGAGACATCAAATATGGTTGTGGGGATTGTTAATGTACATGGAATTTCATATTTTTAGTGTAGTTGTAGGGATATTGGGATAGAAACATTTTTTCAATGAATTATCATTTCATATTATATTATTTTTTATTAATTTTTCGTGTATCCTTGATAAACCTTTCATACCATCGCATTTGGTTTATCGAATCCTATAATGTAATGGAAATATAACCAGTATAGAATGTTTCTAATATTTCATGTAGTGATTTTTCATCATTAATCATTATGGGATGGTTATTTATTATAGGTAATTTATATTATGGATGCGGTAATATATTTATATTTTCATTTCCCTTATCCTTTTTCACTTGTGGTATAAATTAAAATAACTCCACATCATGTTCCATATGGACTAATTCTTCTTATTCTCTTTATTGTCCACTTCTAGCATCATCTTCCTTGATTTTTTTCCAATTTCTTTCACCTCCTTCACACATTTTATATAAATATAACGTAAAATTCCTTTCCTGAATGAAAATAATTTGAATGGGGGATTTCAATAACCATTATTTAACATGAAATTTGAAGTGGAAATGATCTCTATAAACTATTAATTCAACACCTTCTTACCTGAAGATTTAGTGGATAGTTTAGATTATTATTTGGTATGAGATTTCATATGAATTATCACCATGAAATCAAAGTTGAATCTTATTTATATGTATATTTATTTCCAAAATAAGGTTTAGTGACATAAAATATAAATTTTTTGGGATAGCAATGACATTAAAAATATATCTAGAAAGGTGTCATTAGATGGTAATATTATAAGGATTTATTTTTAATGTTTGAGTACACATAAAATCATGGATTTATAGTTTTTATAATATTTCCATTACTATATAAATTGAAAACATTTAGTCTCTTGAACAATAGGGAGTCTATTAGTAAAACACTAAAACGTGTGGAAAATATGTAAAACATAAGGGGGTATCGATGATCATTATTCCAAAACATTGTTCCATAATCACTTTCACATAAGAGATGTTACATATTCAATTTTGGTTTAATATAAAGGTGATTTATAACTCTATACCACATGTACTCCTCTAATATTGGATATTTCATCCACTTTTTAGAATATTGTGAGATCCAATCTATTAGTTAAATGAATTAAAAAAGTGATTTTTAAATAAGTGCTCTTATAGAGGAAGCATCCAAAAGGTTTCTATCATTATCAAATATTGCATGGAATTAGAAAATTCATAAATAGAGTTATTAACATATTTGTTGTTGTAATGTAAGAGTTAGAAACTTAATAATCTCCTAAAAATAATATATAATTTCTCTATATTATTTATTAATCTCATTGGAATATTTTCCCTATTATGATCATCAAGATATAGGATTGTTCTAACATAGAGTAGATATTTATATTTCATCCATGGTGGAGAATTTTTTAGGATGTATATTATATAATAAATACATACATACTCTTTCATCGGACAATTGATATACCTTTTAGTTGATATAAAAATTTATGAATCCACATAGTTTTATGCTCCTACAAACATTCCCATGTTCCCTCAAATTTTGGATAGGGTCCCTCATACATATTTATAGAATTATGAAAATTATTATAACATCCCATACAAAACTAAAATGTTATATTTGTAATTTAGTTGTTGAATCAATTAATATCAGTTGAAATCAGGGGAATAAAACTCATTGATATTTTTATTTAATTAAAAACATTTCTTTAACATTTTCTTTCCTATTTTAACTCTTGTAAATTAATTAGAGAAAAATATCGAGTCTACCAATGGGTTAGTGAAAAACTCCATAACCACATTGTCATTGATTCTAATATTTATAACTCCAAAAATTAAAAGTTTATCAAACTCAAGATAAATATATATAAGGTTATCAGAAATTTATCTAGCTAGTTATCAAAATCATCTATGATAAAAATAGAATAAAAAAAAATATCTCATGAATAGTGGATTGTTAATGGGAAACTTATAATTGGGATATTATCAAACATATTAATGTAATATAATAAAATCTAGTAAATTTGGGACTCTATTTGTCTCATCATAGGAGGATTTATTAGGGGTTATTAAAAAAATTATTAATAGGTTTAGTGAATTTTTTTTATAATGGAATTTAATACTATTTAAATTTAATTTTCAAATTTCTAGTTTAATCTTTGATAATATCATCCCTTATGTATTAAATGATTATTAAATTGAAATATCATGGTTTTACCAACTAATTAGATGAAACATCTACTAATTACACTCCCCTGGTAATTTTATCTTTATAATGAATTAAAATAGTTATTCCATTCCCTATTATTTATTAGGCATAGTTATTAATAATAATTAGTCAAACCTGAATTTAACTACACATTTCTTAATATTATATGTTTATAAGGAACTCCAAGTGTCTTATTTATGTAAAATAAATAGAAAAAATATCTGATTAAAATAAAAGATCTTCAGACTTCACATATTTTCCATATAATCAGAAACTTCCATTGAAATGATAAAATTAAAAAATAAACTATAAATATTATTAATCATTAATCACGGTTACTGTGATTTCTCCATGGCTCAACCAAATAGTTATTTGTGTTTTATTACTCATGAAGTTACAATAAATTATGAATTTAAAAATACAGGGATTTTATTTGATCAATCAGATAAATTTTCATTATCCCCACATATAATGAAAAACATTCCTTTATATAGAAGTATCAATGTTTTTGGGGGCTTTATTCAGACTTATTTTTCATCGTTAATCATATGATAATTATGCATATAATCCTTATTGTAAATTAATTATAGTTCCTTTAGTATCCTATTGTATTTCAATGCATAGATCATATCATATCGGATATCTCCTAAATCTTATAATTAAGAGTCAAGATTACCTTCTGGAATATCCCACATGAATATTCTCAATCATGAATTCCATTCCCTTGATCTACTCCTTCATTAACATGATAGATGATGGTTTTTTAAAATCTCTTAATCATTCATTAATTATTTTAGGAGAAAAAATAAATGAAAATGTGTTTTTGATTAAATAATTTTAATATCTTGTATTCCATATTTTAATCCCCATTGTTCAAATATTAGAAATTTCCAAAATTTGTAAACATAGAAGATTACAATTATAGTCATTGGGAAATTAGAATATAAGAAAAAATATAAATGTGGAATAAAAATATATGCATTCCCAATGTAATTACTAATGTATCGGAAGAAAATACCATAGAACATGAGAATTTATATATTGCATAGGGGAAATTCAAATGTTATAGTAATGTATTTCATATCCCAAAATTGAAAAAAAAAATCAATGTCATATGATTCCAATTGAATGATATATATTGCAGAAAAAATATTTTTTTTCTTGAGAATACTTATATAACATAGTTGGAAGACATGAAATCTTTGAAGGACTTACTAGTTTGAAATTTAGAAAACACAAATGTCTTTTTCAAGTTGAGAAGGACATATATGATTCATCAATGTCTTATGTCCATGGGTTTTATCTCATTTTTTAACCAAATATAAAACATATTAATTCTTACACACAATTGGTAAATACATGAATGTTATGAGACCATTTTCAAAAATATTTTATCAATATTTCTATTTCATAACTACGTATTTGTAAAATCACTATTTGAGTAATATTTTTCTGAACCAAATTAATAATTAATAAATCAATAAAAATATAAATTAAAAAATATTTAAAAAATTACACACTAAATTCCAAAACTCATTTTATGGATTTCTTTATAATTTCATAGTGTATAAAATATTTAAACCCATGGATTTTGAAAATTTATGAATTAAATTTGATATTTTCTAAATTAATAAAAAATAGTTAATTAATATGCTCTTTAATTGATATTTGGGTTAATTTCTATTGAAAAATTGTATATTTTGTTTCAAATTTCACCTCCCATCAGTTATGAATGGAATATTTTCCTCATGAAATTAATAACCAAATAGATTCATCAGTGTATTAATGAATTTACTTCATGTTCCAACTATTTATTTTGATAAACTCCAATACCAGCATTGAAATTTATAGACTATATGGGTTCTACCTCCATAGTCATATAATTGATAATAATATATATCACCTGTTATGAGCCTATAAATATATATTTCTCCATATAATTTCCTCTTTGATATATAATGTTATAATTTATATAATAAATCAATTGATTCATATGTGGACCATATTAATATCACATATGTACTTCATTCTATTGTTCTATATCAAAACCATCTTGGATGAGTGTACTTAAACAGAGGAATCAAATACAATATCGTGTGATACCTTTCTTTCATGGACCATTCATAATAAAAAACACTAGACTATATATCTCGCGATTCATTAATGTGATCTCACATTCTATTTAATTGACTTCAAATTACCATTGAAAACTCATTTGAAGTCTTTGAAGAAGTCTTAAATATTTTATTATAGCAACTTATCAATTCATAAAACTTGTATTTAAGCCTCATATAAAGAATAAAATTACAATAAATCCAGTTAAAAGGTAGAGGGGCTAGGCATAAATGAAGATAAATTCTTCCAGATAACACTATCGAGGTTGTAAGAAACCAGTTTTTGCTACAAAAGACATTGAAATATTCTTGATGATATTCCAGAGTAGCGCCTTCAGACGGCGTGCGATTCCGAGCCCTAGATTGGCCGGAATTAAATTTTCAGTGCGTTCACACTAGAAATGCTAAATAAATGGTATAACTCCTAAACGGTACTTCAGATCAGATATCTGAGTGTACGGATGGGTCTGGAATGGGGTGTTTACCCTAGGAACGACATAAAACTTGTCGGCACGGGATGTTTGGACCCCTCGCCCGCTTCTGGAATATTAAACGGATAAATTAATTAATTAATTAATTCGTTTATTGGAGAAACGCTAGTATCTCTGAAACAGTGGCTCGGATCGAAAAATCGAGAGCACCATTTAGTTTGGACCGTGCTGTTTACCTTAAGAGGGGTATAAGTTTTGCGGGCGCGGCCCGGCTGTGAAAAATGGCCCCAGGGGCGTTTTCGTAGTTTGGCGGCCTCAGGCGCTCTGTTCAATAACTTTTGAACGGGGTCTTGGAGTAATATTCTGAGACCGCCGTTGCGCTCAGAGAGTGGTTCTTAGCCTAGGAGAGGCTTAACCTCGACCCCGTCAAGCGTTTTGGACACAGGTTAAATTGGGAGTTTTAATTAATTAAATCTTTTTCAATTAATTATTTTCCTACTTAAACAAAACCTCTTCCCCCTCCATTGTTCACTCCCTGGCGCAGGCTCCCCTGCCTCCATCTTCCTCCTCCTCCACTCCGGTGAGGCAACTCCGGCAAGGAGACGGCGCGGCGGCGGATCGCCCGTGAAGCTTCGGGCAACGCCCCTGTAGGTAGGAGGTTTCTTTTGTTACATTTTTATTCCCGAACCTCCTTTGGATCCAAATTTTAGCGTCAAATTGTTGTTGGATTTTCGAACAATCCACATAGATACGTATTAGACCTTTTCCTCTTTCTATCGCTTGTTTCAGAAACAAAATCCAAGCTCGAAGGAGCCCGGGGTTGATCGTCTAAAGTTGCGGGTTTTGGAATTATTTTCTGGCCGGTTTGGGTGCTCCGGCGGTCCGAGGCGCAGCAGATTCTCCTCCGCAGGTGGCGGCGGCTTCTCCTCGGCAGGCGCGGTGGCTTCTCGGAATTAGGAGGCTCGGTCAGGTTATCGGCCAGCGGAGGCCGCTGGTTTCAGGCGGACGGCAAAGGTCGAGGCGGCCGGGGGCGCGACCGAGTGGAGATGGCGCGGGCTGCCGGTGGAGCGGGGCAGCGGCGGCGCTGTCTGCGGCAATGTGCGTTGGCCAGGTGTGCACGGCAGAGGATCCCGAGGCCAGGGCATCGGATTTGGACGTCGTCTACGGCGGCGCGAGCCTGATGCAGAGGCGAGACTTTTGAGATGGTTTCGGGAATTAAAAATTCCCGAAACGAGGGGCCACGGAGGCGCGACGCGTCTTAAAGTGGAATGTCGTTTTTCAGAGAATCTTGTTTTGAGCAGTGAGGACGCATCCGACGTCCTTTTTGAGCGCCGTCAGCGGCGTTGGGACCCTGGCACCGAGGCGGAGCATTCCAGGATGGTTCCATGCATTGAGGCCGAAGTTGAGGCACAGGCCCCACGGCCCGTCTTTTGAGCTGCGTGCAGCTTTTAGCGGCTTTTTCCTCGGACGTCCATTCGGGGCGTGTGAGCAGTCAATGTTGGGTGTTTTCCGAGGTCATCGCGTTGCCACAGTCTGCCTGCTGTAATTCCGCACGATGGTGCGGGCCCCGCGAGGGCCGTTTCGGGAGTTGACGGTGATTTCCAGCTTTATCATTGGGAGACCGTTTTGGACAAGTGAGTAGTCCATTTCGTGTACTTTTTCAAGAGGATTGCAATGGTGCGATCCGTTCACTGAGTTTCGGGACCGGGATGCGGGTCCCACGTGGCACCACTTGTGTGCGGTGCATCGGGATGCACCTTTTTCTCCGGATATCCGTTGCACTCAAGTGAGTAGTGCTTCTGACGTGTTTTCTCGAGGGGATCGCAATGGTGCGATGCACCCGACTATTTTCGGAGCCGCGGCTCGGGATCGCGGGACGCCGTTCGGGCGTGAGGCGGTGTTGGTGACTTTTTTGTCGGATATCTGTTGGAGGTGAGTATATAGTTGATCTCGCGTGTTTATCCGCGAGGATTACAACGGTGTGATCTGTTTGGTCGTGCGGAGCCTCTTGCGCGATATTGTTAAATGTGGAAGCATGAAAGGTGCTCCAGTGGAGGTTTTCCCTACTTTGTTTGTATCGGACCCTTGGCGTGTGATCACTCACTCCTGGGAGAGTGATATAAATGGTTCATGAGATATGGTTGTAATTTCTTCAGCCGATGAGGTAGTAGGTTGGAGTTGTTATGTCACACCTTCACGCTGACGTTGGGTGCCATGTGCACAATAGTCTATGGGCTGAAACGAGGTATACTCTGGGAGTATACAGGAGCACATGGAGGGACATGTGGTTTGTACCTGAGTTTTTCGTGCGCTTGGTTGGGGTTGACTTGGGGCCACACGTCGTGTGGGCCCCATGTGTGTGTCATGTTCTGCTTTGCGTAATTTGACCGCTCGTGACGTAGAGGGTCCCTCTGTGCTCGTTGTTTGACCAGCAGGGTGAAGTTTTTCCCCTGTATCTGTGGCCGTTTGTTGACCAGCAGGGTTGAGTGGTCTCCCCCTGGTTTCGTTCTCGATGGATCGGCCAATAGTGTTGCTAGTGGCACCTCGTGATGGAACATGCGCTGAACCCCTTTGTGTGAGTTGTGCTGGAGTTAGGTGGTTGCGCGATACCCCCTCCTTGTAGGATTGGCCAGTGTTTTACCCTCCAGTAGATTTGGTCAAATCAGTTCTAAGTTTTACCATCCAGTGGGGCTGGGTAGTGGGTTACTCATCGACTTCTTCGGGTTTACCCTCCAGCAGGGCTAGGAAGTGGGTTGCTCACTGACTTCTAGGGTTTAACCTCTAGCAGAGACTGGTCAGTCGGTCACCCGACGACCTCTTAGGGCCTACCCTCCTGCAGGGCTAGGAAGTGGGTCGCTCGTCGTCTAGTTCCAGGTCTACCATCCAGCGGGGCTGGGTAGTGGGTCGCCTGATGATGTGTTATGGTCTACCCTCCAGCACGGCTGGGCAGTGGGTCGTCTGTCGACTTATTCTAGGTCTACCCCCCAGCGGGGCTGGGCAGTGGGTCGCCTGATGATGTGTTATTGTTTACCCTCCAGCAGGACTGGGCAGTGGGTCACCCAGTATCTTATTATGGTCTACCTTCCAGCGGGGCTGGGCAGTGGGTCGCCGGTTGATGTATTAGGGTTTACCCTCCAGCAGGGCTGGGAAGTGGGTCACCCGATATCATATTACGAATTACCCTCCAGCAGGGCAGGGCAGTGGGACACCTATGGGAATTCCAGACTCAGTCCTCTCGACTAGGCTAGTCTGTGGCTTTCCTTCATGTTTTCCAGAGTGGGACCCTTGGTTATATGGTTCAATGTTGTGACGACTTGAAATTGAGGATACCTCTCGGCTGCAGGGCAGTGACGAGGTGTGGTTTGAATTTCCATAGAACTCTCAAGTACGAGGGGCACTTTCCCCACCAAGACGCGTTCTTGAGATGCGATCTAAAACCGTGCAGGCGAGTCAGTGCCGCCCAAAGCGTATAGTATCAAGGTGCGGTGACTGGGCCCCTTTTCATGCGGTTCGGGGCAGACGTGCGGGATGCTGGGCATCGATGGTGTTACTTATAAGACTATTGGCTACTCTTTCTTGGGCTGAGCTATGGGAAGGATATCCCCTTATGAGTTTGTTTGGGCTCCTTGACAGAGCATACAAATGTATATACCTCATACGAGTATCCACTTCTTGGGTTTTGGGTACTCTCCCTCCAGAAGATGCGAAGACGCGTGGGGTATGCCACGTGCTTTCCGTTTCTAGCTTCACGTGGTTGGATTAATCTACTCTCCTGCTATAGGTAGCGAAGGCTCGACGGGAAGTTCATCTTCTCACCTTTTCTAGCTCCTTGTGTCCGGACGAGTCTACTTACTTTCTTTTGTTGGGTTGAGCTGGACTCTCTGCTGGTATTCTACTTCACTTTTAGTTTTACTCCTCTACTTTTCCTTTTCACTCTACCACTCACCCTTCGGTACCTCCTTTGTTGCTCCCTCGAGCCTTCGGGGTATCCTACTGAGTATGTTTATACTCACCCCTGCTTGGGCTTTTCCCACACTTGGTGTGCCCTTTCAGACGACAGACAGGTTGGTCGTGACCTTAGTGTAGCGTAGGAGATTGGGAACTTGGACCACGTGCGGTGGTCGTGGCCAGGATCTAGGTGGGAGACCCATCATCTGTTTCTTTTTGTTTACCTGTTTCCAGGTTGTGACACTTTTTGGTTGGGCATGTGTTTTTCACCTTTTCGTTTCAGCTTGTACATTGTATTGTTTAGAGGTCGATGCACATCTGAGGTTTATATATAGAGCAGTTGTTATTTTTACTCTTCTTGTTCTTTCTTTTACTCTTCATTTTTTCATTGAGTTTTCTATGTGTGTCTGTACAGGTGCTTAGGAGAAGGCCTCCCCGAGTTATTGTGCCTTCGGCACTGGTCGCCAGCCCCTGTCCTATAGAGGCGGGCTTGGGGTAGTTGCGGCTCGAGCCGGGGTAGGGTCGGGTCGTGACAGAGGTGGTGTAATTTATATAAAATCTTATTTGTTCATGAGACCCACTAGCTACCTAGTAGAGTGTCACTATCCAGGTAGTTGTGAGTGAAGAATAACATCATCCTCTAAGTGGTAAATCTTCTAACCATTAGTTTATAATTTCATACTTTGTGACTGAATTCCAAAAATAGTGAACTTTGGGTGGTCCACTAATTACACGGTGCATGCAATCTAGTATTTCATAGGGTTTAATTTCCAAATATACTTATATGATTTCTATTTCATGTGAGTCACATTAATAATTAATCTCGGATGTTTTATCAATGAAATCGAAATGTCAATCTACAATTCTCAATCATTGTAAAAGGATCATATACAACCACATCTCTCATTCTCTATATAAATTTTTAATATACCATATGTGAAATTAATGAGATAAATTGTATTGGATTTTCACTAAGTGAATTTTTCCCTCTTACTACCTTCAATACTGATTAATACTTCATATCTAAGATGCATGTGTTCCTTGTCTACATATAACTCTCTAAATGATGATCAGAAGCCATAATTTTGAAAAATGAATTCATTTATAACTCCGATGATCAAGGGGGTAAGAATATTTTCCTCTAAACACAAGGATAAGAGATATAGGTGCACAAATTGAGCTATTTCGAAACTATGTATCAAACTATTTATTATCTTTCACTAACTATCCATAAAAATCATTACACAAGTTTGAAACAATCTATTTCAATTGTTATTAGTATTTCATTAATTCATAAAAAATATCAATTATCAGTCTATCGATACTGTCATGTTATCACATTATCAATTAAATATAATTTTAATGTTGAATTAATAATTTCTACTTCCTTTACTTTTTATATTCCAATCAACACCTCCACCCCCTTGCATATAAATTAACCATCACATCAATCAATATTGAACCCATAAATAACCCTAATGAAACCCATATCCATAATAATTTAATTGTTTAAAAAATGATTGAGAATTAGTCCAACATGAAAAAAATCATTCATAGATTTCAACATCATGACATACATGTTTACATTAAATGATTTCATGTGGAAATAGTGTGGATGTCAGTTAATGATAATTTTTAATTAATATCTTTAGTTAATTAGTAAAAATGATGTTATGTATGTGTTATACTATATATTAAATGGTTTTATATTTATTTCATAGGATCTTCCACAAGATTTTACTAATTTTAATAATGTGAATAAGAGTTTTTGTGTTCCATGTGTACCAAAAATATCCACTATAGAAATGATATAGATATCTAACTACTCCCCAGTACTCCCTCCCTCTCAAAAATGATGTATCATTGGATATAATGGCATGAGGTCCTAGTGTGTTTTCTAAGGTTCCATAGAGGGGAATTACATGTGATTATGAGGCATTCTTGTTCATGTAAGCCACCATAATATACTCTTCCATGATAAGGCTGTATAATATAGATAAGTGACTATGTAGTAGTGGCATATTTATATTGTAAGAACCTGATATTTCACAATATTTTCTACTTAAATAAAGATATATTAAATAGTGGGTTTGTAAAGCTATACTAACCTAAAATAAAATGAATATCTATTATATATATTGAATAATAAATATGAACATTAAAATATAGATATTAAATTTACATATATAATTTGGAGTAAAAATATCACAAAATCAATAAAGAAAGTATTAAGAAATATAAAATAGAAGATGAATTACTTCTTCTAAAAGAGTTTTTATTGATCTTAAACGGGAGGTATCTACTCTATTGTTTTATCACGAGTAATCCCAAGAAAAAATCATGATATAATTTTTTTAGTCACAACATATATGATATAAGTTAATGCTTGAAGCCATTTACAAAATATCAATGCTAGATAAACCACCACTCAAAACTACATTAATAGAATTTCTCATGCTTACGTATTACATATGTAAAATAAGGGGTAATATTAAAATAATTAATAATTAGATCAATATGTAATAAAAAATTCTGTATAAATATATAAGAAATTTTTTAAAATATTTAAAGATTATTTTTTCTCATATAACATTATTATTTTAATAAAATTAAGGGAATTCATGATTTATTTCACGAAACTATGTTTATATTTATTTAAAAAAACAATATATATTTATTGAATAAATAATATGTTAACATTCAATAAATTAGTAGTTTATAGTAAATATATTATTTAATTTTCGAAAAGGTGTTTTCATATAAAAATAACATTTTTGTGTATTTTATGATTTAAATTATACTTTTAAATTAAAACATTTAGAAATATTATTCAGATAAATGAACACTAATTTTTGTATTTTTAATAGAAATATTATTTTTGGATGATTTTATTTGGAAATATTTGGATTTTAGGTGAATCATTAATAATTATATTTTTAATAACACTATGGAAATTATGATATTTTTATACAAAACATACATTACTATTTTAGATTCCATTTTTAATAAAAAATTTCTTAATATTAAACTATGTATTCAAAAATACTATGAAAATATATAAATTAAAGATTCGTTAGTTAGAAAATATAGATAATGTTATAGAGATAACTATCTTTATCAACATTCTATTTCTAAAAATTTCACAGCGTTGAATAATGTATTCAAATTATTTTCATCAATTTTAATAATTAATTTTATAATAAAATAATTAATTCTAGAATAATCAATAACATTAATTATTTTATCCAAAACAATAATATTCTGTTTAAAAGTACATTATTTTATAAAAACATTTTTCCACTATACATGTTAAAATATTAAAATTAATATTTCTTATACATACAAATATTAATTAATAAAATATATTTCATAACATGAATTTTTAGGTGATTATTATCTAATGAATTTAATTTTATTTTTAATAATTTAAAAATAAATTACACAGGTAAAAAGTAGTTACTTCGTTAAAATAAAAAACCTATTAATATAAAAAAAATTATATTATATAAAATCACGTTTAATTGCTTTCTGAAAAATGTCTTCCAGGATTAATAAACCTTAAACCATCTCAATCTCAATTACATTCCACATAGGATTTATAGTCTGTGTGAATTAGGTGATCCCTTTTTATGAAATAATTATATCTACTTCACTTATATTATAAAAGAAACCACCATCTCTCCCACTATCCACATGTCCAAATATGTATTAGGTCAACCCACACTCTACCCTAGTGTCTCATAAACCCCCTAAAAATATCTTACAATATTTTTTCATTATAAAAATACAATGTGAGGGTCCCTTAAGTAGGTGACCAAAGAAAAATCTCTATAGCAAGATAGAATATTTTTAACCATTCCTTATGATTTTATATACTTCAACCTCCCCAACAATATTATATACATAAGTGTATGATAAAACATGTATTAATAATATTGTTGTATTTTATATAATAATGGAACATCCATTATATAACATCCACCAATGTCATTTGAAATCTATGAAAATGTCATTATGAATGTGTGCACACTACCACCTCCAAGAGCAGCGTGTTGAAATTTCATTCTATATAATTCTTTTACGGTTAGAAATCATTTTTAGTAATATATAAATAATATTGTAACATTTTATTTTTTTTAATAATAAAACATATTTTTATATACATACCATCTATTCTAAAAAATAATAGCATTCCCTATTTTCATATACAGATAACAACCTCCATCAGATTGTGTTTCTCTTACAATTTAAATACTATCAAAAAAAATTATAAAATACATTTATGTAGGGAAGAAATTGTTAATTTACAAAAAAAAATTCTATAATCTAATATTATATATTCCTTTAGTAATTTTACCAATAATCTATTAATATAAATTTAGCCTCTCAAAAAGAAATGTGAATCTACCATTTCAAATTTTAATCCAATCATTGAAAACCAACATACCAATATAAAAAATGTGGTAATTTAATAATAATGTAAATAATAATATAAAATAATTCTGATTAAGAATGTATTGTACATCACTTTATTCTTCATCAACATATTATCATTATTTTAAAGAAATTGATAATAGAGCATCAATTCACAAACATAATTAGAAAAATGTAATAAATTGGTGACATGGAAAGACAAATAGGACATATAAAAATAACAAGAGATGGTTAAAATTTTAATAAATATTTTTATAAAAATTAATATTATTATTTTGGATGTTAAGTGAAAATGAAGAGAACATCTAGACACGATGTTACAGCATTTATCATAATATCCTATCATTAAGGTATGATTTGACTTTATGCTCCATCATTCATTTATATGGTTCAACTACTTACCAAATTATTTTTTATAATAAAAAATTATTTTAATATAACAATTCACATCAATTAATTATCATCCTTTAATTGGGTTATGATTAATGTATTTACGAGAATATAATTGTCTATCATAACTAAATTTATATTCTTGAGTTATAATGATTATAATTTAGTTTCTTCTATTAATAAAATTTTTATAAAATATTTCTCTACTTGGTGATCATTTTTTAATCAACATTTATTTATTTAGGAGTTCTAATCCTTCATTGAAATTAGTTCTTTAAAATAATTCACAGCATCAAAAATAATGGTTTTCCCACATTATCAACGATTTCCCTTCTCTATAATATTCCGCTTGAGAATTTTAAAATAAATTATGTGATATATAATGTGGACTTCATATATAACTTCTCATTTTTAAATATTATTTATTTGTGTTTTTTTGTGATGAATAGCATCAAAAATGTTGTTTTGAAACCTAAAAATGGTTTATTTTCACCTTCTTTGTGACTTAATGTTTTCTCAGTCCATTTATTTTTTTCTTTTGATTGAAATATTATTCTCAAGTACCTTTTAATTTTTTTTATATTTACCATAAATATATAACTATTTCAATATCCTTTTTCTTCTCAGGGTATATAATTTTTTTCAAATAGAAATTCCCACTTCTATGTAATATCGGTTTGATAAAAATTTCTTATTCTTAACTCGCATTCAGCATCACCAACTTAAAATATTTTTTAAAAGAATTTCAAATAAAAAATTAAATTAATTTATCTATAACAATAGTTTCGAATTATTTTCCTATGTTTTTATATATTTTATTTTCATCACTTTAAAAATCTATTACTTATTTCATAAGGCTTTAACAAAGTGGTACGTTATAATATTTCCACTCGTAGATCAATATAATCTGATCAATATATTAGAACTAAATGATTGTGGCCTTTTTTATTTTCATATTTGAAGATCACAATTATATAAGTATTTCTTGTCTTATGTATCCTCATGATTTATCTTTTGGTTATGCCAAGAATCATAATTATGAATCCGACGTCCTTATAATTTTTTTACTCTCCTTTTGATATAAGTATATTTTATTGTCCTTAAATTCCAAACATATATCTGATATTATTTTATGAGATGATCGGTCCTATAATTTTGTATCACTATAAGGAAATGGAAAATTATTTATATCTCATAAGATTCAATTAATGGATAAGGGGGGCCTAATCCACCATGGACATTTTTCATCATTATAATGATAGAAAATGGAATATTCCTCAGATTAAATTTATGATATCATATTTTATGTTTTTGAAACATGTTTATGATATTGTAAATTTTTTTAATATTCCATGTATGAATTATTATGATCTTCATATTATTAATATCATGATATACTTCTTGAAACTAATATTATTCTTTATTTACATGTCTATAACCTTACAATGATTTCTAACTCACCGTATTCATATATTTTCTTACAGATATCTTGTTAAATTTTAAATGATCTGATGGAATTATGAACTGTATGTGGAGTTTTAAATATATATATGATTTTTAGGATTATGTTGATGAATTTAAATGTCCAATATTCAAGACACACTAGACATCTAGATCCTTATCTTGTGTTTTTTTGGAATGTAAATTGATGATTTCATAATAGCATGAACATAAGTTGTGGGGTCTAATAGTTGTTATCAAATTATATAATAGTTATTTTTTGAGATTATAAATATATACCCTTAGTGAAATACCATATTATAAGTATACGGGATAAAATAATGTATTGATAACATCATGAATTTTGTAAATGATTGGAGTATGTGGTTTTCTTGAAAATTGTATTGTTTTTTTTTACTGGAATATGGATATAGCTATTGATTAGATGAAATTGGGATTAATTACCCCAGAAGGGATGGTTTATAATTTATTTGTTCATCATTCTCTTTATGGTGAGTGTTACTAAGACTGTAGAACTGTGGAGACCCTCTCAAAGGGATATGTGTTGGGTAATCACATTCTCTATACAAAAAAATATAAAGTATTTTTTTCCTAATTACATAATTAGATTATGATAAGAATTATGAGATAACACAATAGAATTTTTCCTTATAAGAACAAATAGGATAATAGGATTTACCATATAATAAATAGTCAAAATGAAACTATCAAAAAATGAAATAATGGTCTTATAAGAGAATACATCATTCGATTGAGCATCCATATTAATATACTATGATTCATGTGGATATTATAAAAACAATATTTTAGTATTTTGTTGAAACATGATCTTGATGATGAATTAGATAAAGTTATATATCCAAAAAACCACTCATTAATATAATATAACATGGGAACATACTTATATGGTTGAGTATCATATTAATTTCCAATTATAGATGAAAAGGTGAGTTTTGTAGTCTCTTGTAATGTAGTGAGGTTGATAGCATAATAGAAATTAATTTTTTATATTTTTACTAATTTTAAAAATTTATTGGCATTTATGAATGGTAATCTAGTACATTCGAAAGGGTATGAGGTTAATGTGTGTAACAAACTCTCCTTGGTTGACCTAACATGTCTGTTGATCTAGTTCACTATAAGGACTCAAGATCACATTCATAAATTATGAGGTTTAAAACTAGTTTTCAGTGAATAATAGTATCTCAGTAATACTATACCCATAGTTTATAGTAAAATAAATGAACCAAATAACAAAAAATATATCATAGATAAACATCGCATTACATAAAGAAATAAACATAAGAATCCTAATTTAATAATATATTATGTTTCGTACTCTTTCAATAAGACTCAATGAAATAAAAACATATAACATTTGATCTCCTACAATCATACTATATATAAAATTTTAAAAAACTAAAAATAATATATAATATACTATACTGACAACACATATCAAACCAGTGTACCTGGTCTCTATAATTCTTGACAATAACCTACCCAATCCATAAACATCACAATAGAGGCCCCACTTGATCAAAAAACACTAATAAATTTACCCATTAATTATGTATCATCTCCTCCAAATTGAAATCACCCATAATCTCCACATTCACACAAAGGTTCCCATATAATGGTTGAGAAAAAAATCTCAACATTCCATCCAAAATGGTGAATCTATAATTTTCATCTACGATATGATATTTCATTGTGATATGAACATACTTGAAAGAAACAACAAATAGGTAGCTAAAAATAACAACATTAAAAAAAATCACCCCATTCAAAAATAAGGAAAACATCAAACTACAGGTTCTATCATGACACATGAGGAATGTATACACCCTCTATCGCCCATGAATGGTAAATTAGAACGTCAATCTCTCCCACCCACATGTAAAATATCATTTACTATAAATATAATTTTGTAATCCATAAATTATAAGCTCCAAAAATAAAAAATGTAGGACCTCTAGGGATTATTAATTTTTTACCACATGAAAAAACACATGTACTGGGCTCTATGACCATATTAGCATGTCCTGAACATGAGAAAGGATAATTAAGGATGAAATAACTAGAGAAACTATTATCTAAATTGTCAAACAGAAATAATCTGGATACTACATTGATAAAATAGGTGGGATCCATATATAAATATAGGAGAACATAGCATCCTCATAATCAGTAGTGCTCCACATAAACTATATAAAAACCAAAATTATGAGTTCCACAACTCTCTATGATGTCAAATATACTCAAACCATGTTTTAAAATTAAATAGTGGGGATTTAGTCTACCATATCACCCATTATTTTCCTAATACCATCATACCACCTCCTTCCAATAGACAAGAAATATTGATGAAAAATTAATGGAAACACCCATCCCATGATTTTATAAGGGTATCTTCTTCCAAAAAAGTAAAACTAAAAAACTACCTTAAACATTTGGGTGAATGTGAAACAGAAAATATAGCAATCCAACCTTGAACCCAGAATTCATATAACTAAACTAGAAACTCTAATACTCTTCATTACAACAAATCATGGGTCCTCTCTCAAACATCATGATCTTAGTATTGAGAAAAAAATCAATAATGTTCTCTCAACTACCCACCTCTGGGCCAAACCAATTATTCGGGCTACCGTGATCAGTAGAGCCACAAAAAAATGATGTCCTTATAGGGACTCCCATGAAACATAAAACACATTAGTCCATATCCTTAAAATGATCATTGAACATCCCAATCTCCATATAATATGTAGGAAACCTAACACGGTGTTCCTCTTTCTCATCAAAATCAAGGGACTCATCTTGTGGGGAGCATCCCTATTGGAATTAAATGGAAACCATCTAATCGTCGATAAAACACATGAAGAATGAGAATCCAAAATTAAAGCACTACTATAATGTTGTTCACAATAGTACTCATGACCACCTCAAATGAAAGACCATACAAGGGCTCTTTGGAAAAATCCATATTGATGGGGAAATTTCCACCCAAAAATTACACATTATACCTTCCTAGAAAAAAATACTTATGTCATAACTCACTGAAAAAGGAATCCTCTAGAGACTAATAGAAACATAGCATAATGGATATTGACCATAACATTTATCCAATGAAATAAACACTCTCAAAATCCTCCAATATCACTATTCCTCAAAAATATGATCTTATCATCAACATATCGATCCTCTATAAATTGGTCTCATCATGTAGGGACATCCAAGATATCCTCAATGATACTACATGATCTCGTATTAATTATTCCATCCATAGAAACTCAAAATGATTTCCCTGAAACTACTGATCTAGGCCAATCAATGATATCAAAATAGTCACCCATCCATAGAACATCACAACCCAACTCCGCAGGTGGATTATAAACCATATCTCAATGAAATCCCCCTAATGAATTCATATTGATAGAAAAAACATTTGGATTTCTTCTAAATTCTATAAGTATTTCATCATATAAATATACACGAAACAGATATCACAATAGAATACTCAGATGCTTAATTATAAAACTAGGGATAAGATAGGACAAATAGTCTAACGTAGGAAAAGTACGTTGATTGTACATAAGGTACATGTAATATATTCAAAAAGGATATCCCTAGCCAAGTTCCTCAAACAACATGGTTGGTATCATTCCAATGTACGTAGAGTGTACCAATATACTCATGGTGTATAACCCCACCTCGATACCATCTCATGTATATCATCCCTACACACAATGTAAATAATCAGAATACATAATGTGTACTTACCATACATGGAATGATTTATTTATATGGTTCGCAGACTATACCTTTCCATGTACCCCCACTTGAAGATAGTCTCAGCACAGTGCACAACCACTATCCTTATACCCAGCCTAGGGATTGGTCATATAGCCCCTGATCCATGTACCCAATCACATCCCAAGTCACCAATATATATTATGTACCCCATTACATTGTGTTATTCCAAAATAACCCATATTAACCAAATAATATTAACATAAGGAGTGCATTCCCTAAACCACATTTCATGTACATGGGTTTTATAGAATGGAAAATCCTTGAAACCCCCTCAAATTCCTGATTCTTCTACATAAGAAACAAGTTTACCCTTAGGGGTCCCAAGAATCCTTATTAAATAATAAAATCACAAAAATACTACACATATGAAGGATTTTATAGAGAACCATAAATTGGGCCTACCTCTTGGAAAAAATTAGGAATTGTAACAGTAGATATCATCATCACTCCCATCATTCCACATTGTATCATCAGATGAGCTCCCAGGGTATCACTTCCTCCTCCCCTCCATATTCTCTCCCACTCCTTTTCTACACTAAATACACCAATGGGGGAATCCCATGATGAATATACATAATGTAAAGGTTTAAAAAGAAAAATGATGATGAAAAAGGAAAATGGAGGGAAATTGAAATTAAAATAAAAGAACAATGTCTTGAGTCCATCCCCGATGCACAACTCATTCTTTGGCCTGAACTAGGATAACTAATCCTTCATGGAATCATCAATAAAGTCATATTATATATTTACAGATGTATTTTAATGTTATAAATCAATGAACATACACAAATAAATTATTATTTTAATTAATTAAAAGTTATATATTCCACGAAAATTGAAATGACATCAAATTCCATTAAACTCTTATCCTATGGTAATCACCCTATTCAATGCCAAAAAATGATGTCTAATATTTTTTATGAGGTCATATAACCTTGAAAATAAGGATTTTTTCCTCTGATCACTAAAGTGGAAAAAGGTTTAAATGTCAATAAATTATTAAAAAATGTAATGATGGGGATTATCATCAAATACCTACGACAAAAGTTTCATTTCCAGAAGAATATTTGGTGGAAAACAAGAACCCATGATCTCCATCATAAAATTGTGTAATCAATGCAATACCAACTATTATATGACCACTCATATAGTAACCAAAAAACTCTCCCCACATGAGATATGTGATTCCATGGATGATCAGATTCATCCACCCCTAATATTGTCCTTATCGATTCCCAACCATTCAAATAGTAAGGCATCTAGCCCACATTATGGCCATTATGAAACCCATTGGATTGATGATTTCGAACAACTCACACAAATTTTTTATAATGGAATTGGTCTTCAACCAATGCTCATGCCTAGATCAACATGAATAGTAACCTATGAAATTATAAATACACAAAAAATCAGGTTCATGTCCTCTAAAAACATATGGTGAACTCCCCACCATAAGGATTTCCCTATGTTCTCATTAATGGAATAATGAAAACAAGCCCAACTATGGCATGTTCAAATGAATCAAGTATATCATATCTAAAACCAGTAACTATGATCCTCGCATAGGTCAATTCCCAGATAGTAGAGATCACTTGGCACTCCACTTCAAGAAAGATGAATCTCTCTCATACCATGATCAATCACATGACCATACACTACCTTTTTTTCAATTTAAAGACACATTTTTCCACATAATGCTCTACTATGCAACCCATTGTGAAACCAAAATTAGGATATATTAGAAACCTACCAATCCTACCTTCTCAATATAACCACAAGTCAAAGGTCAAATTTAGTGAACCACTTCTTAAATAATAAGAATAATCATGAATATCAATATATAGGTGATTTTAGACATCAATGGTTCCACCACTGATGAATATAAATTCCCAAAAAATACATATGTTATAGGAGCCACCAGGGCCCCACCACACATCTTGGAATATGGGACTTGGAATAAAAATTTCCATCATAGTGAACAAACATGTGGATTTTAGGTAATCATCATATAAATGTAACATAATCCCTTACCAAGGATCCCTCAGTATTCCTTACCGTCATAGAGTCATTAATAGGGCACTCATATCCAATTATCAACCCACACAGGACACTATGAAACCCTAGAAAATGGGACTTCATCTCTATTATTAGTGAATATCTCACCAAAAGATCCACATGAGAATTCATCAGAATAATATATCTATGTATATATAAATATGGTAAATTTAATTATAATACCACAACAAAATTATTTAAGAAATCACCTTATGAGATGTAGATCACACATTAATATAAATAACCTCCATAAACTATAAAAACACCATATAAATTAATATGTCTTGTGAATCCTATGTTCTTATAATGATACCTGAAAAAATGGCCCCATTATCTCTGACCAATAGCTAAAATCTAAAATAAATAAAAACTAAAAAATCTAAGTGAATTCCAAAATCTGAAATAACAAAACCATAAAAATGAATACAAAGAATTGAATTCCCATGACCTCGTAACATAGACATAATCTTATGATTCTACCCTTTTATACAAAATATATTAATTTATATGCCTCCAGAAAAGTTCCCATGTGTCCCTAATTGAATTCAAAAGGCCTCCTTCTAGTAGCAAGTGTCAAAATCATATAGTGTGGAAACTATAACATCTGGTCAGAGAGTAATAATTGGGTAAAATTACCAAAACACATATACATAGAAACAAATTATTGCATACCTAATAATTAAACTTTAATAATAATAATTCTATAATAAATGGAATGTATAATATATTCACAATGACTTATAACTGTAGAAAACAAATATCATTCCATCTCCTACTAGGCTGAGAACATGTACACATGAAACAAATTATAATAAATACCACAGGACCCACAATAAAAACTGGGCCAAAACATATACTTGGTCTCCATGACTCTCAAGCTACAATATCCTGATAATTGGACTCCATACAAGTGGTTTACAATGATCAAGAAATCGTAGGCCTCAACCCCATCCATCGTGAAACACGTTTTCCAACCTGAAATCAATAATCACATCTTCATGCACATTGAGGTGTATATATACGGGTGAGAAATAAAGCATAGATGGCCACCCCAATGGTTATCATATAATTCATCATCAAATAAGTTATTCCAATAATAATATCCCCATCGTAGAAAATATCTAACATTAGCTGATGTAAAAGAATTAACTGCATAAAATATTTTCAAAAAAAACAAACAAACAACAAACCCAAAGATCTATCTTGATATCCAAGTTAACTCTACAAATTCCCTTCACAATTCTAGGTAATTTCTAAAATGCGTCTCACCAAACTATATGATTACATGAATTCCCTATAAATCTATATAGGATATCCAAGACATTTAAATATTTCAGGCTTAAATATAGGACACCAAATTATAACCATGGGAGTCCACATTTTGGTGTTAATCTACTTAGATCTATGACTAAAATGGAAGAGTTCTACTTGTGACAGTTTTCCCCTCCAGGGGTATGAGAAATGACCTTCTTCTAAAAGTTCGGAAAAATATATCGGTCTCTAAATGAGGATCAGATAATATATACTTCCAAATGGAAATCCTCCATTTATGGGAATTGCAAATGAACTATAATAGTCAGTCCCATCTAATCATATAAATTATAGATACTTTGTAATAGGGAATGCACATAAGAAACCAGGATCCTTCCTCAACCAAATCATATAACTTCTAGCCATGTATTAACAATTAACTAAAGTGGTGCACTAATCCAAATCATCCAATATCACCCTAAGCTTTTCTAATAAAATTCATCCAATAGTGGGGAGTGGAAAATCAATACATATTGACAACAACTGATGAAATATATCCCCAAAATATTAATTAGTTAAATATACCACCAAAATCACATCAAATTGACAGAAAATGTTGAAGGATCCAAACATGAACCCACAATCCCAAATTATTAACTAGATCCCCCACTGAACTTGCTAACAACAAAGAATGGGACCCCCATTTGAATGACTATCCAACTTATGAAAATAGAATATCCACCTTAGGCTCTCAATGATTCACCTTAGTTCCAAATGAAAACACATGTCCTGAAGGGTCCTTGGGGACACTTCATAACAAGACCTCTGACTAGGGACTCCCCTTATTCACCAAATCACTTGAGCGACGCCCATAAAAAAATACTCAAATATATCTATGTAAGTATAAAGATAAGTACACCCTATAATGAGATCCTCTAACACATCCAATCAATGGGACAATACTAGTGTATTAACATCCCAAATTAACCACAATGGCTTCCAACAAATCCCCAATCCACAATATTCTCAATGGGATTACAAAGTAAAGATTTCCATATTTGTTGTTCACAATAGTTCTCATTAACAGCAAAATATATGAACCTATCAAGTGCCCTTATAACCTGAAAAACCATGGAAAAAAGATAAAATATGAAAACCTATGGTATCTTTCACATAAAATAACCCATGCATGGGTACTAACTATACCACAAGGGAATATAATGAAAAAGACAACATTGAAATTTTCCACATCCATCTAAGGAAACTACTAATCACTTGATCATTAACAACCATAAATATATATTCATATGATTACTTCATAGTCATTTTAATATCTTATTAACTCCCATAAATAAAATTTATTTGTAGGAGTCAGACTGACTTTTAGGCTCCAATAGCTCTAATCCTCCAACACATGATCTATACCTCAATATGTTAATCCTCGTCATACTGGACCCATCATGTAGGGATAAACCAAATATATAATTACAGATACTACATGATTCTATATTATGGAATACATATTGTGACCCTCAAATAGATATCCATGTGGCATTCAACCCAAACTGATCACTGAGATCACATCCTCACTTGAGAAAAACAGCTTAAAACCTAACCACCATGAAGATTCATGAAAAAATCCTCAAATAAATCATCCCCTATATTCTAAACCATCCAAAAAAATTAAAATTTCCTCTAAATTCGTAATGGAAACCAACATTATGATCCATTCTGTAAAACACATGGAATTTTATGATAACTTGTCTAATTTCAACACTATAGTGAAAACCACAAAAAACTATCTTTGATAAGAAATAGTAAATAGTATTTATATTCGGTAAATGGATTATAACCCAAAAGGCCCCAAATTTTATTGGTAATTAGGCCAACCTTTATATACTTTTCTAAATTACCCATCATTAATTCCTAGTATATGGGGTGTACCCCTATTTGGGTACCTTCCCATGTACCCCATACCCCTCTCAACATATATATAATAATACTAAACATCTTTTACCAGCCATAAAATTTGTGTACTACCCATACATAGTGTGTAACTCACATGGGGTACCTTGTAATGTACATGTCCATGTACCCCCAACATGATTATGGCCACGAATAGTGCATGGCCACTGGACATGTACCATTCATGTTTTCAGGCCTTGCACCCTATTGGTCCATGTTCTCCTAGAAAACCATCACTCTCCAATATACAAAATTTACACCTGATATGTGATGAGTATTCCCAAAACATCATCTTCACTAAATTGGTGGGTTTCATGGAACGAGTTCTCTAAACCACAAGTTGTTTTAATGGGTTTTCTTAAATAAAAATCCATCAAAACAGAACAATACACAAATTTTCCACTAAAATCTATAGATTAGCCCATTATGGGTCCAATGGACGCCGTAAATGACTATAAAAACATAAAAACAACAAAACATGGGTTTTTTGGAGAAAAACATAAAACATTCACTCCAACAGTAATACTCTTCCTCATCTTCATATAGAATCCACAAAAGATGATTTACACACTCAGATCTGAGCCTTAGACGAACCCCCAATGGTGGCTCCTCCCTTCCACTATTCTTATTATATCAATATCTTATATATAATCACAATCCTCCATACCCCATGGGATTGCATGGGAATCATAATGGTAAAGAAGAGAGAATATAATGATAATAAAATGGGAGGAAAATTAATAGGGGCATGAGCCCAACTCCATTATCCAATAAAATGTAGTTCTTTTCCAATGAAAATCCCGACCTTCTGAACTCAGCTGTAGACCTATAATCTCGATTTAGTAAACTAATGAAATGATATTTACTTGTGAAAATGTGAAAATACATTAATATTTATCCTTTAAAAAATTAAATACTAAAATAGAAATAATTTGGCTCATATTTCTACATATCTCATCTCCAAGGTCAAAAACCACAATCCATGACCAAAAGGGGTGTTTGTAAAAATTATCTATAACCAAAGTATAGGATAATTTATCTTTTCCACTAAACACTCCAAGGATCAAAAGGGATCAAATTTACCCTGATTTTCATTAGCTTTGATGATGCGAGTCATCATGAAATCCCCGCCACAAATTATTCTCACTCTCAAGAAGCCTTAATAGAAAATAAGAATCCATGCTCTCCCCATTTTTTTTGTGTAGCCAACGATATCTTGAAATATAACCACATGTATTACATCATCCAAAAATCTATCCAATCATGGGATACATTAAATAATGACCAGTATAATGTACCATACCATATTATTTTCCTTATCGTCTCACCACTACTAAATATACAATCCATACATTCGACACTATGGTCATCACTAAATGTAATGGATAGATGTGACCAAAATAATCACACATGAGTTCCTGTATGATAACTAAATTCTCATTACCTTCCCATAATGAATGGAAACCTTCATGCTCCAACCATGCCTTTTATAAGGATGACAACAAAAAATGTTTTCTGGTTCATTCCCCACTGTAAGGAATTCCATAAAATTATATCAAATGGGAATCCATAATCAAACTCGCATAGGGAATGCCATAACAAAACTAGTCATACATTTTGAAAACCAGTAATCATGCACCTCACTCTTGAAAATCAAAAAATGTTAGAGTAACCTCTACAGTCCTTATTAAAAAGGAATTATCTCCCTCAAGACATGATCATCAACTTGTCAAACCTCTATTTGAGGATTGATCTAAACCCAGAACATCGATCCATGTTTTCAATACACCACCAAAGGTGAAACCAAACCATAAAGGTCGATGAAACAAACCTAACCTTCCCACCTAATCCATCCATGATAAATGAAAATTTTTCATTACTAAACTTCTCATACATCACAAATCTTCATTACTAACCACATATAGGAGATATAGAACTCAATTGTCCCATAAATGAATAATAGCCACACCAATCCAATCAATTTGTGAAGCCATGAATACAGACCACACTACATGACCTAGTACACAATGCATAGTAAGAATAGATCCCTCCCATGAAACATGAACCTATTAATTCCTAGACAACACCTCCTCATGGAATATTTTCCCTAGTATAATGCAATATCATGTGTGATTTCCATCATTGGGCCACCAATAGGGGACTCAGATCCCAGTACTGACCCTCTATTGTTTTCAAGCATCCCTCAAAGAACAAGCTACATCAACATTTTCAGTGAGCCACTCAGCATGAGATTTACATGACCTAAAATCATCCTAAAATAAACACATGAGTTTTTTATAATAATTATCCAATGTACTTATATGAGAAATACCGATATGTGTAATTGATGAAACATTAAACAACAAAACCTCATTTCTCAATCAAAACACCATAGATATGAATATGTCCATCAAATCAAAAATGAATAGAATAAACCATGAACATTGAAATATTTACCATGATACAAGAGAAATAAAATAAATCAAAAATTCACAAACACAAGTGCATCACACAAGAAGAAATAATTAGATTGTAAAGATAGAATCCAAGAATGGATATCTCATACCATGGAAATTAGGACATCGTATTGGAATATATTTTCCGAATACCCCAGAATGACACCAATCCAATGTTTTAACAAATTCATAGGCCACCTATTTACCCACATCTAAAAAAACATTAATTCAGTTTTTTAGTAAACTATCCCCAGTTTACCCAATATGTCACCAAATATGACTCCACACATGGCCTCAAGAGCACCTCCCCAAAAACCAATGACATGCAAATAGTAGTGATTGTCTAAAAAATTGATAGGGATATTACACCATTTTTTTAGATTTCAATAAGAATAGAATGTAACCTAAATAACACACCATGATAAACAACATAGTATGCATAATAAATAAAATGGCACTAAAAACATGTTGTAATAAATTGAATTCAATATATAGTCATACTGACTCATAATCATGAAAAAAACATAACATTCAGTCTCCCATATGGCTAACCACATATAAAAATAATAATCAACAAATAAATACCATGATCCCCACTACTATAATCAAGGAAAACTACATACAAAGTCTCCAGGATGCAAGAGTTCCCCAATAGAATCATGGGACTCGACAATAAAATTTTAAATTTTTCCAGAAAATGTATTCTCATTCCTCATCCATCGTGAAACCAATGTGCATATATAAAAGGTGGAATTGGGTTTTCTTGAACACCTAGTTGCATATGTAGGAGATTATAAATTAATATTTGAATGTCTCATCTAAGAGTGATCCTATAATATTCATTCATAAAATTGTCATTCACATATGTTATTCTCATACAATAATAAAACTAATAGAAGCTTCAATAAAATAAAATAATACAAAACATAATGGGGAAATAATAGAATATCTATCCTAGGGTTCTAGCACGGCACTAGAGGTAAAACTACATCCACTCTTGAAAATTTTAGATAATTTAAATCGTGTTCCCCATCTAACCACATGATAACAAGAGTATCAAGTAGATTTATAAAGGACCTCAATGATATCTAAATTAAATATGCATGACTGCTAGATCCCAGGGATTGAGACTGGTTCTCCTTGTCACATTGTTCATCTAGTAGGCTCTAGGATTGAAATGGAATCATCAAAATAGAGACATATCTGTACGTTAAACATTTGAGTTACTTTCATGTCCGGAATGTTATTCAAAATCAAATCGGGCTCTAAATTAGGGCCTGATAGTATATACTATACCTGATAAAATCCTCCTGACACAGTCGATAAATATGCACAGCCTCAAGAGATCTTTTCTACACATTGGCTCGATAGATTCAATTTCATAGGGTATCCCCATTAGAAATCATGGGTACTTTTCATCCATGACATATCACCTCTATCCAAGGTGTAACACTCGAATAGAGGGGTTACTCATGTAGATCATCCAATAGATCCCTAATCTCAGATTATAACAACCATCCACTAATGTAGAGAACAAAATTAAAAAAATATGGATAATTCCTGATTCAAGATATCTCTTGGGTTTCCTCCTCAATCAATAGTCTTGATTATATTCTACCTCTGACATCATGGACAATGGCCAACTGAAAATGAGATGATCCAACGTCAAATGTATCATCCAAAAAGATAAACTAATGCTATCAATCGACACTCATCCAACAAATCATGGACCCCCACCATGAAATCTGGATCTCCACTTCCAAAGTGAAAACTCACCATAGGCTCTAAATAATCCAATTCATGTCCAAACTAATACATTGGGATCCCACGGTCAATTGGGTTATAGTATATGGATATTTACAACTTGAAAGTCCAATACTACCCCCAAAATCTAGGTTTATTCCAATAAATAAATAATAAAATATCCAAATGTTCATGAAAATGATAATAAAAGATATGAGGAATTAAACTTTTTCATAAAAACCACATGATACATTCAATAAAAAATCCCCCAATCATCCCTCATTGGACACATACAAATCCATAGTCAACAATGTGTACAAAGGGAATCCAACGAAAATCATTCTAAGAATGTAATTCACAGTGGCCCTTGGGACGGAGTCAAATGTATGTCCCAAAAAGGGACTTTAACACAATCCAAACCTCATGAATACCCCAATCAAGAAAAACCAATTTAGCATGATATGAAAACCACCCAACCAGGGATTCTTTGTCTCCCATAGGGGAATCCAAACAACACCATCCGAAAAGGGAATAATTAGTAGCTAACTACGATATCCACTGAGCACTTTATCATAAACTAGCCAACAATGGAATCCTCAAGAGTCCAATAGTATCATATCAATATCTCAATGTATTCTTTCCATAACTACCATATAAGGAATCAATCAAGTCCAACGTACCTAAAAACTCACATCTTCAAATAGAGGGGTTAAACCTCAACAACTTTAACTATAATAAACATGGCCTAACACATAGCTGAAATCAAATATATATATATATATTTATATTTATATATATATGGATTCTAAATGATCCAATCATTAATTGTGTTTCAAAATTTCCTCAGTCAAATAACAATTAACAAATGAATCTTGGCATATTATCGAGCTCATAACCTCAGCTAGTCTACTTAGCTCACTACCGAACTACAATGAAGATTATAGTACCGAACATCAATAATATCCACATGTAAATTCCCAATCATCGAAACCCTATCCAAGCATCCTTGAAAATAACACATGGAATCCTCTATCATGATCCATATGGTTAATATTCTCACAGTAGACTACTCGCATTTACAATTCAAACGTAACGGAAAAACAATGAAAAACAAGTTAAGGATGGATGATGTACATAGTGTGAAATTTATGTACAATGAATGTAACCCAAAAAATCATCCCGAGGATACTGAATCAGGTAACACAACATTTAGTTTTCCAAATTTTGGGGTGTGTATCCTCGATACATGGTGTGTACTCTGATATGTGTTTGTTCTCATGTACCTCATCACCCACCCGAGTTATACACCACTTAAAAAAATAGTGTGTACCCATCATAAATGAGCTTACCCCCATCTAAAGAATTTACCGCACATATAGTTATTAAAAATTTAACTATCCATGTACACCCATATGGGATTATATTCTCATAGTATGTAGTATCAGCTCATGTACCTTGAACATGTCATAACCATGTATCCTATTTGACCTTGTAACCCCACCATAAACAGACATTAAACTACATGGTTTGAACCTATGGTACATATCATTTAGTGATATAAAATCTTGTTCTACATATAGGATGAACACACAGAGCATGTTCTCTAAATTATACACATTGTAAATGTGTTTTTCTGAACCAAAACCCTGCAATATTTCAAAAATCCCCTAATTAATCCCAAAATAGCCAATGATCAATGAACTAGGAATCCTTAAATAACCCATAAAATGTATTAAAACTTTTAAAAAATAAAATATGGTAATATTTTTTAGAACATCATAAATTGGCCCTACTGTTGATAGAAAACCACCAAATAACAAGCTAAATCATCTACCCATGGGCGCGACACTATGAACCAAGCCTCTGACGAACACCGAGCAGCACCTCCTCCCTTTACCTCTCCATATTTTGTTTCTATACCTCATTTATTCATGAGACGTAAGATCTCTTAGCGGGTTGTCACTATTCTCCAATGTGAAAGGATAAAAAATTATTTAAAATTTTCAAAGGGGAGGAAAAAAAAGAAAAAGAAAAATAAACGAAAAGGGGTTTGGGCCTTACTATGGTTCCCGATGTAAGGATATCCATAATCATGGAAAAACAAATCTTTATATACACAACCATTTCAAAAAAAAATTCATCCAATTATCCAAAAAAATGATATCATCAAATGATCATCGGTGAATTAATTAATAATTAAATAATTGAATATAATGTATTCAATGAATTTCCAACAAACTGCTATACAAGGTAACAAAAACCATTTTTAGATCAATTTAGTGGTCAAAAAAGTTATCTATGATAAGGTTATAAAATAATATAACTTTTTACCCAAAAAATTCTAGGAACAGTCATTTTAAAATTTTAGTATATTTTCATATATCATGATGATGTGGGTCATTACACATTAATTCTGAAAAGGTGTTCGTGACTGAACTATGTGATATCCTTCAAATGATTTATAACAAAATATTCTACCAAATATGTAATAATTACCAAAATTAAAAAAATCAAAAAACACTGATTACATTTTGTATGGAACAATCCCAGTTCAATTTGATATATTACATAATCTTGTTTACCACTTGGCTTTAATAATGCATTAATGAATTCTATGTATTTGAAAAATATGTGATGGATTAATATATAACGTATGAAAAATATACTATCTTTTTCAAAATTAATGACATTATAAAATAACCAAACTGATAAATAGACGTAAACATCAATTTGTGAAAATAAATAATGTGAAGTTGTAGAATGCAATAATAAATGAAAAGAATCAGGATGTAATACATACTCAATGTTCTGGTCACCCCCTTGTCCTACCACATATGTGAATTAAAAAACATAAAATAAAATAAAAATGCTAAAATCTTAATAACGATCCAATCCATATGCACGATCTCTATGATGCTATAGATACAGAATCCTAATCCTGATACTCCACATGAGTGACTAATCTCGATAAAAAAAATTGGATTCATCAAAATCAATCATGGAACTTATGTTCGAACATGAAATAATAAATCATATTTACACACACACAATGCTACCCATGTTGGGGGTGAGAAATAAATCTGTGTAAGGAACCCCCAATAGTGAACCTACAATATTCCTTTCCTAGCCAAAAACATGAAATATTGGTAATAAATGATCTGGAAAATAAAATTAAAGGGAGATTTTAAATATAAGGAATAAACAAAACCATTGGTTCTATCCTGGAACATGATGTAAGTACACCTCCTATTAGGAAGACACAAGTGGATTTACATCAGAAAGATCACCTAGAAACACAATTATTGGAATTTCCACTATATCAACATAATATCTATGAAATTTCTATAACAAAAATTCATAAATTAATGATAATAGGGTATAAACATTAATTTTGAAACTAAAAATCACATATACTGAGATCTGTTACTCGATTAAAATGACCTAAACTGGCGACCTGACCATCTTGGTCGAAAGAACTAGACAATTTATCAGTACCAAAGGTTAATTTGAATGAATTGGGTACCAAATATTGACCAAACATTACATGGGCCCATTATAAAAATACTAAGGGATCCCAACATCAATGGCCTTAGGATGAATCGACATCCAAAATACCCAAAAGACAAAGGATGATTTCTTTCACACCCCATATGCCTAATGTCATTATAACAAGGTAACAAACTCAAATATATGGGGTTTCACTAACCTATATAATACATTATCATTCTATGACCAACTAACCACATAAAGATAGTATAGTAGGGAATTATATAAAATCAGTAGTCCAATGCCCAATCTATGACATCCCATGGGTTTCGTCCTCAAATATTGACCAGAATAATAACTACCTTAATAATACTATCCAATGGCCTTCCAAATGTTGGATAATACAACATAAACCCCACCATCCAAATAAATGAACTATTAGTGTTAATCCAATATCATCCATCAATGCACATGTCATCCCTCAGTCCCTTGAATCTCATCATCTTACTAAATATCCACTATAGTCCCTCAATGTCCTAACTAATGGCCAAACTAAAACATGGGGCTACTATGGTCCATAAGGTCACAACAAAAATTGAAACCCTAATTGAAAAAATATCTCTATCCACAATGGTAAAAATAACCAGAAAAGGACTAAAGGATAAAAAATATTAGGATTACATATAATGGGTTCCTCTATCTCTTCAAAGGAACATGAAAATCCCACTGCTGAAACATCAAAAAAGGACCATAATAGAATTTAACTGATCCTCAATCAGCGTTAACCATATATAAATCCAAATGAAAAACTACGATAATAAGGTAATTAATAATGGTCTTTGTAACCACCTCATGTGAAAGACTATACAATGGCTTCTCAACATTAGCTAAAACATTAAGGAATATCCCATGCAAGAATAAATTAGTTGGAATTTTATGAAAGAACTCCATCCCTATGTTAAAATCCTCCAACAAGGTCATACTAAAGAGTCAATAATAATCAAAACAACATATCAATATATCTCATCTGTAATAAAGATCCCAAATGTTCAAAAAATCCTGAAGGCACAAAATGCTCTGATCTAAAAATACATGATCGAATCCTTAATATCTCCATCCTTAATAAATGGATCCTTCCAATCATATAAATCCATGATCACCTCAATTATGATACATAATCCCACATTATAGAATACATCCTATGAAATTAAAATATATAGAAATGGGACCCTCAATCCATTATAATTAACAATATCCAAACCAACACATAAGACTCACAACTTATAACTTAATTCTCCAAGGGGGATCTGAAAATGGATCTTAATTAAATCCCCCAAAAAATATTAAAATTCAATGACACCATCAAAAATTTCACTAAACATTGATGGGATTCCACCATCATGATAAATGTGTAATATCACTCATAATGGAATATTCATAAGTCAACTTATGTTATTATGGAGAAAAATATGCCCAAAGGGCCAGTCTTGGAAAACTACACTACTTGTGAAATCAGTATAAAAAATGTACCCCTAAATTTCCCCTATATCGAGGTTCATTGGGACACTCATCATCTACTTTTCAAAAAAAATTGGGATCATCCACGTAGAACATTTTGTGTAACCCCATATTTATACATGTCCATGTAACCTTTCCCCAGTCAGATTGTATTCCATCAAACTACATGAAATTTACCAGTAGTACACGATGAGTACCCCACATGGTGTTCTATGAAATATACCCATTGAATTATCCCCAAACGGGCAGATTCCAAAAACATTTCCTGGCAATTATCCTTGTACCTCACATGGGTTCTATACGTGTACCCTAAAAGACCATGTTCCCCTGCACATCATGAGTCTCTACTACTTAATTTTTTCCCCAAGTAAATGTATTATAATCCCAAAAACCTTCTTACTCATATTTTAAGAACATGTTTCAGGTGTTATACAAAACACCCAATAGGTACCTATGTTTAATTGATTGAAAAACCCCACGAAACACCATAAATGAATGATCACTCCCCAAATACCACATATCGACCCCATAAGTATTCCTAGCAACCCATTTAGGGAATTAATGAATAATAATGAAAATTATAAGGGAACTGACAATGAAAACACAAATAATTTTTATATACATCTTTGTGGAATCAAAAAAAATCTATACAGCAGATGTGGAAAACACAATCGTTTAGGAATGATCTACCACTAGACAAGATCCATATGTGATGAATCCTCTCCCATATCCCCCATATCTCCCTCTCGCTCTTTAAATTGAATACCCCAATGATTTAAGACCATAGGGAGAAAAATAATAAATGGGTAAACTAACAATGAAAAATAAGTAAATGTAAAAAGAATAAAAAAGGGGTCTGGTCACATTGCCCGACATATGGTTATGTATTGTCTACGGAAAACCACATGTTCCAGAATCAACCACAGATACATAATCTCAATAAAATTATATATTAATAATATATGACTGAACAAACATGTCTATAAAATTAATATTTAATCAATTAACTATTACATGAAAAGTGAAATGGCTTAGATATCCAAAAAATCTCATCAAATGGTAAATAACCTTTTCTAGGACAAACAGAGTGGTCAGCAAACTTTTACAAGATAATTATATAGGATAATTTGATAGTTTTTCATTCAATATTCCAAGAAATAATAGGATCAAATTTCTCATAATTTTCAGAACCTATGATTGTGTGGTTCAAAATAATTTAAAACATATACGAACTATTCATAATTAGTTTTTATTAAATGATATTGAGTTATATAATAATGGAATATACAACCTTGAAAATTTATTTTTTACATGGTTATATTTCTAATGATAAATATTAAATAAATCAACATTCTTGTATGAATAACTCTATAGATTCTTATTATATTGATATTGAGGGGATAAAGGATTTACTGATTTCGAGAAATGTGAGATAGAAAGTATTTTAATTGATTATTGAATTAAATAATAATTAACCCATTATATTTTTGTATTGTTTTTCTATATTTTCGGATTATAAATAAATTAATGAGTTTTTGGATTTATAATCTATTGCTTAATAAAATTGATGATTAAATACAGTAATGGTTTGGAAGAATATATAGTCATTATGTTTTTTATGTCTTCAAAATATCTATTATTTTTGGAGAAATATATTATAGAGGATATATGATTAGTTTACATACCTATTATAGTTCCTGATTATATAAATTACAAATTTTGTTTGTAAAAATATAAGTATTTTGGTATAGTATAAGAAAATAATAGAGATTTCAAGTTAGAAGTTCTATCCCATATGATAAATTTGTTATTTCTATTTTCTTGGTCTATACATAGTAGTGATTTACTAAATTTTTTAGGATGAAATTTATTAAATGAAAGAAAAATGCAATGACCTAAAATTTCAATTTATGATAACATTAAGAAAAAAATATGTTAAATTGTGTGCTTCTCACTCAATAAAAAAATTAATATAAAAAACCAAAATATAATTTCAATATTAAATATGACTATTAAAAAATTTATTTTATATTATCTTATATAAATAGATGTTAAAAATTATAAAAATAAAAAAATTAATAAATAATAAATGGAACCCATAAACTGAAATAATCCTTACGAAGACTATATTTTGTTCATGTAAGGGAGGTATATACACAATTGATTTCAAAGTAAAAAACCCAATTCAAACTTGATCATTTATACATTGAGTGAAACAATATACAAAATAAGTTAGAGAACATTTTTTTTATGAATTATACATTCTAGTTGAACCATCAACCATGACTATAATTAGATATTATATTATTCATAGGTTATATAAGAAGATTATAAGAGGTTCTTTAAATAGAAATTAGAAATATACAATTATTATAAAAAATATGATTTTATATTGATAAATTGAAAGGTTATTTTTTCTCAATTCACATTATGATTAAAAATATGTATTCTAGAAAATTAAAAATTTCATTTCTAGGAAAAGTGTTAATGCTATAGAATAATAAAAATATTAATTTATCTTATGAATAATTATTTAACATTATAATTATTAGATATTTTTATGAAAAAAGAGTAGTTAATTTACCAAAATATGTATTCTAATAAAAAAACTTCTTTAATATATTTTATGTCTTAAATTGAAAAGTGAATTAAAATTTTATATTACTATGATAGATAAAATATAATTATTTTTTTTACAAAAATATTATCTTAATATGATTTTTCTGATTTTTCTAAAATAATTTCATTTTCATGTGAATAGTGAAAACAATAATATTACAAATAATGTATCCTCTATGATGTTATTATATAGAAATCCCAAAATGATGTTGAATATAATTTACAATATAAATTTTATAAAATTAAACTAATTATCATAAATACTATGTCCATCTATAAATCCTTAGTTTAATTTTTTATAATTTTTATAATAATTTTGTTTTAAAATGTTTTCTATCTATTTTTTTCATAAAATATTCACATTTTGGATTTATATTATTCAATTAATTTAATTTAAATAAAAAATAATTTTATAAAAAATTAACATTTTAATGTTAAATAAATCAATAACATTTCAAAATTTACATTAAAAAATATTCTACTTCAGAATTAATTTTTTAACAAACTGTTTTACATGTATTTATTTTATACTAATTTTTCCATACAAATAAAAATTTTATTTCATAATTTTATTTTATATTTATAATAATTATAATAAATTTGTCTAATATTTCTAATTTTATTTTTTGGAATTAATATAAATTTCTTATGTAAATATAATTTACATCAATTAAAACTAAACATGGTAAAATTATAAAATATAAGATTAAATTACATAAAAAAGCCTAAAACATGTGTGTAAATTTTTATGAGGATTTATAAACTATAACCCATCCCGAAATATATTATTTTTTACATTATATTCAAAAAAAAATTGAAACATTTTCCCCTATTTAATTAAATTGTTTTATGGGTCAAAAATTACCAACTTATAAATTATTAATGAAAAAATTACCACTCCACCTATCCAAACATCCAAATACCATAATTGAAAACCAAAAATATTTATTATTATTTATTGTGTCATATCTACAAATCCAATAATCTTTTTACATTCCAAATGTAAAGGATTTGTTTTATTAAGTTGGTGGCTAAAGGATAACATATGTAATGACTTCTGATATTTTCAATCACAACCTCTTAATTAATTTATACATAAACCACCCCAAAAAATTTCAATCCATGATATTATTATAAAAAAAATATTATTAATATTTGGTTATGTTTCTAGGAAAATGGAACATCCATTTTATATATTTCTTGAAAATCATTGTAGATGTTGAAAATTTTTATTGTGTGTGGACTACCGCCTTGAAAAAAGATGTTTTCAATTTTTTATCCCCACCAATCATGGATTTTTGAAAAAGATAATTACTAATATAATATGACCCCCATAACAAGTTAATTATTCTTAAATGAAAATATATATTTTTTTCTACCACCATTCTATTATGAAAAAAAATCTGCACATTATGGGTTTGTATTTATGGATTACCACATCCAAGGGATGTTGTTTTGATATCATTTTCTATAAATAGATATATGGGGGGTAATATTTATATAATGTATAAATATATTATTTATTAATCATTCACATTCTATAATTTCAGTTTGATGCATTAAAAATGTATTATTAATAATTAATGATTATAATAAATTTAACTACTAAAAACTTATTATCAAAGAACCTTCTCAAATTTGAGTTAATGTATTGAATGCATATTTAACAGTATATATTATTTGTTAAATTATTAATTACATAAAATAATCTGTAAAATTATAGATATTATGAATCTATTTTACAACACATTTTCGTTTCCAAACACACATAGAATATTTCATAGAAAATGACCTACCATATTCATGTAAATGATAAAAGTGGAAATGAAGTAATTAATTGGTCACATGTGAAGATAAATTCATCTTATAAAAATATATATGTGGATAATGTTGCTATAAATTTTTTATTTAAACAATATTTCATTATTTTGGAAGTTAATTGCCTACTCAAGGAGGATTCAATCATTGAGAAATTGTTTATGACAGAATAACATTTCATTGAGGAATGCATTGATTTTATGCACCAATAATCATTTGTAACATCTAAATACTTCCTCTTGATTTGATATATCATTAATAAATATTTTTAGTACAATTTACCCCAATCAATGCTCATATTAATTATTTTGAATTATTTATGTCACCCATAGAATATAAAGGTATTATTATGTTCTAAGGATTAAACTTGAGTTTCTTATTTAAGTTAACATATAATATCCTAATAAAATATTGCGATAGCTATTTTTTAAAAAATATTTTTTAATTTTTATTTCATATATATTCATGATAATTCATCTATGTTATGAATAATTTATATCAAACTAATGTATTTTCTCCCATTATTTTCCATACATTCCTTTCCCGAAAATTTTAACATTTTTAATTGGATAAAAATTATGTTTTATCAAATATATACAAAAAATTTACACTATCACAGTTTTAAAAATATTATTACTTTTGTTGGACTTCAAGAATTATATTTTAAAAAATTAAAAGGATATTTGGTAACTCCATCATCAATTTTCTATTATAGAAAATATTTCTATTTCTCCAATTATAAAATATTCATAACATGTTCCGAGTTTATATTTTTTACATTAAATTTACATATATTCTGAATTAATTATAATTTTAATTGATTGGGTGATATATTTTTTAAGTTGAATTCAAAATTCCCACATTTATGTAAACTTGATTTAAGTGAACATTTATATTCTTGTCTTGAATTTAGAATAGCCTATATAAATTTATTTTAAATCAAGAATTTCATATAAAAATTTGAATTATATTTTAGATAAAAATATCCATTCAGTTGTTTAATTGAAAATAGAATATTTTTTGTAATTTTACATTTCCATTAATTATTTCCTAATGCATAATGTAATGACATGTTTTTATTATTTATTATAGTATTTTCTTTTCAATTAATATCTACATATTGTAATTTAATGACCAAGAACTATGGTTTTCATATATGAACACACAAATGATTTAATTCATTATTGTCTTGTGAATCATTATGATTTATCCTTTGATTATCACATTAATATAAATTAGGAATCCAACATCTATTTAATGGATTTATTTATTATTATGTTTTCGGTATAGATAATATTCACCATTTAGCATACAATTTTTTTTAAAGGTGTTCTAGTAATTTGAAATCCTTAAAATGAATTTTTTAGCATTAAATCCCATTATATGTTATTTAAGGGATCTAGGGTTACCCTAATCCACCTTGGCACTTTTTTTGATTAATGATGATGGTCCTAGGGGTGACCATTGATTTATTGTTATGATATCATGTCTTATTTTGACTAAATTTCAATAAACATTTATGTTATCATTCAATTGTGCACTGTATCCATGTTTTATGATTATCCTATTTATGATATTTGGTTTTGATTCTTGAAAATAATTTTATTCCTCATTCCGATTTTTATCCCCTTACTATGATTTCTAGAACACGTTTTTCTTATATATTTTTCCAATATATATCAATAAACTATATATGATTTATCAGAGTGATTATCACTATGAGGATTTTATATTACATATTATTTATTATGTTTAATAAAATATATTTATATTTCTAATATTTCAAGGACTGTAGACATATAGATCCCTATGATGTATTATTTGGAAAAGTATATTAATAATTATTTAATAATACGTGTTTTAGGATTGGGTGTTATAGTTTTCCAATTTCATGATTTTTATGGATATATGGTTATAATGTTATGCGGTTATAATATGGGTGAAAACACTAGTATGTATGATTGTATGGGGTAAGGGTGAAATGTTCTGTATGAAATATACTTTTGGGTAACCTATAATTTAATTTTATTTTGTTACTATATTTATGTTTGTTTTTAGGGTACTGTTCATTAGAAATTTTAGGGAATTAATTGACCTAATTTCTTAACTTCTTATTTTATATTTTAATCAATCGAGGCATTTTTATTCTTCATCAATTTTTTAATGATTAATTATTGAGAGGATCTAACTAATATTACTTGTATTTTCACCCCTATATATCTATATTCTATTTTCACCAGTATATATATTGATTATGATGAATGGTATAAGAATTACTATATACTGGTGATCATTTAAGATAACATTTTGTATGAAATTAATTTCAATAGGAGTCACATTGTGGGTATTATTTTTAGATACATTTCTTTGTTTAGGAAATAATTTCCATTTTTTTGTTTTTTTTTGTTTTTTATAATCATTAATGTATTGGTGGGTTATTTTTGTTTTCATTGGTTCTTTCGAGTAATTTCTCTAATATGTCAGTTTTATGCATAACAATTATTCTTTAACATGTGTTCTATTCGATGCAGGATTTTTGGTGTCACACATAATTTCATTGCTGATCAGGAAGGGTTATAGTAGGGTAGGATAACGAAAAAGGGCATTATATTTTCATGTTATTGATGTGATATATTTTATAGTTTGGAACATTTGAGTATTGAATTAGTTTTTTAGAAAAAAATTCAAATTTAACAAATTATTTTGATATATAAAAATGACTTTAATTGCAACATAGGTGATTATGGTCTAATATTATAAGATAAATGAACATCATATTAGATAGTACAATAAGTGATATTATGATGATTATAGGATAGATATATTTGTGAGGTGTAAAACTAATGGATGATTTTTAATTTTTTTAATCATTGATAATTTAGTTAAATGAAAATAAATTGAAATAAATAACCTTAAGAGCATCTATATTTTCAAGCTTATAATTTAGTTTTTTCTTTAATTGATATGGATGGTATGTGGGGAAAACATATATTTCAAGTCAGAGTAGTGTGGCGTGATTTGATAATTACATATATAGGAGAAAAACCTGTATTATCTTAAAATTTCCTATATTCACCAATCTCTAGGTCCTCTAACAAATATTTTATTTTCATATAGATCTCTTAACAAATTAATATTTAATTTTCTCTCATTATTTATCAATCAAAATTTTGTTGAACAACCAAATCAGGTTCTAATAATTGAAGTATTACTATTAGAAAATTATAAACATCACTAGTGGGGTTAATATTCTAGAGGGAGTAGGTATTGGAATGCCACATTATAACAATTATCATTAATAGTATAAGGTTGAGTTACTTTTTGTATGTGGATTTCATCATGTGTGTGTGTGTTTGTCTATGTTTGAAAGTATGTATTCATGAATTGGTGTATGAATTTATGGATTGATGTATTTTTAGATATATTGCTACAACATAGGTAAATATAAATTAAATTACATTCATGATTCTAATATTAATTTGACAATTATATTTATTATAAACTATTATGTAAATTCATAAAAAAATAGGAAATGGATCAAACTAAACACTTTTCATATAAAAGTTAATATAAAAATTAAATTTCAAATTTTTATAATTTTAATTTCAAAATATTATTATCATTTTTGAAATATTCATGTAAAATATATCATATAATGAATTTTTGAGATATTAATAAAAAAGTATCATTTTTTGATGAATAATGTAAAATATTATTATTTGTAAATAATATTTTTTTTAAGAAATTAATTAATTTTAAAGTCTCGCTATGTTTTTAATATTATTACATGTATCCAATGTATTTTTTGGTGATAAATAATCAAGTTATTTTGTTTTTAATTAAATTTATTTTTTTTAGAATAATAATGATTCTTGGTTTAAAAACTAGATTTCCTAAAAACTATTTTAAAATTATTTATGTTTTATAATTTTATATAATAAATATGATTCCCAATTCAATTTATTTAAATTATATTTATAAATTTTATGAAATTATTTTTTCATTTTTATTTATATAATGATTTTTATTTGACATAGATGTTAAATAGAATAATCATTTTTCTTGAAATACTCTTCCAAAAAAACTCCTTGTCTCGCCACATATACAATATTTATATTGAATTACCATTTATAAATTATATGAATATATTTTCGAAATATATTTTTCATATTTTACAAAATAATAATTTATAATATCAACTATTTCCAATCAAATTCTTCAACATAATTATTATTGAAAATAGTTAAATGTACTAATAGTGATTATGGGAAAACTCACTCTACCAAGAGATTAATCATTAATCATAAGGGTAAAAATAAATTGGAGACTTTTCAAACACCCTTTTTATCATGAGCCCCTCCCCAAAAAGTGTACCCCTTCCTAGGCCGACAATGTGAGAAGGGGGATAATGATCCCCGAGTCTTACTTCCAGTAGGCCCCGGGTTGGCGACTTGCACTGATGGTATTATAAACACACAAATGGGAGGCCTTACCCTATTAGAGAACACATGTGGAAGAGGGATATGATAGAAACCAACCAACTCCAACTCAACCTGAAATATTAAAGAAATCTATAGTACACATATGAAATGACATTCAAAACATCTACAACTTAATGGAGAAAACTACAACTACCCAAAAAGGAAGTAAAAAAGTAGCAACCACAAGCCCGAACAGCTCCTGCAACCGCAAGATAGTAGTAAACAACTTGATCTCCAACCAACTCCAAGTGACATAGAATGTTGTTTATATATACATAGGGTTATTATAATAGTATACTCAGTAGGATCATCCCTGAAGCCTCTCGTGAAAAAGTAAAGAAAGCATGTTAAAGAATAGTGAACAAAAAGAGAAACTGAATCGTGACCTAAATAGTTATAATAAGTTCCCAGCCTCACCATGGATATTCTCACCAAGTAAAACATAAAATAATATATCATTAACAAATAATATAAAGGGTACACCGCCACTAATTCCCCACTAGATTGCTGATTTTCCCCAACGTTGCACGTCCTGAGCATCTCTCTCCCAAAAGGCTTCCCACAAACTCCTAGGAAAACCACCACAACATGAACCTCATGCAACAAAATGACCATGTCCATGTAAGAAAAGTTACGAGGTAGTTTCTGGGAGCCACCACATCCCTCTTAATGGGTATCATTCATTGGTTATTATACCCCAAGCCATTATAGCCCATACACTGAGTAAGGATCCTCACACCAACACAACTTATACACGTTACACCTACAACAGTCCATAGGAAATTATATCGAAAATATATTTGTTTGTATAACAACAAGAAATTATATCCCTCTACACACATATATGAGGAAAAATATCCATTGTGCCTACCATCACAAGAAACTACAAAGAGAAGATAGCGGGGCCAAAGGGGGTAGTCTGCCATTCATCCTCCCATAGGAATGTTGGGGAAAACACCACCCCCTCAGGGCTCAGAATCCATGGGGTGTTAGTTTCCCTTACTAAAAGGGTGGAGCTACGTATGGAAACATAAGAAGTAAAGAATATACAATATCTCACTACCATACTATGGGCATAACCTAGTCTTAGACACAACTTCAGCGAATGTCTCTCGGACTCCAAGCAACAACTTCTATGACTTGGTATCCTATAAGCACAAAACCTTTTAATGATCATTAGAAGACAATTTCATTCCCTTTTTTCATTTTCACTTTACGTTAATTAATTCATTAAACATTAATTAAACAATAATAATTACACATTAAATTTCATTAGTACCACACCCAAATTAAACTATTCCTTAAAATAACAACCTCAGCATTATGCCCTAGAAAGCTCCAAACCCCATGGGTTAACATAATTTATTCAATTATTTATTTACAGCATTACTTTAACATATTTCCTTGCACTCTAGAAAAATATTCTATGCTTCTACACAGAAGGGGGCTCAACATGGTGAGTAGACAAATTACCTGTCGGGTCTTTTCCACCTATAGAAAGAGCGTAGATCCATTATCCATTATGAAGATAAACAATAAAATAACATTGCATACCCCATGCATCTCAGCCCCTTTCAGAAAAAAGGTATGTACGTCCAACTACCTTGAGCAGTGGGGAGAAGTAATGCACATAAACAACCAATAAGAATCAGCAACCATCCAAACACTCACAAACAACCTGTTCCATCATCCCTTGTGTGCTACCTGACACCCAAAGAGATAAACTGATGCATCTCACCACTCTAGGAATCAAATGTTTCTATAATAAATTGGCCTTCCTACCCCCATGTATCGCAACATCCTTCCAGGCTCACACCACAACATAAGCATTAGGAAAAAAAACTTCATAACAATTTGTCTCTTGGCCCGTTAATAAACAAGAGCGTACCTCAGAAACCTACAAGGAATTATATTTTATCAATGGAATTATCTTTTTTCATTAAATCTATTATTTAATCCATCTTGGAATAACTAATTATTATTATCAGGTTCCAGATTTAGGAAACATGATCAGTAAGTTATCACAAATACATAAACATTCTTACTCTACCAATTTGATTAACATCAAATTACAAAAATAACCATATTCATATTCACGCCTCTTTACCTTATCCAATTAATTATCAATTACTCTCAGTTTATGGTCTTTACCAATTTACAAAACGAATGAACAACTATGTAATGAAATCATAGATATCACACCATCTAGCGGAACATGAGGCAACAACATATGATCAATATCAATTTATTTATCCTATTAAAATTTTTATTATATAAGTTCCATTGTCATCCACTGGGATAAAACATGCTAAGGATATATTTTCATGTAAAAGAAGAGAGAATTAATGAATCCCTTACCTCAAATGGTTCGAGTCATTATTTATATAAAAATGATCCACACAAATAATCACGATTTCCACCTCCCATGAAAAATGTATCCACCCGAGAATGATGTGGTATGACATCGCCAACGGAAACCCATGAAAACTCTATTATAAATATAAAGATCACAAACCATAACAGTGAAAGGAGTAAAAAAAGTATACGAACCCAAAATAATCGCTATATATCATACTTTATACTGAAGGTTGATCAATATTGCTTGGTTGCATCAAAACAGAGTAGAGCCAATCCTAGGAGGAATGTTTAATTATACAACCCCTATAGAATATAATGAAAGGTTCAAGTGGCTCATAGACGAGCACATGGATTAGAACAAGGTAGGAAGATATATCATCCCATTAGAAGATTTAACGAAGTGGTGGTTTAAGATATGATAGGTTTTCGATTAATATTGGATCACATTAAACCATGCAGTTTGACCAAGTAAAATCATTTAAAGCCATAGGACAAATTAGTATAAATGTTATGGCCTTTGAATCAGCCTTAGAGTCCTTATAATATGTTTTTAGAATAATTTTTCATCAAAGGAAACGTTTAAGAGGCGAAAATGTAGAAACCTAAAAACATTGTTCACGAACACAAAATTTGGAAAAGTAAATAGAGGATACTGATAGACCTCACCCTTCTGGAAACACTTTTCACAAACTCAAAATTTGGAAAAGGAACAAAGCGGTTACCGATAGAGCTCATCGTTCTGAAAACACTGTTCACGAACTCAAAGTATGGAAAAGGAAAATAGTGGTTACTGATAGAGGTTACAGATAGTGGATACCGATAGAACTATTCACTAATGGAACTATTCATAGAATTAAAAATTTGGAAAAGGAATGTGAGGTTACCATTAGAGGTTACTGATAGAACTATTCTCTGATGGACTAGTTCATAGAATTGGATAATTGGGAAAGGAATGGGAGGTTAATATTAGAGGTTACTAATAGAATTGATCACCATTGGAACTGCTCATATAATTGGAAATTTGGAAATGGAAAGAGAGGTTACCATTAGAGGTTACCGATAGAACTGTTCAACAATGGAACGGTTCATATAATTGAAAATTTATCAATAGAAAGAGAGGTTACCCTTAGTGGTTACTGATAGAAAAGTTCATAGATGGAATTGTTCATAGAATTGGAAATTTCGAAGAGGAAAAAGATTTTATTGTTAGAAATCCCCGATAGAACTGTTCAACGATGGAACTATTCATAAAAGGTTACTGATGAAACTGTTAACCAAGTGTCACCAATTAAACTATTCATAGATGGTTATCGATGACATTGTTCACCTAAGGTCACTGATGCATTGTACACAGAAGGGTACCATTGTACTGTTCACAACTATCTACCTTTGGAACTACTCACCGAACTAAAAAATTACCAATGTGTTGGGGATAAGTCACCTTGAAATCCCAAAATCACCTAATACACATTATTTTCAGAATGTAATGGACCAGAGAGGTGTAGGACACTACATTAGATACCTCTCAAAACATTCTCATCCTTTAGAATTCAAAACCCACTTAATGGTAAAACCAAATGGGGTCCGCACAACCACTCATTGAGATACCTCTCAAAATAGAGGAAGCCAAAAAAATAAACAAAATAAATCTATAATATAAACATGAAAGCTCTATAACCATTAAGGGGAATTTGTTACATTAAAAGTTTTAATCATCAAACAACATAGGGTACTGAGCATGTATCTGTGACTCACATTCCTAGGTACTTTCCTCCCTGACACCAAGTCGCCATAACACACAATCCAAGGGGATAAAATCCCCACACAACTACTTTTCTTTACAGTCTTCGATCTCAATAGGTCACTCCTTGAAGGTCTCATCATCATCAACATTGATCTCTCCCTAATCGATTACTTGAGAGTTATCATGAAGATAATGTCAGAGATTTGATTCATGGGACACATCATATATCTAACTCATCTATAGGGGAAGTGATACTCGATACTCCACATCTAAAATATAATCTAACACCTAGAAATGACCAACAAGCTGGGGAGAAGGATTACTTCTACAACCAAACCATCGTAGCCCATGACAGGGAGTCACCCACAGAAACATGTGGTCCCCAACAAATAACTCTAATGGCCCCCTCCTTTGATTGGCATATGATATCTGATAATCTTATGATGTCTCCATATTCTCATGAATCACCCGATCCATTTCTATTGTATTCTACATTAGTTCTAGTCTGAGAATTGCTAACTCTCCGACCCTAGTACAACACACCATAGAATGGAATGGTTGACCATAAAAGGCCTCAAAAGGCGCCATTGTGATGGGGGAGTAAAAACTATTATTGTAAGAGAACTTGACCTATGATAATTTCTTCATCCACAAACCTCAAAAATCCAGGACACAAGATCATATCATGTCTTCAAGATTCACGATGGTCCGCTCTGTCTGACTGTCTGTGTGAGGATGAAAATCCATGCTAAGGCATAGCTGAGAACCAAAACATGTTGGAGGCCTCTCAACATCCTAGAGGTAAAGAGAGGATCTCAGTCATAAATGATCATACTGGGGACTCCATTAAGACTCACTACCTCCTCTATATACATCCTCGACAAAACATCCACTATGCTCGACTCCTTGATTGCTATAAAGTGGGATGATTTTATTAGATGATCAACTACCACAAAAATAGCATCATGTACTCCAAGAGATCGAGTTAAACCAGTAACAATGCCCATTGAGATATACTCCCAATTCCACTAAGGAATATCTAATGGCTGGAGAAAACCACTAAGAACATGGTGTTTGGCCTTCACCTTTTGGCAGGCCAAACTTCGAGATGCCAACTCTGTAATTTCACGCTTCAGCCCAGGCCACCAAAACTTTCTCCTCAAGGCTCGGTACATCTTTTTCACGCCAGGATGCACCAATAATAGTCAAATATGGGACTCTTTGAGAACTATAACTTTCATTATAAAAGGAAAAAATATTTGTCCATGATACATAACTCATTTTTGTTCCTCCTCAGACCACACGTAAGGGGCCTCGGCACAAACAACACAGTCTCTCCAGACCTACACCTCTAGATCCCCCAATTGGGACTCTTCCACCATCTTCTCAAGAGATGAATGTACCATCATCTAAAAAATAAATGATCTTCCCCCAACATCTCCAATATCAATATGTAATGCTGACATTTCTTCCATGAATCTCTAGGAATCATCGGATTCACACACAGCATCACTACACGACTTTGGAATCATCGCATCATCTACAACAATAAACTTTCCAAGTGTATATGATATCTCAAATTCATATTCCTATAATAAATCTATCCACAGATAATGTCATATGTTAAAGTCACACTGGGAGAAAGCATACCTCAAACTATTATGATAGGTGAAAACCAAAAAGCGCTCACCAATGAGGTAATGTCTCCATAACCTCAGAGCAGACACCATGGATGCCAACTAAAGATCGTGGGTGGAATAGTTAGGTTCATAGGGACTTAACTGCCATGACCCATAAGAATAAACTGATCTTTTCTGCATGAGAACACATCCTAAACCTAGATGTGAAGGATCGCAGAAAACATCAATTTGAACTCCCTCTACTGCAAGACAAAGAACTGGACCACTTACTAACTTCTCTTTTAGAAACTCAGAAGTTACCTGACACTGATCAGTCCACATGAACTCCTGATTGTTCTGGGTAAATGCTATTAGAGGAGTCACAACTCGAGAGAAATAATCTAAGAACCTCCTGTAGTATCCAGCGAGTCCATGGAATCCTCGCACCTCTGACACTATCTTGTGGACTTCCCAAGACAGAACCTCTTCTATCATTGATGTATCCAAATCTACTCCCTGTTGGGATAAAAAATGTCCCAATAAATGGACTTCTTGATCCCAAAACTCAAACTTTGAAAACATCCCAAACTGTTGATGTTGATGAAGAACTCCCAAAATAGCGCATAGATGTTCTGTATGCTCTTCCTCGGAAGTGGATTACACAATTATGTAGTTTATGAAAACCACCATGAATATGTCCAAGAACACAAAAAAAAATATTTCATCAATCCTATGAATGTAGATGGAGAATTTTTCACACCAAATGACATTACATTGAACTCATAATTCCCATGAAAACAACAGAAAGCAATCTTTAAGATTTCTTAATCCTTTACACACATCTGTTGATATCCTAACCAGAAGTCAATTTTTTAGAACCATCTTGCACCCTTCATTTGACAAAATAAATAATCAATACGTGGAAGAGGATAACGATTCTTTACTGTCACATTGATTAAGCGGTGATAATCGACACACAACCAGAAACTGTCGTAATCCTTCTTTACGAACAAAACTGGTGCACTACACGGTGACACACATGGTAAAAAAACTACACTGTAATAGACCAAAAAGATATATATGTATCTCTTCTAACATATAAGGGCCATCCTATATGGATACATAGAGATAAAATATTATCCTTATTATAGCTCGATCCAAAACTCGATCTCTCGTCGAGGGGGTAATGCAACAACCACGTCTGAAAAAACTTCAGGGTACTCTTCTATAACCCTAGGAAATTCCAACTATTGAACCTATGATGAACTCATAACCATCTCATCCATCATGGATGATTAGGATGTAACTGTCCTCTGACCCATATGAGGGTCTCACTCGCAAAAAAAGACCACTAACTCCCCATCCGCATCGAATTAAATGACCTACATTCAGAAACAATATACGATATCCGGCACTGAATACAACCAATCCATACCGAGGATGACATCATATGGTTGTATTTGTAAACATAATAAATATCCCCAATAGTGGTGCTGCCCCAATGATAGCTCACAGTCTCTACATACTTCAAACAAGTCAGCTCGACCTCCAACTGGCTTAGTCAATGCCAAAGTCACTGGAAACCTCTCTACCTCAAGTCACAAAGCATGGAAAAGGGTAGGTGATATGAAGGAGTGTGTCTCTCATGAATCAAACAAGGCATATAGCATGGTATAAAACAAGCAATGGGTACCATTAATGATGAATGGCTTCTCTGGCATTGGTAATGCTAAAGCATGAAGCCGACCATGACCATCTCCATGACCTCTATGACCCTGGTTACGACTGCCACCATGGCCGCACTCTACTCTTTGAGGACAGGCAGTGTCATGGGGCTATCCTCTAATTTTCCCATTTACCATATACAGATCTATAGCTGGTACAACCTACTGTTGTTTCCTTGGCTGGAACTGCTTCAACGGAGGAACCAGGAGCGGAAAACCTGGTGCACGATGACTGTTATAAAAGGTCGAGCACTCTCACTACAGATGACCTTGACCACCACAAGAAAAACAAGCACCTGATCCCTTGGAATAGGACTAAGAGCTATTTCCCCTAGAGAAACGAGATGCTGAGGGATGAGACCTACCATGGGCCGAATGAAAGCTCTTCTTCCCTGAAAACTAGGATCCAGGGACAACAACTCTACTTCGTGATGAATCATGATGACTCCTCTCTCAAGTTGATTTGGTTCTAGCCGAAGTCCTCTTGATGACCTCTACCCTTTCCGGCTCCTCTAGATATGTCTTCAGTATAAATGGGGTGACCTGGGTCTGGATCTCTAGATGCGAAGCCTCCTCAAAATGCCTCTCCCTAGCCTCCTCATCTAGAAATAGGTCTGAAGCATATCATAAAAGGTTCCTGAAATAGATTCCAAACTCTTGCACACTAGATCCACCCTATCAAAGGGTAAGAAGCTCTGGGAAACTGGATTCCATTATGGTCAAATAAAGAAACCAGACCCTAAACTTGTATTAGTACTCCAACCATGAGATCGTTGAATCCTTGCAATCACTGAAGAATAATAACCACAACTAAGTCACTGCTCCATGTTCCATCGTCACCACCATGGAATCCCAGTGCTCCATCCATGCACAGATCAAACTAAAGCCTATCTCGATCTCCTCCAACCAGTATTCTTTGACTGCATCTGAAATGGAGCCCTCGTACTTCTACAGACTATAGTCCTAAAACACTTGGAGTTTCCCCCACCAAGTGTCATAATTTTCAACCTCTACCTGGTGGCGATCTGCTGGCACAGCCTCCTGGACATCTTTTATGAGATCCTAACAAGGATGTCAACCTGGAGCCAAACCTTAAAAATAACAAATAGTTAGAACTCCTAAACATGTAATATGGCAGAGTCGACATTATTTAATTAATTTTTTACTTTTATTGATTTTAGGTTAACCTATCCGAAGGTCTTCCAATTCCAACATAGGCACAAAGAGGAATGATTCATGATCCTTTCCTAGGTCTCTACCCTAAAACTAGTATCACCTTGATCAGTCGTCATCGTAATTATAATGGTTTGTAAATCAAATCACAGTGGGCCCTAAACCCCTATGTCTCAGCGGTTCTCTACTGTTTACATCACTGGAAAAATATGAATGACATTGTTTCGCTACCAACCCATGCAACCTCACCTGTGCCTAACTCCAATCTTCATCAAAACTCTCAACTGGGCTCTAATACCACTCTTTCACAACCCCCTCCCCAAAAAGTGTAACCCTCCTGGGATGGCAATGTGAGATTGGAGATAATGACCCTGAGTCCTACATCATATAGGCCCCTGGTTGGTGAATAGCACATAGGGTATAGTAAACACAAAAATTGGAAGCATTACCCTCTTAGAGAACACATGAAGAAGATAGATAAGATAGACAACAACCAACTCCATATCAAACAGTTAGATGAAAGAAATCCCAAGTACACATATGAAATGTCATGAAAAAATACTACAACTGAAAGGTGAAAACATCATGTTCCCAAAAAGGATGTAAAACAGTAGCAACTACAATCACACACAGCTCCTGCAACCGCAAGCAAGTTGTAACCAGCATTGTCCCCAACCTTTACCAAGTGGCCTGGATATTAGTTTATATATACATAGGGTGAGTATAATAGTATACTGAGTATGATCTTACCCGAAGCCTCTTGTGCAAATGTAAATAATGCATGCTAAAGAAAGCGATAAAAAGTTAAACTGAATCATCACCTAAACATGTATACTATGTTCCAATCCTCACCATGGATACTCTCACCATGTAACTCATACACGAATATATCATATTATAAAGAATATAAAGGGTACCCCACCACTACATCCCCACTGGTTTTCCACTTTTCCGCAATGTTGCACGTCCTGAGCATCTCTCTCTAAAAAGTCTTTCCTGCGGACACTAGAGCGAAGCACCAAAACATGCACCTCATGTGAAAAAACAACCACGTCCACATAAGATAAGTAACCAGGTAGTTTTTGGGATCCACCAAAGCCAACATTAAGTGTATCATACGTCAGGTATTGTACATCAAACCATTACAGCACATACACTGTGTAAGGATATCCAATCCATCACAGCCTATAAAAGTTACACCTATAGGAGTCCATAAGAATATATATCCAGAATATATGTGTGTGAATAACCCCAATCCATTACATCCCTCTAGACACATATATGGGGAAAACTAATAACTACGCCTACCAACACAAGTTACTACCAATAGATGAGTGTGGGGCCAAAGGGGGTAGTCAGCCATTCATCTTCCCCCCAGAATGTTGGGGAAAACACCCACCATGGCTCAGAATCCCTAGTGTGTCATTTTCCCTTACTGAAATGGTGGAGTAGAATATAGAAACACAAAAATTACAGAATATACTATAGCTCACAACCACACTATGTGAATAACCTAGTCTTAGACTCAACTGCAGTAAATGTCTCTCAGACTCTGAGATGCCACATCTAAGACTAGGTATCCTATAAGTACACAACCATTTTAAGAGCATTAATACATTATTGCATTCCCTTTTTATCATTTCCACTTTACGTTAATTAATTCTTTAAACATAAATTAATCAAACAAAATTCCACATTAATTTTCATTAGAATCACACCCAATGTACACTATTCCTTCAAATCACAACCTTATAATTTTTTCCTAGCATGCTCCAAAACCCATGGGTTGACCTCATCTATTAAATTACTTATTTACAGTATTACTTTTCTATATTCTCAGGCATTCTAGAAAAATAGTCTATTCTACTCAACACAAGGGGGCTGAAAAAGGTTAGTATGTGAACTACATGTCTTGCCTTTTCTTCCTATAACTTGTGCGTAGACCCATTATCCATTTAGATTCTAAACACGGAAATCATATGGAATACCTTGCATGTCCTTTCCCCTTTTTAGAATAAGTGTAAGTAAGACCAGATTCCTTGAGTAGTGGGGAGAAGTAAAGCACATAAACAACCAATAAGGATCAGCTAGAATCCAAACATTAAAATCTAACCCATTCCATCATCCCTTTTGTCTTCCATGACACCCACATGCATAAACTAAGGCATCTCGCCACTCTAGGTTTCAACTGCTAATGTAATCAATAGGCCTCCCTAACCCCGCACATCAAAACAACCATCCAGGCCCACACCACAAAACAGTCAATAGGAAAAACAAACATCATAAAAATTTGGCCCTTGGGCCTTTAAAAAACAAGTGGGTTACTGAAAACCCTACAAGGAATTATCTGTTATCAAACAATCGGTTCTTTAATCCATCTTGGATTAAATTATTATTATCAATAGGTTCCCAATTTGGGAAACGTAATCAACAAGTTGTCAAAAATAATTTAAAAAGCTTACTTTTCCAATTTGATTAAAATCAAATTACTAAAATAACTAGATTCGTTTACACGCATCTTTATCGTTATCCAAACAATTACCAATTAATCATGTTTTGCGTTCTTTATAGTTTTATATCAATGACTAATAGAAAATAAAATAGAGCATAGATATCACACTATCTAGAAAATGAAGAGGCAAAAACATACGATCCATATCAATTTATTTATTCGGTTCAAATATTTGTCATGTCAAATCCATTGTCTTATAGTAGGATAAAACATGATAACGATATAGTTTCATGTAAAAAAGAGAGAAGAAATGAATCACCGATGTCAAATAGTTCTTGTTGTTCTTTATATAAGGACAATCCACACAATGAATCACAATCACCTCCTCCCGTGACAACTATATCCACCCAAGGAAGTTGTGGTACGACCGAACAAACAGAAACCCAAGAAATCTACATTAAAATTATGGAGATCAGATTCCATAATAGTGAAAGGAGAAACAGAAGGAGAAGAACCCAAACGAATGGAGATAGGTCATACCTTATATAGAAGATTCATCGATACTGCTTGGTTTCATCAAAACAGAGTGGAACCAATCTATGGTGGAATGTTTGATTGAACAACCCCTATAGAATATAATGAATGGTTCTATCTTCTCATAGCCATGAACAAGGATGAAGAACTAGGGAGGAAGATATCTTATCCCATTAGAAGGTTTAATGGAGTGGTGGATTAAGATATTCTTGGTTTACTATTAAAAGTGGAATGCATTAAACTAAGCAGTTTGACCAAGTAAAAACATCCTGAGCCTTAGGATAAATTAATATAGGAGATATAGCCTTTGAATCGGCCTCAGAGTACTTAAAATAATGTTTTAAATTCATTTTAGGTAAAAGGAAAATTTTAAAGCATCAAAACTGTAGGATGGTGAAAATACTGTTGACGAACTAAATATTGGGAAAAGGAAATTGAGGTTACCAATAGTGGTTACAGATAGAAATCACCATTCTTGAAACACTATTCACAAACTCAAAATTTGGAAAAGAAAATAGAGGTAACTGATATACCTCCCCTTTCTAGAATCAATGTTCACAAACTCAAAATTTGGCAATGGAAAATAAAGGTTACTGATAATGGTAACCAATAGAACTGTTCACCATTGGAACTGTTCATAAAATTGGAAATTTGGAAAAGGAAGGAGAGGTTATTGTTAGAGGTTACCGATAGAACAGTTCACTAATGGAATTGTTCATAGAATTGGAAATTTGTCAAAGGAAATAGAGGTTACCATTAGAGGTTACAGATAGATCTGTTCACCGATATTACTGTTCATAGAATCATAAATTTCGCAATGGAATGAGTGGTTTTCGTTAGATGTTACCGATAGAACTGTTTACCAATGGAACTGTTCATATAATTGGAAATTTGGAAATGGAAAAAGAGTTACTATTAGAGGTTTTTGATAGAACTATTCATCGATCAAACTGTTCATAGAATTGTAAATTTGGAAAAGGAAATAGAGGTTACCTTTAGGCCTCACCGATAGAACTGTTCACCGATGAAACTCTTCCTAGAAGGTTACCGATGACATTGTTCACCAAGGGTCGCAAATTAAACTTTTCACATATGTTTATTGATGAAACTATTTAACTAAGGTCACTGATGCACTGTTCACAGAAGTTTACCATTTCATTGTTCATAACAGTATACTGTTGGAACTATTCACGGAACTGGAAAATTTGCAAAGTGTTGGGGATAAGTCACCTTGACCACCTAAACCACCTCATACACCAGATTTTCGCAAAGTAATGGACCAGAGAGTTCTAGGACATTACACATTTTATGGTCGTATTTCATCCTTATACCTCTTATTGTTGATAAGTAACAATTATTGGTTCTTATTGACCAGAATCTAATGTGGCACTAACTCACTCATTCTAATACATTACAGTTGCACCACTCACCCTACTTATAAATGGGAACCCCTATATTCCTCTCATTAATGCTACAAAACCAATTGCTTCATCCAATTCCTACACAAATAAATACTAAATATCCCCCATATCTTCAATTAATAATTAATTTGTTATAAAATCCATGAAATTAATTCATTTTCTGTAAACTAAAAGAAAATACTATTAAAAGAGGTAATCAACACCAATGTGTGTTTTTTATTTAATTCTTCAAAAAACACCATGAATTATTATTATTCCTTGATGAAATAATAAAATATTTATCTTAAATACACATATAGGTATATATTTTAAGTGTAATATGTAAAACCAACACTCTTTCATCCAATATTTTATGAAATAATCATTTGTGTGTACGACGGTCTATCACCTCACAAAAGTGATATCATTCATTTTTTCATTACCACATCTCATGGTTGGTTGTGATGATGAACATAATGTTAATATATTTTGTATATGAAATAATTATATTATATTTTTGACATAATTATACCAATGGAGTAATTATATCATATAAACTATTTTATGTACCATTCGGTATTGGATATGATATTGTTGCTCTTGTGTTTTGGGAACTTCGGCCTCATGAAGTGATTTGATTCATTTTCACTAAGATATTATGTGGATGTTAATCTGTGTAAATATAAAAAATATATATTATATAAATAAAAATTTTAATTATATTAATGATATATTAATCATTATTTAAATATAATATATCGTTTTATTTTTACCTTTTCACTAACTGCAAAAATGTTAACGTCATTCGTGGACGTGTGGACTACTACCTCCTCAATGTGATGTGATTCCCTTTTGAATCACCCCATAATATTATTGAGGTATATAAGTATATATAATTATATTGTATTGTTTTTTTATAATTATAATTATTGAATGTAAAATGATACTTATCTTATTTCAATAATGATCTTTGGAGAAGTTGAATTGTCACACATGCATATGTACAACCTTCCATCTCCATAATGGTAATGATAGTTTATTTTTCACAACTATATATAATGATAAGTTTTAAAATTATAATTTGTATACAAATAAAATTATTTATTAATTATTATTATTCATTAAATATTTAAATAATGACACATTTCACAACAGTCAACCATCCAAATTCATTTTTGACAACTAAGAAAAATATAATCAAGACCTCAAAATTTTATATAATTATTTAATTAATTGTACATAACATGTTTATAAGTGAATTAAAATTAATAATAAACATAATAAATTTTCTCAAAATATTATCATATTAAAAATGTTATTATTTTAGAAGATAAAGATATGTGTGATAGGCTAGACATAATGTAAGTTACTTTTTCTAAATCTCCATTCATTGATGAATATTATAATATTAAGGAACTAATTTATTTTATATGGTGTATATTAATCCCCATGGACATGATTTATAATTAATATTTCTATTACCAAGTTATTTTTATAATTTTTATATTTTTATTCATTCAGTGAGGCTTTGGGATAAATATTTTCAATGTGATGAGCGCAGTTTCATTAAAACATATCTTCTAATGTTTTCTATCGAAATATTCATTTTTCAATATCACAGAAAGTAAAATTATTTTATGAAAAAAAATATATGGTGGAAAAATATTCATAACATATACTTTTTTCTCTTTTACTATGTCTATATTGTTTTGAAAATGTAATCTTTTTATATGATTAATATGTAACATTTTGAAAACCCAAAGAAATGTTATATTTTAAACATACACTACAACAATGAATTTCCCAAAACCATGACCATTATTTTATTTTTATCTACCTTTACGTCATTTCATTATTAATTAATATAACACACATTTCCATAATTTTTTTGTTTTGTTATTATAAATGGTTTTTCAAAAAAATGTATTTTTGTATTGGAAATGTGTTTAAAATAAAAGGGTATTTTTATATCAAAATGTGATTGGTTTTTTAGTTTAATAACCTATTAAAAAACTAAATGTTTAAAATTTATTTACTCATGTTATAAATGATGATAATTATACATGATAAACAGTTTTCCCTAGATAGATTTTGGTGATCCTATTATAGATTGTACGATGTAGGGGTCCAAATATTTTCAGGTGTGCTCGTTATATCTTATATGATGGGATATATTAAATATCACAGTGTAAGATCATTACACATTATAAGATGGGGTCTCCCATATAGTTTTAGGGTATCCCATGAGATCGTAAATGATGGGTGCACAACTATATCACTTAAATTCATTAGTTAATGATTATATTGCAATTTATAAATTTAGTAATTCTAATAAAACATGTTTTCATTTTTTTTATAAATATGATTCTAAAAGTCATATAAAATCAGTTTTAATTATTTGGGGGGGGGGTCATAATGATTTAATTTGAGAAAAATGTTGCATGTGTTTTCACGTGACAATATTTTATTTCATATGCTCAATAAAAATTAAAGAAAAATGTAATTGTAATGTGACTTTTCATGTTTTCATAGGACTAATAGTTTTCCTTATTTTTTTTCTTTATGGACCTTTTGGTAAAAATCCCTCATTTTTAAATAATTTTCGCAATATTTATGGATGGGTATGGGAAAGGAATAAGTAAATATCATGTTCTGAATATTTTAAAAGAAAAAAATTATATTTAATTATTTTATAATGTTTTATATTATGGGATGAATGGAAAATAAATGACTTTTTCCACTTTTTATTATATGTTTTTGTAATATATGATATATGACAAAATTGTATTAAAATACAAACTATAAATTATCCTTAAAGTGCAAAAAAGTAAACTACTAAATGAAACAAAATATTATTTAATGTTTAATGTTGGGTCTGAAAATGTATGAATTCATGTATGTTTGTATGTATGTATATATGTTTGTAGTTATTTCAATGTATAAATATATATGTATTTATGAATGTGGGTATATATTTATTAATTTATGTATGTATGTTTGAATGTATGAATATATGTATGTTTTGATGTATATATGTAGGTATGTATGTATCTATGTATTTATGTATGTATTTATTTTTGTATGTATTTATTTATTTATGAATGTAGTTAGGTATGAAGGTATGTATGTTTGTATATATGTATGTATTTATTTATGTTTCTATGATTGTTTATATTTTTGTATGTGTGTGTCTGTGTGTGTGGTTGTGTGTCTATATATTTGGTTGTGTGGGTGTGAGTGTGTCTATGTATTTATGTATCTATGTATGAATGTGTGCATGTATTTATTTATTTATTTTATTGGACTATAGTGTGACGACAGAATGGTGAAAAAGCTCGAAAATTATATCAAATGGTTATAAAAAATGTCAAATTGTACATGGGAAGTCACTATTGTGAGAGTAAACATTTGAGTATTTAATTGGGAGATATTATTCATATATTAAATGATGTGGATTATGGGATTCATTTTATTTAATATTAATTAATTTTAATTTGTTATAATTGTTTATATTTATCATTTTTCGGAGTTAAAATCCTCCAATATGTCTATTTTTTTCTCAATGTTGTTCTCTAAATTGTGTCTTTTTAGAGAAATGATTTAGGTTTCATATATGTATTTATTACTCGATCAAGATATGATATAGCCCTAGTAGATTGTAACTAATTGACAGAACCTAATAACCTATATATTTTTATCAGATATATCAAAATATATATGCTTGATTTTATATGTTTATCGTGACCAAATGGATAAAAAAATTACATTTCATTATTCATGAAAAAAAATCACATCACTTGAACCTCACCAAAATATCTTATTTATGATTTGATATATACATACTCATTGTATCCAAATTCAAAGCCTTGATGTCACAGTCATTATATGTGGAGACAAACCCTATCTTGGATAAACCTCACCAAATTATATTTTGATTAATATACCCAATGACCATATAATAAAATCATCTATATAGTTGGAAAAATAAAATTATCAAAGCATGATGTTTATCATTATAGGTATAATTTCTTACTCTAGTATATGGATTATATATTAATGAATCATCCCTTTTATACCAAATCATAGTGAATCAATCTCTATTTTGTTTATCTTTTGGGTCATTATGCACTACGTATTCTTTGTATGCCACATGAGTGAATTTTTTATCCTTATAAATAACTTATCCCAAAATAATCATCTCATTTTTTGTCAGCATATTATATGAATTAAATACCATTGATTTTGTAAAAACTGGTTACTAATTTTATATTCCAATTATAATTTATCTCCATATAATATTTTTAACTTACATAAATGAATTATAAAATAGAAACTCCCTTTGCTATAATATTATAGATGTAATATTTACTAAATAATTTATGAATAAAATAAAACCATTCATAATATTTTATCTAATCATTTAAATATTATATAACTCCAGAGAGGCCTTGTTTCTATTTTAATATATGCGTTTTTTTTAAAAACATTATATATATAGGTAATTTTTATAACATGTTTTTAATTATTATCTCATAATACCTCCCTCTAAACTCATTCAATTGGTCACATCTGTAAATAAAATGTATATGGATATTTGTGACATTATATTCCAAATACTCAATTACAACACCTTTAAAATTTTATTTACACATTATTAGTTCATAAAATTCAATTCAATGATATTAAAATCTATTATTAACCACATAAAAATTTTCAATTTTAAATATCATCATATTTATATTGAATATTTTTATTTTTATATTCTTGTTAAAAAATAATCATTTGACTATTAATATTAATAATCAATCATTGCATACACAACATAAACATGTATATCATATGAAAAATATTTTATTTTAAATTACAATAGTATAATAATTTATTTATTACACATTGTGCATATCTATCTCCAAAAAAACACATGAAAACCTCTTAGAGGATTATTTTCTACAAAATAATTATAAAAAATTCAAAAAAAATATTTTCTATTGCGAAAATAATTTTTTTCATTTTTGGAATATTTTTTTCAAAGACAATAAATAATAATATTTCATTTTATATTCATGATATTTGATTAAATTTTAATGAACCGATGTTTTATAACTAAATTACCATTTTCAAGGGAATCAAATCCCTTATATGTAATGATTTTATAGAAAACACATGGACATATTTAGTTATTTTAAAACATTATGAGTTATATCACACCATATTTAATATTATTATTCATCATAACTATTGATAATATATTCATTTTATAGTTACCATTAATATTATTATCTATTAAGGGGAATGATAAATTAACTTATAGAATGAAAAAATAATCTATAGCCCTGTGGAGTCGGATCATAAACTTTGAAGCCCATTTATCAGATCATCAAATGGATATGGAATGACATAGAATTACCATTTAAAAAAATATTCCACAAATAAATTTCAGGCATAACTATTTATTGGATAATTTCTAGATTTTTTAGATCACTTCTCAAACCATGGTAATTGAACCACCCGAGGAAAGTGTCCTCATCGCAGACCATAAACATAGGGAATATTATGGTTCAATAAGATGTTATGTATATATAGGTTAGAATAAGAATTTTTTTTATTTATCTTTTAAATAAAATATTGATTACATTATTTCTTCATTATAGTATAAATTATTAAATATGTATTTTGATAAAAACATTATTTCATTTCAAGAAACATAAATTTATTTTTTTAGAAATATATAGTTTCAATAATGACACACTTTTAAAGATTTAAATAATTTTTATTAAGTAAATTTTATTTTAAAAAAAATTATTAAATATTATTTATAAGAAATAAAAAGGATAATTTAATTTTATCATGTTAATGCTAAATTTTCTGTTGTTTTGGAAACATTTATCATAATATAAACAATAATATTAAAATTAATAGGTGTTTTAATTTAAAATTATAATTTAATATATTTATCATGATATTTTGATAAATTTAATGTTATTTTATAAATTATATCATCATAATTATCCAATGAATAATTTTTCAAAATTTTCTGAGAAAGTTGATTTTTTGTTTAAAAATTTAAAATTTACAAATAAACAATATTTATTATAACAACATATTTTACAAAAGATATATAATAAATAATATATATAGTATCCAATATCAAAATTTTTATTCCTATTTCATATAATATATATTTAATTTTATTAGGTTAATTTTATAAACCCTTAATAATTCCTCTAAAACCTATATTTTATTCTAAGGTATTAAAATCAATTATTTATGAACATGACTCGCTTCTTTAGCACCAAGGGTATTACATTAAGGATTTAGGATCATATCTATATCAAATATTTAAATCATATCATATTTGGTAGATACTAGGGTCAAAAGTCAAGGTATCGTATGTTGTTTCGATTATTTTATCATATAGATTACAGACCTTTGGATGAGAAGCTATTAAATAAATACCCTATAATTTTATATGAAAACCCCCAAATTTCCCATCATTATTCATTGAAAACAATTATATCATTAATTAACCATTACTTTACCTCTCTAGATCCCCTAAAGGTGGCCCCAATCTTTTAATAATCTCCTGCAAATCATTTTCATGATCCCAATAAATTTAAGGGGTCCTCTCCTTCTATAAATTATTGATGAATTTTTTTAAAATAATGCCTTTTTATTTCCACTTTTTTCATGTTGGGATATATATCTTACCCATTATATATTCTATCCATATGATATAGATGAAATTATAGATCTATTTAACTCTCATTAAACAATTCCCCGAGTCCTTAATTATCCTTGTCATTCTATATAAACTATAATGTGAATTTACAAGAAAAATTTTTTTATAGTGAATACCTATACCCATTTAAACTCACATTATTAACAAAGATTTATAGATCATTAATTTATTAGGTACATAAATGTATGTAACCCAGAAAATATAATCATGGTATTAAAATTGTCAAAATTACCCCCTTTGTTTCATAATATATGTGGCACACTTATTCATGTACATGATATGATTGTGATGGGTGGGTGCATAATTGTATAGCCCCCCAAGGTATTATGTTATTTTTTTATATAATTTGATCTATTATATGGTCCAAAAGAGGTTATATTAAACACAAGAATTTAATATTTCACTATTTTTATCCATGAGTTTCGTTTATTATTTCATGTTTTATGTTTTTTCCACCTTTCCAAGTTTCATTTATGTAATCATATTATATCATGGTTAAATGTTAAATTTTATGATTCTCCCTCCTCTTATGTTACCTGTATATACCTATTCACTCATATATATTACATTACCTTGTATAATGCTTTTATTAATCCATTACATGGATATAGAGTTATCCATTTTTATATTTACACACCCATGATAACATTTATAGTATTTGAAGATCAATGTATTATAATAACATATTGTGTATTTTTTCGGTAATGTTTTTATACCAATTAGTAGAATTGTTTTTCTGTGTACATAATTTCCCAATTAAACTATTCCTCATTATCTTATTGATTTTTATTAATACTACATTTATATAGTAAATCATAAATTATGGTGTATTAAACTTTTTTAGGGTTCCCATTAGAAGAATGTATTGTTATTTTTGGGGATTAATATTATAAAACCCTAGTGAAATCCTTAATGACCAGAATAAATATTGGAAATAATTCCTAAATTTAAGAAAAATATAATTTAATAGGATTCTATGTTAAAATATCCTTGCATGGAAAACACAATCTAACAAATTTTTACCTAGGGCTAATAGGCCAAAAAATGGTGCATTGGGAATCACGTGATCATCACACATTTTATAACAAAGAATCCATATTAAACCCTTGGTTTGACATTCCTAGTCGATATGAAATGTTAAATACACATGATCATTAATAAAAATCATTCAAGGGACATTAATTCCCACAATATATTATATTATGAAATATATCATAGATAACATAGATTGGAACCCATAAACAAACTATGAAATTATGTTAGTTCTACAATTTGAAACCACGAAATTGGGACAAAATGTGTTTATAGATTATAGACACATATTTAACAAACCATGTGTCATTTTATCATTAATTTAGGGTCCATCTCTGACTACAGTTTAAATAGTATAAATATCAAGTTATATACATGATTTTACATTAGATATTGAATCCTATATATGTGGTTTAAAATGTGGATATAGTTCATATAATTCCATGATTTATACATTGTATATACCTAATTATTTCCATGGGTTAACCATGTCTATTAAGATATACTTCTATATTTTAAACTATATAAGTAAACACTTTATTTATATAGTTTATAACATGTCCATTCCTATATATCACCATAGTTTAATCAAGGTATTAAGGCATAATTCCATGGATTAAACAATGGATATATCCATAATATTCCATATAATCTTTTAAAATGGATTCCTGAACTCATACCTAACATGTCATATAATTTATAGTTGAAAAATCACCACAAAATTTAACATTATCATTGAATTATATCACTTAAAACTAAAAAATACAATATTTGTTTAGGATAATTTAAAAGTTTAACACTATAATGACTACATCATATTTTTAACCATATAAATATACAACATATCCAACATATAAAACGTTCTATTTAGTTATAACCATCTGATATGTGGCTTCCCATACATTTCACAATGATTGGGGTTTATAAATCCTTAGGCAAGATAGAGGAGGAATTAGCATAAAACCTCAATAAAGTATGATTAAATTATTGAATGGAAAATATATAAAATATTTTTAGAATATAGAGGTATATATTATGTTTAATAGGATGGTTGTGGTGGAGTTTCAGTATTCATGGCCCTTCAATACATTTTTTTATCATTTAGCTTTTTTCCTTGTTAGAGGGGTGTCCAATTTCATTTAGAAGGGTGGTCGAGTTATTTTCTACGATACATATAGAGGGTAAGGATTTAGTGATTTTATTGAGTGTTGGGAAATGGTTTAAAAAAAATTTATGTTTGTGAATGGAGTTTATGGTTTTAGTGGATGTTTGGGGTATGTGGGTGTTTGCTGGGATATGAGGAAATTGATGGGAAAAAAAGATACAAATATGAATAGTAATCCACTAAATTAGAGATTTAAGGGATTTCCCTAATGACTCATGGTATTAGTGGTATATTTTTCTGATTATTGAGAGTCTTGGAGGTGGAACTATGAAATATTTAGGGGATATTGCTCTAGTTATAAATTAGGGTTTATGTTGGGAATTTAATGTATATTTAAATTTTATGATTTGAAACCATATTATATCATATAATGATATTTTTTTCTAGACACATGATTTTTTTTAAATTTATTTTCTCTAATGTGGTGATTTGAGGGTAGAGTTATCACATTATAACATTACTGTGGATTGATTCCACATTATAGATTCTGGGAAGTATTGTCTCTTGGAGTGAACCTATGAATGTTTGGTGCCAATAATTTTATATAATATATAGTAAAATATATAAGGAACTATATCACTAAACCATTATTTATTATTGCAAAATCATGTAGGGTTACACAAGTTGTTATTGTAGAGTGATACCTTCCTTATATGAAATTAGTATTCCCATGTTTTACATGAAATTAAAAAATAGTGAGGTCGCAGTGAATGTAGCAACATTATTCACTATTCTCGACCCATGGTTGAGGTTTTCGGGTATCATTATATAAATCATAGTTGAATGCCCTTGATTTATTGGTACCCCTATAATTAAGATAACATTCAGTTACAATATACGGTCCCCATGTTTAAAAAAGAACCCAAGCAACATCCAACAGTATATTACAATAGGCATCAAAAAATATTCAAATAATATAATCAATAATATAATGTTGTATTCATGAAAAAATTAATAATATATTAATGCGAAAAATAATGAATTAATTTTAATTTATCAGGTATTAACCCAACTACCTTGAATAATAACCCTACCATGTCTGATCATCTGTGGTTTAGTATAATAGATCAATCAAGAACATTCCATTTAGTAAAATGGGTAAATGGTAAGAAAAATTGTTTATTCAATTTATAAAATGGTATGAAGTCTTAAAAAAATCAATATATCTACTAAATATAAAATCATTGATTGTTGTTAATAGAAATACTCTATCTAATATATTTACATTAGAGGATTTATAATTACAATATTTTCATATTAAATGCATTTGGTGGTAGGGAATGATTATGAAAAAAAAGTCTATATAATTGATGGAATATTATAGATTATTGGTTACACAACTAGTTTATATAAGATATAAACTAACAGTGAGATCCAACATAATATTTTCATATCGAATCCACTTTTATAGTGAAATTTCTAGGTGATAGATAATAGATAATACCCCCAAGTAAATTTATTGTATCCACTTAGTTTTCAATTAGGTTCAATGTATGTCAATAACTATATGATGATCTTAATCATATTAATAACAAATCATACGACGACATGATTAACAATGTAATCATAATAACATATGGCCTATAGAATCCAATCTTAGTACTCTACTAGTATCTGGAATCTTATATACTAACTAACATATATCTAGTACCCATCAACCGATCATGTCATACATTAATAATAATTGTAAAACCTACCACCCTCTAAACAAAAGATTATAAACCAATGTTCTCATGATATCGTATATAATCCATATTAAAGTGAATGTGTTAGAAAAATGACATCAAACATGGGAATATATCACACATTGTTCCTTATGATCTATATTGATTCAATACCTATAAAAAAATTTATTTTCATTCTCATCCTTTCATATTATATATACTATAAAACAAAATAGTTTTCATCTCAAAAAACCCATTGATTTCCCACAGTTAATAACATAAATTCAGTATAACTATTGAGTAAGTTTAAATATTCTACAGAACACATGGAGAAAGATTCATGTTTATCCCTCAGATAGAGAGTTATGAGGTGATTATTCAAGTGTACAAAATATTTAATCCATTTGGATCCCATAAAATCTATAATATTCATACAAAGGACATGTATCTATAAAATAAGGTCTATGTTATGTAAAACATTATATGTATTTTTAAAATGGTAGGATATTGTGAAAAACTCTTTTTTAAAGACATGTATTTTCATTATTTTCTAATGAAATATGTGAATGTAAACACAAACATATATTTTTTGAGATATATGTATCATTTTTCTCATATAGCAGAAAACATGAATATCTCAATTTATGGTTGTGTGATAATACATATGTTTGAAAATTAAGATATAGATTCAAATCATCTAATAAAACGTAATTGTAGATTTATTTTATTGACAAAAATACTATAAATATTTATATTATACATAAATAAATCCTAAAAAAGCTATTACTAATTATAAGGAAATTAGAGATGGAATAATATAATAATATAACACTTATAGATTTTCCAATGAATCAAAATTGTGAATATTTTTTAGTCCCTGTATTAACTTTAGAAGCTGAGGTTGGGAGACCTTCCATTCCTGTTGATGAATTAGGAATCATGGGGTTAAATAGTATGATCATGAGGAGAAACATATTATAAATTCTGTGATTTATGAATATTTAGTTAAATATTATGATGTTTAGAGGATATATGGTGTGGAAGAAAGGATTTCTAGTCACATCAGGTTATGATTAATTTGTATATTTATTTTATAAACAAACCGGTTGAGGTTCAAGTAGTTCTAATTTTTTATGTGTATAGTCTAGTTATTACTCTAGTATAAAATTTAATGTATAATACTAAATTTTTTCATGTTTATGTTAATGATATTACATTAATTAGAATTAATGATGTATATTAGGGTTAAAATATCCCCTTATTTTTTAGTAATGTGATGAAGATGGACCATATATTAGTAAAAATGGATGTATTTTTTTATACCAATGAATAGGTTTCGATACCGAGTTACAAGTGCACATTCTAGTTATATGGGTATCATGTAAAATAGGTGAAAAAACCATTTCAAAGAAATATATCCAATTTTATTTGCCTATATATAGTATATAATAATGAATACAACATAAATAATTAGGAAATTATGGAAATCCAATTATAGGGATCAGAATAGGGAACCGGTCACAAACACAAGGGGATCTTCTTATTAGGATGGAAAGAATAATTTTCATTTTTTTCACATGAAAACATAAGAAACATTACATATATATATATATATGGAAACCTAATCCTGATTTATAAATTTCCATGGCCAAATATTCCCAAGGCGGTCCTTATATATATTTTAATACATTCATATTCCCCTTTAAACATAGACATGTAAGCAATTTTAATATATATATATATCCAAACCTCACCATAATATATATGTTCATACTCCCATGACAGAATATATATAGGGAGGGAACATATATAAGTATATGACTACCTATTCATACACATGTAAGTCACCTTTGATATTGGCAGCTCGAATCCACCTAAACACGATCAAAAACAAACTACAAAAATATTGGGTTCCAAAAAATCAGAAATTCCTCAATTAAAATAGGTAGAATGAATTAAAATGGTTTTAAAAATACCAAAATATAATATTTATCTCCCTAACTTTGACGTAATATGATAGAATCAACCACATCATAAGAAACTACATGTGAGGAAATAATGAAAAAATAAGTTATATATAATGACTTATTTTATATTTGTGATCGAGGTTTCAAATGTTCATGATAAATGATATGAAATAAGTACATAATATTTACATATATTTTTAATATTTATAATAAAATAGTGAAATAAAATTATTTGTTGGAATATTTTTATATTTATGCCTATATATATTTTTATTATTTAATGTATACATTTAAAATTATTAGTAGAAGTAGAAGATGATATTGATCTTCCAAGTGTGAAGAATCTAGTGATTTTAATTATTAGTTTATTATTAATTATTACCTACTGTTTTTTAATATGAAATAATTTATACACTTATTTGAACCCTGCAATATTTTTTTATAACTTTTACTTTTATTATTTTCTACTTGTTAAATTTTTTTCTTGATTTTCATGAAATTATGTGTGTGAATTTTAAAATTATGGAGGATATTAGGGTAAATAAAAATTACAATTTTCAATTTTTGATAATGTGACTAATTATGACGGTTTTAATTACACAGTTAAATTTCCCTAGGATGTGAAAAGTTTTGGTGAACTCATGTTTTATCATCCATTTTTTTCAAAGAGTCCCCCTTCATGACACATAATCGGAATAACATATAGGTATCAATTGAAACTATATTGTTATTTATCATAACACTGCTAACCTAGAAAACAAAAAATTATATTGTGGATGACTCATTTCTACAAATTCCCCATACATAAAATACATTGACAATGCTGGTGTTGAGGGTGGTTTTGATAATATCACCTCTATTCTTGGTGTAATTGGTTTTAGAAGTTGGAGTAAAAATTCCTACGGACCTAGGGACTGGGTTTTTCTTAGTGATATAGTTATTATTATAGACGCATCCCAAATTTCCAATCATGAAAATATTATGTAATGCTATAGATGCATTGTTGTTTTGAGGGGTATTATTGAATTTTCAATAATGCTCATAATTTGAACAATATCAGGGGTGGTTTGGACATGATGCGATTTTCCCATCTCATATTTTTACCATGAATTATGTTGATGGATAAATGTCAATGGTATCACCTCTTTAGATCCCATGAGGTTAGAGTAATTCATTGATAAGGTCAACTAGTTCGGTATAATTTATATATGGTTCCACTAGAAGTCATATATGGAATTACACCCATACTGGAAATTCTGTAGAAGGTGTTTGAATTAAATCTACTGAATTATCCCATATATGAATACGAGATGAAAATTAAAGCATATCATAAGTTCTCTACCTTATAATATGAACATATGTCGGGCCCTCATATATTACTCACTAGATGGTTCTATTATTTTTATTGTACGTTTTATATTTTAACAATGATTCTTAGATATAGGGAGACATTTTATCATCAGAAAAGAAATATTTAACTACATAAATAACATATTGTGAATTTTTAATTTTCATTAATTTATCTATCAGATGGAATGTTTTTCTATTAAAGTGGTAAAATGATTCTCACATATTATGGTAAGGAATGACATATATTCTTCCACCATGTCTTTGTGAAAATTAAAAGAAAAAATGTGATGAATATACAATATTGGACTATTATTATTTCCTATTAAAATTATATTCATATCATATTAAAGAATTTATATTTTTTCAAAGATTATAAATTTGGTTACTCAAGCTAAATTTATTGTCTTCCTACAAATTTTTAGGTATGTTCATATTTCATAGGGAATACTCCAATTCGCCCAAGGTAGAACCCAATATTGGTAGAACATAAGAATATTAGTATTCTCATATGCCTCATTTTGGTGACATGATATCATTTGATGATAAAGACAATTTTTGGGATCTATTTTCATAAATATTTTCTAGTATGATTGTTCTTCCACATCTACAAGGGTATCCACCTATTGGATTGGGAATAAATATTTCAGCTTAAACATTGAATATTTAGGGCTATTAGATAATGGAGATGAAATTGAATGTTCCATTCTTGTACATGTGTGTGTATCAGAAACTATTTGAATTTTATATTAAAGGATTTAGTACCAGTATAACTAAATATAAATTCTTATAAGGTTACATATCCTTCCGAGGTATAAATATTTCTCTTAGAGACTAGATAGGTGATCATATAATGAATCAAATAATTTTCCAGACATCTAAAATATAAGAGCCTCAATATCCATCATGAGATGGTCATTATGTAAGATAAGTTGTCTCACTTGTGGCATAAGATACACTTACTTAATTCATAATGAAATTTAAATATTTATAGAGGAATATAATATTAAATGGTAGTGAATTTAGAATTCAGTATCATAACTATAGTAGATCCTTCCAATATCATTCAAAGAATGTATATATTTTACTCATTTGGAAACAAAAATACAAAACAAGGAGAAAGTGGGTGAACATTAAAAAAATGCATTCTCATTATTAAAAGAAGTATATAACTCTTGATTAATAGTATATATGATTTCTAAACATTTCACAATACTTTTTTGATTAATTTTATATAGAGTATGTATTCCCAACAACAGATCATTTCTCTTTCAAGAATTATACTATAAAATGGGATTCATGAAATATTTTGGGTACTCAAACAGAAAATATTCACATATTTAAATTCATATAAACAATACATTCTGAGTGAATACACAAGCACCGCTTTCATTATATACTTAGATGGACATGATTGAAAACCATACGATAAGAAAATATCATATTGATAATTTGTATTTAAATTTCAACGATGATGAGAAAAATCCATAAATTAACCACATAGTTATATATTTAATATAATTTTGTATATGGGTTTAAATATTCTAAATAGATCATGGAGAAGACAAACAGTGAGGGTAGACCTTCTCCCCCATGCAACCAATGGTTGAAATAATTAAAAAATATATATATATAATTAGCATGAAAACAATGAAACCCTATAATTTGAGGTTATAGTGAATGGCCAAAAAGGGGTTGAGGCCTACTGCCCTAAATAATTGACACATATTATACCATCCGGAACCATGATAATATCAACCCACCCACGAATTTTCATGCGATCCTGTGGATGGTCCAATGAAATAATGAAACATTAATTTTAAACTCATTAAACAATTTTCAAAAACATATAATACAATTAAATAAATAAATTTCATATTTAAAGTGAAGTAATGATAAAACAATTTAAGAATATTTTATTTAAATCATTGAAATTGTAAAACATAAGGATAAAAAATTGTATAAAGACTATTTTATAAACATTCATATAAAAAGTTATATAAATTAATGAATATGCATGAGAATAGTATATTTAATCAAAAAATATAGTAAGTATTAATATTTCAAAAAAGGTAACATGTGAATACTTATATTAATTAATTCATTAGATAATTTTTAAAAAAAAATAAAATGATCATTTTCAGTCATAAAATAAAAAAAAATACATATGGAGTGTCTATAAATAAGATTTTTAAACCATTCAAAAATTAAAAATTTATCACCAACATACAAGTGGTAGTCATTAGGATCATGAATATATCATTATATATTATTAAAAAATTATGAAATAAATGTTTTTATTAACGTTAGTCCATATTTTAAAGCAAAGACAAATATTTAGTGGGGGTAAAACATAAAATGATCCCTCTCATGTTGAGGAAGACACATCACCATTTCAAAGATTTTTTATTTTATGCTTTCATTTTATTCTAAAAAACATATGAAATAAAATTAAAAATGGTGAAAATTTGGTTGAAGACAAACAAAATGATTAAATTGGATAAATGGGGAGTACCAAACAGTTCCTTGGATTATAATTTTCGCTACCATTAATCACTTTTCAGTGACCTACACATTTATACATTTAATCAGTTCACAAATATTAAGCACGAGAGAATTATATCTAAAAATATCATGTTTGTTAGATAATATCAAAATAATAAAGGATAAATGCATACTAATTAGAAAATAGAGAACTAATAATTGATCATAAACATCTAACTCCACATGGTAACAATTTAGTCTTGCCACTTTTCCTCGATAACATTCCCTAATATGACATATCCAATTCTAGGCAAACACATGCAACCAATTTCAATGATCTAAAAATAAATTATATGAAAATAATAAAGTGAAATTATAATTAGATTTATATATATAATAATTATTATATTAAATAATGGTTACTACCTAGGTTATAATGATTTTACGTAGAGACCCATTGATTCAAACATTCAACAACTAAACAAATAGTTGGGACAAACTCTTTTTTATGCATTGTGCTCCCATGAACTAGTTTCTCCACTATAATATGGGGATTAAAATATGATTTTAGAGATTTTATATATAGTTAAAAAGTCCTCATTAATTATAGAATAATGATGAAATATATTAACACTATGAACCTTTAATCAATTTCATTGATTTGTATATAATAAAAATTGATGTGACATTACTGTATAACATAATAATGAACATCGGTATGTCTATAATGTGTTTCATATATGTAGAAAGTCAAATATTAGTTTTTGATGTTATGTTAATATTTAATATGAAAAAATTAAATAGTTTGCATGATAATGTATTATATAATTGTAATATTAGTTATTAATATGAAAATCCACTGGAAGGGGAGTTTAATTATAGTAAAATATTAATGTCATTTTAAAAGTGTTTTAACACCTAATGAGGCACCTTAATAATGTTTCATTGTAAAATAATTACATATTAAATGCATATAAAATGCATATTTTAGAGAAGAAATTAATTATAAACTTTATGATATACCAGAAAGGTTTGGGGTTAAGCCCCTTTATTAAAGAAAAAGAAAAAAGACAGTAATCCCTTTTGGGTTGGGTAAGGTAAAACCCATTACAATCCCGTAGGCCCAGAGGGACAAAGGCCATTCAGAGACACACACCCAATGCATCAAACGATAGAAGATCCCAATGGGAAACCCCATTACAAGTGAAAACATCACCTGAAAAGAGGAAACACAACCCGAAGGCGCAACAGACCAGGTCGAAAACCGCAGATTTGAGAGACCACCAACGTCATCAGAACCACCGCGACGTGATTCGCCACCGTCCGAGAGTATCATTGCTGCCACCAATCCTGACCGGAGGATCCACAAACATCACCATCGCCTGAGCAAGAGACCCACCTTCAACCGAACAAACCAACGTCGAGCCCGCCGCCATCTTCAACCGACCACCGCGATGCACCTCCGCACCCGCTTGATCAGCCGGAGCGGGAGACCCACCGTCGACCAACCAAACCAACTTCAAGCCCGCCGCCATCTTCGACTGACCACTGCGACGCGCCTCCACACCCGCTCGATTTGCAACGACTGCTGGAAGAGCCCGCCGCCCGCCACAGTTTCCGTCAACGACGTGTCCCACGGATCCAGCCATATCAGTAGATCTTGGCCAGAACAGAGCCACTGATCATCACCGAACTACTTCACACCTCCGACGCTGCATCGCCGTGAGGATGAAGTCCACTAGCTGATGCGCCGCTGTCCAACCAGATCAGGTTTGAAACCAGATCTGGATCCATGGATCAGCTTCATTCATATCACGGAAGAACCCTCGCCGAGTTCCAAAGATGGTCAGTCATGGTGGTGAGCATATCAACGTGGAGATGCAGCAATGAACCCGCAACATCAAAGCACCAAACCAAAAAACGGCAGATTCAAAGACAAATCACAAACAATTGAACAATCCAGAAGCATCAAACTCACAGCGGCAGAAACACACAGCAGAACCACACAGCTGCAGAAACAAAATCACACAGTAGCACAAACTCACATCAGTAGAAATGCATGAACTCGCAAACTAACAGCAGAAGAAAACATATCCTACCCCCTCTGAGGAATAGCATATCGAAGCCATGCCCCACTAGAAACCCTCCAGAGCTACTCACGACGAAGCCAAGTAGTGGTGGATGCACCAGGCAGGAACGAATTCGGTGTCCAAAGAACCAAACCAACAGAACCGTGCTGGAACTCGCCGACGACTGAGCCAGGCAGAAATCTTCACTCCGGAACACCACCGAGCCAACAAGAAATCCTGTCGTCGATGTCGGAAGGGAAATCTCCGAGCTGCACGCTGGAACACCACTGACCGACGACACCGTGAGGAAGTGCGGGAGAAATATCGGTTCCCAGACACCTCCGACATGAAGACACGCCTTCGCCGATCTGAGACCAGAAGGAGCAGAGCCGATCCAGGCCGGAGGGGGGAGGAGGAAGGAATAAAATGGGGGAATCCCTAGCCGCCGCGTAATCTCGGTAAGATGCCGCTCAGAGGCTGTTTAGACTTAGATTAGAAATAATCCAACATGTTTTCGGTTTAGAGGGTATTGAGGCGGCCTTACCCCACCCCCTGTCGCACATCCCCAGCTAGGCCCAAGGTGGCCAGCCTTGGGCTTGGGCCAGTTACCACGGAGTCGAGGGGGAGGAGGAAGTAATGTTTCTATTAAAACATAAATTTAACAGCACTATAAAAATATTGAATTCATTATATATGTAAAATATATTATTATATTAAATATTTTATACATAATATAAATATTGAATATTCAGAGTGAAAGATGTTCATAATATTGATATAGTAATAAGGATCGAGTACATGACATTTACAAATTATGAAAGAAATTTTTTTTAATATAAATAAAATCATTAGTATAATGAATTGTTGTAATGGAATAGTTACTAGAGGTAAAATACCCTTATAAATAAATGGAAACGTAGTTTTTATATCAAATTTGGGATTGGGGTGGATATGAAGAAGATTTTAATTTAATTTTTATTGATACCATTTTCTATAACTCAATAAGTGATATAAACCACTAAAATTCTGATTATTAAATATGAATATAATTCAGATTAATATGATTTTTAAATAAGTGGTTGAATAAATCATATGGTTGGTACCTATTTCGAAGGATTAAACATAAGGGGGTTTATTAGGATTTTATTATTCATCAATATAACCGATTGTAAGAACCCAGGTTTTCATATGATTTACAAATCCATAATTTTTCATTTTGAATACTCCAATATGGATTAATGTGAGAAAACATTGATTTCATGGTGGATTTGGTTGTGTGTGGGGATTCTTCAAAACCTCAAACCATTTTTGGGGTGTTGTTAACATTGTTAAAGATCATTATAATCCATGTGGGGGTAGGTCTCAGTGATTGAATGAACCGTGCAAGGATGGAATGTAGGGGCATAATGGTCATAAGGTTTGAGAGAATTGTGTGGGAAGAGGAGCATGATCGTATGAGGAAATATTAAGTTGTTAGAGAACATGATAGAGGATTTTTTTACGATTTACATATGGTTTTCCAATTGTGTGGGTAAACCATGAAATTTCATCATGACTTGTATGAAACCACAGATTCAATATAAGTTTGGAATTTTAAAATTATTTACTAAATTAAAAATTCTTGTTATAACCTAATATATGTTCTCGCCCCATTACAACCACTGTACATTTTGAGAGCCCCCCATGCCTAATGTTGGATTTTCGGGCTCATTAATGTATTACCTTCATTTTAATAATGGTTTTTCTCATCAGATCCATAATGATAATATCTACATTCCAATTTAGGCTTTCTAGATTATTATGTCTACTGATTTCACTATTTGGATTTAGACTCATATTCCCAATATTTTTTCATCATTCATTCATGAAATTTATCCTAAACCATGATGAATGATTACTTCATAATGGATGAGGACTACACTAAAGAGAAAATGTAGGTGTTATATACTATTATTTTAGCTGTTGGTGCTTTCTAGAGAAATTATATGTTATGCTGCCCATCGAACATTTTGGTATAGCCCCGATTTTGAATGGGTTACTTGAAATAGATGTAATCATACATATTATGGATACCCGTAGGATCTGTAGGGACTCTTTTGTACATGCTTCTTTAATTGAGGTAACCTAAGGGGTGTACCTTATGGAAATACATTGATTATTCCTTGTTAAACAACCCAATGGGTTAATTTTGGTATATCCTTTGTATAGAAATAAAATTATAAATTTAATTTGGTGAATGGATTTGTTTGGAGATGGTTATCCAACATTACATTTATTTATTATATTGTACTTGAATTTTTTAATTTTTGAATTTATCATATGAGTTATATAAAAATGATTTGTTAAAAGGCTCAGATGGTTTTAATTAAATGTAATGGTAAACCCATGAAATTGATTAAACTATGAATAGAGATAAATGGGTGGGTGTAGCCATGCGACATTTTTAATTGATGTGGATAATAAATGGGTGAGTAATCCAGTGTGACTTGATTGAATAGATATAGAATATATGAGTGGGTCGACATATATGATTATTGGTTTTTAATTATATTAAATGAGTGGGTATACTCACTTTATGGAATAGAATGAATGTGATTATATGAGTTGGTAGAATCATATGTAAATTTAATTTTTAAAATGGGATGATATGGTTTAAAGATTATATAGTTTCCATGGATGGATCTCTAGTGATCATGAATGTGGAATGGGATTCTTTGGGTTGACAATGCATCTTGGGTTTTTTCCCTCAGGCATGCCTTGGGCTTTTCAAACCCTTGGTTCTAGATTTTTTGGACTCATAAAAGAGTTAGCTAGTTTGATGTTATCCTATGACTCCAACATGTGCTTATACTGAGTTTCCATTGACATTATCGTGGATCTCATTGAGGATTAATTGGTTATTGAATCCTTGAAATTGGACATTTTAGGGTCAGATACATGAAATATGTCTTGGACAAGGAAAATATGACATTCTTTATTTTAAATAAATGTTGTGATATATTTTATATTACTTCTTAATATTATATGTTTGTTTTGTTTATATATAGTACTTTTGGATTCCTTTCTGGGTGCTAACACATAATATAGGGAGCGTTGATAGTTTGTTTGGATTTACTTGATGCAATAGGAAAATTCCATTGGAATTCCAAATTTCATTACTGAATAATTAATCATTTTAGGATACTACTTTGGGTTTCTTAGAACTGTAGAGACTACTGGGTGGCTAATTGCTGGGATGTTCATGTCACCCCTTTTATTGGCATTTTTTGGGACACAAAAAAATTATATGGTTGCTGGTGATAATAGGGGAAAGCACCCTAACACTTGTTATTGATCATTTCATAATAGTGAAGTGAAATAAGACCATTTTTATGATTTAAATATTATCAACACTTTATTTCATTTTCGTTATGGATACTTATATTATATTTCCTTGTCAAACAATTTTTTGGGATATTTTCTAGATATGTGTATCATCTATATCTTTGTATGAAAACCTCTTTTGAGATTGTTATCTATTTTTTATGTGATTGATGTCTTCATGTTTTATTAAATCTGTTATCTGTATGTTATTCATTTCAACTATGAAATATTATGTTAATGAAGGTATAGGCTCCCCAATAACTCAAACAGACCCTTAATTCTATTTTCTAGACTATGGAATTTTTGGAGATGTGAATGTGGCCATGAATCCAATCGGGATCATAGAACTATTGAGTGGAATCCATGTCTGGGATGATACCATGTGGTATGAGATGAGTTCTTTTTTGGTTTTACATACTATTTGGTGGCAATAGATAGTGATATGATGGAAATTGGATTTTTTTTAATAGGATGAGTTCAGGAGTAGCAACCCTGTGTTTTGGGAAAATCCATATTTTGTTGATTTGAATTTTATTTTTCATAATTTTTACTATTATAGTTGATTTGATTTCACTATTGGGTGATTGATACTTTTTTTCTGATTCTATTAATGAAATTTTGGGTTTTTTCCTTTTTCAACCTAATGAGATGATGGTATTCCATCCCATTCATCATATACGAACCCTGTTATGAATCACCTTCCATACATTATTCAATTCCATTTAAGATGCATTTCATAATGCAAGTGGTTATGAGATATGTTTTGAATGGTGTTACTATAATTGAGATAAATTGTGTTTAGTGGACAGATATTTGAAATCATCATCCAATTAATAATGTGTATGCTCCATTTGTGGATAAAAAAATGAAACTCCTATTAAATATATTTTTTAAGGTGAATTTGTATATATAAGGATGATATGGTCATCAAATTTTGGTACATTAGTTGTTATGGGCCCTCAGGGATACGAATATGGTGGACCTTCAGTTGAATCATTTGAACTAATGTGTACAAAATTTAAATGAAATGGACAATATATGCATGTATTAGACCCAACAATTAATTGGGAAATAGGTAGTGTTTTTAGTTGTGTTCGGACTGTTACTTTAATAGTCTAGGTTCTAGGAGCAAGATGGCTGGTAAGAGTAGGTTTAAGAGGGTTTATCCTATCAAAAACTTTTGAGATTTTACTTTGATAGCATTCTTTCATTCGTTTTTTTTTTGTGGAATTGTAGAGTGATACCACCATGATGAACTCAATTCAAAATCCATGAAAGAGGTGATGAACACTCTTTAAAGGAGGTGGTCCAAGGGTTATTGGTTGATCCCTTTATGTATAGCTATGACAACAGAGGCTATTTCAGACATAGGTTATGAGGAACAATTTCACAAGGGGTATTTTGATATATGAAGTCTCTTTAGGGAGATTCATAGTCTGCACTGATTATGGTTCAGCTGACACAGGTGATGCAGCAAAATATACCTCCCACACTTTTGGGGGATGTTAGCCCACAGGATTTGGAGATATAGATTGAGATCATGTTAGTAATCGTAGAGAATATGGAGAATACTCTTGATATGAGGGTCAAGATCACCACTTATATGCTACATGGAGCAGAAAATCATTGGTGGGATGTTCTGAACTGGGCTGATGGGATGCGAGATATTGGTTGCACTGATTTATAAATGTACGTGAAGGACTAGTTTTACCCCGAGACTCTATGGTATGAAAATGATCGTGATTTAATGCATCTAGATAGGGGAATTATGACAGTTATGGAGTACTCAGAATTCTTTCCATAGCTGTATAATTTTATCCCGATGTACATTGCTGATGAGTTATCAAGGGAGACAAGCTTAGAGGAACATCTCTAACATCTAATAAAATCATAGGTCCTCATGATCATATTGAATTATATTACATAGATTTTGAATTAGGTTCTTATTACATAGTGGAATGTGAGGGAATACAGGGGTGTAGAGTGGTGAAGATCTATATATCGACCTAGTGGTTCAGCATCTTCCAGTATGAAACTCCATTTTGAAGCATCATTTGTGATGAGTGAAGGTCAGAAATTAAGAAATAGTTGCTCAGTATTATAATATCAACGTGGTAGGTGTGTCTAAATAAGGAATCAATGTGACTGTGACCTAGTTGAGTGTTAAGATTGTAGCAATATTGGTTACAAGTAGTAGTTTTTCAATACCCTTCTTTCCACTACAATTGGTAGGGGTTAGGTCCGGAAAGAGGGTCAGAAATAGGTTCCTCATCTCCATGTAATATAGGTAGATGAAGTATTTCTTAATGGTCTTTCCAAGGAATTGGTGTCCATGGTAGAGGAAGATAGACACCAGTTACATAAAGACATCAGAGTGGATCTTCTCTTGTAGTGTAGTTGTAACACAAGACTGTAGTGCAGGCCAATTGTATTCTGTATAGACTACCCCCAAGGAAAATGCTTCCTGACAATCTATTGTAGGAGGTAAAATATGAGTTTTTTCTCTTATTGATTTTTTTTGATATAGGTTTATCACATTTTTTTATAGTTGTATCGGTGGTGAATATCATTGGGCTTTTTTTATCCCTTGAGAGCATTATGACATTGGACAAACCGTTGGGAATTAAAACAAAGGGTGTTTCCCAGTGTAGAGAGTTCCCCCTTAAGTTTTTAGGGTGTTACTTCTTCAAGAATATGTATCCCCCAAGGATTATAGGGTTTTATGTCCTAATAAAGATGGATGGGGTTGTATCATATCAATATCAGGTTTCATTAGAGTGCGACTTTCACATCACCAAATGGTATGATGTATATGAACAAGGGTTAAGGGTATGTCTATGAGATCCAACCTAAGTCCAACCATCATGAGGTGGGTAGAATGATAATCTAAATTGCTTGTTTGTATTTGTATAATCAAGGATTGAGTCAAGAATACTTTCCTATAGTGTATGATCACTTGAGGGACATTTTTATTGATGACATTTAGGTTTTACCGCTTGAGAGAGCGGTGGAATTATCCATCGAGATACTTCCCAGAGCTACAGTGGTATCTATTACTCCTTATAGGATGTCTAAGAAGGAATTTTATGCTAGAGGATTTGGAGGGGATTGGTTTTTTATGACCCAATATTTCTATGGGAAGATCACTGGTCCTTTTTACATAAAGGGGATATAAATTACCTAGGCTATTCATTGATTATTGGATGTCAAACTAGCAGATGGTTAAGAAAAAATATTACTTTCTATGGATATATGATATTTTTGATAAACATCACGGAGCCTGGATTTTCTTTAAAATTGATTCAAGTTATAGATATCACTAGGTGCATGTTCGACCAGAAAACATACCATGAATAGATTAATGTATCATTAATGGTTTGTATGATTATTTGGTTATGTCATTATTATCATGAATTTCCATCTCTTCTCATGGTGCTACTGAACGTAGTGTTACATCCTTACCATGATTATTTTTTGGTTGTTATCATGGATTATATGTATTTAAACAATCTACATGACTTTGAAAACAACCTTTATATCAATTCTAATATATTGAGAGGGAATCAGATATATGATAATATCACAAAGTACCACTTATGGTCTTCACTAAGAAGTCTGTGAAGTTTTTATGGTCATATTCATATGAGATATTCTTTTAAGAGCTGAAGGGAAGGAGTACATATGCACTAGTCTTGTTACTCCCAGAAAAGGGAAAGGGCTATATGGTGTATTTTGGCACATCATGTATTGGGTTTGGAGCAGTTCTGACACATGGGATGGATTCATGGTGTACGAGTCTTGGTGGTAGAGGCCACATTTGAGGAGTTACCCAACGAATGATCTTGATATGGCTGTATCTGTTCAAAAATTGTGTTGTTGGAGAAATTGTTCACTCGGAGATCTTTTGTGGTTTTCATGAACTAAAATAGCCTCAATTATATATTTATACAATATGTTTTCAATATGAGTTATCGATGGTTGGTTAAGTACTTGCAGTAATTTGACAATGATCTTGAAAACATGGATGGAAATGTTAATGAAGTGGTCAATGCACTGAGCTAGAGGACACAAATACAGGTTGTGTTGTAGGTCATAAGTGATATGCATCTTATGGTGTTGTTCTCTGAGATGCAATTGTAAGTGCATGATAGTCAAATAAAAACATATCTATCATATTAATTTGTGACCCCAAACATATGGGATATAATGACAATGTGTAAGCTATCAGATTCAGAGGGACTAGTTTTATGATTGACTATGGAAGGTGGGGACCCTCTTCCTAGTTATAAAGTAGTTGTGGATGAGATCCTATGTATCCATTGATGCATTTGGGTTCTAGTGGATATATGTGAGGTGGTGATGTGGGATTTTTATGTTTCATCTCGGTAAGTGCATCTCGGAGTCACCGTGACGTACTGTGACATGTGACATCTGTATTTGTGGTTATGTATGAAAATAGAGGTAGATGGTATTGTTATGATGTGTTCCACCTGTTAGAAAGTGAAGGAAGAACAACAGTGACCAGTGGGTATTTTATAGAATCTACATATTCCATAATAGAAATGGGATTATGTCATGATGGATTTAGTGACTGGTTTAATGAGTTCTCCTTGAGGTAACAATGTTGTGTGTATTTTTGTTGACAGGATTACAAAGATTTCTCATTTATTTCTGATCAGGGAGACCATTAGTATTGTAGATAAAGAAATTTTTTTTATTTATGAGATATAATAACTTCATGGGGACCAAAAATATATCATTTGCGATAGAGATGGTAACCTTAAATATCTTTTATAGCAGAATTTTCCATGGGAACTTGGTACACAACTTCTTCAGAGCACAACATACCTCAATCATTATGATATCTAGTAAGAGTATATGATACAGGTTCTAGAGGTCATGTTGTGAGTATTCCCCATGTATTTTTGAGTGACATGGTAGGAGAACATTCCCCTAGTTTACATTGACAACATTAACTGTTATTAGGTGATGATATAGATGGAACCTTATACGGCCTTTTATAATATTCCGTGTTCATTTCCATTGTGATATCTAGAGGCAGGTGGCACAGCATTACTGGGACATTCTATCATGCAAGATACCTATGAGTAGGTCCAGTTTCTTCCAAAATTTATGGATTATAGATAATAGAATAATAATTCTTACTGTGATCACTAAATAAAACTTCTAGAGTTTGAGTTAGGGGATCAAGATATTTTTTCTGCTTCATCAGGGTAGGGACACATGCAGATCAAGAGACGGGGTCAGCTTTCACTATGATATGTTAGGTAGAAAATTATTTTGTACAGAATTGTCAGGTAGCCTATCCGTTGGAGTAATCTTAGAGGTACCATTCCATACAAGACATATTCCATGTATCGTAGTTGTGCATTTATCATTTAATATTGTCTTAATCATTTCAGTCCTAGGTGGATTGCATGAAGGTTGATGCATCATTTAAGGAGCATTAAATTCATATCATTAAAAGGGGAAAATGGTTATCTGTGGCCAGACATTTCCTCTAGGGTGGGTGCAATGGAATCAGGTCCATTTATAATATGTTTCATGGGATCGACAGGATGAAAATTGTGATCGGTGCCAAAAAATTTTCTCAGAAGAATCTAGATCACCCTTCCAAGAGAAATTCAGGGATGAATTATTATATGTGGTTACATTGTAAGACCCCTAGAATTAATATTATGTACATATACCTTCTTTTTATTATTATAATACTTATATATGTCATAATATGAGTACACATTGAGGTAATAGAGTCATTAGGGTGTTTTGGTGCTTTCATAGAGCCTCAATCAAGTTTTGGATGTGTTTTTTCACATGGTTCATGGTTATTATAATCCATGAGGGAATACCGCATGGTTTTTTCAAACCATGAAAGCCATGGAATAGGGGACATATATGCCACAAGGTTTAAGGAAACTGTTTGGGTAGAGGCACATGCCAGTGAAATTGTGACTATAGTTTTTTCAGAACAATATTGAGTCTATTAAAACAGTTAATTAATGGTTTGAAAATCGTGTGGGAAAACTATGGGAGTGCCCATTTTATTATTGGGAAACCTTTATGATTTATGTTATATTAGGTTAACTATGTAGTCAAATTGTGAATCCCATGTAATTTTTGATTTTTATAAGTTTTAATTAAATTTAATATTATTTTTATCCAAATTATCATTCTCACCCCACATACAATAGCTCAATATTTGGAGGGCTCACTCGCTCTCCTATCATTGGATTTGAGGATTCTTCATCATCCATCCTCTAAGTCAGTTTTTTGTCCCATAATATCCACAATAGAAAAATATACATTCCTCTTTATTTTTTCTTGATTCTTCTAGATATGAATTCTAATATTTTTATTTTTTTCTCATATTCCCTAATTTCCCAATCTTCCTACATTCATCAGATTTATCCTAAATAGAGTCGAATCTAGACTTCATATTCAATGACCACTCCAATACCATGCTAGGTAGGTGTTCTATAAAATTCTTTCGTATTTTTTTTCTTTTTAGTACTATAATCTTTTCTGCTACCCACCAGACTTTCTAGCACTACCTCAATTTTGAATGGCATACATGAAATATATGAAATAAGTCCAATTAGGTATTATAAATGGTTATTTTGAGATGCATTAGTAATTATTCAAGGAACCGACATCACACATCGGATGCACCTTAGGTAAATACCTTTATTTATCAATTTTAAACAACCCAAGGGGTCTGTTTTGGGTTTTCCATGGTATGAAAAGCAATTATAAATGGAATGCTAAAATTGTATTTTTTTAGTAGATGTATATACACCTTTTCATTGATTTATTATATTGAACATCAATAGGTTAGTTATTGAATTGATTAAATGATGAATTTTTAACATGACGTTTAAAATGTATTACATTATTTTAATTGTATGGGTGTGTATGCCAATATAGTATATTAAACTATGAATACTAATTAATTTCTTGTTATATCCATGTGAAAGGTCTAAATAATGTTGGTTCTAAATGGATTTGTATACCCATGTGACATAATTGAATGGATGTGGAATATATTAAAGTCTATAATTAATGGATGTTTGATTATAAAATGTATCAAATGAGTGGGAATAATAATATTATATAATAGAATGAATATGATTATATGTATCGGTAGACTCATATGGAAATTTATTTTTTAAATTGTATTAGATGGAGTAATGTTTGTATGGATTCTATGAATGGATATTTGTGTGTAATGAATGCGGTGATGAATTATGTAGGTTTATGATTACCCTTGGGTCTTGACTCCATTGAATTCATTAGGCCTTGTTATCCCAAGGATCTATCTTTCATGGGCTCCCATAGGACATGCCTGTTATGAAGTGCTCCTATGACTCCAACCTGTTCTTATACCAAGTTTCCATTGAGATTATCCATCGACTCGATGTGGTTGAATTGGTTCTTGAAATCATGTATCTGACCCTTATTTTTTCTGCTTCTTGAACTATGGCATGGTCATGGAATTTGTTACATGATTGGTTGTATGAAAATTTTAGGAGGTATTTGATTTGAATTAGTTATATAGCATGTTTGTTTTATTAATTTATAGATCTTGTAGATTCCTTTCTTAGGGATAACAGTTCTTATTGGGATCCTTGAGAGAATATTTGTTATTACTTATTGGAGTAGACATATCCCATGGGAATTCACACATTCATTACTTATTACTTACATATTTTTGTCATACTTCATTATGTTTCATAGATCTGTATATAATTCTGGGTGGTTACTTACTTGTATGTTCTTGTCACACGATGTTTGGGCATCCATGGGGACCCAAATAGATTATATTGTTACAAGTTATAATAGTTGAACGTTCCCTAAAACTGGTGGTTAATTATTACTTTGGACTATGGGAGCATTGAAACACACTGATTCTTTCCATTCTATATACACATTTTGTCTTTTTGTCATTTGGGATACTATTATTTTACTATATTTCTATATACCATTTTGAAATATTTTCTAGATACATGTTTCATCAGCATAATTTTATATAATACATATTTTGAGGTTATTTTCCATTCAAATTATGTATATGTTGTATTCTTGTTTTACTTCTACTGTTATCTGTATGTTATTTATTTATAAACTGATATACTATAGATTTTAGTGAATTTTCTCCCTGATGACTCACCTAGGCCCTCACTACTAGTTGGAATCCTATAAAATTTTGGAATATGTTCTTCAAGACAAGTAGCCAATCGGGCATGAGGAACTATTATGTGGAATTCGGGTCTGGGACACTTCACCAGTGTTGAAGATCATAGAGAAAAACTGACGAATATAGGGTACCATGGATGGAAATCCTAAAAATTAAATAGATACAGAGATCTTGGATTAATAGACTATGATGTGAGATCCATCTAAGGAGTAATATAGGATATCATTTATTTCATAAACATGATTAAAGAGTGACATGGATAATATTTACAGTTTCAAAAATATATGTGAGAGTTGGGGAGGCCATTCTGGAACCATGTCTATAGGGAGGTAGGGAGGAAACATATGAGCTATATTGGTGGGGGAGAGTCCAAGCTATGATGGAGTTTTTTGGATGTGGAATATTGCTCAAGGGAGGGTGTTTTTTTGATTCATAGGAAACATGTAGGAGGAGGATTGTTTCCAAAGGCAGAAGGTGGGATGGTTGTGTCAAATGAGGAATATAATTGGGGGCACAACTGAATAGGTTGGGGCTTGATGGAGAAAACGTGCAAAGATAATAGAACTAAATTATAAATTTGAATAAAATAAAAACCCATGTGATGAACGGAGGATGGATCAAGGTGTATTGCTAATGTTTTTTTAATCCACTTCTATAAATAATCCAAATCCACCATATTAATAAAATTTGGAAATAGATTCTTAACAATTGAATATTTTTCAAGTTTGGTAAATTTATATGTTAAATAATATATTTCATTTATATGATATCACATTTATGATCATTGTTTCTTATTTATTATTCTAAAAATTTAAATGTTATCATCCCTACTTTTTACATTATTATAATCACTGGATAGAAATATGATAATATTAGTTAATAACCAATGGGATGTGAAATATGTTGACTTCTATAATGATATTCCCTTACCAATGTTAGCTATAGTAATGTACATCAAGAATATAAAATCTCAGATATCTTTCTATATTGTAACTTGTATCATGGGGGATTCTCATTTCCCATGAATAAAGATTATGTTCCAAATATGACTGTTATGTGTAAAATTACATCAAAATTCAGTTGATCATCCATTATATTAGTCATGGAAAGTGAATCAAATCTATTGAATGCATTACTTATATCCTTCATCTCTCTAAAAATATGTAGTATTGGGTAGATGTTTAGGTTGTATATAGAGAAGTTGATCAATGTCTAATTTGTTTTAAAAATAAAAAACATGAGGAAGATGTCAAATCAATAGATAGGAAGGAATTAAAATGCGTTTTTATAAATATTACCTTCATAATATATGAAAAAAATTGGATTTCGTAGGCCTTAATAAATAGGATTGTGAATCCATTGGGAATATGATGTGGACAACCCAATAACCCCATGAAACGGCTCCATATTTTTCATTTCCTTTCATACTAAACCTGACCTATTAATTTGTGTGATAAATATGAGTGTAAAAATATATATTGGGAAATTAGATATGAAAATATATGAAGAAATTTTCTGATTATCCCATAAATTAATAATCTATATCAATGAATTTTAATCGACCTAGAGGATTTGAGATAGGAAGTTGAAAATAGAGTTTTATTGTGGTAGTGTAATGGTGAAATCTCATGGACAGAATAAATTCCAACAACACACATTTCATGTGTTTTCAAAACAACATCCCAAAAATTTGCAAAAGGGTATAATGCAATCGTTTAAATATGTTACGAAATAGTACCTAAATGGCTATTACTGGTAGGATATAACCACAAATGTGATATAACAATGGAATTTCCCAGTCATCCCTAATATCATTATCAAATACTTCAACATCAAGTAATAAGGAATCTATGAGAATAAATCCACTACACCAAGGGATATCAATGAAAACCAAAGGAAAGGACCTCCAAGGATCATAGAGTAATGTAAGTCATATGCCAACAAAATTACTAAGGTGGATCTTGATAACGATGTGGTGATTGGAATGAATGACATTCATTTAAGGATAATTAATGTCAAATTGGATTCTAGATATCAGAAATAATTCATGTAATGAATTTTTAGAATAAATTTTCAATGAACACCTAAAAATAGGGATGTGGATTTATTTGATAAGATGTTAAATGGGTCATTTGTTTCATCCCCAGAATATAAATCATTCCCTATGAATCATAATTAGATAAATTTCATAGAATATGTTTTGGTATCCCATTGATAAAAAAATTAATTCTATTATGGTAATGGATTGTATTTCCTTATTAGATACAAAATAAATTGATTAGAGAAAAAAATCACCCATAATATCACAAATAGCCATTTGATTGGGTGCATGTGTAAGGAGTTGGATGAATAACCTTGGTTATCATCATATAATTCATTGTTAAAATTATCTTTTGAACTAGGATATAGAGTTTAAATTATTTTGACTAAGGAAATTATCAACCTAAAAAAATTCCAATTGTATGGTAATTAATTGATGTGTTTCCTGAATAATCTTTTGGTATTCCTTCTATACATGTCATTTTGTTCTAAATAGAAAGTATAACCAAATATTTGATAGTGTTTTTATTTTCCCTGGTGCATTATTGATGGGTACACTAGTCCTTTTCATTAATGAGAATGAGGAGAAAATGTGCCAATATGTGATTATAATGTTCTTAAAAGGATCACAATAAAGAAAATGTATCCTCTTCCATGTATTGAATACATGTTAAACTCATTATGTGTAGCTTAATCCTTCTCCATAGGGGAACTTCAATGATTATATTATCAATAAAAAGTGATGATTGAGGATATCCCCAATACTACAATTCATGTATGTTACATTCAATAAAAGTTTACAGTGATTCAATTTGGACTCACTAATTATCATTCTATTTTCCAGGAATTTATGAATAGATTAATTATTTATTACCTTGAAATTATTTTGGTTGTATTTATATATTACATTTATATGTATTCTATTTCCATGTATGAGCATGAAGAGAATTTGGATTATATACTAAAATCATTCTGAGAAGAAATTATATATGAGATGTATGGTAAATGTGATTTCTATATAGATAATGTAACCATCATGGGGAATGTCATCACAATAAAATTGTTAAATGTGGATCCTTTAAAAATAGAGGAAAATAAAGGATAACTCAAACCAACATCCGTTATTGAAATCCATTATTTCCATGGATTAGTTGGTTAATATCATTGACTTTTTACAAAATTATCAAAAAATTAACTTCCACAGACCAGGATAACTTGAAAGGGAGTTAGGTTATTCTAGTCTTATGAGTGAAAGGATATATTTAATGAGTTAATAAGGTGGATTATCAGTGAATATGTTCCTATATTATCTAGTGGTGGGGATATATTTGTGATCTATATCAATATTTAAAATATTAATTAGGCTTTATACTCATTAAAAATTAACAAGTGATAAAATTTTTAACCTGCACGTTAAATATCCATTAGTAAAAGTACCATATTCATGATCTTTAATTGGGTGAAGTGATCATTAAGCAGAATATTGTCTAATATTATATCTATGGGGGGATGTGTGTCATATATACATATAATAAAATCCTTAGGTATATGTTTACACCAAATAAGCTCAATATTCACCGATGATGGTAGTTATTTCTAATAATTTATTTTAAATTTTCAAAACATTACTAAACTATTAAGGAAAAGAATGTAGTAGATGCTCTATGTATAAAAGGTCATTCAATACTCTCCAGGATGATGATTATAAGGGTTCCAATATTCATGGAGATATAAGGGATATACAAAAGATTATTAATTGTATAATCATCCAACCATTCTAAAAAATGAAACCATTCATTCTTGAGATTATTAAGGAGTCCCCAAAAGATGATGAGTTGTTATGGGAAAATGTAGGGAATGTAATTGAGTTCAAAAATTCTATTGATATAGTTTTGTGGTTTGGAAACCAGATATTTTCCCATCAAAATTGTATCTAAAGAATAAAAGTTAGTTTATGTTCATATATCATACTTCCCTATTCATTTTTGAAGCACTACGATATATATATATATGATAAATAACTTCTACTGGGATAAAATGAAGGGGGATATTGTGGATGTTGAATCTAAATGCATGGTATTCAAACAATTCAAGGAAGACTGATTTAAGTCTAATGGTGTGATGAAAAAACATCCAGTACTATTATGTAAATGTCAAAAAAACCATGGATTTCCTCATTAGTATCCCCATGAAATCTAAAGACAATAAAGATATTTGGTTATTATTTGATCACCATAAAAGTTTTACCAGTTTCATTTATATGAAGAATTATTTATTTCTAATCCAACTCATTGAGAGATATATATATATTGGAATCGGTAATACTCCATGGAGTTATAATCTCTATTTAATATTATTTATATATAAGGATTACCATGAGATTTTAGATAATATGTTAATAAGTAATCGATAAAAACTATGTATTATTAATGCATATCACCTTAGGGATGATGGATAGTCTAAAATAAAAATAAAAATTATATTGGATATTTTGATACTTCGTTCGATGGATTTACAGGGATATTGGGATCACTATCTTACTCTAGTGGTGTCCTAAAAAATATAGTTACCATTCGTGAATTAAAATGGAACCTAATGAGTATCTATTTGGTAAGAGGTGTCTAACTCTAAAATATTGGATTGATGTTATATAGAAGAGACTTATGGGACCCAATCTTCTCCAAAATATGATAGATACAGTTGAAACCATTCAATTTTATATACAATGTAAACAGTGTAGATAGAAAAGAAATATCCAAATTCATTTATGAGATATGGAGTTTGACGTCAATGATAATGTGTTCCTTCTTATATCATCATGGAATAATGTTAGGAGGTTTGGGAAGAAATGAATACTTATCCCATGAAACATAGGCCCCATTGTGAACATTGATTACATTAGAGTTTTTTCTTATGAAATAAAACTCCCACATAACCTATAATAAGTACATGATGTATTCCATAGATCCCACTTATAGATGAAAATATCATTATCTTAAATATAATAAATCTAGATATGGAACAACTTGGGTGTGATATTTTATATTTTGGGAAAGAGATGATGGTTTTATATTATTGATTAAAATTTCAATGAATCTTAAAAACTCACATGGTTAATCTGTTATGGTGGAACGAGATGCTTGAGGAGTAGACCAGGGAACCATATGATTTGATGAAACAGAAGTACCCTCATCTATTTTTTTATTAAATGAAATTTCAAGGGAAATATTTCTGAGGTTGGAAGAATGTAATGAACAATTTTACTATAAATAATATTCCCTTTACTAATGAATAAATTATTTATTAAGTAACGATTCTATAGAAAACACATGAATTAATTTCATTATTTTACACCATTATATGTAATATCTTATTGGATTATTTTTTTGAAAACATTATTATTTTTTTATTATATATTGGTAATATGTTTCCAGTTTAGATTGGTATATATTATGGGTTCTGATAATGTCCAATTGAAAAATATTAATGAAGGGTTGGAAAGAACTCATATGATCATACCATATAAATCCAATTTATCATAACTTCTCATGTATTTGGAATTATTGGTTTTTGACCTCGACCAAGCTGATTCCAAGGCTCAACAATTAAATTTTAATATAACCAGATTATCGAAGATTCCCATTTTAATTGTGATAATTTCTCAATCCATTTTCAATAATACACCCAAATAAATTATCCCCATCGCACACCTTTCCCAAAAAATATGATAGTGTAATAAGAAGGTATATATCTGGACCCTAATAGTAGGAATGTGTACATTTTTATTTTGGATAATATAATGATAACTTTTTATTACTTTGTAATTTACTAAATAATTAGTTTGATTAAAATTATATATTAATAGGATGGAATGAAAATTGTATTTTTAGTAAATATATATTTTCAATAAATACATAAATTTTTATTAATTGAGTAGATTTTAAATTAAATTGTACTTTAAAAAGTTATATTATTTGATAATATTTATTTAAAATATGAATATTATTGTAATTTGAGGATTTAAATTTTAATTTTCATAATGGTCAGAAAACTATTTTGTTGTAAAAACCATAAATATTCAATGAATGGGGATATTAAATTAAAAGGGTAATTTATTATATATATTGGATTATTTTTTAAAACTAAATATATTTTATCTAAATCATCAGGTCTAAATATTCAAAAAGGTACTTTTCATAATTTTATGAGATAGATGTTTTTTTTCAAAAATGAAAATGGTATTAATATTTGGAAAGTATAATGAAATCATAAACATAAAAATGTGATTTTTTAAATAATATACAGTATCCATTTCCAAAAAAATTCCCATTTTATATATTATTTTTTTATTAAATTTAATTTCTTTTAATTATCCCTTAACGAATCCTTCAAAACATATATTATATTTTTTGATTTTATAATAATTTCTTTTTGAACATTACACACTTCCACATTTTGAAGGGTATTATTTTAATTATTTTTATTATTATACATATATATGAATAAAGAAAATCATTTTATGGAAAAGCAATGTTAATTTATTTGGTTTGGATTATTATATTATATAGAGTCCAAAAAAATGTATGGAAATTCCAAAATAATTTCCCCCTCTTTTTCAACAAAACAATCAACACCAAAAAAAGCATTATCATCACATGAAACCCTATGAACAATTTTTTTTTTGAATTTACCTCTCTAGAATCCTCAAATCCCCCCCCCCCCCATTATTTGAAGAACATCCTTATAATCATTCAGAAGTTCCCCCTAAAGGTATTGGATCCTCTCGTTCTTCTTTTTATTCAATAAGCTTCTTTATAATGCAACTTTTTATTCCATGTTGTTAATATTGGGATATGTTTTTACCCATGTATCATAAGTTATTTATTATGTTAAAGTTATGATATACCTATTTTGATAACATTAAACACTTTTATCAATCTCTATGTACCACTGTGTCCTGCCAAAAATATCTAATTATATTTCATTCAAAACATTTATTCAGTGAATACCAATACTCAATTCATCACAGGGGTTTTCAACTATAAAAACTAATCATTCATTTATTGGGTACTATAACGTATTTAACCCAAACACAGTAATCATTTTATTAAAATTAATGAAATATATATTTATATTTTATGATAAATGATGCAAAATAATGAATGTACATGATATAAAATTGACGGGTGGGACCATAATAATATTTTCCTCTAATGTATAGGGTAATTTTTTTTTTATCAATTGGTAACATTTATGGATACTGGTAAGCTATCCTAAGCACACTATGTTATGATATTTCTATGGTTATCCATCACACATGTTTATGATTTCATGTTTTTGTTGTTTTCAAATTCCCTTGTTGTCATTATGTTATTATCTTATTTTATATTTATTTGTTAATATCTATAATTCCAATCCATTTTATGTTACATGGATATGAATATTAACTCGTATTTACTAAATTTAAATTTTCTATGCATTGACTATTCTCTTACTAGGCTTTATAGATTTCAATTTCTTATTTACATCCCTCGGTTATTCATTGTAATATTAGATGATCAATTGATTTCAAGAGCATGTTTTAGATATTTTAAAATGTTTCTGTACCCCTGTTTCATGTTATTTCTTTATGTATTTAAATTCACATATAAATTAGGCCACATTATTTAATATGGTTTTATAATGTATACCATTACATAATAAATCATTAATTTAGGTTGATTAAAATTTGGGTTGACAATAAAATATTGTAAAAATTATATTTTATACTTCAGAATATTTTATATAAAATTAGAGGGAACTATTTCATTCAAATAATAAAAATTAATTTTTGGAAAACTCTGTTATTAGGAGAAAAATATTATCTAAATATTCATTTAAATCTAATTTATAGAGGTGGAAAAATACCCAACATGGGTATCAAAATCAATATTCTCATTTAATTACATTATATTTGGTCTACAATAACTCCACTTATGTGATAATAGTAAAACATGATGATAAGTAAACATTAATAATTATTTACAATTCTACATAATATTTTAATTAATCCATATCCTCCACCTCAATGATATATAAACCCTTTCTCTACTACATGAATATATTTTTGACTCTATAACCAACAATACTTCATTTTTTGTGAACTCATATACATATTAATTACATGTGTTTAATGTAGAGAGTGTATTACATTACATTTATAATAAAATAATTTAATTATATAGGATTAAATCATGATAATGATGCTCCACATAATCATATTAGGAGGAATAAAATAATTATATCAACTATTACACTTCTGTTAGATAAAATTATTATCATTTCCATTCTCTACAAACTTCATGAAACTTGAGTTGGAATATTCAACGTCCATGTCAATAATTTTCAACACAGTTATATGATTGTGTAGTATTTTATTAAACTCATCAATATTATTATTCAAAATAAAATCATAAACCCATTAGGGATATTATTTTTCAATTATGTTTATGGATAATCAATTAAAATTAGGGACCTCATTCTCTCTAAGTCATTTACATACCAAATTTATCTGAGAATATTAGTTTAGATAGAGCTTCCCAAAATTGTCTTACTCGAAATGAATTATTTTGAAACATCATATCTATTTTCATGACCTAAATTTTCCAAGATGTTGGAAGGGACAACAATGTTCCATGCATATACATCATTAATATAAAGGCAGGATGTGACAATATGGTATTAGAGCTGATGGTTGACAGATAGGATGGAGTTTAGAGTTAGGAATGGTGAGGATTTCCTGAGATGATAGAAATAGTGTAACGAATTGGTTGTGTGTGAAATATTCCAAGTAATACAGACATGTAAACTGGATTTTATCCCCCTTGTGATTTGATGTACAGACTCCTTCCCTACCAAATGACCATGTGAGACTATATTAATTTTAGGGAAGAGACCCTATGAAAGGTATATTCATCGTATTGACTTATCTTTCTATGATTCTTTGTGTGTTTTGTGAAATTAAGATAAATAATGGGTCAAATTAAATCAAAAAGGTAATTTCTTACTACCCATGCTTAGGAGTTACTTTCATACCTTTTTAGCTATGGGACCTGGATGTCGGCCACATGTGGTATGAGCAGTAAGGGAATACTAGGCCAATAAGGTTGATCTGCGGATAGTAGATCGAAAAGAGGAAGATGACATGTGGTAGAATAACCTTCCTTATTTCTAGAGGCATGCCCTAGGGGAGTACTAAGGTTGTGTTTCTGAACGGGAGATGAGAAGATGGTATAAGAAGCTTGTAATCTCCTTTACATAGATTTGATCTCTGAGATAGCCCTGGGTTTCTCTTGTGGTGATCTAGATGTTAGGACTGGTGTGTTAGTGGTGGATGAATTACCTCGGAGAGATGAAAGGGACAAATGATTCCTGGTCGAGCTCTGAGAAAGATTTTATGGATTTCATTCTCTCCTAGATTATTAAGGCTAAGAAGAGATAAAAGATACTCTTGATTTATAAGGGGGTAATTCAGTGAGGTATATTCGGATAATGTTCACGTATATCCTAGATTTTTCATCGTCCATCATTACAGATAATGATTATTGAGTGAGATTCTTGGAGGAGGCTCTTCAACCTTCTCTTCATTACCTATCTTACCCATTCAATCTAGAAAAATACATAGATGTTCAGAAGAAATATGAGGTACAGAATATGCATCACATAAGGGGAGATGTACCAAGACATGAAAAACGTTGGAATTTTTCAAAGGGGAAGGCAGTTGGTAGTATGTTTTTAGTGTCAGGGCCTTCCTGGTTTCGGCCAGTGGGGAGAAGGCCTCAATAGTTCTTTTTATTGTATCCTGGTCCTCGCCCATTCCCCATGGGCCTAGAACTGAGGTGATTTTTCTATGGAGGCCATGGACATCTTCGAGGCCAGTTCCTAGTTTGAGATCAGTATGGTGGAGGTGGGAACACCTGGCACCCACCATAGAAATATTTGATAGCAAGGCCTTTTCTATGGAAGGGAAATAAACCTCTGGCTCCATTTATGGGATAATGTGGCGTAAGAGGTAGACCTAAAGGTGCTCTTTAGGGATCTAAACTATGTAATAGTCAAGGATTTGCCTAAAAACTGATGGGTAGTGGAGCTAGGTGTGGTCAGTTTCATTCAGATGATGTAGTAGTACTAGTGGGGCTATTTGTTTATTGGGTATGATTAGTTCGTTAAGAACTATTACATGTGATTTATTTTATTCTGGAGCATCTTAGTCGTTATTTGAACCATGGTTGTCCCATTCCTATGGAGTAGTCTTAGAGAGGAATTCCATGCCCATGTTCTTGATCAATTTAGTTCGAGGTCATGAAAATTTGTTTGATGTTTTCATGGGATGTAGACTTCTGTTGGGGCCACAGAAGTCTAGTGGAGATCTTCTTCTACTATTGATGTAGTCATACCACTTTATCCAATGAATATATTGGATTTTTTCTATACACATGGTTATGGACATCATTTGGAAAATATTCATTTTTTCAGATTTGGATGGACAATTCATATCTTGAATGGTGAGTGGAGCTGTTAGGGGGGAGGCACTATATAAAACATCTTCTCATTTTATTGCATGAGTTATCATTGGAATTAGTAGATATAGAGATGGTGTAGGATTTGGGGGTTGTCTAAGGTTCCAAGGTGTCTTCTTAGAGGAGTCTGTGGCTCTAACCCCTCAACATGATTTTGATTTCATAATAGACTAAAAACATGGTTGTTTTCTGATTTCAATGGATCCCTATCAGTTGGATTCCTCTGAGTTTCCAGAGATACGGATTTAGATCAATGATTCAATGAGAAAGGTCTTCATACAACTGATTGTGTCAACATGGGGAGCTCCAGTCTTATTTCAATGATGAAAGATGACGGTCTATGGCTGTGCAACGACTATCAGGGAAAAAATTAGGTAACAGTCAAGAACTATTTCCCCATATCGAGTGTAGATGATCTTTTCTACCAGTTGACGGGAGATTGCTAGTTCATTAAGGTTGATCAATGGTCTGTATATCACCAGTTGGGGGTGAATTATGGTGACATCTCAAAGGCTACATTCAAGTGCATGAATGTTAATAATATGTTCATGGTCCTGTTTTTCGGAGTCAAGAATGTTCCAGCCATATTCATGGGGATCGTGAACTCTATTTTCATTGATTTCATGGATATTTTCATCATGATATTCACTAATGACATCATGATCTACTCAAGGTCATAGGAGAACCACATGCACATCTATGGACTATATTGGAGGTCCATCAAAACCACTAGCACTATGGAATGTCTTCCAAGATCATGTTATTGATGTGATTGTTTTTCTTCCTTAGACAAGTGGTATATAAAAATGAGGTATAAGTGGACTTATCAAATGCTGAAGTGGATTTTTCTTAGTTATCACCCAAGAATGTGGTTGAGGATTATAGCATCCTGGGTATGGCGGGCTATTATTGAAGGTTCATACCTGACTTCTCATGAATCACATCTCCATTTATGGGCTTGACATGGATTGAACTTGAGTTTTTGTGGAGCAATAATTTTCCAGAATCTATTAGTTATCAAAATGGAAGGTTGGTCAGTGCTCCAGTTCTTACATTTCTAACGGAAAGGGTAATTTTTGAGGTGTTCTGTGATGCCTTCGGATTAGGATTTGGGGTGTGTGACAACGCAATAGTGAGGAGTGAGGAGTGATGTTGGTTTGGGTAGTAACATTGACATGAATGTAACTATGAAAACCATGATATGGATGTAATATCGGTCATGTGATGTCTAAATATGTGGATGACTTACCTCATTGGGGAGCGGTTTATGGTTCACATCTCACTACATATTGATGTAGATACTTTCCCAGCTATACTTGAACTTACAGTAGTGTAAGTGGATGAAATTTATCATGGACTATGACATCGAGGTATCTTACAACGATGGTAAGGGAAAATTTGTGGTTGATTCCTTATGTAGGAAGTCATAAAGGGAAGTGGTTCAAGAATCATTGGACTATGGATAGGTGATGGTGGAGTTTTATATCATTCAAATATATGTTTTTGTGGATTGTGTTATATGATTTTTTTAGAAGATAGTGCAGAATTCCTTGATGTGGAATGTGTGGTAGTCTTAGTGTGTAGGCATTGAGAAATAAGTACTGTGTGATCACGTTGACTAGATCAATACCATAGAGGGATGGTTAGAGGATGGTCATGATCAGATGACCTTCCATGGGATGTTGTTCTCTAGTGGTAATTCATGAGGGATTTCTCCATGAGTTACATTGCCCCCCACTGGTGGTACACCTAGGAGTTTCCAATATATATTGAGGGTTTAGGGAATATTTTTGTTGTCTTGGGTTGATTTGGGAAGAAGAAGAGTTTTTGATACGGTGCATGGTGTGTCAACAGTCGGAGGATAGGAACAATGTTCTTGATGGTCTGTTGCATCCTTTATATGTCCCCGTTGTATATGTTGGAAGAAAAATATATGGATTTTTTCATAGGGATACCCAAGTCTCTGGGAGGCTACGATTATATCTATGTGTTGGTGTACTGGATGATGAAATCATCTCACTTCATGAATATCAATGAGTCGAGCACCCTAAATGCCTTGGTATAGAGGTATGTAAATGATATGGTGTGACTAAATGGGGTTATAGGGTCTAGTTACTCATACTGGGACACATAGTTCAACTCATGAGTCTGGAGGGGATTACATCATGTTGTCGGCACCCAATTTCACCTTTTAACTTCTTTCCACATTTAGACGGATCAACAGACACAGAGGACCATTTAAAAGTTATACGATATGCTTCAAGAGTGCGTTCCGGAATTTAGAGGATTATGGGTGAGATAGTTGCCTCATTAATATATTTATCACAATAATATCTATCACTCTAAGAATGGCATGGAACTTTTTGATGTATTGTACAATAGTTTGTTTGTTTCACCCCTGTGATGGATAAATGATGGTGAAGCAACCCTTCATGGACCAGAGGTAGTACAGAGTAGACAGAGAATGTTCCGCATGTTCCTAAAATGAATATGGTGGATCAGGACTGGATAAAGTCATATAAATATTACAGGAGGAGGCCCCTAGAGTTTGTGGATGGGGACCATGTGTGCTGTAATTTTTCCCCTCGATGTGGGTAGTAGAGGTTCAGTATGAGATGAAATATTTCTCCTACGTTCATTGGGACCTTGGAATTTTTGGCATGAGATGGTGAGGTAGAATATCAGTTGGAATTACCATAGTTGTTGGAGAGGGTCCACAACATATTTCATGTCTCTCAGCTTCCTCAGTATCTACACAATGACTCATGTGTCATTGACTAGGAGAGTTGGATATTGAATACGGTGCAATATTAATGGAGTGAATAATAAATATCCTGGACCATTGAGAGAAGGTTCTTCGGCGATGAACTATTAAATTTGTGTGTGTGTTATAGAGGAATGGAGAACTTGAGGAGAGTACTTGGGAACATGAGTCATATATATGTAAATAGTTCCTAATGTTGTTCTGTATTTTCCTCTTGTGTTCTAATTTATAGTTTTCTTATAATCAAATGCTTGACCTTGTTATTATGAGATGATTTGATTCCTTTTCTCTTATGCATGATACGAACTGACACCCATGAAGAGGATGAAATAATTCCTAATCAATACAAAGTAAGGAGGACATGATTAATCCCGGGCGAGCGAGTACGTCCCAACCAAAGGAGACAGTATCCTGAAATAGTGGAAGGAGCACCCTAAATCCATGTGTCTCACTAGTGTCATCCTTAAGGGTTAAGTAGTTGTTTGGGGTGGTATTTGATGGGGGTTTTCATTGATGATAAGGATTTAATAATAGTTTTAGAACAAAGAATGGTGGTATTTCATTAATGTGTTTCATACATGGTGGTTTTTCATAACCATCTTTCCTCTGATTTGGATTTGAATTATAGAGGGAAAGAATAATATAAGAGGTATTTGATATAATCACTCAGACCTCTCTTGGAAATTATTTTGTGAAAACCCAATGTCTGGGTTGGTCTTGGAGGTATCGATGAATCATTTCTAGAGTATTCCAATGCAAAATTTTGTTTATTTTTTGGTGAGTAATTTCGTACTGTCATTTCTGGAAAGTCATTTTTTTTATTATCGGTGTCGATGATTTATTCATGTACATTCGGTGTCGGGGAGTTATTTTTTTACACTTAGTGTCAGTATGTCATTTTATACTATCTTTGTTAGTGTGTCACTTTTTATATTCGATATTGGCATGTCATTGTTGTACTGTATGAGTCAGAGAGTAATTTTGTAATTTTTCTTTAAGCGTTAGTGTTGTAGTTGGCACCATTGATAGCATCAACATCAGTGTCATCATTGGTGCCAATATTAGCACCGGTTTAGGCATCATCGTCAGAATCAACATCAGCATCAGCATCAGTTTCATCATCAACATCAGTGTTAGTGTCGGCGTTAGTGTTAGTGCCAGCCTCCGCATCAGTGTCATTGTCATTTCTAGTTATCTCGGTTTTTTTTAGTTTCTCTCATATTTTTTGGTTTCTATCATTAAATTAGAACATACAAATATTATACATTTTAATTCACATTCCACCATATTTTAGTAGAGTAATTAAATTATCAATATCTATAACATCTCTCAAACCTTGTAACCGCATAGTTGTGTGGTCAAACCATGGTCTAATTTTCATGCACATGGAAATTGTCTCCCTAGTTATTCAGATATCTCTCTTTATTATACTAGGGTATTCTATTTACATAGACTCGTTCATTATCTCTTGGGTTTTCTTAGGGTACCTATTCCTCAAAGATTTATTTGCCTATGTTTTATCACCCTCCCATATAAGTTTTATTGGAGTCCACTACTGCTCATGTGACCTGTTCTTCTTGAATCTATGAGGAACACTGATCATATATTGTCCATGTAAGTATTTTCTATTGCCTATATATAATTTTGCATCATGCAGGGTGGCTATTGTAATTATTCATGAGATTGACTGGAGGAATTATTTCTTTTAAATAGTAAAAAATAAGGGGGGGATATGATGATAAAAAGATAAAATGACCTATTATGTTAACGGGTTGGGAATTGACAATGAAAAAATTTTGGGCACTCATTAATTTTATTATCCTTGTATTCATATTATAAATTGTTGTGGTTATAAAGAATTCTAAAAATCATTGTCATTGTTGGCCCTTGTCAGAACACTGGCGATGTTGTCATCTTATTATTGATACTCTATGAATAATTATAAATATCAATCCATTTAATCATGTACAATCGGTTAAATAAATTAATTATATAGGATCAAACTTCTTCGGTGATCACCACTGTTATTTGAATTATAATTAATGAACCACTCTTTCTAAATAAGAATATTGTTGTCTTAATGGGGTTGGTCTGTCTGTGTTTTGTTGGGTTTTATACTTCTTGGGGATGTGTGAAGTTGTTTTTTGTAGCCCGGTTATTTGTACGTGGGTGGAACGAGGGAATGAATTTGTGTTTGGAAATGCCCTATTTTTCGAAAGTGGCTTATGTTTTGTAGTTTTTTTCTATTGGGTTTGAGTATGAAATGGTACATGAGGTGTGATGGGAATCTCATATTGAGATATTCATTGACATCAGAATAGATGAAATTGTACAAAGTGGGGATAACTCTATTTGTGTTATGGTCATCGAGCGATGTTGGGCAGTTAGACTGCAATGTGGTTATGTGCTGTTTGTGCCATGGGATTACATCTTTACTTTATTTTAATGATTAGAATGGTTTTGGAATTTTTTTTCAAGGGTAGTTCTAATAATTAATTATTGTGTCTCCCTAAATAATGAATGATCGGTTATTAAATAGAAATGTCAATGGTTTTAGGATTTGGTTGTTGTTGTTGTGTGGTTGTGCATATAAGGGTAGTAGAAATTGTGGTTCTATAAGGTATTGTTGTCTGTTTGAAACCCATAGGATGGGATTATTAATTTTTTACCTATATGAATAAATTTTTGTTACATGTGATTTTCCATACATACACCACCCTTGTTTCACACTACATGTTGAACTACCCAATTTCAGGGGGAGGGTGTCTTTCCCAAAATCCTTGTTGGAGGATGTATGGTTGGTTACTGACCTTCCACCTCTCACCCCCATCCAGGTTCCTACAACTCTAGCATATCCATGTAGGCTATAAAGGATTGAGGATTACTATATCCCAATATCATTCTGGAAGGTTGTGTTGTTTATTAGAGGCCCATGTGTCTGTGGGAAATTTTGTCACTCTAGTGTTTTTGCGATGAGGTCGATGTGGTTTTAGGAAAATGCACTGCATCTTGTGAACCAAGTGTCTCTGGGTGAGATATGTGTGGTTTGTGGCCTAGGTGTGTATGGGAAGATGTGGAAGTGGGACAGAAATTGGGGAATTGCAGTAGCATCAAGATGGTAGTTGTTACGAATGAGAAGATAACTTTTTGGGAAAGATGTAGCAAGGTACACAAATAGTCAATGTGTTTATATTATTACCGTAAATTTATTATGTTATTTGGTGATCATGCCATGCTGAGGTTGGTATGGTTATTATTTATTTAAATGGTAGTTTCTGTTTTTTTATTTTGATTTAATATGGGCATTAGTATGCTTCTCCCTCTCGTACATGAGTGACTATGGTCTCTCTTCTATGTATAAATGTATTCTAGGACTACATTTTAAAAATAATTTCATATTTCTTGGAGGAAATTGAATATCATTGTGGACTTCACTAGCTTGGGTTCTATGATAGTTGTCGTGTTGTTTCATAATCTCTTTGTTTTGGTACTGGATTTAGTGCTTTGTCTTTACATTTGTCAAAGTTTTTATCAAATAATGATTGGAATGTATTTTAGTTTCCGTTATATAAATGTTCGGTGTTGTTTGGTATTTTTATCATCATATCTCCCAGTCCAATTTTCATTAAAACGGGAAATGCATTCCATTTTTTAAGATATTATATACCTTTTGTGATTGTCAACACTCCAGGGCCTAGTGAATGTAGGACTCGAGGGGTCATAATCTCTCCTTCAATCTAGAATGTCACCTCCATTAATATTACTTTTCTCCAGAATTAAATTAAAGGTCATGTTTTAAGATGATTGTTCAATTTTTATCTACAAAAGAATATCATATCTGATATGTTTCATGTTTTGTATATAATTAATATAATATATTATTAAATATTATCAAAATAAAATGAGGAAAAATTTAATTTTGATATATACATTAGTGGGACAATATTAAAATTTCAATAGAAATTCAGTTCATGTTAGTGTTATATACATTGAATTGTTATTCCGATATACTCTCATGTTACTCATATCATATATGAATATAGATTAGTTAATAATAAAACCATTTTCCGAAATCCATCATATGGATAATCCAAATTATATTCTATTATAATTATTACACTTATGGTTTCTTTGTAAAATTTCTCCCAAATATTATAGTGGTATTTGGTTGTGTAATTATTAGGGTTTGTGATGTATACTATTCATTACATAGGATAATCCATTGACTCCTAACATTTGAATAAACATAACTAATTGGATTATTTAGGGATTCAATTGTGGTTTCATATAATATAACATGATATTTAGATTTTTAATATTATGTAATCATTTTTGTATTCACTCCCATACAAATTTATTTTTACACATTATACATTCAAACAAAATAATATTAATAAAACGTATTAATTATTGACCATTTATATAAATCATGAATTATATAACATAACCAAAAAATGTAATCATACTAACAAATATCTATATACTACTAATAAATTTGGTATATTAAACCCTTTAATTTAATGTAATAAAACTATATTAATAAAAAATCCCTATACGAGAAAGTATATCGTGATAGGTAAAAAATAGTCACTATTATTGAAAGTGTTTAACACGCCAAGTTAATGAGTATTGTCTCCCAAATTCTCATTATATATTTATTAATACATAATAAATTCCTCAAATTTAATTCAATAACAACAACTAATTTGATTGAATCCTTAAAATCAACTTCAGTCAAGTTCATAACACATAAAAAAATCATATTGCTATTTGAATGTAACTCAATTTTAGGTTAATCGTAGAATTATACTCATTATATAAATGATATAACATATAAAAACATAGTTTAAAAATAAAATAAAATAATTAATAGCCTAACAATATAAAATTAATTTTTTTAATTATAAAGTTGGGAATAAACTGAATAAATAACTATTTTATATATATATAAACATGAGATCATTAATTTCTACACATTTCATAAATAACTAAATTTCAATCAATTTATAATTAAAAATGATTAATGGAATTTCACTAAATTATTAAACATAAAAATTTCATATATACTTTGATATGATCACATTCATATCCCCAATTTACATGGTCTACCATAAGAAATCATTCTAATTAAAAAATAACCCTTATTAAGAAATATATAATCATTTTAAATATTCATATTCATTGTATTCAGTTTTCATAAAATTAATATCAAATATATATATTTATTTAAATTATTCATCAAATATAAAATAATTCATCCAATATAAAATAATTCATTTTGGCTATGTTTATTTAATTTTCTATGTTATACCCATTAATTTCACCGTTCAATTTTCTCATTTATTAATATTTTATAAACATATATAATATCCTTTGCAAAATGATTTATTTCATATATTTTTAGCAGTTTATTAATAATACATGTATAATACATTATAAAATGAGATCATATCTATAAAAAACATTCCATATAATTTATAGACCCTTAATATTTAGTGTGTGAGTGCCATATTTCATTTTCCACAATATTTATTTTTTCATGTGACAAAGCATACTAAGAAATTTAAGGATTGGTTTTCCTTTATAATGGATGCTTTGATAATACCCCTTTGATTTCCAACATTTGATTCCATGATGTGGTTTATCAATTATATATAAAGATTTTATTAATCAATTTTCTTTTAAATACTAAAAATGATATTTTTTCTATTAAACCATGTATGTATAAGGTCATTTATGTTAAAAATTTAAGAAACACAATTCCACACCCATGTTGGACATAACATTATGTGGATTTATATTGTTTTTAAAAAACACATTTTTATTATTAAAACATGTCTCTATTTGGAATAATTCATGAAAAGTTTCTATTTTAGATTTTAAAAAAAATTATTTTTTTAACAATATTAAAATTCTATAGTTTCATAATTTTCTAAAAAAATTCCTAATATCATAGAAATGGATCATAAGCCACTGTTTAGTACTATAGGGTAAAAATTTCCAAGAAGAGTCAAGAATTATCAACCAAAAGCATTTTATTCCTTATAATAATTATATTCATATTGGAAGGAATAAAATGAAGAAAAGATAATCCTTTTATTTTGGATTTGGACTTTCTAGGATTCTTGAAAAAAATCAAATAGGAACCATTATAATCTATTAAATAGTCTCCATCATTCTTTGGAATTCATTGGTTGATCGATTCTTACAATTTTTGTTATTGAATAACTTATATTTATTATTTCTAGATACCATCAAATTAATTGATAAAGAGAAAAAAATTACAAATTATATCACAATTCATAGAGTTATTTTTTTCGTAATGATTAGATTTTAACAACATTAGGGTTATAAAATACTTTAATAAGCTTTAATGGAACTCTTTGAGTCACTAAAACGTTTTATATTCATTTTATGATAAGGTTAACATTAAAAAAATTATCTCCCAAAAAATATTAACTACAAAAAAACTACATTTTATATTGTAAATTCACCAATGATTCACCATTTTATGAAAATATAATGATATATAAAACATTATAATGATATAATAAACTGCATCAACTATTGTAAAATTACTCATGTGCCTCCCCCACATAGAACAAATATACAGTGAATTTCACTGTAATGTCATTTACCCTAGAACAAAACACGATGAATTTAATTCAACCACAACAAGATTTTCACATTGGTGTTTATGTTCAATGAATATTATTATATTTTTTCTTGTAATAAAATCATTATTATTAATTGTAATAAAAATCATAATAATTCTCAAGTGAAATGTTTTATATTATCAATATTTTATACATTTTTTCTTTTCTCTTAATTTATAATTTTTTATTGAAATATTTCCACATAAATTTTATACACTTATATACATATATTCTTTTTCTTACTTAAATGATGGATTCCCTTATAGATGAATAACCCTTCCTAGTATTTTTGAGTCATGTTCGGATGATAGAGGCACATCAATAATAGTTCTGGTGGTAGAAACTATATTGATGGTATTTAGCTGTATTAAGTTCATGATGCACATGGTACTCAACTAAGATTTCAAATAAGAGGTAGTATCTAAATTATAACCCTATTAACAAAAGATCCACCTATAAAAAAAGATTCTTTCAACCTCGCCTAGAAATTATGTGACTTGAGGTGCTATGGAGACTCATAATTGAGAACTACACTTTGATGCCTTCAAGGGTGCTCAGCAGTGTTCCATTAATCTAACCATTATTGGCTTATATATATAATATAAAAATATGTAAATTATTTTAATAAATATTTTATCCTTTTTTATTTTTATAATATATATGGTAAATCCTATATAAACTCTTTCACACGAGTCACTCAATTCATACTGGATGAAGAAAAATTAAATATTTATAATCCAATGAAACTAATACAACAATGGTGTAGTAATGATGAACTATGAGGTCAGTCCCACGAAGGCTAATGGAATTCCATTGATCATTCAAAAAAACACATGGATTTGTTCCTCACTTTCTCTCTTAATTTTGGGTGTTAATTAATAGTTTTTATTTTTGTGTTTCATTTTAGATATTTAATGAATGGATAGTGGTAAATTTTTGGGATATTTTCAAATGATAATCGTAGATTTTTTCTAGAATGGTTTATAGATTGAGCTATAATGTGTTTTAAAAGGCCCCAATTTTTTTTGTTTAAATAAATAGGATCTAACCATGTTGTAAATATCCAATGGTTAGGTTATAGTTGACATCCATGTGAATTATGATTGGATTCTATTAAAAATGAGTCATATGAAAATGGTTATAGTCTTTCTCTACTATAATTATGTTAGATTAATTTGATCGCTCGCCCCATTGTCTTGTTTGTGTCAAATAATCTGATGAAAAATTATAACTAACCAAATTACTAGTTATAGGGTTACCATGACTCAACCCAAAGATTCATTAGGTTTGGAAGAACCCCTAGTCTTAGCCCCAAATTCTAATAGTATTAGCAATTCATGGAGGTGATTATAAAAATAAATGAGGTTTTAGGTATGCTCTGGGTATATGAAAATAAGATTCAAATGAAAAAATCCATGATTAAATAAGAAAGCATTAATATAAAATAGTTGGAAACAATGTAGATTTAAACAAGAATTGAATTTTTAAGCTGAAATAATTATGAATGAGAAGTCGACAACCAACCCAATTAATAAACAATGGAAAAAAATGAAAAAATATAACAGAATAAGAAATGTGTGTTGATTAATGATGAATGTAGGGAAGTGTAGAAAGAGGTTGTTTGAAAAAAGGTTTTGTAATGGATTAATTAATAGTAAAGGAATGATAAAAATTACTTTTATTTAATGAAACAATGAATGAAATTAAATAAAACTAGTTAAGGAAAATAAATAATTAAATTGGAAATATAAAACAATATAAAATTATTTGATATTGAACTCTCTCTTGTGGGAGGAGGAACCGCATCATATATATCAGAATGATATATATACGATGTTTAATTCATTCACGATTTGTATTGGATTATATGATTTGGGACCTGATATATCTGCGTCATGTATTATGGTATAATTATATGTAACTAAGACCCTCTTTCACTACCAAATTATTTACTGAAATCATTTATTAGCAGTCCCCTGCGGTCTAAATTCCATGCAGTTTCCACCATTCATTTTCGAAATTCACTTTTTGTGACATTCAGAGTTTATAAAGCGGGATTGTGTGTAGCTCAGTTACACACTATGTAACTGTTCACATCATGAAAAATCATCATGGTTTGTTCTAAATCTATGTAAGAGGGTTCTAAATGGATTCTACACATCATGTAGTAGACACATGGTGTGTAAAGATAATATATTGGAACATTTTCACCCTTTATGATTTTATTTATATATATGAAATTCCTATTAAAATATAAAAAATATATATTCATTTTTAGATAATTGATTAATAATAATTATATAATTTTTTGAAATATACATATACAATTTTATCTAATCAAATTCCCCCCAGACATGAAAAAGTTATTTTCCTCAAGAAAAAAACCTCTAAATAGGAATTCCAAAAGAATATATTTTTGTATTACCAGAAAACTATATCACCAGTATTAAAATGTAACTATGTTTTAGTGTGAAAATATAGTCCTGGATAATCAATCATATAGAGAAAATAAGTAATTCATTATAGTGTAGTTCTATATTATGATTCTCATTCTTTCAATTGGAAATTTCATAACTCTTCCATATATTCTATACACATTAAATAGTTTACCCCGTTATTAATTTTCTCTCATAACATTAGATAAAATGTAATTATATATTTTTATCATTCCCTGAATACATGTTTCTAATGATTTTATGTCATTGGTTATATGATGTCCACTTTGTAAAAAACGAATACAAAATCAATCACAAGGGCTTCAACAAAAAGCATTCAACGAACTGTAAGGATGAGGGAGGGTGGGTAGAAAGTGAAAATTATGCTCCAAATTATGGTAAGATACAAATTATCATTCATGATAAATGAGGACAGTCCAAATAAATGGATCGTCAATGTTTAAACTATATCCATGATCCATGATTGTTAAGTTGGATTAATGAATGTAAAAACTATGTACCGCAAATCCACCAGGTTCATTTATTTAAATTTTTTGTTGCTTTATTGTTCAAAATTCATGTTCAATCCCAATATCTCATCCAAAATATAACCAAATATGATCCATCAGAGGATTCAACTATCTGTGAATATTGATTTTTGACCATCCTACAATATAATACAAAATCATTTTCAGTATTTTTATTATAAATTTTCATTAAAAAATTCAAAGGATCATAATAGGTTTAAATTTCTAGAAGGAATAATCGATCATGTCATAACATAGTGATAAAAGTAGCACAATATATCATCTTGTTAAAAAATATCATTTCCATCGGATTAATATTCCCCATGCTTATTCAATGAATAATCATGCATAATACCAAGATAAGTATAGGAATGGATAATTGGATTCAAATAGATTCATCATAAACATGAAATTTATCGAAACTATGGGATTAAAGAGGGAAATATGTATGTTTGGACTCTAGAAACTATATCTTATCAATGATATCCTCAGTCATATTAAAAATAAAATTGTTCATTCGTTGCCACAATATGATCTCATTCTATGTTCTGGTATGTTTACATGCCCCATGTGTCACTCATGAAATACCGGAAACACTCAGTCAGAGGAAATCCTCTGACCAATTGTTAATAAAATAAAAATCATAAAGAATGTACAACACGCTAGAAAAACAACTATATATCATAAAAACCAAACCCATCACCATCCCCATTATAGACTATTTCCTCTGCATTATCTGTTTCCCATTCGAATCATTCATAATACTTATGAACCTTGGCATATTTTCTTCTCAGATTCCACTTCTCCAAAGTTAAAAACTCCTTCGAAGATTGCATAGCCTAGCTTTCCATCCCAATAGAGGCTCTGGTAGACACTGGCCATGTAAGATAAGAATAATATTTCTTCAGTCGCCGACGTGGTGGACTAGGCATGTTTTCTTCAACCCCATGCACCTTCATCCTATCACCTTGAACAACAGCACTGAAGGAGGGTCGGAGCATCCCACCATCTTTTTCCTTATCACTATCTGAAATTTCACCCCACTTTCCTAAGATATCAACCACTCGATAACCCCCATCCGAACCACAATTTTGTTGAGACTTGAATGAGTCAATTGTGTTGGGAAATTGAGGCCAATCCACCAGGTTCTGCACATCTTCACCAGCTTCAGCATCCACCGGAGAGTCTGCAATCTGCAAGATACCATTGTCTTGCCTTGCCACATTCTCTTATTCATTCAAGGCCTCCTCATTGTCCAAATCCAGAAATATTTTTTCTGTGGGAACCAAAATCATCATACGTCCAACATTCTCTTCCTTCTCCTAGACACAGCCTTCCACATGCCCTGACGGCAAGGTACTGCATGCCAAAGAACCCACTGAATTTGTATTCACAGTTCCAAGATCAGACTTCAAATGGTGAAGCACCTGCTGAACTGTCGGATCTCAAGGCACACTTCCCACCTAATGCGAAGGAATCCATTGCACTGAGAACCCAGAAGTAGTGATAAGAAATTATTAGAATATTATATAAAAGAAAATATGGTGTTAATAGTGGATAAACGACCATCCTACGAAAACAAATAATAATAAATAACAAAATCATATGTTAATGAATGAAAATAAATATAACAAATATATTTTGGGTAACCTCCCATAAAATACTGAAAATTAAATTATCATCCAAATAATACATTTTTACTTTGAATATCGGGGGGATGAAGACCCCTTCATGGAATAGTTCTATGTAGATCCTCAACATTTTCCCATAAAACATGAATATTGGTTCACAACATTTTTGAATTCTTATTAATCCATGTGTGAAAACCAAAACAACATAGTAAGGACTTACCCATCATGATTTAATATTTCAATATAATAATTTTAACATTGAATTAATAATTGAAAATTTTCCCCAAGAGTGAGTTTTTTAAACATGAATAATTTTCCACTACACATCAATATTTTTTCCTTAAAATAATTTAATTACCAATGGCATAATTCATAATTTTTTCTAGATCATCCAATTGAATCATTTTGTCCTATTCAACTTTATAATATTCCATTTTCATATATTTTTCCCAACATGATCTCTTTATTAATTTATTTCAAAGGTGGTAGATATATCTATAGTCCAAATGAAACGGAGTTGTGAAAAAGAAAAATTGTATATGCTATGTTATATGCCCAATGTTCATCATCTACATTTACACTCCAATTATTTATGATAGTATTCACTTCTATAAATAGATTTTTTTATTTACCTATTTATCAGTTCATCTTGTCCCCTAGATTTCTGGTGGTAGTGATTACCAATTTTATACCGAATTCCAGATTTTTCAATCCATAATTTCATATGGGTGGTAGTGAAATGAGTACTTCATTCACAAATGATCTACTAGGGGAATCTAAATCTAGAAAATAAATTTTTATTTAAAAATTTCATACCAACTTTTTTTATTACATTAATAGTGGCGTAAAACTTAACCCATTTTTAGATGTATTAAATGTTTACTAGGATTTAAAACATTCCATGAGAAATAAAAATATATTACCATGAAATCAATTACCCAATATTCGAAGAGTTTTAATTCTAGAATGGTGTTTTTTGGAATTTAGTTTCTTCTTCATATGATCCATTTTCACTAGCATCGATCATTGGTATCACAAAATTTTCATGTATATTGAATATTCATCTTCTATAATATCCAACATTTAAGGATTTTGGATTCCGTACTCTTCGGTCCATAATGACGTCCTTCTATTGACATATTTCACATGTTGAAAACACTTTTTTTCATATTAATAGATGAAATGCCCCCAATAATCCATTATCAAAATGGTTAAAAGTTAGTGGCTCGTCCCATTAGTAATAGGAGGATTCAACTAAAAATTTAATCCTACATTTAAAATTATAGTAAGGGTAGATTTCCCTCATGGTGGGAAAATATTCAATATCTAGAAAACATATTCATCATCGAGAACATGTCATCATAAGGATTACATTGGGGAATTCATCCATGATATCAATATTATCATTATCATTTATGATGGGATGTGGTGGTCTACATAAATGATAACTAATGACCATGCATTTTTGTTCAATGATTATGATATCAAATTCTTACAGTATCATAATCCAATGTATCGGTAAAGGGTTCACATCACATTTTTTTAATGGGTATTTAAGCATAGCATGGTCAGTGTCAAAAGTAACCCTTGATAGTATAAGGTATGAGAGAAATATTTCAAATAGAAAGATGAATTCTAGATGTTCTTTCTCAGTTGTTATATAATGTTCTAAATAATCACTATGAATTTGACTGGATTAGTAAATTGGATAATAGATATTTCCAGCTCACATTTTTAGAATCGAACCAATAATAATGTCCATCAAATCAAATAAAATTCAACATCCATATTCCCATCGGGTAAAATTACTGAAGGAACTTCAACTAGACTATTCTTTAAGGTCTGTAATTCTTATATAAGATCTTTCATTAACTAAAAAATGTTGTCTTATAATAATATTCTTGTCAAGGGTTAGGATAGACATGATATTTTTTAATTTGTGGAAACAGTATCCCTAATGGACCAACAATATTCTCACTCCATTCACAGTAGTATTCATGGGTAGTTATTTTATCACCTATTTTTTTTGGATCTACTTCAATGACTTCTGTATATATTTTATGACCATAGACTATACCTCTATATACCATGAAGTAAAATTTATCAAAATTTATTTCCATAAACTTTTCTTTGTATCATTTCATAATTACATTCATGTTACTCAGATATACCTCAAATTTCCTTCCATGAACTAAATAGTAATCCATGAATATATGTTGGAATTTTACTACTATATGAAATTCACCAGTTAGACAATGTTCTAATGGTACAAGATAACATATTTATTGGCTGTAAGTCCTGATAAAAATCAATTTTATTATATCATAGATATCCTTCATTGAAATAACATAATATTTTCCCTTCAATTATTTATAACATTTCATCCAAAAAACGTTGTGGAAAATGATATTCTGAGTTTTTTTATTCAATTTCCTATTTTCAACAAATTATCTCCTTCCAATAACTCATCGAGTTGATATCAAATCATTTCCCTCATCTGTTAAATGAATTATTCCACCCTTCTTGGGAATGATGTGTAGTGGACTCACTAATTCGCTCACAGATTTTGAAAATAATATTCCATCATCTAGATGTTTTTGAACATTTTTCACAACCACCTCTTTCATTAGTGTATTGATTCACCTTTGGGATTGGTGTTTAGTTTTTTCACAATCTTCAATTAATTTTTTTTTTGAATAAAGAGGTTGATCCACTTATGGTCAACCCCACCCAAGTATATTGAGATTTTGTTTCATTAAATAACTTAAATAAATAAAAAAGCAATTTTTAGGATATCTATGTGTGGATAGTGACTATAATTAGTTCCATATCCTTATTGAATGAGTACGTGAGTGTGATTGGAAATAGTTTTTATTACGATGTTGGTTATGTAATAAAAGAAGTTGGGAATTTTGGAATAGTGTTCCTCATTGAAGGTGCAATGTATTTTTCATTCTCATGATCAATGTCCATATCTTTAACAGAGGAAGTGTGTTTGAATTCCTCAATGGTTATAATCTCATCTCCTTCATCAGTTTAATGATCTATTTAATTTCAAAAGAATCATTTCCTTTCTTAGAATAATTCTATAAATGAACAGAATATGGTTATTTCATAATCTAAATTTCTGTCTCCATTATCAATATCTAATGAATCGTTTCATGTTTCTAGAAATTTTCTTCCATGAATAATTACAATGTATTATTCTTCTTCTATATGTTGGAATAGTATGTTGGTAGAAATGATTAACATTCTTACATCAACTAATATGTCCTTGAAAAGTCCTTAAGGTTGATTAACTGAGTGTTTATCCTTTTGAAGTGCCACTCTATTTAGTTTTAATGGTTCAAGTCCAAGCTTCTTGTAACCCCTCATAGGTAATACATTTATCATCTCTCCTAGGTTATATAATGCCCTTATCAAATTATATGCTCTATGGTTCAAGGGAACAAGAAAATTCATGCATTTCACCTAATTTGTGTAATCATCTACTAAATGAAAATAGCTAATCCCTCATTTAGATATATGACTCCTAGATCTTCCATCATTCCCCATTAGAGATAAATTTTGTTGGAAATTTCATAATACTCAGAATTTGGGAAATGGCTTTAAAAATTGAATGTTGATATTCAATTTCAGGAACATTCACTTATCTTTATTTTCTTTGTTTTTATCATTTTCATCTTCATCGATGATAGTTTTCCATTGATCATGTTCATCTATCACCTCATAATCATCTTTTCATGTGTGTCTAAATTATATTTTGTTACTTCTAGTCACAACTTCCATTCCATTTTCACTATTCCGAATTACAATGTCAAAATCTAGTTATTCTAATTGGGTTTTGGAATTTGACCCATTTTGTGATTGAGATTTCAAATGGATACTCTTGGGTTTTTTCATTTCTATTTCATGGATCTTCATCCTTTTGTATAATTTCTAAATGAATTCAATTACTAGTCTTTAGCGATTGGTTTTGATAGGTTGGGCTTGATTTAGTATCCTCTTTGGGAATTTTTGAAATTACTACAATGGTGTTGGTGGGTATTGTTAAGATCTAGGGAACGTTTGTTGGGATTTTTTTGGTAATGGAGATGGGTATTGTGGTGGGTACCCAGGTTGTAATTGATTTCATTGGGGCCCTTTTCCACTTCTCAATTGAAAGATACTATTATTTTTCTACTATTGATCTAGCCTTTGCTTCTAACAACACTATTTTTGAAACATTAATTGGTGCTATTACAACTTCTCTTTTTTATTGTAATTTTGTAATTACAATCAGGAAAATGAAGTTCTTCTTTCAATAGCTTATAATCAGTGTATTGATGTTTACTTTTGATCATATCAATGGATTGTATTTCTAACATTAGTTCTTGAGGTGGTGGTGTTGCAATAGTTTACAGGAATTATTCTAGCTCCTTAGTTAGAGCCACAAAATAACCAGGAAAGTGGGTAGTTTTTTCCACATGATGAATTCAATGATGGGGTAGTACTCAATCATTTTAACATATAATTTTTTATTTTATAATTCAAACATAATATCCTAGATTTAATTTGGAATCATAATCATGAGACTTAAATCCGAAGGGGAATTTAAAATGGTAAGTATACCATGATGGAGTCCATGATGAAACATCAGATGTTGAAAATACACATAGATTCTGTGATTTTTTCATTAGTGAGTTCGATCCTTGAATCTATCCCAAACATCCCAAACTGATTCCCTTCCCTCATGAGTATTCTTCCTAATTTTCCTCTAGATCATCCATGTCTGGATTTGTGGAAAGTACTTGTCTCATACCTTCCTTTCTATCTCATCCTAAGTTGTGATTGATTCAGGAGGGGTAATTGTTTTCCATTCAATATTTATATCACACAAGGAGAATAATAGTACAATTAATTTAATGGAGATTTATGATAATCCATGGATTGAGAAATGGTTTGGAAACCAAATGAATGTATGAAATGTGTTTGTGGGTGTCCATTATCTAATTTCTACAAAACAACCCCATATTTTGGATCATGTTAATCAGTCCTTAATTAATTTTAAATTTTTTCACTTATATATATTGGTTAAAAAATTGAGGTGTTTCACCACTAATAGAAATTAAAACATATTCCATAATTTGGTGATCTTATAGTGTTTGTTTCACACCATTAATGTCATGTATAAAAAATATGGGTATTATATATGTATTTGTTTCAAATTGTTTTAATCTTCCATTGTGATGTAGTGGAATGGAGTAGTGGATTTATCGATCTCAGGATTGAATAGAATTTGTCCTTCTGTGTCAATTATTCTAGGGAATGTCAAGGATCCATAAAAAAGTAAATATTAGTGAAGAAATGACTAATAGAAAAAAAAAATCTAGAGGATGTATGTGAATTTGGAGAAAAAAAAATATAGAATGGAAAGAAGAATCTAGGAGGGGTCAGAAAATATGGGTTTTGTCTGAAGGACAAAATAACTAATTAAAATGTGAGGCATATACTAGGAGAACTGTTGATCGGTTAGTAACCATTCAAAAAAATATTTTATAATTTTTATTCAATTTCCATCTATATTTTTTGTGTTTATTTTGTCTTGTTGGTTTGGCGTTTTAATTTAAGAATTTAAAGAAGTCATCAGTGCCAATATAAGTCTTGTTGAAAAAATATAATACATGATTTAACTTGGAATGTTATAATGGATTTGGATATTAAGTGGTGAAGAATTATCTAATTGGTTTTGATTAATCCAATTAGAGCTACACATGTTGAAATTATCCAATGGTCTTGGTATAGATGATAAATTATATGAATTACACCTGGATTATATAATAAAAGTATCACATTTTAATCTTCATAGTCCTTCTAAACTCAAATTTATTCTGGTTAGTTACTCCACACTTCCTTTGGTCATGGTTTTTTGATATAATTTTATTAACAACTATAATTGTTATAATTACTCTCATTTGGATTACCACGAATCAATCAAAAGATTCATCTTATTCGAAAACATCCAAACTCTGTAAACCTAACCCTATGTGGATTAGTTTTGAAAAGTGACAATGATCAGAAAATGGATGTATTATATATGCTATTCAAATTTTTAAATCATTTTTACAATAAATAATATAGATCAATTAAATTGATTCTATATCAAAAAATTGGAAAAAATATAGATTTAAGAAAAAAACTTTTCATGATGAAATAATGATGAACAAAAAATCCAAAATCACAAAAAATAAGACAGAATTACAAACTTACTGAAAATTTATAATAGATGAGGAAAAATTTGTTTTCTGATAAAGAACATAGAAATGTAAAGATTATGGGTGTCAGAAGAAGAAAAAAAGAGTGGTGTAGAAAAGGATAAAGAATGTTGAATGAATGATTTGAAAATCATATTAATTCTATGAAATGATGGAAGGGCTAAATTAATACTTGTTTAAAAAAAATAAAAAAAATGGGAGATGAAAATGAGAGAAAAGAATGAGACTTCAAACTCCCTCTTGTGTGAGGAGGCACTAAAGAATATATATAGGCCTGATAAGTACATGTTGTGAAATTCATTCACATCATGTACTCTAATAAATGATTTGGGTCCCAACATCTACATGTCATGTAACCTCATTTCACGTCTCGCAACTAATATCATATTTTCCCACCAAAAAATTTTCTCAAATATTTTACCTGGACATCCTTCAATGTATTCTCATCATGTGATCTCTACACATATTGTATGAAATTCACTTTTTTGGGATTTTCTGTTATGAATGTTGAATTGGGAGTAATTAAGTTTCACATTATGTAATTGAATAATTAATTAATAAACCAATAAAAATTCATCCAAAATATATATAAAATTTCAATTATTATATATCATTATCATTATATATATATATATATATATATATATATTTAAAATATTCTACAATTTCTAAAAATAAATAATTAGAATATTTAATATAGCAGTAGTAGTAATAATAATAAGAATATTATTTTATTAATTTTTAAATTATTATAATTATATTAAATTTAAAATATATTTATACAAAAAATTTAAAAAACAATTTTTAGTTAAATTATAAAGCATAAAAATTCGGTGAATGTTGTATAAAATTGTAGACATGTTTATAATTTCAAAGAACCATGTATGTATTTTCTTGTACCACTAGAATCAAATCCAATCTAAATATAAATTAATATTCAATAAAAACACAATAATATTTATACCTCAAGATACAAATTCTCATATATTTATAAACATAATAAATTCCAGTTATAATTAGATCTAATGAATTAATATTTAATAAATTATAAAATATTTATCCTTTTAAGGACTACAATATTTCAATAAAAACATAACATAAAAATAAAATATATAGAAATCAAGGAAAAAAAATTTAAGGGGAAGTAGAAACTAGCTAATAGAGGTGGGTCCTTGGTTTGGGAACGATAGTATAGCAAGTGTCTCAATTGTAGAGGAATCCCTACTAGAATAACACATTGAGATGTATAGAGGCAATAGAAAAAAATAATAATAATAGTGTTATGTTTTTAATAATATTGAAAACATCATTGGAATATATTTTTAATTAATAATATCAATTTATTTTTCATCCAAAATATCATAATTGTTTTTAATACTACCAACAATGAAAATAATATTTCAAGAATTATATAGGAATAACTAATATAAATGTAATCTACATTACATTTTGTCAATTATTAAATTATATTCAAAATAGAAAATGTATTCAATGTCAGTTTTTTGATAAAAACATAAAATCATCAAGGTTAATAAAAAAATTTAATTTTTGGAAAAATTGTTATATAAAAAATAGGAAAAATGTATTTTTATTTATAATCATTGATATTTTTAGATATTTTTTTGTATAGAAAATTTTAAAATCATACTTTGTGATTCAAAACATTTTTCATAACCTTGAATCATAAAATAATTCATGAAGAATTTATAGAAGTTATAGTTATTTATTTTTTATCATGGTAAAATGTTTCTAATTCCTTGTTAATAGGATAACTAAAATTGTTAAGGTGATATTTTTACTATTACATATACAAAGAAGTATGATTTCAATAACAAAACATGAAAACGTTCAGACATGTATGAACAGATAAGATAAAATTGGTTATATCTTAATAATAAGTCATTCTCACCATCATATTAGTTTTCAATATAAGATGAGTGAATATTTTTAAATATAATAATTCCATACTAATCTCGCTTACATGTGTACCATATAAGATGATTAACACATAGGTATGGTTCCTAAAATATATGATATTTGTGAGAATTTATAAAATAACAAGGAATTGATTTAGACGATAGAACAATGATAATATATAATAAGTAATAAATATATTATATAATCTAATAAAAATAGAGGAAATAATATTATGTTAATAAGCGGAGGATCCTAATATATATTTGATATCATTCCTTGTGGTGAAGGACAGGAATAATTTTTTCTTCTTTAAAGTTGTCAAAAAGGGAGATATATATTGGAACCATATTTCCTCACTGCGTGAGAGTAAAAAATAAATAAATAGATTCAATTTACTTATACTTTATCCCAAAATTTAATGGAGTAATGAAGAAGAAAGTCATATGCGTTTCAAATATGATTTCTCCAAAATGGGGTTGATATTGATGAGCTTGTCTTAATCAAGATTTAATAAAGATAAAGAATGAAAATGAAATGAATGTTTTATAATTTCATACATATCCATATAACCTTTCACTTTCAATTCCCATGATTGTAAAACCCTTCTTAAAATGGTATACTCTGATTTATTGTTTAAGATATAATTCCTCGAGTTCTTATGGATTAAATATGTTTTTTGGGATTTTCTATTGAAAACTAGCTAGGTAATTCCAACACATCCATTTTACTTTATTAATGTAGGGATAATGGTGTTAATTATTTTTTAACAAGATATTCAGGGTTTATATTATAATTTGTTTTATATCCATGAAATCTATATTTACAAGTTAAATAAATTTTACATTATAAGATCCATTTTTACCATGTAAAATAATCGATCCAAGTAAATTTATCTACATGTGATGTTTTTCAGTGTATATGTGTTATGGATATTTACAACATAAATAATTTATCCATAAGAATATTTATCATAATTCTTATATATTGTTTCTAATATTCATTAGAAAATTTTAATCCCCTGAAACCTTTCTCTCATAAATTTGGTTTTTGGTGAATCTACTTCCAACAAATGATTTTTCTTAATGTGGTAGACTGCCAATCTGGTAGGTTCTCCTCATTCTGATACATGCGATATACATATCCCTATTCTATTTTTATTATATTCTTTTCACTGTGTTGTTTTTTCATCGAATTTTAATAAGCATTATGTGCTCTTTGTTGATCAATTGATGTTTTCAATCATGCATTGTATATTTATAGGTGGTCATCCTATTTCTGATCTCCATTATTAAAGGCGACAAGTTTTCCTCTGTTCATGAGGTATATATATCTGTTAAAATGAATAATTCATAAAATATATTATTTTACCTTTTAATTCATTTTGGTTATGAAATAAAATTTATGTTTTTATATTTTTCTCATTTTGTTTATAACAGTCACTTTTTAAAGAGATTTTTTGTTATAATAGTTTTTGAACACTATGTGTTAAATGAACATTATAAATTTTTGTTTTGGTATTCAATAAAGTTTTTAAACATAATATAGTATTTTATTTTATTTGAATAAGTTTTATTATATTTAATCCTTCTTTTTGAAATGGATTTTGACAATTTTAGAACTATGGGTAACTGTGGGTGTGTCCGGAAATAGATGATCCACTCCTTGTGAGTGTAAGACACAAAGGGGGTTTTATATCACTTTATTGTGTGTAATGTGACTAGAGGTTATATTGATTGGATCCATGATATGCCTAGATTGGGAATTTAATTTCATTTCAAGTATTTATGTCCATATGTTAGTTCCAAAATTTTGTGATTTTGTATTTTTTATTCATTTATCACCAAACAATATTTTCAAAGTTATTTTCTTATATTATTATCTTATGGATTATCTATGTGTGTGTTTCACCTATTCTTCCTTATCTAATTTCATAATTGGAAAATTAGATGATTTTTTATATTATGTTATTTTTAAATAAAACCAATGTATGGTTTATAGAATGTTTTTATTTTATAAAAGTGCCTTATAAATTGGGTGTCATTTAAAGGTATAAATATGGAATTCAAGATATAAGAACATGAATTGATTCTTTAGAAAAATAATACTATTAATTGTTCTCAGACCCTTAATTTTCTATTGGGATGTTATAGATGAATTATTGTAGGACTTAGGTAAAGGTAATATCATTATATAACAGTATTGGTTTCTATTATTGTCATCATCTTCATAGTAGGATGTCATGGATGTAGAATTAGGTCACAAGGATTCTTGATGGTCTTTGCTTATTTCAAATTTATTGTTTATCTTATTTTCCTTGCTTTTTTATGTATCTTATATATAATCACGTTATTTTCCTTGTGCCTTTTTGTTTTTCCCTATTCACATTTTACATTTGACATGCTTCTTATATATTGTTTTACTACACAATGTGGAAGACCACCATAGGTGACATGTTTAGTTGACTCGGGATGGTTCATTTGATAAATTTTCCAATTGTAATACAATGTCATATGTGTTCAAAACTATATGTATTTTTTTCTTTGAAAATGGAAATATGGATTTAGGACTATTGGAATTCATATTTTAATTGTGGGATCGTTGCTATTCATCCCACATCTTTATCTAAATCCAAGTTTCATTGTGTGGTAGGTAATTTTTACTAAGTATGTGACCTGGAATTTGAGTTTTTTGGAATGAACTGAATTTTTAGTTTATTTAAATGAAATATTTTCTTATTAATTCATTTTATTTTATTCATATAATTTATAATTTCTCAAAATTATTATCTTTTAATGTATTAATAAGGATTTAGTGAATCTTGAATTATGATTTTAGAATTTTATTTTAAATTTATTTCTCATTAACATAGGTTTAAAGGAAATTGTTTCTTAGAAGATATCATCCAAAATCAAGATACAAAATTATGAGACATATCCCGCATTAAAATCATCCAGTTAACCCCAATTTGTAGAAAACTAAAATCGACACCATTCGTAATATGGTTTAAGTGGCTTTTGGGATCCTATTCTCATTGGTGGTCTTTGGTTCTCAATTTGCAATGATTAATACGCCCATCATCATTGGTGAAAATTGACCTTGGGAATAAGTTAAACTCCTTGAACATATTGATTATATCTTGAAATTTTAGATTAATTCCAATCTCTCAATGGTGGGTTTTTCTATGTACATTATCGAGGGACCATGGAGGAGTTGGTGGGACACTAATTTTAATTATATATTTCTCAATGATCATACATTGGATTCCATTAAGAATATATTCAACAGAAAATTTTATTCTAATAAATTATGTGTGAAAATTGATTATGAGTTTTTAAACATAGAGAAATGGGAGAAAATAATATCATATTATTCCACCATATTTTTTTGGTGCACATTGTACTAGAGCTTGTCACAAAATATTACCTAAATTCTTAGTGGTTCGAGATAGAATTGTTGGCCAGTATTTTGTTTGCATTTATTTTCATGTTCCTTAAAAAATTAAATGAGATATTCAATAAATCAACATTGTAAGAGGCACATGTAGTATGGAATATAGGTTATGGTGGATTTTTGTTTGATATAGTTTCTATCCCTAGTTCATCATATAGCCAGAAAAGGAAGAATAATAGTTTCTATTTTTCATTAGGATCATCTTTATGGGATTCATAATTATAGTATAATGTTGTCTTCAATTAGTGTTTGATTAATCTTCATGCTAGTTATAATTTAATAGTGAGACCTATGAAATGTAATCAATGAGGGAAATTTGGATACCTAAGACATTCTTTTGGAAGGATTTCCCAAGGAATAATGTATATATTCACTCTCACCAAGGTTTTGTAGGTTCATTCCGAATCTTCCTTATATGGTGGACCATATATTAATATAATAGGGAATATCCTTGTGGCTAGGAAATAATTGGCTAAATGAGACCGTGTTTATTTAGGTGGATGTTTGTGCACTAAAGTAATCTGAACAAGGTCTAGAAACAATGATAGATTAGTTTTTTATATGGCCCATTAAGGAAAATAATTAATTTAAAATAGTTACTAATCATTGATTTATTTTTTCAATGTTAGTTGAATCTCTAGTATTATGATCGTATATTAAGAAATTATTAATGGAACATTCCACACCATCAAGAAATTGGTTCATGAAAGGTCACAAGTGTCTTATATGTTGGGTGATGATAGAATACATTGAGGTTTAGGTGGAATTCTCAATGCTTAAATTTTATATTATTGGCCTGATTGTTGGTATAGAATCGATTATCTTAATTATGGTCCAGATCGACTATTATTGTCATTGAATATATATTTTCTCCCCTGATGGTGGCACCCATTTATTTTAGGGTGTGTGGGAATCTATATATAGATGTATGTATGATGTTATTCAATATAATATAGTGATATAATGTCATATGTCAGAGATGTATCTTCCTATTATTGATTACAGCTTTATATGTCTAATTTGTGTGTTGGTGAGTTCATAGACAAAGGAATTTTTGGAATACTTAAATGGTTTATAGAAATAGAGGGAGGTCAATTTTACTCTTTAACTGCATCCTTGAAAGGTGATAATTTATATTCCATGTTATGTCAAAGAACCTACCAAGATGGTGGAACATATGAATCATCTTGAAGACCATTAGGATAAGGTATTTAATCTTCCTATCAGGTCACCATGCTAATCACCTATTAACTATACTGAAAATGCATATGTGAGCATTAGACATTTCATAGATTATTAGAAGTTAAACATGGAAATTATTAGGAAAATGTATCCCTTGACATGTATTTGTAATATCATCAACACAATTAAAGTTGAATCATGGTCTTCAATGGTAAAGATTTTATCGAGGTACAAACAGGTGAGATTATGAGATTGTGATATAACTAAGAAAATATTTAAGAGATGGTATGGGCAAATCATGTTTGTGGTTATTTTATTCGTTTTCACTAACACTGATTTTGTATTTATCTAATGGACTATGCTTGACATACATGGAAATTAAATTTCGTTTGCATAATATATAATGCATTACACAAATATATTACCGAAGATTACATTATTTTAGTTCCTTTGGTAACATGGAGGATAATCTTCTAACATGGTGAAATATCTTCAACTTCTTCTATAAATATCTTCCCTTTTTAACCTAAACCCATCATTTATATCTGGTGGAAAATAAAAAATAAAAAGGTTGATCTCAAATTCTCATTAAGGTTAAACATCAAAATCATAAAACAAACCATAAACATTGTAATTTAAAAACATTAACATAAATTTTAACTATCAAAATCATTAATCAAGAAATAAATCATGTATTATTGTATATAATAGATCATAAAAGATTATTAACCATGAAAAAATAGCATTTGAATGAGTCACCAAATTATGGATATCATATAATAAGATAATATGATTTCTATAGAATTTAAGTCATTTTTTACAAGATCATAATAGTTGACAATTTCCACTATTAAAATGTGTTTACTTTCCATTTTATCCATGCATTACTAAATATGACTAACATTTCATTTCATCCCTGTATTACTAAAGCATACTTACTTTTCAATATTTTCATGTATGTTAAATGAGATATAGATCATTACCCAATTCATTTTGGGGGATATAGGTCCCACCCATCTCATAATGAAATCATTCTGACATGTTTCACAAAACATAAATCATCCACCATAGCATAACTGAAGTAAATAAATGGGTTTCTTAAACATCATTCCATCATAACATAATCCACAATATATAAAATGGATTTTATAAAAATAATTACATCATAATAACAGTCTTAAAAATTAAAAATAGATATAGAACATAAACCTATTTCATCATATATGGAAAATAATTTTGATATAAACCTTGAGCATAGTTCTTGAGGAAAATATCATTTCATCTTCAAAAACATTTTCCTTCATCAAAATAACTCAAATTTTTAGAATAAATCATATTAAGTGGAAATAAAATTTTTATATTTAGGGAAAGCATTAGGGAAACAAGAAATTATGAGATCATATATATTTGATCATGTCGTACATCTTAAAAACATTCTTCTCATAATTTTTCATGAAAAGTCAAAAAGTACCTCATACTAAAAATGATAGAAGATTCCATTAATAGTATTTAGTAAAAATCCACCAATGGGATAAATTGAAATTAAAAAATATATACGGATAAAATTTAAATTTTTAAATACATATTTCAGAATCATGGATTTGGATGATAAATATACCTCAGTCTATACATACGAATTAACAATCTCGAATGAAAATGAGATTTGTAAAGTTATCTCTTACCATAGGTCCGATATGAATTGTATGTATCTAAACCACATTTATTATTATTTAAATAATGTTACTTATTTATTCCATAATCATAATCATTTTTATAATAAAATTTAGGATCATATTTTCATCTATTTGTTAGTAACATTTCAATGTTACTTTTTATTCAGGTATTAACTGTATTATGTTCTCACGCATGTTTTATAGAATAATTTCATAACACTATTTTTATAATTAGTTATTTCATATAAATATTGGTACTAGTATAATATATATCATATTTATTCAGTCTATTCATTTATATAATCATGCTTTAAATATAATTACGTAGAATGAATCACATCACTCAGTGGAGATGGAATGTCGTAAGTATGCATGACTGTCGACATTGTTCCCATAATTGTTGAATGGTACATAAGGGGATAATTTATAGTATCTCAACATATATATCATTTTATATTAATAGTATTTTCTTTAATTCGTTCATTATACCCAATAATGTAAGGTGGTGGTGAAAAACAGATTACACCATGGTGTGTGGAGACGGTAAGTCGTAGATACGAATGTGTGGTGATTTCATTTTTCGTTGTCTGGTTAGAAGATGGAATATGGATGTTTCATAATAATAAATACCTCTATGTATATACATACTATGAGTGTTATTAATTTATAATGAAACCACTCTTGAGGTAGAGGTAGAAGAAGAAAGAAGTTTGCAAGAATCTGAAAATAATGTTCACTCTTCTTGGATGTGAATCCTCTAAATCTTCTCTTAGAAAACTATAGTTGTTCGTTAAAGAAGACCAGGACCTCTATAATTTTGATAGGTAATATGATAAGGGAAATGATAAAGGTTTGGATGAGAAAACATTCTTTCGAGGTGTGATTGAAAGAGAATTAGAGGGTCGCTTTTATAGGAGAGTGTAGGGGCACCGTTGGAATGTATTAAAATATTAATTTATTATAAATTTATTTTCGGTTTATAATGCTCCCAAATTAATTTATTCCATAGATAAGATGTGTATTGTTCTAAATATTATCAAAAAGTAAAATTTAGACATGTTTTGAAATTATTTTATTTCTTATCATTCTGAAACTATTAATTTATTTGACATTAAATAAAGTCCACAAAAAATTAATTTATTCCATACATAAGATGGGTATGGATCGAAATAATATCAAAAACAAAATTTAGACATGTATTGAATTTATTTTAATCATTATCATTTTGAATCTATTAATTTATTTGACATTAAAAAAAGTCCTCAATAAGATAAATTCAAACCAAAATATTTAAGACAACCCTAAAATGTCATAGTCACCTATAAAATTGTTATACCATATTAATTAGTTCATATAGAATTCTTTTTAATATTTTTAAAACTATTTATTTGATATTTCTATAAATAAAATAATTTATAATTTACTTTGTGTAATCATTAATAGTAAATATTTAATTTTTAAATACTCCAAATAAATTAAAATTATGTTGATAGTTTATTTATCATTATGGAGAGTATTTATTTTCGTTGATTTATCATGGTTATGAATATATTTAAATAAATATACTTAAAAGATATATGAGGTTGACATGTTGTCACCTTTTTTTGAATTTTAATTAAATCACATTCACTTAAGAAATCCATTAAATGAATCAATTAAAACCCCTAAGTGATATCGATAGACAGTAATTCAATAAATAGTATTCGGGATGGTTTTAGGAATATTATATTATATTTATCGTATTATTAGTTACTTGAATTTACATGATTTACCTTTAGCTGTTTTATAAAAAATTATTTTAGTTATTATTCATAATATCCAAAAAAATAAAAGTATCCTATTAAGATTATTTGGACCCACCAATCCCAAATATGGAATCCATTTTTCATAATTCAAAACACCGATATAGCATTAATTAATTTAAAACTAGTTATCATTTTCCAAACCAGAATGTGAGTTTATAAGAAGTTAAACTATCAAAAGATTTTCCTGCATTTTTATCTAATTTAAATGTGAAATTAATTCCAATTTATCAAATTGTATTAAATGTTAAAATTTTAATCCAATTAATCTTTAAACTAATTAAAAAGATAATATATCTATGTAAATAAATTAAATAAAAATTACGTTTGGAATTAAAAGGTAGTATTTCTCACTGTTAATTAAAATATGAAATTTATTCGAAAAAAATACAAAAAAAATATCCAAACATTATTTTTAGGTCCAAAATTTATATTACATATTTATTCATTCAAATATAATTTTTAATTGTGTAGAAAATGAATATTAAAATTGGTGCACCAACAGAAGGCTGTGAAACCCCTTTATTTAATACTTCTTTTATCTGAAAAATTGATTTTGTTCATATATCATGTTTATGAAAATACAAAAGGTGAATGTTATTGTTATAAAATTAAAAATCATGTTAATAAGATTCATAATGGATAGTTTATAACCCATTAATTTATTATAATTTTATAATATATATTGATTTAGTAAACTTAGTACTGTGTACAACGGAAGAAATCGAGAATGACTACTCTTTGATGTAATGGAAGCCATGACAGTGTTTCATATATTGTATGCTAATACGATGTTATGTATAGCGCAAAAACATCTTGTTCTATAATACAACATAATATCTCAATGAAATTATAATCAATCTTTCCAAATATTGAAAATATAAAACATTAAAACGATGTGAACTAAATTGAATTAACATTTATATCCCCTATCTAATAGTAATCACATGGATGTAATATTAAAAACATGTGAATACCCTAATCATTTATTCTAATTGGGAAAACATGCATTTTATCCAAATTAACACTTTGCACAGACCAAAAATACCAAACAATTTATATACTCAAACCATGTCATCTCATTTTCCTTATATCTTTCATGACATCATTAATATTATCAAACATTTCATTATCACTTTATCAATTTATTATGTGCATATCATATGATTTCCAAAAATATCTGAATAACATTTCATTTTTTTTATACCATATAATTATGGAAAACCACAATGTACCCGTACATAGAAATTCCAATATTCAATAATACTATAAAAATGATTCTACAACACTTTTTTGGAAAACCTTTACATAAAAACCTAACCATCCCACCACTTCATTGTCATACTCAACATCACCAATAGTGATTTCATGTGATTTTCCCTTTTATTGGAATTATGTGGTTTTTACCATCAATAATCATCATTAACCATTGTATTTGTGCATCAGATAGCATTATTCCCCATATTCATGCACATGTATCATTGAAGTGTGGGTGGTGTGTTATCTATACTCTTTTATATATTCATAATTTTACCAATCATTTTCCCAATACATCGGCACATAATTTCTTCATTACCTTCTTTTCCACACTTAAAAAATTCACTACTCCCTTTAAGACAATCTCCACCATGCTTCATTCCACATTTTGAGAATAAGGAAATACTTATCTTCTTTTCTCCATTATATTGAGATTTTTGTATGACCTCCATCTTTAGTTTCATATCAAAACCATAAGATTGATATTTAACACCAATATCCATTTATATGTTGATATAAAAAAGCACAATAACTCTATATCTGTTGAATTTTGTTATAGATAATGCCCATAAAATACTCGGTTTTATGCCACTAATGAATCAATCAACAATACTGTCATTTTGGATGATAAGGCCAGAAACATGTATTGCATGTCTTGTAATATTTTCCTTGTATGTACAAACAAATTCATGATTCTTTTTCGTAATCTCAAGGAACTATTTTTTATATTTGATTCATGATTACTAGGTAATTACATATTGAAAATCAATTTCATCAATGCATCACATTCCATGGATTCAATTTCATCTTGCTGCCTTGTATTCTTGATTAGATTCCACTACTTGCGTTTTCCCCTTCTAAATAACAAAACCAAAAATGAAATTTTCATGTTCTAAAGATCTAATGATGGAAAATATCTTTTCAATGGTACATAACCATTTTTTAACAACACATTGATCATAAGACACAATAAAAGAAGGTGGACTTTTCCTCATGAAGGAATCAATATAATGTTGTTCCCTTCTCTGCTAATTTTGAATTCCAGAATAATTCATAGATTTTGTAAGTATTGTAATATGATTCTTCTTTCCATATCCAATAATATTTGTTTGATCTTGAGTAAAATCATTGCATTTCAGAGTTCATAGATCAGTATCACTATTTCATTGTTTATTATACATTTTAGGTAACCCAAATAGAATTGTGTGAGAGGAAAACACATTCTTGGAAAAGTATGCTGTAACGACCAAATAATTTATTAATGATAATTTATCTGTATGAAATTAAATTTATTATTATATAAAACGGTTATATAAAATTTCAACTTCCTTGGTTTTATGTTTTTGTGTTCAAATATAGTAATAATTATTTTTATTTCTAATATATTAGTTGAAAAGTGATAACATGATTAGTTTAAATATAGAGCTTTAACAATTCCAATTTAATCATTAAAAGGAAGTGATGGCCCCATAGATTAGAATTTCTCCATTTAAATCCCATGTGTCAGATCTCAGGAAGGAGGTGGAGTCACTGGTCTTCTCTCTAGACCAATACCAAGATAATCTTAAACACATTAAGCTTGATCAGAACACTATACTAGAGAAGTGTAACTTAATATATATTACCACCCAAGTAATGTTATCTCAGCCTCCACTAGAGTCATTCTCCATCGCACACCATACAATTCGGTCATATTGGGGTGTTATAAGGGGTTATGTAACAAGACCAAAGATCTATGATTACATACAATATATTTATATATGTAATATTGATTCATTTTATTATTTCTACTTTTTATATAGTTCTTGAAGCACAAATAGTATTTTTAGATAATATTAAATTAAGAAATCTGTTTTGTCGATTAACGGATTATTTAATTAAATTATTTTTTTGTAAAATATTTTTATGTAATTAATTACTATTAAATATAATTGATCAAAAAATGTTTGAGAATACAATTGTAATTTTTATTATTGCTTGAAAGTCATTTTGGTCAAAACCCATGAATTTTCTTTAATTTTTTGTTCCTTTTAAAAGTAAAAAATAAAAATATATAGAAAAAAAAATATATATATATATATATAATTAATATTGTTTTTTGAATCCGTATGATGATGTTATCCAAATTTTAATTTATAATAATTTTTCTAGACAACTTAATTTTGGGGGAAAAATTAAATATCGTTTAATTATATAATGAGTTTTATGATATAGTAATGATACAATAGTGGTGTATTAAATAATATAAAAGGTATGTTTAGAAAATATATGTTTAACCATTGATATAATGTGATTTTGAGGTATGTTAGATTTAATTTATAAACCATTAGTGTACCCTCCAAGACTTATAAAACATTTTAACTTTATAAAATAATTTCCTTGAGAGTGTGACTCACCACCACATAAGTAAGCCTAATATTTTAATATGCTCAGATATTGGCCTTAAATATAATTTTTTAAACTACCATTTCTAAAAAACCATGGGCAAAACCTTGGTATGGTTTGTGGTTTTGATTAGATTAATGTGTAGTACCAAAAACCATATTAATAAACAATTTCTTCCCTTTTCTTACATAAATCCACCCATGTCCCCACGCTTTATTAACTCAAAACCATTCTAACTATACGAACCACTTTACCCCTATCTCTATAATCCTCTCAAGGCTCCCAATTTTCAAAAGAAACCTCTCTCACGCCTCTCACATTCTTTTGGGGTCACACTTCCAAGTAAGGGATTTCTTACACTCTCATTTTTTATGTTTCTTTATCTTTCTATACCCCTGTATTATAAATTTAAAATGTTGGGGTATGATTTGGAATCCTACCTATAATTACTTCCTTATTTTTTAATGATGATATACCCCCTTCTCACTCATTAATGCCTCTAATGTACACCTGTTACCTTGTAGAAATTCCGTAAGGGATTTCTCTCCCATCATTTAAATTCAAGAAATTATTTTATATTATAAATCAAATTTTGTTTACATGTGTTCTGAAATGTATATATGTGACCCTATTACTTTCCATTTAATGTAAATATAACAAGATTATTATTTCTCTCTAATCAACCATTATTATGATTTCTTATGTCATGTTTAATGCTACCAAAAAATGCACCATTATTTTCCAAGATGAAGTCATTGTGTAGTAAATTCCATGACCATTTCTATATCAAGGGTATTCCCTATAATGAACATTTACATATTTATTATAGAGTTTCATGTATGAATTCCACATTCAATTATCATGAAATGAATAATAATGTTTAATGAATCCAGGTTGTATGATCCAGGTGGAACGATTATTCTTGAAATGAAATGATTAAGAGGGGTGTGCCTTAATAGTGCTCCAACGCAATGGGTAAAGATTAGTATCAGGATATGTAATGTTGAATGTGGGTTTAATCATTAATATTAAAGAGAAATTAGGTTTTACTCATGCTCCATGTGAAATGTGCTTTGCATTGGGATAATATTATGTTAAATGTTATTGTCTCGTTTCCATGTTTTGATAATCATGCTATATTTCCTACCATTATGTTAATTTAACTATTATTCTCCTTTTATATGAATATCTATTAACATGTTTCGTATTATTCATGTTATGCCTCATTTAATCCCTTAATAAGCTTTATAGCTCACACTTTTTTGATGCATTTCCTCAAGTAATAACATGCAATACTAAGTACGAAGTTATGTATATAACCACATAAAAGAATTTTTCTATAAAGATGTGCATTTTATTTTTTATGTTTTTATGTAATATTCCTAAGCCCCAAATACACTATACCTCACAATCCTTTTTGTTTTATCAAGTGAAGATTTTAGTTAATATATAATGTTCAAGTGTGAAATATAGATCAGAGTTGCTATATTTGGTATCTGATGATAGGTTTAGCTATTTTTTATATTAAGAATAGAAATACATAGTGAAATACTTATGGATATGACAATGTATAATAAAAAAATATCAAAATTTGGGTGAGTATTGAGTAAGTGGTTTATCAGTAAAATAAATCCCTTTCTAAATATGAGAAGGTAGAGGTGGCACTGGAAAAAATATATCTAGGGTTAAAACCCAGAACACTACTTTGAGCTAGACACAAACGGGAACTGCTACTCGACAATGGGACTTGTTGTACTCTTTGTAACAAAACTCTTGGGGGGTAGGCTTTAGTAAATTTATAATATTAGTTTGAACCATTATTATGGAAATTAAAAAAAAATCCCTAAGAAGGTATTTTGGGGATTAGATCATGGAATATATAGATTTAAGCCTATAAATTCATATGTTAAGGAAATTAATATAATTTATTAGTTATCCCTTTTTTTCATTGGTTTCCCTTTCCTGTTCTACCCTTACCATTCATTTTATTCTAGCCAATGGCTCGTAATAGGAAGATTTGGGCTAACCACTAATATGAAGATCAATGTGATGAATATTATAATGATATTCCCAATATGATGGGAGCAAAAATCTTGATCAGTGTCATTATATGTTCTCACTTAACTCATGTTTTGAATATAAACATGGGTCAAGAGGAAAGTACCCCCCCCCCAATAAAGAACAATATGCAATCGATAGATTTAGGAGACAAATTATTCCTATATATAATGAATCATTTGATCCCTTAGTCATTGAATAATTGATCAAATCCATTGATAAGATCTTATCTATCCTTTAGTGTTCCCAATAAGAGATGATTCTCCTAGCTGCTTATTGTTTGGAGGGCAAAGATGTTCAACGGTGGACATTGATAAAAAAATACGAATCCTGATGATGAGATCAAGATGTTGGAATGTAAGGATTTCCAGAAAATGGTTTTTGATAAATATTTTCCTTGCATCCTACAATTTATTATGGAATGGGGCATCCTTACCCTGAAGAAAATTTTTGACCAATCCAATGGAGCATACAAGGAAAACATCACATGTCATTCACGATACACATCTGGCTTTATCATTATCCTTCAATTTAATGTTTACTACTCCATTGGTGGGGTAATACATAACCTACAGAATGCCTGAGATATTTGGGACTACGAGCGCTATAAATAAATTTTCTAATGTGTCCTCAAAGTATATATGGAGATCACTAAATCACATGGATATCATGAGGATAATAAGCATAATGTAGATTCTAATTCTGGTGGTCCTATGGATAAATCCAATGGTTCTAAGAAAATCCAACACCCCACATTCCAATGGTGCAAAAATAAGTACCCCGAAAATTTCCTGGAGGGGATGAATAAATTCATTATGTGTGGAAGAGAGAGGTATCTATCTATTAACTGCTAACAAGAAAAACATGAAGCTGCGACATAGTATAGGAACAATATATTCGACCCTGAATGCATTTTTCATTGCATTATCTACAATGAACTTGGGCACCTTAAAAACTAGTTCCCTAAGATAAAGGTTTGGTGAGGATACAAAAAACCACAAAGTTAGAATGGGTGATCCTTTTCAATTAATACCACCGATGTGAACCCTCGAAATGAAGGGGTGACATGTATGCTAGTTATTCATTCATGAATAGAGAACATAATTTTTTATTCATATTCTATGCATTATTTTATATATATATATAATTTCTATTAGAGAAATACCAACACCACCTCAAATCATGTATTTAAATATGTTTTTGAGAATGGAAGATGGAGAAATCATTGAGTCCCTTGAATATAACTCCCCCTCTGCCATAATTTCTGTATTGAACTTCCTTTGAAACCTCTTTATATCCTTTTGGTGTAATTTCTTGAAATTATAGGCATGGAGTGGCTTTCTCTATATAGAGACAACATAAGTTTTTGGGATAGGGAAGTCACTCTCCTTATGGTGAATCCCCCCCTTCTTTACATGTTCAATGAGTAGGATGAATCTTCTTTAGCACTGTCATCTCATGTGTGGATATTATGAACCTATGAGCATGAATATCTTGCTCAAATTATTGAGTCATGGGAATAATAAATCCTTGAAGACATGCCTATGTGGTGGAATTCTCTAAAGTGTTTCCCAAAGAATTTAATGGTTTTCCTCCAAGAAATGATGTTTAATTCTCTGTTGATTTTATACCTGGGGTGTTTCCAATATCGAAGACTCCATATAGAATGGTTATTATGGAGCATGACGAGCTGATGAAACAACTATTGATGAATCTGGATAAAGGGTTTATGTGCCCATATGCTTTACCATCGGTTTGACACAATCATCTTTATCAAAAGGTAGGATGTTTAAATATGTCTTTGTATATATTATCATGAGATAAATAAAATCATGATAAGGAATTAGTATCCTCTTCCAAGACTTGATATCTTGTTTGATTATCACAGTGAATCAAAATACTTCACTAAGGTGGATTTTTGGTCAGGAAGTTACCATGTAATGATTAATAAAAATGACATTCCCAAGACATCTTTTCATACATGGAATAGGCACTATGTTATCATAGTAATTCCTTTCAGACAAATTAATTCTCTAGACATATTTAGATATATGATGAATATATTCATTAGATATTACCTCAAAAAAATTTACGTAGTATTTATAGATGATATTGTAATATACTCCAAAACCAAGAAGGACCTTGAGGGGAATCTAAGAACTGTACTAGAGACCCTGAGAAAAGAGAATCTCAATGCAAACTATAGAAAGTGTGATTTATGGTTAAAGGAATCCTCATTTCTGGGCCATTTCACTGCAAGCAATGGGATTCTTGTGGATCCCTTGAAGATAACTACAATTGAAGGATCGATGATGCCATTATTGGTAATGGATATTTATAGCTTCCTTTGGTCAGATATAGATTATCTCAGATTTGTGAGAAATTTCTCACAATTTTCCATCCCTCTAACCAAGAAAACTAATAATGGAGTATAGATTGCTTGGAGTGAGGAATGTGAAGAGAGAATAAATGAGTTGAAAAGGAGGCTTATTAATGCACTCTTCCCCACAATACCCACATGTGAATAAATTTTTGATGTATTTAGTGATGCTTTAAAGAAGAGATCAGGTGGTGTGTTGACGTAAAATGAAAAATTCATTTCCTATGATTCAAGGCAATTGATGTTACATGAGATAAACTATCCTTCACATGATTTGGAGATGATTGCAGTAATCTTCACATAAAAATTTTAAGACATTACCTATTTGGGGAGAAGTATTAAAGGTAAATGGATCACAAAATCCCCATATATATATATTCACACTGAAATCATTGAACATGCACTGACAATGATGATTGAATTTGATCAAAGACTATGACTTCTCAATCCATTACCTCCCTAGGAATGCGAACATGGTGAATGATTCTATAAGTATAAAGGACAAATAAATTCTATCATTGATGATGATGGAAAATAATCTAATCATCAGTAATTTGTGGAAGATGGAAAATGGAATAATAAGGAAGGGAAGATCATAAATCCTTTCATAAATTATTTCTCCATCACCTCTTTTGGAAAGGCTAAAGGATGATCAAAAGGATGATGTGGGAATTCAGAAAAATGTCAAAACCATTTGAAAAGGTAAATCGTCATAGCTCAATGTTAATTAAGAATGAATTATGAGATTTGGGTCATGAATATGCATACAATCAATTCTACAGTTAAAGAATAAACATTTGGATGATGCACATAGGTCGACTTTCTCCATTCATCCAGGAAACCTAATGATGTATCAAGATCTTAGAGAGAATTATTGGTGGGATAACATGAAGATGAAGATTGAAGAGTATAAATAATTATTCATCATATGTTAGAAAGTGAAGGCTGAGAGGCGGGGGTCTACAGGGATGATGAAACTATTACCCATACTAGAATGGAAATTGGAGAAAATCCCCATGGACATTGTCATCGGAATTCTGAATACATCCAAAGGAAACAATTATATCTAGGTTGTTGTGGATCTTCTTACAAATGCAACAGACTTCATTTCTATTTGAATTAATTTCACATTGGATCAATAGGAATATATATACATCATAGATTTGGTATGGTTTTATGGAGTACCACTGTCGATTGTATCCGATCGACATCCAACATTCACTATTATGTTTTTGAAGAGTCGTCAAAATGATCTGGATAATGAGATAAACATCACTGCTGCTTATCATCCTCAAATAGATGGCCATTCTAACCAGACTATCCAAACACATGAGTAAATGTTGAGTGCTTTCTCAATGTAATTCAATGGAGGATGGGATCAACATATTCCTCTAGTTTAATTCTCTTACAACAACATTTATTACTCCAACATCAATATGGTTCTTTATGAATCCCTTTATCGGAGGAGGTGAAGAACACCAACATATTTGGTTGAAGTAGGGGAGTAAAAACTCATATGTCTAGAAATGGATGAAGATATAGTGGAGAAGGATAAGGGAATCAGACAACACATTAAATCATTATAGAGTCGACAAATGATCTATGATGATAATCATCGAGTAGACCCAGAGATTGATGTTAGAGACGTGGTATTCCTCTTCATATCACTATAGAAGAGAAATGTGAGATTTGGGATGAAGGGAAATCATAGACCTATGTACATTGGCCAGTTTGATATCCTAGATATCATTGGAGTAGTAGCCTATAGACTATCGCTCCCACTGAACCTATCTCATGTACCTGATGTATTGAATGTATCACCCTTCAGGATGTATATACATAGACCATCATATGTACTCAATCTAGAGGTGGTACTATTTTATAATGGCATGTCTTATGAAGAAAATACGTTGAATATGCTAGATCATAGGGAAAAAATTCTACAAAATAAGACAATTACACTAATGAAAGTTCTCTAGAGAAACAACAGGGTTCAAGAATATATGTGGGAATCATAGAAAGTGACTAAGCAGAGTTACCCTCATCTATTTTAATGTGGGGAAAATAAATTTACTAGTATAAATTTATTTAGGTGGGAATATTGTAATGACCCAAATTTTAAATAATGCAAAATCTTTTTTATCTAATTAATTGTCTTATTATGGAAAATTGTCATATAAAATATACAATTCCTCAGTCTTATGTTTTTTCATTTAAAATACCATTATTAATTCTCACTATTTATAATATAGCCTTTGAATAGTGATCACACCATTAGTATAAACAAAGATATTTAAACAATACACTTTACTCAAATAAAGGAAGTGATTGACTCATCATGTAGAATTCTCTATTCAAAACTCATTTATAGGTTCTCAGATTGGATGAGGCTCCCTAGTCATCACTCATAACCAGTCCCAAGTCAATCTTCAATAAGTTATGCTTCAGAAGAATCTCCTACGGGAGAATTGGAAGTTAATAGTGATTACCCCGCAAGCGAAGTTATCTGTGCCACCCCAAGAGTTAGTCAACATTGGACAACTTACCCTTTGTTCTTATGCATGTGTTATAAGGGATTATATAACAAGACCCTAGCACTATGATTATTTACATTGTTTTTATATATATAATATAAATTCATTTTATTATTGTTACTTTTTAATTTTTTTTAAATAATAAATAGTATTTTTAGTTAATATTAAATTATGAAATTTATTTTAATGGATTAATGGATTTTTTAATAAAATAATATTTTAATAATATATTATTAATAAATTCATTTTTAATAAATATAAATGCTTCTATAATTTCTATGAATAAAATTGTGATTTTTATAAAGGTTTGAATGTGTTTTTGGGTCCTAAGCCAGGAATTTTTTAAAAATATCAGTTTTTATTTGAAAACAAAAAATTCACATATTTAGAAAATTAGTTAGATAATGTGAATATTATTTTTTGGAATTAGAACATCAAAATTATCCAACATTGAATTATTAATCATTTTCTGTGGCAGTCAAATTTTCTGGTAAAAATTAAATACCATTATATTACATAACATGGTTTATAACATCATAATGACCCTATTTTTTTGTAATAAAATTATATTAATGGTTTGTTCATCCAATATATGTTTTACCATTAAAATAAGTTTTTGTAAAAAAAACTTTAGTGTACCCCCCAATACTTATAAATCTTTTTAACTTTTTAAATTGATTTCCTTGAGAGTGTGACTCACCTCCACATAATGAAGACTAATAATTTAATATTTTCAGCCATTAGACATATAAAATAATGATTTCCACTCCCCTTTCGAAGAATTCAGGGGTAAAATAAGGGGTTTGTTTGTGTTTTTTATTTGTTTATTTTGTAGTTTCCAAAACCTAAATAATAAATAATTCCATCTCTTTTCCAATATAAACTCACACAAGCTCTCACATCCTCTATACATAAAACCATTGGATGAAAATGAACCCATTTAAAAATATATCTTGAATCCATTTAAGGTTCTCCAATATTGTAAAAATCCTCTCTTAATATTCTCCCAGTCCATAGGGATCAAACTTCAAACTAAGGGATTTCTTCCTCCCTCATTTTTTTCCAAGTATCATTATGTTTCTATAACCTTTTCATTTCAATTAAAAAAATTTGTGTATGATTTATCTTTTCCCCTATACTTCTCTCATAACATTTGAATTATTATATACTCCTTTCACTATCATTATATCCTCCCATGTACAAAATTTTCCATGCTGAAATTCTGTAACTCTCTCAGCATTTATGTTCAAGAAATGATTTTATATTATGAATCTAAATTCAACTACACGTGTTGGGAAATGTATCTACATGACCTTATTACTATCCATTTAATTTTAAAATGGTGAGATACTTATTTCTCTCTCATCAACCACTTTTTTGAATTCTTATGTCACAATGCTATGCTGCTGAAATAGCTCCGTGATATTCCAATCCATTGTCATTGTGTAGTGAATACCATGACCATTTCTCTGTCAAGGGTATTCACCATTATTAACAATTATATATTGATTATATATTTCAATTTATTATTTCCAAATTCCTTAATTGTAGAATAAATGACATTGTTTAATGAATCCAGGTTGTATGACCAATTCCACACGCTTATGCATGAAATGAAATGATTAAGAAGGGTGTGCCCTGATAGCACTCCAATGCATTAAGTAAAGATTATTATCATGATACATAATGTGAATTGAGGGTTTACTCATTCCGATTCATGTTCAATAAGTCTTTACTCATGCTCCATTTTAGATTATCCTTGACTCATTTTAATATCATATTAAATGTTGTTTCAACATTTCCATTTTATGATAATAATGTTATATCATGCCTTTATGTTCATTTTCTCTTATGCCCTATTGATATGTCTATTTCCTAACATGTAGTGTATTATTCATGTTATTACTTGATTACTAACTTACTGGGATTTTTTGATCAACCTTTTTTTAAGCATGTCCTCAGGTTATCACATGAAATTTTATGTATGAAAGAATGTGTTTGGGAAAGTAAAATAAGTTTTCAATAAAATGTGTACTTCATGATTTATTTTGTTATTTATTGTTTTTAAGCCCCAAAGATACTATACCTCTTGATTTTCTATGTTGTATCAAGTAAATTTCTAATGTAATAAATAATTTTTAAGTGTGAAATAAAGAGAAGGGTTGTATTAAACATAATAAAGGGGGATTACATTCAATCTCTAACGAATTAGGATTAATCCTAGGTTATTTATTATTATTACAATAATTTTATCACAATACCCTATAGTAATAATTAACTTTAGGTACATACCTATAAATACATTAGAAATTTATACATGGACCTCAATAATGTTTTAGCATACTAATCTCAGAAGGTTAACTAATCTATCACCATGATACCAACTCTAACAACCCAAGCAGGACATACATGGAAATAAAATTTCATTTGGGAAATATATAATAAATTAAAAAAATATAATCCCAAAGGACATATAATTTTATTCCCTTTAGAATAATGTAATATAAAATTCAAACATGGTGAAATATATTCAACATATCCCATAATGATCTTCCATTATTTTTTCAAAATGATTTCATTATATCATGGTAAAATGAAAAAATAATTAGGGTGAGCTCAAATGCTCTAAGGGAAATTATTGATAACATAAAACAAACCGTAAACAAATGAATGTTAAAAAAATAACATAAATATTAAATATCAACATCATGAATCATGAAATAAAATTTTGTATTACACAAGGAATAGATCATAATGGAACACTAACCATGAAAAAATTGAATTGGAATGAAAAATGGAATTGTGTAAAATAGATAATCCAATAATATGATATATATATATATATAAGACAAATAATTTCTACCAATATCATCATAGTTGAAAAATTACACTACAGAACTGGGTTTACATGCATTTCCATCCATGCATTACTGAACTAGATTTAAATGTCATTCCAACCGTGTATTACTAAAATAGATTTACAGGACGTTCTAGTCATGACTATCTCATGAGATATAAATCATTACCCAATTATTTGGAGAGAGATGTGGGTCCCACAAAAATCATAATTAAATCATTCATATGTGTTCCACAACACATAATACATACGCAATTACATAAACCAAGGAACAAAAAATGGGTTTCATAAACATCATTCCATCATAATTTAATCCATTCAAGTTAAATAGATTTCATAATGATAATTAATTCCTAAATAATCAAATAAAAATAATAATAGTGATATAAAAATAATCATATGTCATCTTAAATAGAAAATAATTTTGAAAAGACACTATTACTATGCTCCCAAGGAAAATATCCTTTCATCATCAATAATGTTTTTCTTCCCCAAAATCCCCCAAATTTTTTGACGAATTCATTTTATGTGAAAATAATCATTTAATATTGTTGGTTATTATTCAAGAAAATATGAAAATATGAAATATTAAAAAAATTCATGTCATACATGTTTAGTAAAACATTATTCTTGTACTTTTTCTCATAAAGTCAAAAAGTACCTTGTACAAAAAAAAGATAAAAAGATCCATTCATAGCTTTTAGTTAATCTTCACCAATGGGTAAAATTTAGATTAAAATATAGAATGATATAATGAATATTATTAAATAAATATTTAATAAAAGTTTATGTGGATGATAAATATTCCCCAGTAAAATAATTATGAATAAACAATCTAGGATAAAAACTTGTTTTGGAAGGATATCCCTTACCATAGTTCTGATATGCATAATCTATATCTGGACCACATGTATAATTATTTAAATAATGATACTTATTTTTCCATAATAATAATCATTATTAGGATAGCATTTATTGTAATATTTTCATTTGTTTGTTTGTAACATTGCGTTGTTACTCGTTATTAGAGTATTATCTGATTTATATTTGTATACTTGTTTTGTCAAATAATTTTTTATTACACTTTATAAGTAATAGTTATATCATTTATGTAATGGTATTTGTATAATATATGACTTATTTATTCATTAAATTAATATATATAATAAGTCTTTAATTAAGATTATGTATAACGAATCACATAGCTCCGTACAGACGGTAAGGTGTATGTATATATGAGAGATGATTCATTCCCATAATTTTTAAATGGTATTGAATTGTATGGTACATGGTATTTAATAATAAATATCAATTTATATTAATAGTATATGTATTTGTTAATTCCCATGTTATACACATCCATGAATGGTTGTGGTGAAAAACAGATTACCCCACGATTGTCACGACCCCCTCCCACCAAAGATGCCCCTCCTAAGCTGGAAATGCTGAAAGGGAGATAATGACCCCCGAGTCCCGCCTCCAGTAGGCCCCGGGTTGGCGACTAGCACCAAGGGTATGAGTTTTCACAAATATGGGAGGCATTACCCTTTTTATTATTTTCGATCGGGAAATAGGAAAAGTCAACCGCCAAAAAGGGAAAAGAACAAGTGTATATAAATGAACCAAAACCAAGCCCACATGCATGTTTAAACAATTTTTATATAAAGGTACCAGTACCAGGAAGCTCAAAAGTACAATGCCAAAGAAAACAAGAGAACAAAAACTGCAACAACTCCAACTGCCCGACTAGTAGGGTCCCGCACGGCCCTGGTAGTCCTCCTCGAAACCTGAAAGTAAACGTAGGGTGAGCATACAAGTATACTCAGTAGGGAAACCTAAAGCTCTCGTGCACAAGTGGGGAGACACCCTAAGGTCCCGTGAGAAAACATAATAACCAGAAACTAACAAGGAAAAAACTATCCACCCAGTCTCACTGGTAACACTCACCAAGTAACACAAACAAGTTTAGTATATATATAGAACAAAAGTATTGGGTACCCCGCACCATTTCCCACTTAATTAGATGCTTCTCTTCCTAACGGAAAAAGGCCTGACGCTACCACACTCTTCCCGCCCGCACACAGCTGGGTCAAACCACGCATCCCGCCCGCACACACCTGGGCCTGACAACCACGCATTTCACCCGCACACACCTGGGCCACAACCACTAACCCCCCTGCAGACACCTGGGCCTCATCCCGAAGGTTCTTGGGAATGGTAAGCCTGCCCGAAGAGTCTTGGGATAAAGGTCGCCTCAAGCCATCACAGACTCCGAGACCTACCCAAAGAGTCTTGGGTGTAAGGTCACCTCAAGCCATCACAGCCTCCGAGACCTACCCGAAGAGTCTTGGGTGTAAGGTCACCTCAAGCCATCATAGCCTATGGAAGAAGGAGCAGGAAGGAGCTCGTAACTAAGGGGGAACACCCTCTCCCATAAAATGGGAGTGTTCGGAACTAGGTGCTTGACATGGGTGTGGTGCGACAAAACACAAAGATACAATTATATATATACATATACCAATCACACAGCCCAACCTATGGCTTCATAAAAAGAGAAACTGAGCATGTGCCTCGGCACTACTACCACGAAGCATGCATCAACAACCAAACAATCATCCCCCGACCCCATCTAGGTTTTCATGTTTTATGAAATGGTTTAACAAATTATTACTACTGGGAAACTATCATCCAGACAAAACCTTTCACAAACATATCCCTGCCATCCACAACCAAGGTTAGGTAAAACGCAAGCAACCACATGCCAATTCATTTACAAAATATTATCACAACCATACAACATTCCATCATTCATTTATTTCAAAGTTCCACACATAAAACCCTTTCCACACACAAAACATTTCCGCATTTGAAAACAACTTTTACTTCAAAACACTTTTCATAATCAAAACACTTTTCATAAATAAAGGCATTTTCCACAACCAACCACTTCCCATTTCAACCCCATCGTTTACAAAACATTTCACACCTCCACCGTCAACCATTCCAATAAGATCACCACCCAAACGTCACAGCCCCACTGCCCAGCATCACATCACAACACCATTCCAGAAAAAAAACATTTCCCACAAAACAACCAAACCACCAACATGTTCATTATTCCAATTATGTTCAACCGGGGTGATCACACAAAGTTTTCATTCTCATTTAATCAGCCAGTCTTTACGTGCTTATCCATTTTCCTTGTTTTAACAAAACCAACCACAAACAATTCAGATATCAATTTCGCACGCAAAGGCCACCAACGGCCTTGATTTTCAGTAGGCAATGGCCTTTCAATCCAAAATCACAATCAGAATATAAAGAAACTGGAAGACAATAGAAACAGCACAAAACCCCAAACCCTTCATTATCCGGTTATTATCTTTATTTAAAGTTCAACTGCATCCCATGGAACAAAAGAAAAAATATCCGACCCTGCATGTTGCACCAAGTAGAGAGATGAAGGTAAACCCCTACCTCAAAAGGTCCCGATCACATCGCATCTGACGACGTCCTTCGGTGTCCTCCGCCTTCGCCAAACCCGACAAACGCCTCCTAGGATGGAAGCTGGAGAAGGAAGGCCGGAAGGAAAGGTGACAAGTCCAGGCTTAGAAGCTTCGTCTCGTCGCTACGATCCTGTGGCCGCTGACGGATTGTAATTAGGAGCTCGGACAAAGAAGATAGAGGAGGAATACTTCTCGATCGTCCAAGAGCGTCGTTGTGCGACAAAGAAGCGATCAATATGGAAGATAAAACATGACCTCGTTCTTATATAGGCAATGAATAGGTAAATCCGTATTCAATGTGCATTAATGAATACATGATGTGACCGTACATATGTTACATGTTTTGATTGGTTAACACACAACACGTCACGCGGTTTCCACACGTTTTAATTAAAAAAAACGTTAATTTTTTTTAATATGTGTGTTTCGTTGACCCGAGACATAACTCATAAAAAGGTATCCATCACTGGTCTTAAAATGACCGTCTTAATTACAGGATTACACTGCCGCTGACGGTTCGTCATTCCGACACCATATGAAGAAGTTACGGTCGAATTAAGATTATAAAACCCAAAAATAATAATAAAATTTTATAATATTATTACTTATTTATTTTCCTTGAATTTTATACGCTCAAAAATTGGGTCCCCTTTTGCTTTCACGCCCAAATATCTCCACCACCAATCAATCACCTTTATTTTTTTTCTATTATGATAATAATATTATTATGAATATTATTCATTTAAGGGAATGAAAAAAAACCCCCTTACGCCTCCTTTAACCTCATTATACACCCCCTTTATTCTCCCAATTTATTTACTTTAATTTATTATCTCATTTAATCCATATGATTTATTATTATAATATACATGGGGGGGTCCATGTATAGCGCCTCACCCACATGCTCCTCATTAAAATAATAAATATATAATACAAATATTTTTATTATTATAATAAAGGAAAACCTCATGTTCAATTAATTCATGAGCGTTTCTGGTACCCAATCTGAAAACCCGAAAAAGACATCCAATATTGGACTCATAATTTCCGTCTCGTTGTTAGGGTCACACTGCCGCTGACGTTTCGTGAAACCGAGGTCGCATGAGGAAGATACCGTCAAAATTCAGTTTTCCCATCCAAAATTAATAATTACATTATTAGATTATATTATTTAATTTAATTCTTAAATTCTCACATTCTCTCTCCAATATCCTTGAGATTCACGCACAAAGTCATTTGTTTAGGTGGATTACACTTGGCGCCTCTCTCCTATATTTATTTTTCAATAAATTTTATTTCCTTTAATCATGTTTCTCTCTCCAATCTTCTTACCTTCTTCCACAAAAAGTGGCACCTCTCTCTTCCTCATTCCATGCCCAAAACGCCCCACCTTTTATTCCTTCTGTCTCTTTTTTTCATTTAATATTATCTTTTATTTTATATCATTATTAATATATTTTTCATCTTCTCTCTTCAATCTCATTCCTTCGCAACAAAGTGGTGCCTCCATTGATTTTACACCATTAGTTCCATTCTTTTTATCATAATTATTTTCAATAATAATGATTAAATCTCCCTAAAAAACATGCAAGATCACCTCCCATCAAAACCCACATGACACACACCTATTTTAAATCTTTATCATTATTATTATTATTTTATTTTTTTAAACACAATTATCATAAATAATAACATCGCTTATTTATCCTTATATCTCAAATTTCATTGCAATTAATTCAAAACATAATTCTCATTAAATCATTATTACCAGATCTATCTAAAAAAAGCAACATTATTATTATAATTATTTAGTATAACACTTATAACAAAACCCCAAATAAAATTTATTAACACGTCACCATTTATTAATAATAATTATTATTATTTTTGATGTTCGCCGCATTGACCACATAAAAAAAACGTTTTTACAAAGTAATCGACTAGAGAGGTCGGGGCCATTACATTAGATACCTCTCAAAAAATTCTCGTCCTCGAGAATTAAAAACTGACCCAGAAGAAGGAAAGGATCTGAAGAACCACTCCACAAGATACCTCTCAGGGCTCTCTTCATGACAAGGAACCAACCAACAACTCTATGAGTTAGGAATTCCCTCTCCTATGTCAAGATATTATCCGCTTTAGGCGGCACTGACTCGCCTGCACGGGTTTAATCGCATCCTCATTAATGCGTCTTGATTAAGGATCAGGTTTTTCCTTTCCCATATATTAGGTTTTTTTTTCAAATTACACTGCACCCAACAACGTACAACCCACACACTGCCCGGACACATGGCTTGAGGAATTCCTTCTCCCATGTTGAGATATTATCCGCTTTAGGCGGCACTGACTCGACTGCACGGGTTAAATCGCATCCACATTAATGTGTCTCGATTAGGGATTAGGTCTTCCCCTCCCCACATGATAGGGCTCTTCACGTACATTTAAAGAAAAGCGGGAAACAACATAGCATTATAGACTCATGAAAAACAAGGTCCAGGACCAAAGCATGGGCGAGAATGAGTTTCAACAATTGAGTGTGATGCTCCTGGATTTAAACAAAACATAAACGAGAGCATTTAAGTAAAACATGAAACATCTCTCTCGATCTTTCGCCTTGCTGGGGTTGCCACTTCCGTTGCGTGAAATTGTCTGCGTCCCACTCCTCTGCATTTCTGTTAACGTCCAAGTGCCATAGATATACGGTAAACAAGGATCGCCTACGCCCAAGTAGTAAGGAAAAACTCAAAGTTTTAATTATCATTTTATTTCAATTTCTTTCCCAGAACACCCAAACCAAGTAAAACACAAACATGATGATGCATGTACCTTCCCTAGGGTCTCTACCCTGCAATCAATATAGTATCACTTGGTAGTTCGGTAGGCTCAGAGTCCTTGCATCGGATCACGGGGGGCCCTAAAATCCCGTGTCCTAGCCGGTCTTCCCTGGCCTATATCATGCACCAAGATTAACGAACATTGTTGCCCTACCATCCCATGCAATCCTCATTGTGCCTAACTCCAGACTCCATCCTATCTCTCAACCATCACCTCTGATACCATTCTGTCACGACCCCCTCCCACCAAAGATGCCCCTCCTGAGCTGGCAATGGTGAAAGGGAGATAATGACCCTCGAGTCCCGCCTCCAGTAGGCCCCGGGTTGGCGACTAGCACCAAGGGTATGAGTTTTCACAAATATGGGAGGCATTACCCTTTTTATTATTTTGGATTGGGAAATAGGACAAGTCAACCACCAAAAAGGTAAAAGAACAAGTGTATATAAATAAACCCAAACCAATCCCACATGCATGTTTAAGCAATTTTTATAACAAGGTACAAGTACAAGGAAGCTCAAAAGTACAATGCCAAAGAAAACAAGTGAACAACAACTGCAACAACTCCAACTGCCCGACTAGTAGGGTCCCGCACGGCCCTGGTAGTCCTATTGGAAACCTAAAAGTAAACGTAGGGTGAGCATACAAGTATACTCAGTAGGGAAACCTAAAGCTCCCGTTCACAAGTGGGGAGACACCCTAAGGTCCCGTGAGAAAACAGAAGAACCAGAAACTAACAAGGAAAAAACTATCCACCCAGTCTCACTGGTCACACTCACCAAGTAACACAAACATGTTTAGTATATATATAGAACAAAAGTATTGGGTACCCCACACCATTTCCCACTTAATTAGATGCTGCTCTTCCTAACGGCAAACGCCCTGACGCTACCACACTCTTCCTGCCCGCACACACCTGGGCCAAACCACGCATCCCGCCCGCACACACCTCGGCCTCACAACCACGCATCTCGCCCGCACACACCTGGGCCACAACCACTAACCCGCCCGCAGACACCTGGGCCTCATCTCAAAGGTTCTTGGGAATGGTAAGCCTGCCCGAAGAGTCTTGGGCTAAAGGTCGCCTCAAGCCATCACAGCCTCCGAGACCTACCCGAAGAGTCTTGGGTGTAAGGTCACCTCAAGCCATCACAGCCTCCGAGACCTACCCAAAGAGTATTGGGTGTAAGGTCACCTCAAGCCATCATAGCCTATGGAAGAAGGAGCTGGAAGGAGCTAGTAACTAAGGGGGAACACCCTCTCCCATAAAATGGGAGTGTTCGGCACTAGGTGCTTGACATGGGTGTGGTGTGACAAAACACAAAGATACAATTATATATATACATATACCAAACACACAGCCCAACCTATGGCTTCTTAAAAAGATAAACTGAGCATGTGCCTCGGCACTTCTACCACGAAGCATGCATCAACAACCAAACAATCATCCCCCAATCCCATTTAGGTTTTCATGTTTCATGCAATGGTTTAACAAATTATTACTACTGGGCAACTATCATCCAGACAAAACCTTTCACAAACATATCCCTACCATCCACAACCAAGGTTAGGTAAAACGCAAGCAACCACATGCCATTTCATTTACAAAAGATTATCACAACCATACAACATTCCATCATTAATTTATTTCAAAGTTCCACACATAAAACCCTTTCCACACACAAAACATTTCTGCATTTGAAAACACCTTTTACTTCAAAACACTTTTCATAATCAAAACACTTTTCATAAATAAAGGCATTTTCCACAACCAACCACTTCCCATTTCAACCCCATCATTTACAAAAGATTTCACACCTCCATCGTCAACCATTCCAATAAGATCACCACCCAAACGTCGTAGCCCCGCTGCCCAGCATCACATCACAACACCATTCCAGAAAAAAAAACATTTCCCACAAAACAACCAAACCACCAACATGTTCATTATTCCAATTTTGTACAACCGGGGTGATCACACAAGGTTTTCATTCTCATTATTCAGCCAGTCTTTACGTGCTTATCCATTTTACTTGTTTTAACAAAACCAACCACAAACAATTCAGATATCAATTTCGTACGCAAAGGCCACCAACAGCCTTGATTTTCAGTAGGCAAAGGCCTTTCAATCTAAAATCACAATCAGAAGATAATGAAACTGGAAGGCAATAGAAACAGCACAAAACCCCAAACCCTTCTTTATCCGGTTATTATCTTTATTTAAAGTTCAACTGCATCCCATGGAACAAAAGAAAAAATATCCCACCCCGCATGTTGCACCAAATAGAGAGACGAAGGTAAACGCCTACCTCAAAAGGTCCCGATCACGTCGCATCCGACGACGTCCTTCGGTGTCCTCCGCCTTCGCCAAACCCGACAAACTCCTCCTAGGATGGAAGCTGGAGAAGGAAGGCCAGAAGGAAAGGTGAAAAGTCCAGGCTTAGAAGCTTCGTCTCATTGCTACGATCCTGTGGCCGCTGACGGATCGTAATTCGGAGCTCGGACAAAGAAGTTAGAGGATGAATACTTCTCGATCGTCCAAGAGCGTCGTCGTGCGACAAAGAAGTGATCGATATGGAAGATAAAACATGACCTCATTCTTATATAGGCAATGAATAGGTAAATCCTTATTCAGCGTGCATCAATGAAGACACGATGTGACCGTACATACGTTACATGTTTTGATTGGTTAACACACAACACGTCACGCGGTTTCCACGCGATTTAATAAAAAAAACATTAATTTTATTAATATGTGTGTTTTGTTGACCCGAGACATAACTCATAAAAAGGTATCCATCACTGGTCTTAAAATGACCGTCTTAATTACAGGATTACACTGTCGCTGACGGTTCTTCATTCTGACACCATATGAAGAAGTTACGATCGAATTAAGATTATAAAACCCAAAAATAATAATAAAATTTTATAATATTATTATTTATTTATTTTCCTTGAATTCTATATGCTCAAAAATTGGTCCCCTTTTGCTTTCACGCACAAATATCTCCACCACCAATCAATCACCTTTATTTTTATTCTATTATGATAATAATATTATTATGAATATTATTAATTTAAGGGGAAGAAAAAAAACCTCCCTTACGCCTCCTCTAACCTCATCATACACCCCCTTTATTCTCCCCATTTATTTACATTAATTTATTATCTCATTTAATCCATATGATTTATTATTATAATATACATGGGGAGGTCCATGTATAGCGCCTCACCAACATGCTCCTCATTAACATAATAAATATATAATACAAATATTTTTATTATTATAATAAAGGAAAACCTCATGTTCAATTAATTCATGAGCGTTTCGGGTACCCAATCTGAAAACCCGAAAAAGACATCCAATATTGGACTCATAATTTCCGTCTCGTAGTCAGGGTCACACTGCCGCTGACGGTTCGTGAAACTGAGGTCGCATGAGGAAGATACCATCAAAATTCAGTTTTCCCATCCAAAATTAATAATTACATTATTATATTATATTATTTAATTTAATTCTTAAATTCTCACATTATCTCTCCAATCTCCTTGAGATTCACGCACAAAGTCATTTGTTTAGGTGGATTACACTTGGCGCCTCTCTCCTATATTTATTTTTCAATAAATTTTATTTCCTTTAATCATGTTTCTCTCTCCAATCTTCTTACCTTATTCCACAAAAACTGGTGCCTCTCTCTTCCTCATTCCATGCCCAAAACGCCCCACCTTGTATTCCTTCTCTCTCTTTTTTTTCATTTAATCTTATCTTTTATTTTATATCATTATTAATATATTTTTCATCTTCTCTCTTCAATCTCATTCCTCCCCAACAAAGTGGCGCCTCCCTTGATTTTACACCATTAGTTCCATTCTTTTTATCATAATTATTTTCAATAATAATGATTAAATCTCCCTAAAAAAATGCAAGATCACCTCCCATCAAAACCCACATGACACACACCTATTTTAAATCTTTATCATTATTATTATTATTTTATTTTTATAAACACAATTATCATAAATAATATCATCTCTTATTTATCCTTATATCTCAAATCTCATTGCAATTAATTCAAAACATAATTCTCATTAAATCATTATTACCAGATCTATCAAAAAAAAACCAACATTATTATTATAATTATTTAGTATAACACTTATAACAAAAACCCAAATAAAATTTATGAACACATCACCATTTATTATTAATAATTATTATTATTTTTGATGTTCGCCGTATTGACCACATAAAAAAAACGTTTTTACAAAGTAATCGACCGGAGAGGTCCGGGCCATTACAACGACGTTGAGAAGATACGATGTACATAAGCACGTGTGGTGATTTCATTTCCATAGGATTGTTGGAATTATGGATATTGTTATTTAATAATCCTAATAACCTCTCAGTAATAATTGTCCTACTAGAGTTATTACATTATAATGAAACGACTCATGATGTGGATGCAGATTAATTAATAATTTTGAAATAATCGGTAAATGTTATTTCCTCTTCTTCGACAAGTATCCACTAAATATCCTCTTAGAATACTATATTTTGACTTTGAAAAATTCTAGGACATCTAAAATGTTTCTTGGGAAGTGAATAATAGAAATTTTATGGGTTTGCAAGAATAAAAGGCCTTTATACGTGTGATTAAAAGAGACGGAGAGGTTCCCTTTTATAAGAGAGGGGAGGGGCACCATTGGAATGTAGTGAAATATTAATATTTTTAAATTCATTTTTAGTATATAATGATCTAAAAATAATTTATTTAAACTTTAATATTCTTATTGGTTGAGATACTCTGATCAAATAATATTTATACATATTTTTATATTATATTAAACATTATAATTTCGATTTGTCCATATTTAATTAATATAATTTTATTTAGGGTAATAATATTGGAAAAATTAAACGGATATTAGTATTTACTTATGTGTTGTTAATTGACTATAATTGAAATTTTATGAAATTTTACACCATATAATTTTCACATGGTAATTTTTAAATATTTTTTATTTTTATATAATTTTATAATGTGGCATTTTTGTTAAATATCCATACTGTCAATTGGAATCTATTAATTTATTTGACTTTAAATAAAATACACTAAAAAGATAAATAAAAAAATGTTAATGGAACACCTTAATTTTCATAAATGCATATTTAATTGCAGGATCACATTAATTGGTTAATATTATAATAATTTTAAATTATTTAATTCGCTTTATTTCATATTTCTATATATAAAATAATTTCGACATCACTATTGTGTCATTATTAACAATATTTATTTAATATATAATAATTATAAATAAATTCACATGATTTATATAATATCATTTTATTTATGTAGACTATTTTTGTTCATTTTTTTATTTTTTATCACTATATTAAAAAAATTACTTATAAGATATATGTGACTGACATGTTGTCACCTTCATTGTTTTAATTATAATTACATCACATTTATGAAAAAAAGTCTATTAAAGGAATCCATTCTGGCCCCTAAGTGATATTGGTTAACTTTAATTCTCTATTAAGATTTGTTAGGTGTTGGTTTAATTTTCTAATCATTATAATATTGTTATTTACCCTTATTTACTTTATTTACCTTTAACTATGGTAAATAAAAATTACATTGGTTAATATTCATAATATCAACAAAAAAAAGTAACCTATTAACATACTTTTGACCCATTGTTTATGAATATGGAACCCATTTTTCAGAAATCTAAACATATATTTTGAATTAAATAACTAAATATTAATTTATGTTGTCAAAACCAAAAAGTGGGTTTTTAAGTAGTAAACACTATTAAAAGATTGACATGTGTTTATGTCTGATTTAAATCTGAAATTACATGAAATGAAAAATATTGTATTAAATGATAAAAATATAACCCAATTACACATTGAAACCAATTATAATGATAATCTATCTATATAAATATATTATTTGAAAATGTTGTTTTGAATAATAATTTATTATTTTTCACTATTCATTAAAATAAAAATTTCATCAGAAATATATGAAAAATTCCACCAATAAAAATTTTAATGTCCCACATACAAAAAAAGATATTTATACTGTAAAATATTATATATAAACCTTTTAAAACTACATTTATAATTGGTTTCCATTTGAAATGCTGCAAAACTGTATTTTTTGAAAAATACTTCTTTTATATGAAAATTTGATTTCGTTTTTAAATTATGTTTTATAAATATGTATGATTAATTTTGATGTTTATAAATTCAAAAGGTGGTCAAACTATTCAAAATGTCTATTTTATATCCCATTAAATAATAAAATTTTAATAATATATCATTGTTTAGTGAAACTCGGTATTGCGTACAATGCAAGCAATCTAGGAAGTTTTCTCTTGAATGTAATTAAAGCCAAGTAAATTATATCTATACTGAATGATAATATGATGTTTCATATATCTCAATATAATCGTTGTGTAGTGTATAACACAAGACCACATAAAATTTAAAAATAATTCATCTCATAAAATCTCAGGGTGTTACTATTTATAGATTTGAATAATCGGACAATTCATTGGATCATGAAATAATTATTTAAAAATTTTGTGGATGAAATTATATTTTAATCCAAGTTATAGAAGAAACACATAGATAATTTATATTTCATCCTTAGAATCTTTTTGTAACAAAATTTATATAGTAAACATTCAAAATGTGACATTTAGGTGCAAGAAGATATGTTTTGGGAAATTATGTATCAATGAGGGGAATCCCATGGGATCCTAAATGGATAATGGTAGTTATATCCTAGGAGAATCCCATAATTGTGTTTATGATCAGAATTATTATAGGATGGCATGTTATTATAAAATTTTTTCTCATGAATTCACTAATATTTAATCTCTAAAGATAACACTAAATTAGGTCGGTGTAATGTTTTGGAATAATGAATAATATTTGAGGTATTTTAATTAACTAAATATTAGTTTGAGTTTACTTATTGTTTTTTTCTCCCAAAACTAGGTTCTGGTTATGATTTTTTCTAACATTTCATGTTAGGGTTTTAGGTATTTATTGATATAAATGAAATAAGTGGTGTCCTATACCCCTTTCTAATCTCTCTTCAATGATAAATACTACCCTAACCATGATCATGAGATCATAGAATCTATGAATCCACTATAAACATGGTATCTCTATTTCATTGGGTAGTGGTGTATGTTATATTATGATAATAAAATGTTGAAATATATTTTACCAAAGAGGTGTATGAACATGATATAGATATTCCTGTTTGATAATCATCATAATTACAATTTCAATATTTATTATAAACTCGAATGAGGTAATATGGCCTCAAATGCATTTATTGGGAAATTAAAAACTCGAGATGTGAAGGAACTAGCGGAAGAGTGGTCTCTGTTCAGTCTCTTCAATGGGATAGTCATGGAATTGGAGGAAGCTAGTGAGAAAGTGTTCATAACTATAGTGAACATTTACTAATCATTTAATTAGAGGGTTCTTCTTGTTCAGGTACATGAAACTATGTTCCAACATTTTACTGAATTCTAACCTATGGGTGACCATGATGATGTGTTATTACTCTCTTACTAGCTCATTGTGCTGCCATATATGATTGTTTGTTCTGATATCTCTATAGTGGGATATGATTTATATTTCACACCATTCTTAATGGCCAATACGACATGGGACTGTCATGTTGTATCATTATTTATGTCTTCAGTATTTCTGGCTAATGATGATATGGTTGATTATGGATTTTAATTTTTAGTGCATTACATGTCCCAGAATCAAGGTGGAAGATAATAGACCTATGATTTTGTACAACCATTACCCATTACTATATGAAATAGGGATGATAATTCATTGGTCAATGTCTTTCACATACCATGTACTCCAAGTGGGAAGTATGAAATTTGTGTGATCACTAATCAGATTTCTATGTTGAGTTATTTCATCCATATCTGAGATGGGGTAAAGGCGGATCATCTTAATCAATTTTATGTATTTGAGGTTTTGAGAATTTATAGGGTTACCTCTATGATTGGATTCTATAGGGACTCTTGGATCACATCGTTGTTCAATAAGGATTTACATGAGGAGATGGATTCCTATTAAAATTGATCCTAGAATATCAACTTCATATTAATATAAAAATAGGGGGACCTATCTTGGTCCATTAGAATACAATATGGGCATATGTTCTTGATTATTATGGTTCGTTGGAAAAAGACATTCCACTAGGTAATATTACATGTAAAAGTTGTTTTCATTCCTCAATTAATATGGTTGCCTTTATGTAATTATAGGGAAGTCCATGTATATCTACAATGTGTAGGGATTTTTTGGGATAATGGTAAATTATTTTACTAGTCCATTTTCATGAAATGATGGAAATTGTCTAGTTGATACGGAAGAGATTGGTCACGACAAAGAGTTATCTGAAATGCAATGTATTCTATCATCGTTGGGAACATGATTTTGAGGATTGTGATATTTTCACTCCTATAATTTATACAGAATTAGAAAATATTCAATTGTGTATTTATAGTTAATCACCATTTAAGTTAATTGGCCCCTTTTCAGGTCATGGAGAGTCTTGGTAAGGTGGAATATTTGTTGGAGTTTTACCATGTTTGAACATGATTAACTACATGTTTTTTTCTAGATGATGAAGTATCAATCATATCCTTCCCATGGGATTGTTTGGATGGATATTGATCATGATTCGAACATCACTGTGATTGGAATACCTTTTTAGATTATGGATTTTTGGTATAAGGTACTACACAGTAAAACAATTTTGATCATTACAGTATTATGGAAATGAATAAAGGATAACAACAAGAATTTTGAAAAGGAGTTGTTGAAGAGGTAGAAAGGGCCTTATCTCTTCTTTAATCTAGGATATTTATGAATTTCTATAGATAAATTATTTCATGGTTGGGATGATTGTAACACCTTCATTGAAAACTAGGATTCTTTTGTTTTCTAAGAGCTGTTTTCATCGGTTTAAAGGGATTAGTGATGTAATTACATGATTCTAAAGAACATATTATGTGTACTAACTAGATGATAATTTAACATCATATATGTGGGTTTTACTAAGTAAATATAATTATGAGTATAAGACATAGAACATACTATTACACTAGAATATTTCAAGTGGTAAAATCATTTATCATTACATAAATTACATGAACACTAGGAGATCAAATTTTATATCGAAAAATAATATATTTGGGTAAATTTAACATGTTGTGAATTTTTTTGAAAAATATTAATTATGATATGTTTACACCATTACTGATTTTTTTAAACAATAAACCCTTCTTCCTAGTAGGTTTTCATCACAGTGCAAGTCTGATGTTTCTTATATTAGTAAAGTGACATTTTTTCCTCAAAAACTAGAACTCGGCAACATGTTTTTGGGTGATTCCTCTTCATCTTGATCAATTATCATGGTGTGGCTGATCGCCAGTGGGGTTTTATAAATCCTTCATGAATGTGAGATCAGTTATAACCAAGGCTTTTCTTTTCTAGAAATGGATTATTTTATCATGTACGTATTCTATCCTAAAAAATATATATCATTCAATTTTCAAGGATAGAGATCTTACAGAATAAATTGGAAACATTGTAGAAGGTGTTGTGGATTACTAGTAATTGAAAAAATAATTGGGGTTCAAATTCTAGAGGTATAGGCCTTCGATAGGTTGTTTTCTGGACTCTTCAAAAAAAATGGTACATGAACGACTTTCATGAAGACTAGGATGATATTCATGAATATGTGGATCACAACGAATGATGATGGCGTTATCTTCCATTATGAAAATTGGTGTATCATGGGGGAATTCTATTTTGAGAAAAATAATATCAAAAATTTCAAATATCAATGGAGCTTCTCAACTAGAGGAGTGTCACAAATGTAGTTCTTAATTATTTTTAAAATGTGTTAGAGGTGGTGGACTATAAAAAATTGATGATTGAATAAATATAAGGATACCCCAGTATATTATTCATGAAATTATTTAATGAAATTATAGAATCATCCTAATTTCATGAAGCTAGTAGATCATTGTCAGTCTATATATCTATACGAGCTTTCCCATTGTGAAAAGAGTAGTTTTGTATTTATAAATGTCGATGATTTTGAGTACAGGGTTCTTTGTAGTGATGTGGATTTACATGATTAATAAGTGACATTAAGGAGGGTAGTTTGTCCCACAATGATAGTGTGATTTGAAATGTTAGAGAGGTCCCCAATGGAGCTTCACAAATGATAGTTCTAAATATCACTTTTTTAGTGAATTGGGATTTCTATGTGCATAAAATTAGTTCAATGATGCAGGTAGAGCGTCATGTTAGAATGGGAAAAATTCAATAATGAATATCTATTAATGTGGAATTCAAGATGATAAATTGAGTAATACTTCTCTCAAAGTAGTGAGGTAATAGGAGTCAATGTATGTGTTTTGAGGGACATAGTGTGTTATCCTTAAAAAATATAAAGGAAGTGTTCTTGTAACATAGTGACTATAACTGAACTATTTTATCCAATAGAAATTGATGATTAGTGGATATAGGTATTTTTTACACAATGTCGGCGTATACATCTTAGGTTATCCCTTACTATTGAACCATTTAAACTTGATGTATATAATCCTTTCATTTCCTTAATTCTTTATACAGATTCACTTCAGATAGGTTTAACTGCTTCTTACCAACCGGAAATAAGATATGTCGATTTCGAAGATAACATTTACATACCAATTCTACCTTATCCCCTCATGGTTTAATATGGTCCTTCATGATCATAATGTACATATTCATTAATATTGATCTTGTTTTTTGGATTTTTATGTTGGGCCTCCAATGTCTAAAAATTGGGATGGTATCAAGATTGTTCAATTGTTTTATTCTTTCGTGCCTTTTCTTTTGTTGTCAGATCTTATTGTTTCAAATATATATTTTCAAGGTAAACTAGGTTTCCCCTAATATATTGAGAAGTATCACTATATAAAGGGTTAATTGATGAATTTGTTAACCTTATTTTTAAATTATTTTATATCATTAAATTATATTTATTGAATTGTGTCTTGCAATGACTGACTCGAAATGATTAATTTTTTAATAAGATTTTTATCTTGAAACTGATTATACACTCCATGTGTTTGATGAAATGATAAAATTGTTGTGTTTTTAAAAATGGTGGAAAGAATTTTATTTGAAAATGATTTATTTAATTTTACTATTTTTTTAAATGGATTATGAGAAAACAATAACATTGGGTAAACATGGGTGTATTAGGAAATATACATGTCACTCATTGAGTGATTAATACAGTAAGAGGTTATATTCAACTATAGGGTGTGTAATTACAAAAGAATTTATATTGGTTGGATCCAACTTATTCATATATTAGATATTTAAATCCTTCTCTAGTATGTATTCCCATTAGTATTGTCCCAAATTGTGCAATTTTTCATTTCTTTTTAGATAGTCAAATGATGATATTTTCATATATATTTTCTCATATGCTTATCTAATGATGTATCCATTGTGGCTATTTAACTATTCTCACCCATATTTCTTTATACATGACATATTGAGGGATTTTCGGAATTTTATTTGTTTTAATCAAAAAATTATTTTTTTCAAATTATTTTATTTTATAATACTTCTTTGTAAAATGGATTTGTTTTATGTATTGACCAAATATATTCGTGGTATTAGAAATTTTATATAATATTGGGTGGAATGCAACTATTCATTAAAACCATACACTAAATTTTCCTTTTCATATTTATTAATATATTTTTATAAGACAAGGGTAAAGAAAACATAATTATGTGTCATGTTAGTTTATCAAATTTTAGTCTCTTAATCGAAGGATGTTAGGAAGGTTATGGTTGCTCACATTGCAACTTTATTAGTCTTTTCATGTATGAAAATTTGAGTTTATCCATATTTACAAGTTTTTAAATGTATCAATGTTATTTTCTATTACTTATTCTATGTATCTTGTTTTTATACTCATGTTAATTTTTTATGAGATGTGGTTCTTCCTATTTATTAAATTTCACTAGCTTATAGACCACAATGTGGAACACGTTTAGTTTACCCATGCCAATTTGATATAATGTTTTTCATTATTTCATTCCAACCTCCCTAACTCCCTCCATCTGTTCCCTCAATCTCACTCTATCTCCCAATATATCCCTCTCCCACTCCCTTCATCCCTCCCACTCTCACTCCCTCCATCTCTCGATATTTTTATATCCTGCATCCTCCATCTCTCTCCCCCACTCCCCCTACCTCGCTCATTCTCTCACCCAACACTGCTTAATCACTCTCACTCTCTTCCACCCTATGTCACACTCTCTCTACCCCTATCTATCTCTCCGCACCTTCAGGTCTCTCCCTCCCTCCCTCATTCCCTCTCTCGTGGTATCACTCTCTTACTCTCCCCCCACTCCTCATCTTTATCTCTCCATGTCTCTTCTCAATCCCCCACACTATATCCTCAAAATCTCACATTCTCACCATACCTATTAAACTACCCCTAACTCTCCCTCGCACTATCTCTTTATCTCTCCCTCCTCTCGCTCAATCTCTCTCTCTATCCTTAATGATGGGTTCCCTCCTAAGTTCATTCATTGAGGTAATGCTGGTGTGTCCAACTATTATACAACCTCTTACCATCTATCTTATTCTCCCTTCATGCCTCTAATGATATTATTCACATTTTTGAAATATTTTTTCCTCAGTCACCTCTTCCATTTTTTCTTATTTAATTTTTATTATTCATTATTTCTTCTTCGTGATTTGTCATGATCAATTTCTCTCATCAAATAAACATAGACCTCATGTTTCATGTCTTATTTTTCGGGCTCCCTAACACCATCCCAGATTACAAAAAATTATTTGAATGTGATTTTTTTAGGAGTTAATTAAGTGTCTCCATAGATTTTATTCTCATATTAAATGGTTTACCATCTATCTCATAGTAGAGATGGTCCATATACATTATCTAGTCATTGTAGAAGCTTCTATGATCCCATCCATGGTTATAAAGTGGGGTTTTGGATCATATTTTTTCATTATATCTTTAATATTTTGAACTATATAACTTTTTTGATTACATATTCCTTATGTAGGATTATTCTTCCTAGGTCTCCCTTTATTCCCATTCTATATTCTTTCATATTGATCCTTTGTTCTATAATTATTATCTACACTTCCAGTAATTGTGTGATATATTCAAAACTATGTGTTTCATTAGATAATTTGTATTCATATTGATATTTTTCCATTATAGGTGGCATTTTTAATGATGGAGATTCTGGTATGGGTTTTGAGTGGTGATTTGCAGGATGATGGTTTAGTTTTAATTTTTTGGGTTTTTAGAAAAATTTCTTTATATTTTGTTTTATCAATAACACATTGCTATTTTTTATACAATGTGGTTTGAGTTTCATCTATTTATATGGATTCATGTTAATTTTATGGTTTAATTGTACTATACGGATGTTTTTTAGTGAGGGTGGGGGTTACATTGATTGTAGTTGTTTATTAGTAATGTTGGTTCCAGTGATGATGTTTCTTTTCATGGTCACACACGTAGATTTAGAGGATTTTTCCTTATATCAGAAATCTCAGTTGATCTGGAAGAATTAGTGGTATTTTATAAGGAACATTTATGGGTGATTAATGTGTTCATTTTTTTAAATTGAATATTAATATCGAATTTTCATATGGTTGGATATTTATGAGTGTTTGATTTGTAATTTGACTATATGTCCATTCCCATAATAACCATTTAATATTATTATTTTATAAAAATAATATCAGTTACTCAATACTAATCCATAAAAATTTAGGGCTCTGTGTGTGATAGTGATCTAATCATGTTAAATGGGATTAACCGTAAGTGTATGTTGTCCACACAAATATGTTAGTGGGCATTAGATATATTGCCCATCGGGAGTCTTTAATGAACAATGATATTTAATTGGAATTTTAGCTGAGTTGTGATCTACTATTCACCTTCCCAAAATCCCACAATTGGTGAACTAAGTTAATTTTTTTATTTCATCATTTACATAAAAGTATTTATTTCTGTGATGAACATTGCATAGGTTATCCAGAGTGAATAAATAAATTTGTGTTTCAAAATATTTGATAATGCTAATACATTGTTCAATATCTTAGAATTATATTAGTGTTATATTTAGATATATAAATATGGTAAATTTAAAATGTTTATGACTTGATTCACCCACCCCACCCCCCCATTTCTGGGTATTTAATAGTTGTTCATTTATTGGTCCCTTTAATGATATATTTTTCTTCAAATATGTTTTCATGATAAAAATAATTAATAATTAAATATCCCAAAAAATTGTCCAAATATAATAATATTAACAAATTTACATTTTTCTAAAATTAAAAATAAATAATGTAATGTCTGAATCAGGGTTCCATTTTACTAGTTCCCCATGGTATTGTGCAACATAACCTCATCCATGCCTGTAACAACCTACGATTTTATGAGAAATATTTTTTTTGTCTTATGTTTTGAGCAACACCAATGGAATCTTTCACAACACACAATACTAACTTGGCTTTCATTCCACGCAATCGCGGCCTTCCTCGATAGCATGTGTAGTACGCAATACCGGGTTTCACTAAGCAACGATATATTATTATGGACTAGCCGATATGAATATTATTGACTACATTTTGTATTTTATAACATTATTATTCATCTTACACATTTTCTAGAACATGGTAAGAGAACAAAATAAATTTTTCGGGAAAAATAAGTATTTTTCTAAAAATGCATTTTTGCCACCTTTTGATGGCGCACCCACAATAAATCTAGTTTTTGACATTTTTATAAGTTCAATTTCAAAAAATATAATTCTTCTTTGTAATAAGGATATAAAAATTTACTTTGGATAAATTTTTGATATTTTTCTGATAACTTTCATATTTTGATGAATAGTAAAAATACGCTAATTTTTAATTAAAAACAACTTTTTACATTGAGATAATTTATATGGTTAAATTATAATATTTAATATTTTTAAAGTATAAATAGAATATATTTTTACAATTTAATATAATATATCTCATTATAATTAATTTCACATTGAATTCATAGATAAAAACATTTCGATCTTTGGCAATGTTTTAACTTCTAAAACCAGTTTTCGTAACAACAGGATTTATTTTAAATTAATTACTGCAACTTATGGGTTTTCAATTTTGAAAAATGGATTCCATATTTGGAATCAGTGGGTCCAAATTATGTTAATAGGATACTTTTTATTTTTGGGCATTATGAATAATAACTACGGTTAATTTTATTTACCATAGTTAAAGGTAAATTGGGTAATTATGGGTAAATATAAGATTACAAAATTACCCTAACACCTAAAAAAATCCTATTGGATGACTAAAAGTTGACCCATATCACCTAAGGGTTGGCTTAGAGTCATTTAGTGGACTTTTTTCCATGAAAATAATTTAATTATTATTAAAACCAAAGAAAGGGACAACATGTCACTTTCATAAGTCTTATAAGTATATAAATTTTAATTTAGTGATAAACATAATGAAACGTAGAAAATAAATCCTCTCCAAAAACATAAAACAATTATCTACATAATAGTAATTTATTTTGAATTTTTAGGTATTAAATAATTATCATTAATTATGACACAATAGTGATGTTGAAATTATTTTATTAATTAAAATATAAAATAAATGGTTTTAAAAATATTGAAATAAATATTATATGAACTATTTAATGTGCTCATATAATTTTCTAGATACATATGATATTCAATGAATCTATTATGTCTTTTATTTTGAACATATCTTCTGTATATATTTTATTTAAATTCAAATAAATGAATAGTGTCAAAATTGACAGTATAGTTATTTCATAAAAATAACATATTATAAAATTTTTTAAAAATCAGAATAATATTTAAAAATTAAAAATTAAAATTAATATGGTCTACAATTTTATAAAGTGTCGAATAATGGGAAATTCACAACACATGTTATTATTTATAAAAATTTAAAATTTAGAATATTATTACCACAAATAAAATTAAGTTGATAAATAAGGATAAATCAAGTTGATAATGTTTAAAAAAAATTCCTAACATGTGTAAATATTATTGATTTATGATATTAAAACCATATGTCATCTTATCTCCGGATATGAGTCATTTTGAATGTTTTTAAGTGGGTTTGGGATTTATTATAAACTAATATTTCTTATATTTCCAAAGGTGCCCCTCTCCTCCCTTATAAAAGGGCACCTCCTCCCTCTCCTCCTCACAGCACATTGAGCCTTCAAGTTCGGTCAACCCCTTCTCATTTTACTTCCCCACTTCCCTAGATACATCCTAGAGGTCCTGGTCTTCTTAAAAGACAAATTTTAGTGCCCTAAGAGGAGGACTCAAAGAGGCGCTTCAAAGAAGAGGTAATGTCCGTTACCGATTCGTTCAAATTTATTTCTTCTTCAACTTCTTATTTATTAGTTGTTTCATTATGAATTAATAACATAAGTATCACTCATATGCTGATATGTTATTATATGTATGAAACAACATTATTTCACCATCTATCCATCATACGGAAAATTAAATCACCACGCGTGCGTACATACGGAATACTGTCTGCACGCCGTGATATAATCTCTTTTCCACCACCACCTTACTTGTATGGGTATAATGGTGTAAATAATAACTATATATGATTATTTTAAAGTGATATTAATTCTAAAATAGTATACATACACTCCAATATAATTCCACAATCATGGGAACGATATCATCTCTCATGAGTACGTACGGAATACCGTCTCCATGATGTGATGTGACTCGTTCTAAATGATCATCATTGCATTATGATTACATAAATTAATTGAATGAATAAATATGATATATATTACACTAATACCATTCTGTAAATGAGGTTTCTATAACCTAAAAAGAGTAATAAGAATTTATTCGACAAAACACACATACGAACATAAAGCAATAAATACCCGAATAACAAGTTGCAATGAAATATTACTAATAAGAAGCTAATAATATGACCCTATATGATATCATAATAATAATTATGATTGTGGAATAAGTCAATTACATTATTTAAATCATTATACAGGAGGTTCAGACACTTACGAAGAAAATCAAACCTAAGGTAAGGGAGAATATCATAATATCAATTTTTATCCGAGATTGTTTATACTTCAGAATTTCCTGGGGAATATTTATCATCCACATCCATGGTTCTTCAATATGTAATATTATTTCTATACTCAAAAAAATTTTTAAAAACCAATTTTACCATTCAGTGAGTTTTTAGTAAGAGATACAAAAGAATCTTTTGTCATTTTTCGTACGAGGTACTTTTTGACTTCTTTGGACAAAGTACGAGAAGAATGTTTTTTAAACATATACGGCATGAATGGATTTTTATGATTTCAGAGAACATAATTTCCATGACGAATCATTTACATGTTTTCAAGTTTATTTTTAATCAACCTTTTTTTGTTTAAAAATTATATGACATTTTATGAAAGGAAAAATGTTTTTTTAAGTAGAAAGGATATTTTCCTCAAGAATGAAGATCAAGTGTTTTATCAAAATTATTATCCATCTAAGATAATATAGGTTCTGTTTCTATCCCTATTTTTACATGTATTTGATTATGATGGAATTATTTTTATGATGTCCTTTTATCTTATATGGATTATATTATGATGGTATGATGTTTAAGATTCCCATTTTTATTACATGGGTTATGCTATGATGTGTGATTTATGCTTTTGTGGAAAACATAATAATGGATTCATTATGAGATAGGTGGTCCCTATATCTCCCACCAATGCATTGGGTAATGATTTATATCTCATGATATAGACATGGCTGGAACAGCAGGTTAAACCAGTTCTGTGAAACAGGACTGAAATGAAGAGTGAACTCGGTTTAGAAAAGGACATTGTCTGCTAAGATAGTCTTGGAAATGAGTCTTGACTACTAAGAAAAGATTTTATATGATTATATGTTCATTACACAAAGCCTCATGTTTTAAAGCATTATTATTAGAATTACTTTTCACTTCTAGGATTTATCCCATGTTATGATCTCTTTTGCAGGATAAGATTTTCAAAAGGTTATGTTCTTATAAATATGATATGTTTGATATTTATTTTGGTTTACACTTACTGAGCATTTGATCTCACCCTTTTTTATGTTTTCTTTTCACCAGCTCAGGAAGAAGGATATTAAGTAGGATATGCCAAAAAAGGACTCTAGATATGATGAAATAAATGGGAGACAACGTAGATGATTTATGAAGATTTGGTTATGTTTCCCAGTTTCTAAAGACACTATACCTATACTTTCCTTTCATGGTTTTGTTATATGTTGTAATAATTATGCTTCAATTTTGAAGTAATAACCATGTATTTAATTTTTGGGTCGTTATAGTTGGTATCAGAGGAATGGTATAGCCAACCTTTGGAAACTAGAATGTGAAATCCTTAGTAAGAAACCTTAGGATATGTCTAAGCATAAAACACAATCTTAGTGTTTTAGAAATGGCCATGAACAACCTATGATAAGACCTTATGTGTGAAATTTTATTCTTGATTTTGTAGTATTCCTTTTATAATTAGTGTTGCTCACACTATTCTTATTGGTTTTAGTCAATGTCCAGAACCCGAAGCAATAGTGTTAATGCAGAATGCGATGGGCAATGAAATAATTGTCCGCTTGAGCAACCAAACGTTATGGGAGCTGGAATGAAAAATCATGTAGCCATGCTCACACATCTTTCTCAAGTTATGAATCATGCAGGACTTCCAAAAGAGCAATGGAAAGAGCAACATCCAGTTGAATCCTTCATGAGGTAGTGTCCACCTTCATTCAGTGGGTCTTCTGATCCATTAGTTGCTGAACAATTGATCAGTACCACTGACATGATATTTTCAGTTCTTCAATGTTCTGAACATGATAAAGTCATCATAGCAGTGTATCATTTGGAAGGTGATGCTGATCAATGGTGGAATCTTATTATGAATATGAGGCAAAGTGATGAAATTGAGTCCATAGAATGGGAAGAGTTTAAGAACTTATTTTTTAATAAGTATTTCCCTCGTATTCTTTGAACAAAGATGGATAAAGAGTTTCTTGAACTGAAGGAAAAGGATGATGAATCTGTTGGAACCTACGAATAAAATTTTACAAGACTTGCAAGGTACGTTTTCGGAATTATTATCCAACCTGAGGGTAAGATCGACCGATTCTTTATTGGATTAAAACCAAGTCTTCGAAGGGCGTTGGCCATAAGGGACTTCAATATCTACGAGGAAATTGTTCGATGTGCTCTCAAGGTTGATATGGATATTGGTGTAACCCATCAATCACATGGGTTTGATAAGAAGAGGAAAATGGAATTCAAAGGAAAATAAAAATACCACACTGAAAATAAGATGAGTTTTCTCTTATGCTCAAATTTTGGAAAGAAACATGGAGGTAATTGTCTTATGGGGACAAGAAAATGTTATAAGTGTGGAATGGAAGGTCATCGGGCAATTGAATGACGAAATAATGGAATGAATATGCCCAATGATGCAAACATAGGAAGGGATGCGCAGAATGAACCTACTACACTTCAATGTTTCAAGTGCATGGAGATGGGGAATTATGCCAATCAATTCCCAAATCTAAGGGTTGATGATGATGATCGACGTCAACAAACTCTTCAGGCCAAGGAAAAAAGGAAATTCACATGCAATTACTATCGGCGATGTGTAGTACAATAATGAAGTGGTGAGAGGTACACTTACCATCCATTCTAAAGTAGAAAATGTTTTACTTGATTCTGGATCCACCCATTCTTTTATTTCTTAAATTTACTAAGGGTATCGTTGTATTACCTCAACAATTAGATGTTGCGTTGGCTGTGACATCTCCTAATGGCACAATAGTCTCATCAAATTTTTACAATTCTTCTCCAATTGAAGTTTGTGGGAATGTTATTCCTGCAAATCTTGAGAGCCTTCCTATAGAAAAATTTGATGTGATTCTTGGTATGGATTGGATTTCTTTATAGGGAGCTCATATCAATTTCCAATGAAGGTAAGTCACATTTCATATTCCAGATCAATCTATGATCGTCTATCGATGTAAGGATGAACATAACCTTCAAGTGGAAATTTCTTCCATCTTATGGGTCTTGATTCCACTAAATGAAGGTTATTTATCTCAAATAGTTGGAGATAAACACACAATTAATAATAAGACCATTGTACAGGAATTTGATGATGTATTCCCGAAGGAACTTCCAGGTCTTCCACCAAATCGTAAGGTTGATTTTTCAAAATAACCCGCACCGGGTGCTTTGCCTATTTCAAAGACACCTTATAGAATGGCCACAATTGAGTTGCAGGAATTGAAGAAGCAACCCCAAGATAATCATGATAAAGTATTCATATTCCCTAGTACGTCACCTTGGGGAGAATGTGTTCTGTTTGTTATGAAGAAAGATGGATCAATGAGACTCTGCATTGATGATCGAGAACTTAACAAGATCACTATCAAGAAAAAATATCATCTCCCACGCATTGATGACCTATTTGACCAACTATGTGAAGCTCAATACTTTTCCTCGATTGATCTTCGTTCAGGGTATCATCAATTATGGGTCAAAAGGGAGGATATACCAAAGACATATTTCTTTACAAGGTCTGGACACTATGAATTTATAGTGATGCAATTTGGTCTTACTTATGCCCCTGCTATCTTCATGGATCTGATGAATAGAGTCTTTAGAGACTATCTTGATTAGGTTGTGGAAGTATTTGTAGATGATATTCTTGTCTATTCGAAGATCATGGAAGAACATAATGATCACTTGAGAATTGTATTAAAGACCCTAATAAAGGAGAAGCTTTATGAAAAATTTTCTATGTGTGAATTTTGGATTCAAAAAGTTGCATTTTTGGGTAACATAATCTCAAAATACGGGATATCTGTGGATCCTAGAAAAGCAGTGTTTATCGAAAGATGGTCGAGACCAACAACAGTAACTGAGATCCGAAGTTTTCTTGGTTTGGCTGGATATTACCGATGTTTTGTGAAAGATTTTTCAATGTTATCTAACACACTCACCATGTTGACTCGGAAAGGAGTTTAGTTTGTTTGGACAGAGGAATGTGAAGAGAATTTCAAAGAGCTAAAAAGAAGGTTAGCCAGTGCACCTATGCTCACACTTCCTTGAAGTGGAGAAAGGTTTGTGATCTACAGTGATGCATCCAAGAAGGGAATGGGGTGTGATCTCATGAAAAATGATATGGTGATATCTTATACCTCACGAAATTTGAAAATCCATGAGCAAAATTACCCAACTCATGATTTGGAGTTAGCTGCCGTAATATTTGCATTTAATATTTGGTGACATTAACTTTGTGGGGAAAGGTGTGAGATTTATACTGATCATAAAAGTTTAAAGTATATTTTAACACAAAAGGATCTGAATATGCATCAAAGAAGATTTTTGGAGCTGATTAAGGATTGTGACTGCTCAATTAAATTCCACCATGGGAAAGCAAACAAGGTAGCAGACGCATTAAGTTGACAAGACCATGTTAGCTTATCCATGATGAAGATCAAAAAATATCCAATATTTATGGATTTACAAGGTTTGATCTTGGAATTATAATGGGAGGGGATAAATATTATCTTTCTCAAATGAATGTTCAACCATCTATACATGTAATGATTAAAAAGGAACAGAAAGAAGATGTAGACTTACAAAATAAGGTGAGAAATGTTCTGGAATTCATCCTTGATTGTGATGGGATAATATGGTTCAGGAATCGGGTTTGTGTTCCTCCGATCCCAGAATTAAAGAAGGAGTTACTGGACAAGGATCATAGTTCTTCATTTTATATTAATCCTAGAAGTACAAAGATGTATAGGGACATGAAAGAGTACTTCTGGTGGGATGGCATGAAAAGAGATGTTGTTGAATACATCTCTCGATGCTTGGTTTGTCCATAAGTTAAAGCTGAGAGACAAAAGTATAAGGGGATGTTACAACCATTACCCATACCATAATGGAAATGGGAAAACATCACCATGGACATTGTCACTGGACTTCCTAAAACATCCAAAGCCAATAATGCTATTTGGGTTATAGTTTATCGTCTTACGAAGTTAGCACACTTCATTATTATTAGAGAAGATTTTTCTCTTGATCATCTTGCCAGGATGTATGTAAAGGAAGTGGTGAGATTCCATGGAGTACCACTTTACATTATATCTGATTGAGATCCGAGGATTACCTCAATATTCTAGTGAAGTCTTCAGCATGCTCTAGATACAGAGTTGAGTTTCATCACTGCTTACCATCCTCAGATATACGGTCAGTCTGAGAGGACAATTCAAACTCTAGAAGACATGTTGAGAGCATGCTCTATGGATTTTAAAGGTGGTTGGGATCAACACCTATATTTGTTGGAATTTTGTTATAATAATAACTTTCACTCCAGTATTCATATGGATCCTTATGAATCCCTCTTTGTAAAGAAATGCATAACTCCAACTTACTGGAATGAATTTGGGGAAAGAAAGCTATTATTACCTAATCTTGTTGATGAGATGGCAAAAAAGGTCATATCTATTCAACAACACATAAGAGAAGCTCAGAGTCGACAGAAAAGTTATGACGACAACTGAAGAAAAGACAAAGAGTTTGAAGTGGTTGATAAAGTGTTTTTACGAATATCTCCCAGGAAGAGGGTCATGATATTTGGAATGAAGGGAAAGTTGAGCCCTAGATATATCCATCCTTTTGAAATCATTGGATCATGTTGGGAAGGTAGCTTACAGATTGGCACTTTCACATTATCTATCTCAAGTTCGTGATGTGTTCCATGTATCTCACCTGAGAAATTACATACCTGATCCTTCACATGTACTCAACTCAGAAGTTGTACCACTAGAGCAAGATCTTTCTAATGAAGAACAACCGATAGAGATTCCAGATTGTAGAGAAAATGTCTTACGGAACAAGACCACTGGCTTGGTGAATGTTTTATGGAGGAACCACCAATTAGAAGAAGCTACATGGGAACTTGAGGATATGATGAGGGAGAGGTATCCTCATCTGTTTGTAATGAAGTGACGAATTTTGACTGAGAAATTCATTTTAAGGGGGGTAGAATGTAACACCATGAGGTTTTATGAGAAATATTGTTTTTCTGCCTTATGATATATGAAACACCAAAGGAATCTTTCACAACACCCAATACTGACTTGGCTTGCATTACACGCAATCACGACCTTCCTCGATATCATGTGTAGTACGAAATATCGGGTTTCACTAAACAAAGATGTATTATTATGGACTAGACGTTATGAAAAGTATTAAATAAATTTTTTTTTTTATAACATTATTATTCATCTTAAAATTTTTCTAGATTATGGTAATAGAACAAAATTAATTTTTCGGGTAAAATAAGTATTTTTCAAAAAGTGCAGTTTTGCCATCTTTTGAAGGCGCACCCACATTAAATATAGTTTTTGACATTTTTATAAGTTCAATTTGACAAAATAAAATTCATTTTTGGAATCAGGATATAAATATTTACTTTGGATAAATTTTTTATATTTTTCTGATAACATTCATATTTTGAGGAATAGTAAAAATACGCTAATTTTTAATTAAAAACAACTTTTTTTATTGAGATAATTTATATGGTTAAATTAAATTATTGAATGATTTTAAAGTATAAATAGAATAGATTTTTATAATTTAATATAATATATGTCATTAGAATTAATTTCACATTTAATTCAAAGGTAAAAACATTTCAATCTTTGGCAATGTTTTAACATCTAAAACCTGTTTTCTTAACAATGAGATTAATTTTAAATTAATTACTGAAACTTATGTGTTTTTAATTTAGAAAAATGGATTCCATATTTCGAATCAGTGGGTATAAATTATGTTATTAGGCTACTTTTTATTTTTGGTTAATATAAAAAGTAACTACGGTAAATTTTATTTACCATAGTTTAAGGTAAATCAGGTAATTAAGGGTAAATATAAGATTATAAAATTACCCTAACACCTGTCAAAATCATGTTGGATGACTAAAAGTCGAACCATATCACCTACGGGTAAGATTAGATTCATTTAATGGACTTTTTTCTATGAAAATAATTTAATTATTATTAAAACCAAAGAAAGTGACAACATGTCACTTTCTTAAATCTTATAAGTATAAAAATTTTAATTTAGTGATAAACTTAATGAAACTTCTAACTTGAATAGTATCAAGATATATAATAAAATTCTATACATCCTATGAATTTATTTATAATTTTTAGGGATTAAATAATTATCATTAATTATGACACAATAGTGATGTTGAAATTATTTTATTAATAAAAATATCAAATAAATGGTTTTAAAAATATTTAAATAAACATTATATGAACTATTTAATGTGCTCCACTAATTTTATAGACACATATGAAATTTTATTAATCTATTAAATCTTTTATTTCTAACATATCTTCTGTATATATTTTATTTAAATTCAAATAAATGAATAGTGTCAAAATTGACACTACTGTTATTTTATAAAAATAACATATTATAAAATTGTTTAAAAATCACAAAAATATTTAAAATTTATAAATTAGAATTTATATGGTCGAAAATTTCATAAAATGTCAAATTATGTAAAATTCACAACACATAAGTAATTATTTATAATAAATTAAAATTTTGAATATTATTACAACAAATAAAATTAAAATGATAAATAAGGATAAATCAAGTTGATAATGTTTAAAATAAATTCCTAACATGTCTAAATTTTATTGGTTTATGATATTACAAACCTATCTCATATAATCTTTTTATATGGGTCATTTTTGAAGTTTTTATGTGGGGTTGGGATTTAATATAAACTAATATTTCTTATATTTCCAAAGGTGCCCCTCTCCTCCCTTATAAAAGGGTAACTCATCCATGTCATCCTCACACCAATTTTTACCTTCATGCTCGGCCAAAACCTGACCATTTAACTTCCCCACTTCCCTAGAAACATCCTAGAGGTCCTGGTATTCTTCAAAGACCAATTTTAGTTCCCTAAGATGAGGTCTCAAAGAGTTGCTTCAAAGAAGAGGTAATGTCTGTTACCGATTATTTAAACTTTATTTCTACTTATACATCTTCTTCATTAGTTGTTTAATTATGAAGTAATAACATAAGTATCACTCATATACTGATATGTTATTATAAGTATGAAACAACCCTATTTCACCATCTATCCATCCCACGGAAAAAGAAAACATCACGCGTGCGTACGTACGGAATACCATCTCCAGGCCATGGTGTAATCTATTTTCCACCACCACCTTACTTGGATGGGTATAATGGTGTAAATAATGACGATATATGATTATTTTAAAGTGATATTGATTCTGAAATTGTATACATACACTGCATTACAATTACACAATCATGGGAACGATATCATCGCTCGTGCGTACGTTCGGAATACCGTCTCCACGATGTGATGTGACTCGTTCTACCTGATCTTCATTGCATAATGATTATGTAAATGAATTGAATTAATAAATATGATATATATTACCCTAATACCATTCTTGAAATCAGTTTTATATAACCTAAAAATAGGAATAGGAATAAGAATTTATTCGACAAAACACACATACGAACATAAAGCAATAAACAGCCGAATAATAAGTAGCAATGAAATATTACTAATAAGAAGCTAATAATATGACCATATATCATATCATAAAAATAATTATGATTTTGGAATAAGTCAATGACATTATGTAAATCATTATACAAGAGGTTCGGACACTTACGATGCAAATAGGATCTAAGGTAAGAGAAAATATCACAATCTCATTTTTATCCGAGATTGTTTATAATTCAGAATTTACTAGGGAATATTTATCATCTACATCCATGTTTCTTCAATATGTAATATTATCTCAATCCTCCAGAAATGTTTAAATCCAATTTTACCCTTTAGTGAGTTTTTATTAAGAGATACAAAAGGAATATTTTGTCGTTTTTCGTACGAGGTACTTTTTGACTTTTCCGGCCAAAGTACGAGAATTCTGTTTTTTTAACTTATACGGCATGAATGGATTTTTATGATTTCAGAGAACATTATTTCCATGAAGCTTCCTTTACAAGTTTCCATGTTTATTTAAAATAAAATTTTATTAGTTTAAAAATTATATGACATTTTATGAAAGGGAATTTTTTTTTAAGTAGAAAGGATATGTTCCACAAGAATGAAGATCAAGTGTTTTATAAAAAATATTTTCCATCTAAGATAATATAGGGTTCTGTTTTGATCCCTATTTTTACATTGATTTGATTATGATGGAATTATTTTTATGATGTCCTTTTATCTTATATGGATTATATTATGATCGAATGATGTTTAAGATTCCCATTTTTATTACATTGGTTATGCTATGATGTACGATTTATGATTTTGTGGCACACGTAAGAATGGCTTCATTATAAGATGGGTGGGACTTATATCTCCCTCCAATGCATTGGGTAAATATTTATTTCTCATGAGATAGACATGTATGGAACGACAAGTTAAACCGGTTCAATGAAACAGGACTGAAATGAGGAGTGAACTCGGTTCAGAAAAGGACTTTGTCTGCTAAGATAGTCTTGGAAATGAGTCTTGACTACTAAGAAATGATTTTCTATGATTATGTGTGTATCCGAAAAAGACTCATGTTTTATGTTATGATTATTGGAATTACTTTTCACTATTATGAATTTTCCCATGTTATGATCTCTTTTGCAGGATAATATTTTCAAAATGTTATGTTCTTATAAATATAATATGTTTGATATTTCTTTTGTTTACCTTTACTGAGCATTTGAGCTCACCCTTTTGTATGTTTTCCTTTCCCTAGGTCAGGAAGAAGGATATTAATTAGGATATTCCAAAAAGGGACTCTAGATATTATGAAATAAATGGGAGACAACATAGATGATTTATGAACCAGTTGATTATGTATCCCATTTTCTAAAAACACTATACCTATACGGTCCTTTCATGGTTTTGTTATATGTTGTAATAATTATGCTTTAATTTTGAAGTAATAACCATGTATGTAAAGTATGTGTCATTATAATGTCTCCCCTTTCAATGGAGGTTGATCACTAGCATCGTCGGTCTGTTCTCAAATGTGGAGATACTATAACCTATTTACCATTGTTACACACAAAATATATGATAAAAAATATTTAAATAATAATTAATAATATATATGCATCATATAAAAAATTGGGAAATCCCAAAAACAAGTATAGTAATCATTCCATGTCATCATAGGTCCAAGAACCCAAATGAAACCCAAAATGATGGAAAAACTAAAAATTTAAATATAGGTCCCAACAACATATATATTCCCCTAATCCATGCTCTTTCCCACAATCCCCCAGAAAAAGATCACAATCACTACTCTGAACTAATAGATGAAAGCTACTAGTGACTCCTTGAGAACCCAAGAGCCATGGTAGCATGAGAAATGTGTGATTAGATCTCTTTATTTTACAACCAAGGGTTTTAAGATAAATAAAATATATAATAATATTTTATAAAAGAGTAAATATAAATAAATGATAATTAAGTAAAATAAATGATGTTTATTTAATAATATTGCATAATCATAAATACCTTTTCAATTCATTGAAACTGTCACTTAATCCCACAAAACATATGTCGGATCATGCCAATAAAATTGAACAATTCAAGGTGGTTTCAATATTTAAATAAAAACTAAAATTCCTTCTTCAAATCCATAAATATATTTACATAGTATCCTCAGTCCCGGAACTCACACCATCGACATTTACATAGGTCCTTGGATCCTCAATCCATCTTCCAATCCATAAAATAACTCAATAGAGCTAAGATTATCAGCCTCAAAACAATGATGAGTATCCTCTATCGAGAATATAGTCATTACAATCCCTCAACATAGCATTGATAAGTAGTCTATCATCAACCATTAATGATGAGCCTTAGTCCAACATCCAAACTATAACATTTCTCATCTTTTTAAAAGGTTCATCATCAGTGACCTTTTTACCAATAATGAAAACATGAATCAATAAATTTATTAATATTATCATTATATATTTCACCCCCATATTAAATCATTTTCATTTATAGATTGTTCTGACTAGTTTAGAAAATCTTAAGCATTTCACATTCTATTAACCAACCTAAAATCACATCTACGATACCCATGACAATTTAACTCATTTACCTTGACTATCCCATTACCATTTAACATTCCACATTAATCCATAAACACCTTTATACAACAGTAATTTTCCAAACTCTATTACAAATGGTTTAATTTCATAAACCCTCATATTTTTCTTTGGACAACATAATAAATCATTATAAATGATGTTTCTCCCATGATGGGTGACCTTATGTTTGGTTACAACATCATAAATGTGATAGAAGTTGTATGTAAAGGATATTGTACTTCAACTTTCGGCTCACTATAGTATTAATAACCCGATACATTAAAATATAGTAGGACATTAGATTGGAAAAACTACACATAGAGAAATAATATCAACAATATGGGATATTTCATGTAGACTACCTAACTCATGCCTGAAGATAACCACTATTCCAACCATGGCAATTTAGTCGAGCTATGGTGGCCTCTAACACCCATATTAAGGACACCCTTGAATAAGTGTTTATATACTTTAGAAGAAATCATGCCACAATGAAAATAATCATCTAGAAAATAGGTGTAAAGGGAGTTATAGAATTACCGAGAACTTCTTTTCTAACTAAAAAACACTATAAATGACCCATGATCGATGTTTGATCATTCATGGAGAGGGAGGAAGACCTCGGTTCACACCATAGTCTACTAGGGGTTGAATTGGGAAGAAGTATAGGGGAAACACTTAAATATCAAGGGAGTAAACTAGGAATTTTCTCTCTATTAATGAGGTTCATGGTTTGATTATATGGTTTTCCATAATCTATGCAAGGCATGTGGATACCTCTTTTTAAGAAGATACTGGACTACATATTTTATGATAGGAACCTACATTGTTTAAAACCCAAAGAAATATTTGTGTAATCACCTATATCCAAGAGGGTTAGGCTACATTATCTCTTAAAGGAACCTGAGTAGTTTCAAAATCCATGTGGAGCCTACCCCACAAAAATATGTGGGGAAACCAGGCCTCATGGTATCCCCTAGCCACCAGCATAGTTTAGGAAAACCTACAAGAAAAAATGATCTCTACACGAAAAGAATATTTTCTTTTTTTTTCTTGTCCCTATCTATTTGGAAACCTCAATGACCATTCTAAATCCTAGAAAACATACCATTAACCATATTAAATGGTAGTTCACTAAATTTTTTAACTAAAATATAATCTCTCAAACACTGAGACATTACAACCTCGCCAGCTATTAAACGGTCATAAATCATATGCACTTTCATGAATTAATAAACACACTAGGAAATTGGTCAGGATTTTGAGCCCATATGTCTACTCCCCATCACATATGATCTCATGAACACAACTATACCATCATAGTATTTGGGGTAATGGAATTACCTTGCTGTAATGAATTTTCCCATTGGGATTCACAAACTGACTAATATGCATCTCAACACATGATGAAACCTCAACTCAATATTATAAATAATAACCAAATCATAATGTATCAGGTTATATCATCAGAGATGTGATATATGAAAAATTTAGTCAGAGAAAATATAATAATGCAAGATCCAATAAAAACTCCACTGCTTCCATTCTATATTCAATAATAAATATCTATAAATACCAGGTTATTGGAATTAATAATTTAAAAAATAAATTGGTGATACAGATTAAATGACACCCAACAGGACACATAGTCACTCAACCACATCCCACACACATAATGGTCCATAAATCAAGTACCAACAACCTCATCCCATTTCCAACCATCTGAAACACATTAAAAATTACACCTTCATCTCATGAACCCAAATATTTAAAACATGTGGAAATTACCACCATCCATAAACAGACAATATGATAGTATTTACATAGTCCCGTCCTTCTTAAATATTCACCTCCTCAGTAATAGACCACTTGTCTGCTATGGTGCTCCTCATCATAAGCATTATATCATAATGGAAAATTTCTAGTTTTTTTGTACATACACTATCATAAATGGACCAGTATAACATTATAGTAAAAAAATTTAATGTTAACAAGTTCATTTTCTAGCTAATCATGCCCAATAATCCATAAAACACCATCCCACCGCAGCATACATCCTTACTATCCTAATCACCATTAATAGACTCACATCTATATTCCAAACATGAACTATGGAATACATGGATATTCCAAAAGGAAAATTTACATTCTGTAAATATACAGTTCATTTCAAAACATCAACTAGATTTATAAAACTCACCACATCAATTCCTTTTACCCAACAGTGTTAAACCATCCCTGGGAGACTCATCTCAAAAATTCCCATTCCCACTATTAGCTTATTAACACATTTTCTGGACTAGATTACATCATATTTAATGGAATACCATTATCATACAATCACACATATCACTTCCCATACTCAACTCATAGTGATATTATATCATAAAAAACAATTTCTCATGATTTTTCCACACAAAACCCATCAAGCCCACTATCAAAAGCACCTCAGATTTCTGTTATTACAACTTCGGGCATAATCCCAATACATGGATCGATCAACAACAACATAATATTTCCATTTAATAATCTATAGGGGAATCAAAACCTACACCTCATTATAAACTTATTGGATACCAATTATAACCTTTTCCAACCCATGGTCAACATCACGTATCCCAACCAACACATCACTCCCAACCTTAGAGGTTTTGTTCTCACCACCTCAATCATAAAACACTAACCACAACCACCCATGATATATATCATGATGAAACATAAGAATTATATTTTTTTCATATCACTCAAAATTGATTTAGAGAAAAAAATGTGAATTGTCACTTCTTCCAAATATCTGAGTTAGAACCCTTGTTATTCATAAACAACATGTTAATTGCAAGTAATGTAGATATTGATGGAATATGGGTCACACCCCACTATATAGACCGAAATACACTACTCCATGAGATAATTCTCACATTAATACTTTAATAAATATAAAAACCTTTTTTCTATATATGTATACCGTCAAAAACCTCTAAACATACAAAACATTATTTAGATATATTAGGAATGATCATCCCTAAACTAAGAGTATGCAACGATTTTTTCGATGAAATTCCTCTTAATAGATCCAAAAAAATGAACCCTGACTAACATGAATTAATCACCTTGATTTAATGGAAAATAATGGGTGATTACTCATTATCCACACATTCACTTATCATGGATGTTAAAATACACCACCATCACATGCTTAACATCCTTAAATCACAAGTTCTCTAATTTCCCATACATTTTAGTAACTATTTTCAAAGAAAAAATAATGATTCAAGGATTAATACATAAATGGAACTATGAAAAAATACCAGCTCAAGCATCCAACAATGGATATGTCACATAACCCTTATTATACTCAAGGCATCCCCAATGTTCTAAACAAAGAAATCAACCTACCAAAAAATATGTCCAACAAAATCACCACTCACCACCTTGTGAATAAATACCAAATTAGATTCATATATACATTATCTATCTACCATTTCCTTCTCATACTAATGTAAACATTGATTCTAATGTAAACTAGAATCTGAATGTGAGTTCATGAACATGATAATACAACCCACTCGAAACTAATCATTAATCTAACCAAGGGTACTTTGAGAGAATCACATGAATGGTATCCAAAGCATGAACATGAATTTTTTAAAAACATAACTAAAAAAACCATGTATCTATTCCACATATGATTCATTCACCATGATTCAAATTTGAAAACACCCACAACTTTGGGCTAACCGCACTCATTATTATTCTAGATGTCCCAACGTCAAAATATCATGATCCAAACCCGATGTATATTCCCAAAACCTCTTTATTCCACACAAAAGTCACATGGTCAACCAAAAAATTGAGGTAATCTATATATTACACTTTCAAAACCCCTAAAACTCCCACATTTACCACATGCACCCAAAGGCTCAGACAACATGGCCAACCCATCTCATGGGTCACTCTCACTGGCCAAATGACCCTAACTCTATAATGATGTGGAATATTCTATAGATTACTTTTTTAAATTATTTGGGAAAATTATGATACCTAGTGCTATGATGGTTTGAGATTCCAAGGCCCAGTGTTCCCGAAGAAAATCTTTGAATAAATATTATTTTTTAATTAAATGTTCTCATGAACTATCATTGGGCATTAATAATATCGAAATGGGTGCCAAGATCGAAAATACGAGGGCATCATTGCCACGATAAAAGGGAATTTACTATAGGTTGGCCCTAAACTTGACCATAATAGTTGGAGGGTTGAAATTCAGTTTTTTTACGGGAGCATCATTATAATATTAAATAAAAATATTTTAAATTTATGTTACATAGAGACATAATGTTAGTTTCTCTTTATTAATAATTTATGATAAGGGAATTCAGGGTTACTGTCCAAACCCTAATAACTACTCAAGGAAAGGAAAATAAATACCTCTTGATGATGAACACTGATGAATTGATTCTAGTGATTAAGAGCCGGTAGCGACGGATTATAAAATTACTAATGTATATTCCCTATTCATTAATGATCGATCCAATCTTAGGTAGTGCATGCATTAAATATTTTTTACCTCTCCATTGTCTATAACTTTTTCGTGTGACTGTCATGAATGAATTGGAAAATGGATTGATTTATGGGTTATTCATAGTGCGGGTATGAGATTGTACATTAGGGTGATTATCGTGATTGATCCATGTTTATGATTAATTTAGTTTTTCCCTTTGTTCTTCAATTATAACATCAATTAATCGAGGATGATACAAACAAGGTCTAGATCCATCAACATTGGGTGTTCCTTGGAATTGATTCATTTCCCCAATTTTGTTCTCATTCTTATTTGGGTACATGTATCTAAATTGGAATTTGGGATTGCAGCAACATGAGGTGCATATAGGAGGTGGCCACTAAGGCCATTTTAGTTCGAATGTGATGAGATGAGGTAATCAGTGCAGTTCTTGGTGGAAGAGGTGACACTGGCCCAATAGCACATCCAAAAAAGGATAACCCAACAAGATAGCCTAGGGTATAGATCCATAGGTGGAGTATGAGAAGGGCCTTCGCTTAATGGCCAAAGTCAGGAACCCACAGCTACAGTTTCCATGGGTGGCGGAAGATGGCTATGGAAGGAAGATGTGGTGGTGGAGGAATACAGATCGTGGGAGCTATATTTGATGGAGAGCCCTCACTAGAGATGCAGGTGTGTTCTGTTCCTTTCCATATAACACACAATGTGGTCTGTCCGCATTTATTAGGAAACCTGATGGATCATTTTCAGGTGACCGCATGGGCTGGGGAGGGGTGTGGCCGGTTGGGTTGGGTCTGGTGGAGTTGGTCTGGTCCACATGTAGCAGGTTGGGTAAGAGTTACAGGGATGATTCAGACTGATCTAGATTTACCAAGTCAGGTCGGTTCAGCTAAATCATGCTGGATTGGGTCGTCCTGACTGGGTAAGATCGGGTCAGACCAGACCTAGACCCAATTGGCCCATTTTTACAAAAATGTATGTGTCTTTCAAACCGTATGTTCATTTGATGATTCGTTTTTTGCCTTCGGTCCCTTGTGGTGAGATAGTACTTCTTAGATACTCTATGGATGTTTTCTTAGAGTCTATCATATGACCATTTTGGCTCAAATAGTAGGTGATTCCCGAAATATCATCCTATAAGTGGGATCCAGTGGCTTGACGTAACCTACGATGTGGGTCTCTGGGGACCATATAGATTTTTTCTCCTATGGAGTACTATGCCTCCAATTAGTGTGTCTCCTAAGGAGTATGTCTACTGTATCTACAAATAGTTTTTCTCATTTTAATTGTCTCTATCCTACAAATGTGGAGTGTTTCTCATGTGCCTCTATGCATTGTGTCTCCTATAAAAACCTTGAGTGTGTCTCCATGGATTATAATAGACTTTTGCCATCTTTTTATATGTGTTTCATATAGATAACCTTATGTGAGAAGACTATAATGACTCTCTTGATTTTACTTCATAAGGATACACATTGTTTACCTCATTCGAAGTAAGCTTTGTGTATTGCATTATGGTATACCACTATGGTTTGAGGACACTAGTGAGTATTGTTTTACTCACCCCTGAACATGCATTTATCACATCTGTTGTGTCATATATAATTGATCGATGCATTGATGGAGTATTAGGTGGACCATGACAAGGGGGTGCTTTGTGTGATCCAGCAGATGAGGTATGCTTCTACGACATTAGGTAGATGACCTACACCAATACTTCATGTTGTATTTTCTCTAGATGAGCTCAAAAACATGTGCATTGACATTTCAAATATTTATTTTTATGGGACTTAATACTAGTGAAATTTTCATTCTAATTGAAGTTTTTACACTATGTGAGTTTTTTATAGTCGTATACGTGCATTTCTTGTCAGTGTTTTATGTTTCATAACATTTTCATGGAATTGGGTGGGTGTGTGTAAATTTACTTCAAAAAATTCCTCCCACATGTGGGATATGCCGACTAGTTCTAGTCCCCACCCCTTGGACTATGAATTTAATGATTGGGGAAGCGATGGAATGAGCCCTTAGGGATAGGTTTTCCCATAGTGGTATTAGAGGTAAAATTGGTTCTATCATAAGGATGAAGATTACATGAATTTTTTTTGGAGAAACAATGTCATGTTACTCGAGTTTAGATTTCAGGCCATTAAGTCTAGTGTTGGTGTGGAGGCTAGAATATCCATACACTAGAACCCTTAATTTTATTTTTCAAATAAAAATATGAAAACATGGGTCGCATGCATCATATAATAATTGAGTTTTATCGCATTTCCTTCACGAGTCAGAGTAATCAAACCATGTATACTATATTGACTATGGTATATCTTGTTTGATATCAAAACTTTTCCACCCAGGCATCCAACCAGGATTCTATGGAGGAATGATGAGGATGGTTCCTCAAGAGTTGAGGTATCGGTACATGGATTTTTTCCTGGGATAGAACCTCCTAGCGGTGTTTAAAGCGATACCACCACCCTCGGAGCAGTAGTTCTTACCGGAGTAATGGGTGGAGGAAGATGACAGGCATAGTGTCATGCTAATGTCTCAAAGACAGGAACCTACAAGGATTTAAGGTGAGACAGATCCTTAGGTTGTTGAGGATAGTATAGATGCGGTTAGTAAAATTTTATGCCTAGTGAAAACTATTATTGACCAGATGATAGTCTTATCCACGAACCATCTCCATGGCTAGGTGGGGATATGGTGGATATTGATGATCCAGACACATCAATAGGTGACCATCTCTTGGATTGACATTGAGATCCCCTTTAGTGAGGATTTCTTCCCAGTGATGTTTTTCTTAGTGAATATACTAATGCTAGTACATCTATAGTTGGGTTGTTGTATAGTATAGAAGAACTCAACGAGATTCTCAAATCATTATCACAACTCCATAGACATGGTGCAATACCCATTCCATAGGGACCATAACTATGAGTAGGGGATACATTGGGATATTGATACATCATGATATCCCTTATAATTCAGAAACATGATGGGGTCGTAGAGGGATCTCTAAAAGAAGAGAGTTTTCCAAAGGAGATGAAACTAGTTGTGGGAGCTACCACATAGTGTTAGTTTGCTGATTTATTAGAAAAAGGTAGTCGATATCTTAAATAGGTGTCCAAGAGGTCCATATAGTCCAGGGGAAACACCAATATTAATAGTTAGTAGTGCAGGGTGTACAGGGTGGAACAGGTCAGCCGAAGGAGAGGTTATGCTACTCATGTGGCAGTCATGGTCAAATGGCTAGAGACTATCCGACCAGATATAGGACATATCAGCATACGGTCCAGGGACCACTGAGGTAGTGATGAATTCCGGAACGGGGTGGTCCACCTAGCGGTGGATGTGAAATGGTAGATTCTAGAGTAGCATGTGGGGCATGGAGGATCGAGGTACCACCACCACCAACCCCATGCAGTGAACTACTGGCTTTGGGATCTAGTGCATAGGGAAATGAGAAGCTTCATTTGATATAGTATTATGACCCTGGTTCTCCATAGTCAATAATAGTTATAATATGTTACTTTTACACCCTATCTAATGTTTCTTTATGAAAAGGTTTTAGTCACTCCTTCCATTCAATGGACCTTGTTTCATTCTCGAATATTTTGGTGGAGCCGTTGGCTTGACCGTTACATTAAAAGACTCATATGGGAGGGTATTCTAAAATCACACACTGGTTCTTGTAGTGTGAGATTACTCTTGGAAGAGTGATATTCATATGGGATCAACTAGAATCAGTGTTGAGGTATAATGATGTCATTCTGGGTATGGACTTGTTATCTATAGTCCAAGCACTGATTGATTGTATTAGTCATGGAGTGTTGAGTGTATGTTGATATGGGACTAGGATTTCTATTATTGAATAAAATTAAAAGAGTGTATCATAGGATGTATTTTCTAAAATGAGGGTGTAACCAATTACTCATTAGTTAGAAATCATTACCCTTAATGTATTTCATTAGAGGAGTCCACAATTTCATGTAGCGGTAAAATGGTATGAATAAATCTTCTATGAGGATGTTCTAGGATTAACACATTATATAGAGGTAGAAGAATACATTGACTTTTACCTAGGGATGTCACTAATATCTACACCTGCATCTTGGGTGGGCCTGACAAAACTTCATGACATGAGGGTACAACTGGTGTATTTGTTGAGGAAGGGCTTCATGAGACCCGACATTTCACCAAGGGAATCCTTTTATTTGTTTTCAAATAAGGAAGGTAGGATCTTGAGGCTATGTGGGTACTCACCTCACGTAAATTATGAAACCATGACGAACATGTATCCACTACTGATAATTAATGAACTTATTTATTGGATGAAGTAAGTGATGTAGTTATCGAAGATATACCTTAGATATGGTTATCATTATCATTGTGAATGGGATATGTACATCAGGAAGATGGATTTTATATGTATTTATAGCCACTATGAGTACTTAGTGATTATGTTTGGCATTAAAAATTCCCTCGTGATGTTCATTGGGATCTTGAACAATATCATCCATCTTAACCATGAATAGTATTCCATGGTCTTCATTGATTACATCTTGGTGTACATAGTATCTATGGGGGAGAATACGACACACATGAGGATGGTATTGGATACACCTTGGATCAGCAACATTATGGGAATCTGACTTCGTGTTAATTCTAGATTTGAGAGGTTGACATTCTAGAACATCTCATTTCTGAGGCTGGAGTGGCAGTGGATACTATGAAGATTAGGAGTTCTTGCTTGGGATCCACCCAAAAAAATTCGATGTGAGGAGTTTCTATGGATTTTTTGGGAATTATAAAAGGTGTTATTTTATTTATCCCATGTTAATGTACCCTTGATGGATTTGACCCCTATGGGAAAACCCTTTGTGTGGTTAAAGAAATGCCAACATTGTTTTTAAGAGCTAAGTAATATGTAAAAGAGACCTACTATCGTGAGATTATCGAAGGTTGGTGTCAAATATTTAGTTTTATGTGATGTATAATGGATCAGACTGGGTTGTGTCCTGATGTAGGGGAATGTGGTGATTCTCTACGGTTCATGACATCTGAGACAACATGATCAAAACAATGTGACCCATGATCTTAAGCTAGATGTTGTAGTAAATGCACTGATGATGTGGAGACACTATTTCATGAGAGTGGGGTTCACCATCTTCTCCGACGACTAAAACATATATTATATCTTCTCACAAATGGATTTGAACATTTGATAATGGGGATAGCTAGAGTTCCTCTAGTATTACGACTTCATGATTTTCTACACTCTAATAAAAGGTAACAAGTGGGTAGACACACTAGGTAGGATATCTAGTTCGTAGTTGCTGAGAGAGGCATCAAAGAAGTTATCCATGATTTTGATATCCTTATTGGATGGTGATGGAGCAACTTACCTTCAATCGATAGTTTTATTCCCTCTCTTAGAACAAATCAAGGAGACACAACTGCGAGATGTTGACTACAAGACCAGACATGCTCATTTATCCATAGGGAAAGCCCCTAATGGATATTCTAGGGGAGAATGTTTTCATTTTCAGAGTCCACACTATTTTACCAATAGAGTGGTCTAAGAAGGTTATGAGGGAGTTTCACACATCCCTGTTTATGGTAAATCAGAGTGTGAAAAAGATGTACCTGAAACAAATACATTTGTTCATGTGGTATGGGATGACTAAAGTAGTGGATGGGTTCATTTCTCAGAGCCTCACATTTCAACTTGTGAAGAAAGAGCACCGGGTTCTGGTAGGCATGACTCCACAACTTGAGGTATAGAATGGGAAATGTGATTTCATATCAATGGACATTGTGATGGGATTACCATGCACATCCAGGATACAATATACCATTTATGTGACAATTGGTTACCTCAACCTGTTTCCCACTTACTACATATCCAAATGTATAGTATATTAGATAATTTGGGATTCCTTTATGTTAAGGATATTATTTGGATTCACGGGGTTCCTTTGATGATCATTTTAGAAAGTGATTCTCACATCACAATCCAGCTATAGAGGGGATTGAATTATGCATTTGGGACTTAGTTTCATTTGATAACATCATTTCTTACATAGAAGGATATTGTGATAGAAGGGAAAATTCAGTTGCACAAGGGAATAGTATGGGCTTGCATCCTGGACATTCACGAAATTTGGGAGGATCACCAACCTCTGTTGGATTTTTTATACAACAACAGCTTTGACTCCACCATTCTTATGGCATGATTTGAGGCCAAATATGGGTGAAAATGAAGGTCACCACTATGCATGACTATCCTACGGGAGTCAACACACATGGGCATAGATTTCGTCTGGGCTACCAGTGAGAAGTTAAAGATCATCTTAGATCAATACATGACTACATAGAGCAAATAAAATTTGTATGAAGACAAGAGATGGAGTCCCTTGGAGTTCATTGTGGCAGACCATGTTTTTCTTCATGTCTCACCTCAATAGGGATTGATAAGGTTTCGTGGAGTTGGAATGTAATGTATTATATACATCGATCCTTTCCATATTTTAGTCATGGATGGTGATCCATACCATGTCATCGAATGGGGAGAGATAGACATTGATGATGGGGAAATTTTTAAAAGTACACAGTAGAGATAGAGGATCGACATGATAGGATCCTTCATGGGTACTTGATTTCTATTGTGCATGTTTAGTGGAAGCCCGTGAATCTCCAAGTGATAACATTGGAGTATGAGGCTCTGATGTTTACTCAGTACATTCCTCTTTTTGTATAGTATACATTCTTTTGTCCTACAGGGACGTAACATCGTAAGGTGGGGATAATTTAATGACTTAGTTTTATCTCTTGATTATTTTAATAAATTAACTGGGAAAATTTTAAGACCAAGCGCTTAGATGATATGATATTCCAAGGCTAGATGTGTCCAAAATCAATCATTGAATAATGTTTAGTGTTGAAAAAAAATGAATGGGTCTGCTAACATTGAAATTTAATAACATCTAAATGGGTTCCTGTATTGATATTATGAGTGAACCATTGCATCCAAAACAGAAAATTTACTTTAGGTGTTGCCTAACCTCAACTGGTGTGGGTCAATGGTGAATGCTAATTTTTGGACACGAATGTCATTAAGAAATTAAATACAAATATTTTAAATTGATGTTATTAGATGACATAGTTTCTGTATACATTTTTTAAAATTCTCCATCAAGGTGATTCATGGTTATCACCATAACCCTAAAAATTCTTCTAAGGAAAGGAGAATACAAACAACTCGATGATAAACAATGGCAGATTGGCGATTGGGATTCGGTGTAGGCATCGGCGGATCAATGAACAATGAATTTTATTCCTCCATCACTGGTGATCGATCCAAGCCCAGGTATGGGCCATGTTTTAATAATTTCCCTTCCCTTTATTTATTCCATTTTTCCTTCAAAAAATTGTGAATCTATCAACAAATGGGTTGATTTAGGGGTCATGCATAGTGTGGGTGTGGTATTCTATTGAGATTCCATTATTGGGACTGATCAATGCTTAACATTGATTTATTTTTATCCTCCAATATTCAATTCAAAATTGATAGATCGAGGCTAAAATAAACAAGGCCTAGATCTTTCCAAATTGGGTGTTTCTATTCCTCAACTCATTTCCCCTATTTTTTCTCATTCATCATTGGGGTGCATTGATAAGGAGTGGGATATGAGACAATAGTTGCATGAGGTTGTGATAGAGGTGGAATCTCTCGACTTTTCAGGAAGAGGGAGGTGAGATGAGATTTCAAGAGGTGGAGGAGAGACCAAACCAATTATGTTTTCAGGAAAATAAGACATGGAAGGATTGATGGTGGAAGATGAATCTTGTGGTCTAGTGGGACCGTGGATGCAGGTAGGCCCATGGAAGGGGGCTAAGGGAGGTAGTGGAAAGCAGTGAAAGGAGGATGATGTGGTGGAGGGATGTGGCTGGTCAGAGCCACATTAGATAGAGAATATATGGGAGAGCTATGGGTGTACTCTTATAACATGGACTGGTTGCACGTTGCAGTAGGACTACATTAAGTTGGTTGTCGACTAGCACGTTGTGAGGTGACCATTAGCACCCTGGAGGGGCATGGCATATTGGGCCGTATCCGGGAGATTTTGGTTGGCCCACTTTTGGTAGGCTGATCTGGAGGAATTTGGTTCCTCCAACTGCCCAGTCAGCATGACCATAGGGATCAAGAGCTGCGGTCCAATATACCCAATGGGCCGGTTTGGACAAGCCAATTCTGAAAGTGTTGGGTCAGATCAGTCAAATCAGATGAGGTCGAGCTGGCCCAACTAGGTTAGATCAGACCCAAACCTAATCTGCCCCTTTTTGACAAAAAATCTCATATCTTGCATACCTTATGTCCATTTTATGATTCATTTGCGGTGTTGGAACAATCGCGGTGAGGTAATACATTAAAAATTCTCTTAGAGAGTTATCAAAGAGAGTGGAATATGTCATTTTAGCTTGAGGAGTAGGTTATCCCTGAACAAGTGTGCTCAAAGTGAAGTCAAGTGTCTATATGTGACCTAATGATTGTGCCTACTCCTCCCATATAGGGTGTTTGTACTACGCCTACAGTGAGTGTGTGTCTTATGGAATGTGTCTCTTATTACTATATGGATAGTGTCTCCTTCTAATTTATAGAGTGTGTCTCCTTGGATTCGATTATCCTTATAAATTCTTCGTATAAGTATGTCATATAATTATACTAGTGTGAGATGACTCTTGTGACTCTCTTGACTGTACATCATAGAGTCTACACATCATATACATATTTGGATGTTTGATTTATGTATTTATTTTTGTTATACATTTGTGAATTGGGGTCCCTACTATGTATTATTTTACTCGCCCTTCACGGTAATTTCCTTCACATATAATGTCTTGTGAAGATGAATGACGCTTTGATAGAGTCCTAGGTGTACCACGAGCAAGTGGTTCATAGAGTGATCTGGTGGAAGAAGTATGCTACAACAGCTTCAGGCAGCTGATCATTGCCTACCCTTCTTGTAGGTTTTTCAACAAATGATTTTAGGAATATGTGAAATTCATTTAAAATTTGTTACTTTTGATGGGTTTGTAAACTCTCCCCCTTTACATCCAATATGTATTGATTACTCTTTGTGTTTTTGTAGTAGTATACCAATATGTCTACATTGTGCTTTTGATTTCATCACTTTTTCTTGGAGATGATTTCATGTCTACAGGTACTTGGTGAAATACCTCCCACTAGCGGGATATTCCTACTCAATGGCAGTCACCGTCCGCTAGCCTTTAGGAGGCAGGATTTCTCTAGTTACAACAAGGGAAATGGGGAAAAGTATTGAAAAACACGTTATAATTGATTATTATCATGAAATATAACAACAATATCTCTTATATCCATTTACATCGAACCTTACATAGGTCACTACTCTTGGGAATCACTAATTTCCCAGTTCCAAATCACACATCATCTAATGTGACATGGAAACCACTTATCCAACGTCTCTCACCCACCATTACAAAACCACTACATAAAAATTGTAACCAATGAAACCCATTTCAATGTCTAACATACAACCTACATGATCACATCCAACTAGGTTCACCACATCGATAATATCATAAAACCCATCACAACCATAGTACCATAGCATATCCAAAACCAAAACGTGTAACAACCCATTATGTAGCACATCAAAACCCATTATGGCCTCCCTGCCAATGAACAAATGTATCAAAATCAGGCTCTCTCAATTCTCAGACCACCCATATGTGGGTCAAAAATTTAACAGAGGGATAAAAATAAACAAGGTTCCTCTACATTACATATTTTCCCATTTCCCATAACTTAAATCATTTCCATTTTATAACCCATGGACTAATATTTACAAAACCATTCATGACCAACATGTCAAAAAAATTTAGATTTATTAAATTTCCCAATTCATGTATTTTTCAATGTAAAATTTCATTCAGAAATTATAATGTGAAAATAAATAATAATTATTTTTATATATTATTTAACGGACACATGTTCAAGAATAATTCCACCATAAAAATATATATGACAATATAAATGGTTTCATGAACATTAAATAGAAACCATTCTGATTTATTACATCTATAAGAAAATATGAATGATTTGTATACATAAAACATAGATAGAAAATTATAATTCTAGAATAATGTATGAAAGGGAACTATAAATTAGAAGTATCATATGGATGACTTATAAATACATTTTTTCTAGCATGATATGTGATCACACACAATCTCATTCCCTATTTGGAAATGAGAATAACCATCTTCAATCAGTAACATCATATCTATGTACACAAACATATTTAGAACTATAAATCAATAATAAAAACACAAAGAAACCATCAATACCCTCCCCAAAAACATGGTGTTTCCCTCACACATGGAATTATAGAAACCTATGCAGGAGATCACAACAAAGCCCTAAAAATATCACATACTCACGTATACCATGATCCAAATAGTATGAAAAATGTATACACTCTCATTCCTCGTTTTTATGTCTCTACATATGATCTACTAAATTATTTCCCCAATCTGATGCACCATATTACATCAAGAAAACGTCCCCATATGCATGAGGCTTCCAACTAGTAGAGATGTTCTATTGATACATGTGGTATGAGTATATCCTCCTTACTATATTAATCGATGTCATACATGATAATAAATAATGAATATAATAATAATAATAACCATGAATCATATAACAAAAACCATAATATGGGAAATTCCCATGAACTAGTGATGTATAAATTCCATGTCATCATTGTGTCAAGAACCCAAACCACATACACAATAATAATAACCAACCCATTATTCAGATCATTTTTGGTTCTCATATCCATGTTTAGTTCCATAATCCCAAACTATTTCCATGATCCAAATAACATATTTTAACCTATATGTGAAAACAAGTAGCATGTTCTTGGGTAACCATGTTCCAAGGCAGACCATGTTGGGTGTGAGTACATATTAGAAGGATCCAACCAATCATGTTAAAAGAAACATCTAGTCTATAAAATGTTCATGGAGGAGTACGTATAAATAGATGACATGGAAGTAACATAAAAAATATTATTTCTTAATATTATCCAATATCAATAATGATTTACCTCCATTCCAAGTGTCACCCAGCCCCATTAATTAGGCTTGAAACCATGCCATAAATCTATATTATAGTAATGGGTTGTACACATTAAATCATAATTCACATTGTCTGTTCAAATACTCATAATAAAATATCATCGATCCTCATTCCCTGAAATCATTCCATGTCCATTGCAATAGGATCTTAGGGCCCCTTTCTAGCTTTTAATCTATACACTAACTTGTTGGCACCTAGAGTACTAGTCAAGCTAGACCCAATGATGTGAGCCTCTATCTAGAATCAAATTTATATAAAACATTAGTCGATTATTGAGCATCATTATAGACAAACCCATTAATAATGAGCCTTATTTCCTCATCAAATCTATACCATTTATCATATATTTTCACGTTACATCATTAGTGACCTTTTATTAGGAAAAAACGATGGATCACAAATACCTTTATCTATATTATTGTTATTAATTTAAATCCCATTTTAACACATTCATGTATCTAGAATATTTTACCTAATTCCAATGATCATAACCATTATACATTTTACTAACCTTCTAAAGATAAAATCTACTCTCTTCCCTATTTGGATATTTTACCCTTGATCATCCTATTACCCATTTAACATTACATTTTAATAAACACACACATTTATACCATGTTCACGTGTCAAACACAGTTTCAATAGTTTTAATTTCATAAACACACCCATTATACATTTAAAAACATATTCCACCATTATCAAGGAAGCGTCCCACCCCATGGATAGAAATATTTTCAAACTCGTAATTGTCAAAGAGACCAAAAAGGTATGTAATGGGTAACATACTAAAACTAAGGACTCACAATAATTTTCATAAAAAAAATACACAAAAATACATCAAGGAATGAAATTGGAACAACCATATAAATGCCAATAATATAATTTCTATGGGTAAAGTCTTGTAGAAAACCTAACATAAGATCATAGACAACCACTCATCCAACCGCTACACATAATTTAAGATATAATTCTCTCAGGAACCTACATAATAGACATCCTGGAATAAGGTTTTATAAGATTCGAAGAATGATAACCCTAAATGAAAATCCTCTTCTTGATTGTTGGAGGAAGATGACTCATGGAATTACATGGAGATTCAATTCATACGAAATGGAACTCAAAATAACCCAATATTGATGGGGAAACATCCATTGAGAGGGAGGGAGACCCTACTTCAAACCCTAAGATACCAGGGGTCTAATGAGGAATACATTGGGGGAAGACAAATTAAATCCTAAGAGAGAAAATGGAAATTTTTTCTCATTTAATGAGGCATATAGAATAGCCATATGATTTTTTAAATTGTACCCCAATAAGGTGGTTCCCTCAATTCAAGAGGATACCAAGAAAAAATATTTTTCGGTGGCACATAAATAGTTTTTAAAACTATTTAGCCCCCATCTAATTACCTATATCCAATGGAATATTTTCCATTGTCTTATAGGGGCACCCTAAAGGAATGACAAACCATGCGGAAGCCATGATCCCAACAAAATACCAGAAAAAACTAGTCTACACAACATCCCATATCCATACACAGAGTTGAGGGACACTTTGCATAATTCATTCGCCATATAATATAACCCACCCCCCACTTTTTATTTCATGAATCTCTACAACACCCATGGACCTTTCCAACTTCTGGAAAACATGCCTTTGACTCTCTTGAAAGGGGTTTATCCAAAATTATTAATTAAAATAGAACCCATAAAACACCATTAAAACAAAAATAAATCAAATATTTCAATTATATTAAGACGAGGATTTTTAATATAATAATTAAAATTAGTTGAAAAAAATTCACTATTCTATGTTACACCGTTTCTAGCACTAAAGGAGACCATTAACAATTATTTAAAATTGATGATATTTTATGGTCTAATATAACATGAATACATTTTTAACGATATATTTTCATTGTTATAATGATTATTTTATCAATTTATAATTTTAATTTTAGGAATTATGTTTTTGTCAACGATATACTCTAAAATTATTAAATGACTTCATCAGCTAATGCAGTTTTCTATGGCATTAAATTAAACTATACTAGAAACTAAAATAAAAGGGTTCTTATAATAATAAGTGATCAAAAATAGTTAAAATACTATAAAAAATTATCTAATTATATAATTTCAATATAGTTGTTGTATCGATTATATTTTAAAACAAAATTTACTCTCATGAATTAAAATTTATTAAAAGTTCAATTAATAAAATAATAACTCTATATGTGATAGAGGATTTTTCCAATGGTTAAAAATCTATTGAATTATTCAATAACAAAGAAGAGTGTGAATATGATTTATTATTTAATTATACTTAAAATGTGAGAACTAGATAACTATGTAATGTGATATAATACATGTAAAAATTTATTCTAACACACATACTATTTTATTTTATATATATAATTTAGAATTATGAAATAATATCATAATACAAAAAACACCTATTATAATCTAATATAGGAAATTTATAATAAATATATATTATAGTTATAATAATACTATTTAAATCATTCCTAATTGATTATTCTATGGTTTTACATGAAGATATTATAACAAATTCAGAAATCATTCAGAGATAAATTTTTTAAAGGATTATAAAACATTGATCTTATTTTTATCGATTTAATTATTTTATTGGAACTTATATGATGTAAAAGGATATTATTTATAATAAGGTACATTTGATCATTAATTTCATATCACTTTTATGATAGATATTTATTTATTTTTATAAGTGAAAAAATTAATGATAGTTATTCATTAAATTTTGTACAATAATATATACAATTGATGTTCTTAAAATCATTGGACACGTATTTATAAAACAAAAAGTATTTGTATTTGTAAAAACAATAAATTTACCAGTTCAAAAGAAATTTCACGTCATGTTGATGCGTATCTTATTAATATAAATTATAAGTAATTTAAAGACCATTTTTTAAAATTTTCCAATAAATATATGGCCATTTTTAAAGTTTTATCATTGTATTCATGTTTTTATAACCAACATAATACTTTATAAAATTCCAATCACATCAAAAATTATAATCTTATGTGGGTTTTTCTTAAATGTTATAATTGTTTAAAAGGATTTTTCGTAAATTATAATGATAATACAAGACCCTTTTTAGGTTATTATGATTTGATGAACGTTAACCTATCAACATAGACTCTTAATTAGAAAAATCCACTTTCCAAATTTCTATGAAATTTATATTCTAGATTTTAATGATGTTTATTTTATAAATATATAAAAGGATAAATGATTGTTTTTCTAAATTTTATGATTATATGGCCTTATTTTCCCATTTTTTATTGTTCAATAGATTTTTAGGTAAAAAATGAATTTTATATTTGAATATTCATTATGGAATATTATTTTGTATCATATATTTTATTGATATACTATTTTTATACCTTTGAATAATTAGTGAGAGGCCATTGTCTATAATTTTTAATTTTATCAGAGTTTTAATTATTAATTATGATAACTTAACACAAGTTTATAAAAAATACGAATACATTTAATTGTGATCTAATATACTATTTTCATTCTTGATAAATTTCATATTTGGTTTTTTGGGTAATTTTACTATTGGTAACAGAAAAAAAAATTAATGCTGAAAAATTTGACAAATATTTAAGATAGTTTTCTGGTTTTTAAATATTTTATGCATTTCAATAAAATTATAATTTATATTTTTATTATAAAAGACATTTTGGATTAGTTTGGTAAAATCTTAAAATGGATTGAAAAAAGTTTCATCTGACAAATCATAGATAGATCCATTGACATGGTCTTAAAATTTCTAAAATTGAATCATTGATTGATCGATTCCAATCATTTGTTGAATTTATATATAACATATAAAAAAATAATATTTCTAGAAATTACATTTTTATTAATGAAAATTAATAATATTAAGAATAAAAAAATACATCAAAATAATTTAACCAAGAAAATTAATTAATGATGTGAAAGGAAAACTTATCTTGTAGATGTTTGGAAATAATATGACATCATATAACTTTCTCATATGTAGACCCTAACCGTAATTTCATAATTTTTTAGATTACATTATTATAATGGAACTAGGTAAAAGGTTTTGCATCCCAAATGGAAATAATAGTTTACTATTTTTGGTAAAAAAGTCACATACTTTAATTTTTCAAAATTTAAAAATTTAAATTATATAAAGTGTTTTATTTGAAAATGATATTATTCCTCATATATTATCCTTTCATATCAATAATAAAATACATTTTGGTATCATAGGGAAAATAAATCATAATAAAGGATGAGATTGGATACTCAGAAAGGGTAATCTTACAAT